>CM050423.1:2999845-3613011 GCA_027564155.1 Gymnocypris eckloni scoliostomus | reverse complement strand
TTGTGTTTTATTGAAGGGCCATGATCTGCCTCTTTTTTTATTTTGTACTGGTCTCTGAGGTCTACTTATGTTCTTAAGATTTTTACACCAAAGTAAACATCATAATTTAGAAGTAACAGGCTATTTTCTGTCCTGTTTCTGACCCTCCCCCCTCATCTAAATGCTGTTTGAATAGGTGTGGCAGAATGTAAACTCCGAAGTAAACACCCACTGCTATAATTGGCTAATGCTTGTGTATATTTTTGACAGTCTACGTCCTTCACAGATGGACGTTGTTGTGATTTAGGTTAAAACTGCATAAATACATCTTATCAACATCATATCAAATATCTGTTTAACAGACAAAGAAATAGTGATGCCGTAATAAAAACGATAAAAATTATTGTCGGACCCAATATATTCGGCACAGCGTCGTATTTTTTAGTTTCAGTCTTTCTGAAAATCACATGTCGAAATGTGCCTTGTTTGTAAATGAATCTGGAGTAAAATGAAGTGAACAAAAGACAGAGTTCTTACTGACGCAGTCTGGAACTAAAAAATAAAGTTCATCCACTCTTTTCTAACGTTGGGATCAGAGGAAAAGATCAGAATGCAAACACTATTTTTCCACAACTTGGCACTGAACAGTTTCTTGTTGTCTTCAGAGTCATCTTTATTGTTTGGTTTCTGCATAGACCTGCATATTCGCCTCTCTCGGAAACACTACATGTGTGAATCAGTGGGCGGGGCTAAATAGGCAGCGATGTAGAAGCAAGCATTGATCTTCTTCTGCAGAGGTGGTGTTTGGTCACACTGTTACATCATAGAGTGGAGCATTCCACAAACTGACGTTTTGGCGGACTGGCTCCAATATAAGCTGTTTTTAGACTAAAGAGAACATTTTGAGTTCTGAAACTCCTCGTAACTGAAGATCACATGATCACAAATGGAAATCGCTTGCGTGAAGTGACCATCGCTTGTTCTAAAACTAACAGACTTCTGGAAGGGCACTTCGTGAAGGGATTCAGTGATTCACTTTCGTTTGGAATGTCCCTACAAATGGCGTCCCCTTCCCGAAGTGCCCTTAAAGGGCTCAAAAAAGCAGTTTGGAATTAGCCCTAAATTCCCTTTTTCCTTCCTTCCTTTTTGTATCTACTTTTGTATCTGTCTTCCTTATCTAACTAATTTCCTGTCCTCATACACTATCTTCCTGCCTTCATATATTGTAATGCTAGTTCCATTTTTTTTTCTTTATATCTACCTTAAATCCTTCCTGCTTATCTACCTCTTTTACCTTTATTTTTCTCCTTCCCTACCTGAGATTGGAGAATTAATTAAATTGTTAATTTAATATAATGAAATACTAAGGACTTTATTTTAAAACTAATGAAGTATAATTTGATTTATGTATAATATAGGTGAGTCGCTTCAATGATATTGTCTGATAAATGAATACATATAAATCTAAATTATAGGCCTGAATTCTCAATCAAATTTAGCCGGTAGCAATTTGCATTCATCAAACAGACTTAATGTAAGCGGTATGACATTGTTTCCTTTGTCTCACTTGTTTTGCATGCGTGCGTGTGTGTGCGTGTGCGTGTCTGGGCAGAGTGTCTCCTGGGAAATGCTATCACCTGTATAATGGACTGAGGGCCAGCCTCCTGGATAACTACCAGTTACCTGAGATCCAGCGCACTCCACTGGAAGAGCTTTGCTTGCAAATAAAGGTATTCAATCAGACACTCGGTCTGAGCATTTCTGTGCATACTTCATTCACTAAAATGCATGGTTGAATCAGAGATCAACAAAAGTATCAATCGATCTAGCTATGTTTGAGTCACACTACACAGGTTTGGTGTCAGCAGTAGGTTTGTGTATTGTTAAAATGCGTAAGAATCATGCTTGTTGGCAGTTCTCAGGGAGAGCTTCTCACTGCTGTGGTTTTAGGAAATTGGACTGGTGACTCATTAATGCTCTCCAGCACACACACACACATTCTCTTCATTGCACACACAACCTGTGGCTCTAATGGGGCCTGAAGGCATAGGTTTCACAAATAGTCTCCGGTGACTAATAAGCGAGCCCATAAACAAAACTAATAGATTAAAAGGGACATTAATCACTGTCATTGTATCTGAGAGGCAGTGTAATCGTGTAATTAGGCCTTTTAACTCTGTCAATTACTGCTTATTTTTACCTCCACATGGCTGCCCAGTCCCAGTTCTCTCTGATGCTCAGCAGTACAGTGGGCGATAATATAATAAATATTCACTTTTATTTATGCACACAATAAAAGTTCATATAATAATTTGTCTGCTTAGATTGTGAGAAGTTCTTTATAACAGTGTGGTGTATTTCTTTCTCTTTTTCTATATATTTTTTTTCTGTCAGATATTGAAGTTGGGACCCATTGCGTCTTTCCTTCGAAAAACCATGGACCCCCCGTCAGACAAAGCAATAGAGCTGGCCATCACACACCTGGTGGACCTGGTGAGAGGCTAAAGTGATGAAAGGGAAGAATAATTGATAGAATTGAAAAAGAGCGTTGGATTCATAAGTAAGGGATCATTTACAGTCTGCCATTAATGTAAAATGCGTGGGAAGTTGTGGCCTAATGGTTAGAGTGTCAGACTCGTAATCCAAAAGGTTGGGAGTTCGAGTCTCAGGCCGGCAGGTGTGGGGAGTGAATGTACAGTGCTCTCACCACTCTCAATACCACGACTGAGGTGCCCTTGAGCAAGGCACCGAACCCCCAACTGCTCCCCGGGCGCCGCAGCATAAATGGCTGCCCACTGCTCCGGGTGTGTGTGTGTTCACTTTGGATGGGTTAAAATGCAAAGCACGAATTCCGAGTATGGGTCACCATACTTGTCCGTATGTCACGTCACTTTTGCTTTCAAATAAATTGGGTAGTCAGGAACCCAGCGCGAAGCAGCTACGTTGCTACTTAACGAATAAATTAAATGAACATGAAAGATTACTTTGAGCAAACTAGGTAAGGCATAATCTAAAATCATTATTGCGAAATAAACCCTGACATTAAGGTTCCTGGAAACCACTTATTACCAATTCACTAATTAGATGGACATGAAATATTGATTTGAGTTGAACGTGCTTTTTGTAAGTGAAGAGTGCTATAAGAAGTGTAAAACACAGGGGCATAGGAAATCAATGGCCTGAGACAATGGTCCATTATACCGTTATTATGCTAAATTATATGACAGTAGCATGCTGTGACTTGATCAGAATAAATTATTCCAGAAAGGAATGACTAAAATCAAAGTACTTAACAGCAACACAATATTTTTAAATGTCTTTTTGAAGAGCCAAACTTTTCTCTTTTTGTATCTTGTAGAATGCTCTAGACCGGAATGAAGAGTTAACTCCATTAGGATTTCATCTCGCCCGAATGCCTGTGGAGCCTCACATAGGAAAAATGATTCTGTTCGGGCTCTTCTGGGCTGTTTGGACCCTGTGCTTACTATTGCGGCCAGCCTCAGCTTTAAAGATCCCTTCTTCATACCGTTGGTACAAACACCCTTTTACATGATCACCAGCCCTACACAATTTCTGCCAATATTGTCAACTTGATTGCACAGACACTATTTGAAGAGCTGAACGATGACATCACTGAATCAATGATGCATTGACTGTTTACTGTTGTCCTCTTGTAATTAGGGTTGGGTCAAACCCGGTACCAACATGGCACCGGTACCTATGGAACCGGTATGTAGCGAACCGAATCAGAACGCAGATTTCGTGCCTCATTTCGTGCCATGCCTAAGCGATCGGTTGAAATAGTTGTCCTTTGTTTCTCGAACGGACGAAGAATCATCATCACTGGCACCACACGTGCAAAATAATTTCCCGACTGAGAAAATGCTCATGAACTCAATTCGGAAAGCTCTAATAATACAAGTCCAACAAATCTTTGTAGTAACCCGAGTGTGCTGTTTTCACATTCAGACTTAAAAGCACAGCTCGGGGAATGAGAGCATCCGAGGAGCGCGTGAATGCAGTAATTACATTGGCTCTGACGACCTTCCATTAACTAGCTAAGCTACTACTAGGCTACTAATACATCAATTAGCAATGGATTATAAATATACTTCATTATGATGAAAATACCAGAGATGGCTTGAATAACACAGATAAACTATACATAGTCGTAGTCGAGTGTTTATTGTATTTATTTTATAATTCAAAACGTTTATATCTTCTGTTTACTTATCCATATCCCGGAGCATCAAGAGTTCGCTGCTTCTGTGACTGGATCTGTGGATTTTCTGCGCGAGGGAGAGGGCGCCCTCGCGCAGAAAAGTGTCCAGTATGAATGAAAAAGACATCACCCCCGGTTTCACAGACAAGGCTTGAACCCAGTCCTAGACTAAAATTTAACTCTTAGCTGTTTTAACTGAAATAAACTTGCACTGACTGATCCTAAAATATATCAGTGCATTTGTTTTGTTTCAAGATGCACCCCAGTAATTTTTTTTTTCTGAGCATGTTTATAAAAATTACTTAAATGTCATAATTGAACTATGATCTAATCCTGGTTTACATTTACATTTAGTCATTTGGCAGATGCTTTTATCCAAAGCGACTTACAATTGGGGAATACATAAAGCGATTAATCTTGAAGAGGCAAACAGACAGAGGAAGTGCTCGTAACACCAAGTCTCAGGTACTGTTCAAATAAGTACAAGCTAGCAAGAGAAGGAGAGAAAGATAAAGAGAAAGATGAAGATTTAGAAAAAGTGAATAATCACATTTTTGATAAAGAGAGGTGTAGTCTAGGGTTAATCTAAGCCCTGTCTGTGTGTCTGTGAAACCGGGCCCATGTGTTTAGTGCTAATGGCCAATCCAATTATTAATTGGTCTTTTTATTTTTATAAGTATCAGTTCAGGCACCGTTTAGGAACCGGTACCGTTTTAAAAGTATCGATTTGGCACCGGTATCGAAAAAACCCCAAACGATACCCAACCCTACTTGTAATATCAACACACCTTTTTCCTGTTTAACACTGTAAAGCTGCTTTGACACAATCTGTATTGTATATGGCGCTATATAAATAAGGTGACTTGACTTGACACCCACCAATCATCAATCCCCCAGAGCATTCCCAGAGGGTGTTCTCTAATAAAGGCTTGTTTGACTGATGGATTCATTTATTTCAGGGAAAGGAGAAGATTGCAGACCAGAGGAGGAAAATGCTCTCCCAAAACTCTAGAAGTGATCATCTCACTATTGTCAATGCATTTTGGGTAAGTCTTAAAGACTTCATCTTCATTAAAAATTCACTCTCTGATTAGAAGACTCTTATTTAGGGGTGCATGTGTATTTTTTAGGGCTGGGAGGATTCTAAGAAACAGGGTAGCAGGATTGAGAGGGAGTACTGCTGGGAAAACTTCCTTTCTGCCAACACGCTACAGGTCAGTCTTCACTCTCCACAAATCAAACAGTTAAACATTGAAGAGAAAATCAGACTCTTTGATATTCACTTAATAAACAAAAACCCATTTTGCTTGTTCCTACCAGATGCTTCATAATATGAAGGGTCAGTTTGCAGAGCATCTTTTGGCAGCTGGCTTTGTGAGTAGTAAGGATCCTAAAGATCCCAGCTCTAATATCAACTCAGGTAACTCTGACTTTACTTGTCCATCTAACTAAATATTTGTGTTATCCCAGCTGTCCACTTACTCGCATGGCTGTCTGTCATTTTGACTGCCTTTACCGCTGGGATCTTTAAAGATTTGAGCAGTCTGAGTGCGATGATTTGGTCAGCCTAGCTTTGAAAAGAGATGAGCTATTTTCTAAACCAAAAATCTAAACATAAGGTTGCAATTGCTCCCAAAAAACATACTTTATAAAAATTTGACATCATTATTTAATGCATTTGGCATTTTCAGCTAATAGTGTACAACCATTTTTTCCCAACATTTAATGATCATATAATTTTTATTATACTAATATACTATCATTTATAATTTACTATTGTTTATTGTTAGTTTTTCATAAATGTAAACTCATACAACTTGTTGTAAAACATTAACATTTATCTAGAGTAATAAAAGCTGTTAAAGCATGCTATATTGTTAGTTCATGATACCTAATGCATATAAGAGGTCATTGTACTATAAAATGCAGAACTCAATATTATTCACCTTTATAATTGCTGGACCTGTCAATCACTTCAGTTCAGTGACCGACTTCTGCATTATTCCTAAAACTCCTCTCATAAACAATACTGTTGTCTACACTGCACAATTAATCTCTTATTTACATTGTGTCTGCATTGTGTTATGATTAAAGCATTCGTGAGAGTGCCAAAATCTAGTTGCAATGGCAATATCACTGCAATCATATGGCCAACAGACTGCGACTGATTGGCTACAATTCTCAGCACTTCAACCTTTTATGCAGTAGTAGTATATCTAAATATAATGCTACAATCAACACTTTTCATGATTAGTTTATCTCTGTAGGTGTAATAGTTAAATCATAGTCCCTTTAAGGGAAGTAATTTCACTCGACAGCCATCTTTAAAATGCCTTTTGGGCAGCTATTTCAGTCATGCGAGTACAAATCATTTGTCTTTGAATGGGGAAACATCAAATTCTCTAAAGCTGCTTACCAAGTTGATGAACCACTGCACCAAGCAGCTGTAGTGACACAATGACTTTACTAATTAGCAATTTGTTCTTTTTTTTTTAGAAAGAAGGACTAGTCCGCTATATTGCACATTGCAGTCTTCCATTTATAAGTAATATTAGTGCAGTGTCTTTGTGTATCTAAAGTGTTTGATAATGGTTATTTAATATGCAATGATGCTACCCCAGTCATAGCAGTGAACATTAACATTGAAGTCTTAAAGGAGACACACCCCTTTAAATGGAGTGTTTAAACCAGAGGACTAACGTGAGGAGTAAAAATTAAGACTTTTTCTAAATTATGACCATTTTTGGTGTAAAAATTCCATTAGCATTGTAAGTGCACATTAAGAAATATTGTAAATAAATAAAAAAAATCCATTCTTGACCCCTGTTACAATAAATATTCTCCCTTATTTATATTATTCAGAGAATGAGAAGCTGATTAAGGCTGTGATCGTTGCGGGTTTGTACCCTAAAGTGGCCAAGATTCGCCCCAACCATAGTAAGAGACCAATGTAAGTGGCAGGTATTTCTCTTATTGCTTGTGTTTTTGGTTGTTTTGGATTATGTGGCCTCCATTCTTTAGCTCATTGAATTGCCTGAGCCCCAACTGAATACTTGCTGACTGTCACGGATTGCATTATCCCAATTAAGACATATTCACAGACTTTTGTTCTGTTGGGAAAGATAAGGGTAGAAAAGCTGAAGAGCTGTATTATCTTCAACCAAATTCAGTAAATAAACCTTGATGTATGCTTTATTTTCTTTTTTTTAACACCGATATTGAGACTAGTTTTTGTATGGCTCAGTTATTAGCCATGTCAGTGGTGGTTTTACATTATTTTACGTTACAATGCTGAGGTGGTGTATTCTAGTAAGGCGACCAGTCCCGAAATTGCGAGCTTTGTCCCTGCATCCTGCAAAATGCAAGCAGTATCCCTCATTTCAATTATGTTTGTATTTTTTTCATCACTGAAATTACAATACCACAATAAGAAATATAATAATATAAAATGTGATTGCCGTTTGATTGTGATTTTGTCCCACAAATCACATCTACTGTCCTGCAACAGAGCAATAATCAAGCGGACACCATAGTCCTCTAGGGACATTTTGATTTCAGCTTTTGCACACAGAGTGCATTAGCGCTCTTTCATGGACCCAGCACCGTGCACCTTGTTCACGCCACTCAATCTGTCCATTTTTCACATGGATTCCATTCAGCCTCATTCTGTCCATTATTCTTACACTGTTCTTTTTTAAATTCAGACCTTTACATTCAGCCTGGCTCCATTCGTTAATGCTCTCCATTCAACTGCACTGCACAACTTTATATGAGTTGCAGAAGACTGCAGAAGCAGATCCTCATTGAATGTGTACAAATAGGCTGTGTGTGTGTATTGTCACCCTGAAGCTTTTGTCTAGTTTCGCTGGTGCTAGATTGAAATATTCATGAGTTACTTCATTTAGCATGAGTGTAGTCTCGCAAGCCAGACTTTTGTCTCTCAGTGTAAAGTCTAGCAAAAATATATATTATAAATGTATAAGTTTAAAAAATGTGACCATGCACCAAGGCTGCATTTATTTGATCAAAAATACAGTAAAAACAGTAGTATTATTAAATATTATTACAATTGATATAAACTGTATTTTAAAATGTAATGTATTCCTGTAATGGCAAAGCTTTCTTTTTAGCAGCCATTACTTCAATCTTCAGTATCACTTAATCTTTCAAAAATGATTTTAATTTGCTTTAACATTTGATGCTCAAGTAAAATGTCTTCTATTATCAATGTTAAAAACAGCTGTGCTTTTTAATGTTTTTTTTATTTATACTTTTTTTTTGCGCTCTAGGATTATGTAAGTACCAAAAGATACAGAAGTATACCATTTACTTGACCCCAAACTTGAATGGTAGTCTAAGTCTGTGATCAGAATTTCTGTACAAAATAAGTACAGATTATTTCACAAAATCATCAGCATTCAACAGCATTTCCACTTGTAATTTTATCTTACTGTCGGCAGGAACTCTTGTGCAATTGAATTAATTCATTATTTTTTTTCATCCCGAGTGGTTTATTATTGTTTCTGTTATTTTAGATAAACCTGCCATTAAATGGCATATAGGACCAAAATGAATTATGGTTTGTTGCTTTAAATATTGGTCAGATGGTCACTTCTAAGTGGGCAGTTCAGGTTCAGAATACTGTGCAAAGTGGACCAGACTGTATGCCAATTGTCCAATTCGGCAAAAGAAATTCTAGCCTAAAACTGCCCTCTTAGATGGAATGGACGGGAATCGAACCAAGATGTAAAGTGACTTACTACATTTTTTTTTCATAAGATACTTGGGCAGGAGAAATCTGAAGTTGATGACACAAAAACAGCCCCAGTATAAATCCACATTTAAATGATGTCAAAGTGGAATCTGAGAAGAAATGTCTTAAAATGATGTTTAGACTTTCAATCAGGTCCATTGTTTGGCTGACTTTATCTGTAAAATTGCATAATGTTTGAAAATTAAATCTTGAAATTGTTTTTGCAGGCCAGTGAAGGTGTACACTAAGGCTGATGGGAAAGTGTGTATCCACCCTAAATCTGTCAATGCAGAGGAAACTCAGTTCCACTACACATGGCTCATTTATCACCTGAAGATGAAGACCTCCAGTGTACGTACATTTTGAATTTACCCCAAAGGGAGGTTTTGTCATCTTTAGCTAACAAAATTGTCTCCAATAAACTCACACATATACACTCATGCGGTGTGTTCATTCACTCATTTCAAAGGGAAGGTCTACTGTATATCATTTTGTTGAAGAGCTGTTTAGTTGCAAGACAGGATGTGTGTTTGCAAATGAATGCCACTTCTAGTATAAGTCCATCTTTTATTCAGTTTCTGTGTGCCTTTTAACTGACACCCTCCCAAAAGAGATCAAAGATCCTTACTGAATCAAGGAGTACTTCTCTACTTGCTCAATGACTCTCACACGCGCACAGATATGCCTGTCTTTTTTTGCCAGAAAAAGTGAAACAATATTAACTTTGGTGCCATTATGCCACAGTGATGTAGATTGATTTCACTTCTGATTATACCCTGTATAATTTAGTATGTGACGAATAAACAAACCTTGAACCTTGAATTGAACAGTCCTGTCTTGTGCACCAATGCCTGTAGGGTGAAATTTTGGCATTTTTGTCTTGTTCTTTTCTGAGAATGTGATACTGTAGAGATTAATGCTCGAAATAGAGAGTGAGACCAACCTGTGCTAACACTATAGTCAATCTATAATAATTTAGACAAAAATGTATATTTCATGTTAATTTATTTAATAGGTTGACCTGTAATAAATAACCCAGGGAGTCTTGCTCAACTCTGACTGTATGTGACAACATTATTGCTTAATGTTTCGTCTTTGCGTAGTCTTTCTCAGCAGTTGCGGTGCTCCTGCATAGCGATGCAGGAAACACTGGGAGAGAGAAGAAAATGACATGATTACATGTAAAAGCAGATAGTAAGATTTTCAAGGGAGATGCCTGAAGCAAAGTGGCAGATAGTAAGATTGAAGTATTATAGAAAGAGAAATAGTGTTAATGATGTTTGAATAAACCAGCGTATGGAGAGATTGAGGAAGAGGGCAGAATGAGGCTGTAGATTGCAGCAATCAGATTGGAAGCTAAAAGGTATGTGTGTGAAGATTGATTTGCGAAAGTGTTTTGAGGTGAACTGAATTTTAATGTCTGCATTTGGTTCTTGTCCTCGTCTTACATCGGTCTTTTCCTTGTTCACTCTCACTCTCTAAGGACACTGTCTGGTCAGAACTAACAATGTCCACAGAGATTTAGGGATTGACATCCTTAGGGAATCTCAAGATTGCAGGGGTGGATAATTTTTCCATTTGCATGTGTGCCATTGCATGCATTAATTCAGGGATAGTTTTACAAAAGCACAAACAGCTTTCTGATTAATGATCAACAAGGCTGGTTAGTGACAAATTCCATGATAAGTTAGCAATGTAGCTATGAATTGTCTTGATTTCATCTATTTTGAAAATGTGTACTCTACTTTTCTAGAAATTGTTGTTTTAATGCCTTGTAAACGTCAAGTGGTGTAACATCAAGTAATATTTCTTTATCATTAAGGTCATGACAACTAAATGATTTGCTGTTATGTTGATTAAATGACTTGTCAGACAAATTGTCATTAATATTTTAAAACAAAAACAAGTAATTTTACTTTTTTAAATATTTTATTTTCAAGCATATCAGCCATTTGAGATTTTTCTTTCCTAAGAGACCTTAAGACTTAGAGATTAATTGCATGAAGTTAAGTTTTCTTTTTTCTGGATTAAAACTTTTTAATAACTTTTCTCATTTTTTTGTTTTCTAAAGATCTTCCTCTATGACTGCACCGAAGTGTCTCCACTTTCATTGTTGTTTTTTGGAGGAGATATTTCCATCCAGAGGGACCAGGAACAAGAGACAATCGCTGTGGACGAGTGGATTGTGTTTCAGTCCCCGGCACGCATCGCTCACCTTGTCAAGGTGAGCGTTAACTTGATATGTTCGTTTAAAACTTACAATCATATGCTGCAGAGCAGTCAGTGATGGGTTTCAGTTATACTTAGTTTATTTTTTTTAGGATCTGAGGAAGGAGCTGGATATGTTACTGGAGGAGAAGATAAAGAGTCCAAGTCCAGTGGTCTGGAATGACCGGGGTTCTAAAGATTGTGCTGTTCTCTCCGCTATAATAGACCTCATCACAACTGAGGAAACCCCTGCTGGAGGCCCCAGGAGAGGCAGCCAGTGAGCACCGACCAATATGTCAACTGTGACATACAGAAAAGTGATCTGCTGTCAAGGCTGTGTGAACACAATGATACTCTTTCTCTGTAGCTACAGCATTAGAAACAGATTTTTGGTCTTTTTGTATTATTTTAGCATTGACTTACAGTTATTGTAAGCTTGTCTTTACAGTAGTTTATTAAATTTGCCATGATGCAATCAATTTGTCGATGGAGGACTTCCATTCTTAATCTTGCTATATACACACATATAGGTTAAGAGATAAAGTAAAATTTAAGCAATTAAATATTTTAATGTACATATGCTGATTATTATTATTAAAGTTTACAAATTGCAGATATCTAATACATATTCATATTTGGCATAATTCATGTTTACATTTTCCCTGAGTAAATTCAAAGAGTGAACAACGCAGTTGAACATCTCTGTGCTGCCATAAAAAATGTCTTCACTTTAAACAGGGACTCCAATTCCACAAAATGTATTGTTTTATAATGAGACCTGGGCTTACATAAAAAAATAGTGTATATTTGTAATTGTATGAAGCTACTAAAGTTGTTCCTGTTCTGTAGTGGTTAGATTCATCCAGTCTTCATGTGCTGTTCATTCCTCAGGAGGCAGAGCTTCAGTAATGGCCTCAGACATTGGTCTCTAGGCCTTGCAGACGGTCCATCCTCTGCATGTTTTTCTCAATAGTTGCCTGACAGGTGATGAGTTCGGCGGACTTGGCCAGGAACCATCCCC
Source organism: Gymnocypris eckloni scoliostomus (assembly GCA_027564155.1). Taxonomy (NCBI): domain Eukaryota; kingdom Metazoa; phylum Chordata; class Actinopteri; order Cypriniformes; family Cyprinidae; genus Gymnocypris; species Gymnocypris eckloni. Next base: position 3,600,828 of record CM050423.1, on the reverse strand, counting down.
TTTCTCCATCCCGCAGACGCTCGCCTTCATACCAACCTGAAACCACAACCATACATTTCAACTACAACGAAACACAGTCTGCTGTGCCATTTCTTACTCCCATTCCCCCTTCATTTACATAAACATACAGTGCATTCAGAACCCCTCCACTTTTTTCAATTTAGTTATTTTGCAACCTGATATTACAATTGTTTAAATTCATTGTTTCCCCTCATTAATATACAGTACTCCTACCGCATAATGACAGTGAAAACTATTTTAGAAATGTCTGTAAATGTATTAAATAGAAAAAAATGAAATAATCACATTTACGTAAGTATTCAGACCCTTTGCAACAACACTTGAAATTTAGCTCAAGTACCTGCCATTTCTTTTGATCATTGCTGAGATATTTCTACACCAGTGTTTCCCAACCCTGTACCAGGAGGTAAACTACACATTTTCCAACTTTTCCTAATCAAACACACCTGAATCAACTCGGCTCATTAGTAGAGACTCCAGGAACATAAATATATTGGTCATATAAGGGAGACATCCAAAATATGCACTGTTGGTGTGCCTCCAGGAACAGGGTTGGGAAACACTGTTCTACACCTTGATTGGAGTCCACCTGTGGTAAAGTAAATTGATTGAACATGATTTGGAAAGGCAATGTCCTTGAGTGACCCAGCCTTAGAGCCCTGTCTTGAACCCTATTGAAACATCTCTGGAGAGACCTGAAAATGGCTGTCCACCAACGGTCCCCATCCAACCTGATCGAGTTTGAGAGAATTTGCAAAGAACAATGCAGAAAATCCCCCAATCCAGGTGTGCGCAAAGCTTGTTACGTCATACCCAAAAAGACCTGAGGCTGTAATTGCTGCCAAAGGTGCTTCAACTAAGTACTGAGTACTTATGTAAATGTGATATTTCAGTTTATATATATATAAATGTATAAATTTACAGGCATTTCTAAAATTCTGTTCTCACTTTGTCATTATGAAGTACGGAGTGTAGATTGAGAAAAAAATGTTCAGGCTTCAGTAACAGGGATCTGAATACTTTCTGAACACTGTAAAACTAGCACAAAGGACTAAAATGAAGCACCAAGCAAGAGTCTTGAATTTTTAACAATGTGATACAATTGAAGTAGTGCTGAAAAAAACCCTATGTCCACTTCAAACTGCTTTTTCTTTGATAAGTATTGTGGAGAGTTTTTAAAAGATCTCTAGAGCAGAATGAAATGTTCAAAAATAAATTAGCCTGCTTTCAACTGTCTTTTGTATATTTAATGGCCATTAAAAGATTCACAGGGTCTTTGAAGCCTTATCCCACCACGAGCCCTGACCTTTCAACATGAAAGCCAGCCAACAAAAAACAGCCAGAGCGAAACCACTGCTTGACCCTCTGACCAGCACCATCAAAACACATCCTTGTGGTTATAGGATGACTCGTTCTGGGACAATAATCATAACACATTAAAAAAACCGCAAACACAGAACTGGATTCTCTGGAAAACTTTAACAAAAGCAGCGAAAGGTCCGATTTGTTTAGAGAAATTGGAAAATAGAATATGCCAAGTATGAGCTTGAGGAAACACCTTTTAGAAAAGTGGTTCTCAACTTTTTTGACTCAAAGGCTCCCCTTTGTACAAGACACTATTCAAATGGCCTCTTATCTAACTTATGTACTTTTGCTGGAATAGAAAATAATACAAACTAAAAAAGTCAGCTTAACGTTGTACATCTTTTAATATTGGCTGAAAATTATTGCTGGCTGAAAATTGAAAAAAAAAATCTTTAAAATTGTAATAAATATAAAACTACAAACTAATTTAAAATATTAAGAACTATAATGTTGCAATTATACTAAAATAACATGTAACAAAACACACACATTGACAACGGAGTTGAAAACAGCCAGTAAAATTTAATTATTATATTATATATTATACAAGCTTAAAATGTATACTTTTTTAACTTTCTGGATCATTCAGAAATGTGTAAACACACAATCTTTAAATTATATTATAATTGTTTTGTATTAATGTATACCTTTTATACCCTAATTTTTAAATGTAAGATACATTAGGAAGTAGCAAGTTCTTTACTCATTTATCATCAAGTTAACTAGCTATCCATGGACAGATTGTTTATTTCTCTTGTATATTTTGTATTACAAGTTGCATTTCTATGTGCCTCTTTAAAATGAATCGCTTGATGTATTTCTCAATTGTAAGTCGCTTTGGATCAAAGTGTCTGCTAAATGAGTAAATGTATTTTCTTTCAGTATTTAAATTAGATTTTTCATACCAAAATAAATTCTGTTTGAATATTTGGTTAACATTTTAATTGTTCATGACCAAATTTACTTAAATATTCCAAACCAGGTTTATTTAATACATATTCAGTTAGCAGAAACAATAAGTCAGTTCAAAAACATACTGCAATATGGAAAAGTTATAGCATCTGTAAGGTCTGAAACCATCCAGATTTCCATTGCTTTTATACATAGTATGTAGGAATGAAATGAGGAATCAGGTCTCTATCATAAACCCTGAAATGTTTCTATGTTTGTATTTTATAATACCAGTTGATAACAGTGTCACAACATGCAAACTCATTTACTGTATTCTATATATATATATATATATATATATTTGTTTTTATTTGCCAGATATTCCTTTGTCTGAATTTTGTATTTGTTTGCTGTTTTTCCATTATATTTGAAAACCTTGGGGAAAAAAGTGAATGACAATTTAGGAACATCAAATATGAAAATCAAACTGAATTTCCATGTTGGTGTGAACAGTCTTTTAGAGTGAAGAATGTGAAAAAAGGAGGATGTTCTTACCGTCTACTGTCTGTGACACCAACACCACATCAGCCACTTGTAGAGAGAGCTCATCCGGCTGCCTGGCCATGTACGTCTTTGTCACCTCAACCTGCATGGTATCTAATGAAGGAAAAATCACTAAACACTATGACGGTCTGGAACCTAAAAATGCTTTCCCAAGTGTAAGCCTAGGATTTTTTCATTTATAATTTTACTATCCACAAAAATCATAGGCTTACAGCAAAACTAAACCTTAACATGCAGCATGATTTTAAATATTCACATTCATGTGTGTTTAGGGTTAAAAGCTTAGTAGTATAGTAGAGTAATAATGGAGTAGTGTCGCTGTAATACACTGCATGACCAGAAGGTGGTGCTGTTTCGCTGAGGCTGGTTGTACTTACTTATTCTGTCATTCTTGTCGTTACTGTTGTTCTGTCTCAGAGTGCTGATCCAGCGGGCTCTCTCGTTACTGTCACAAAGAAAACATACAAAATTAACTTCTAGCCACTGAAGCAGTTTTTTTGACTCACACAAGTGTATGTGATGTCTGTTAAAACCAAATCAAACAAGACAGAAACCAAACAAGACAGAAGCCAAGACAGAAGATGTGTTTCTTTTTTAAAGAAACACATCTGCTCCTCCATCCCTGCTACAGTGGACCCTCTTCAATTTGCCTATCGGCCAAATAGGTCTACTGATGATGCCATCTCCCAGGTCCTGCACTCCTCCCTCACTCACATTGACAGCAAAAATGGCAACTATGTAAGGCTGCTATTCATTGACTATAGCTCCGCTTTTAATACTATAGTCCCCACCAAGCTGGCTGTCAAACTCTCAGACCTCGGCCTAAACACTTCACTTTGTGACTGGATTCAAGATTTCCTCACCACCAGACCACAAGTGGTGAAAGTCGGCCAGTTCACCTCCAACTCCATAACCCTGAATGTAGGAGCCCCACAGGGCTGTGTCCTGAGCCCCCTGCTCTACTCTCTCTACACCCACGACTGCGTGTCCTCTCACAGCTCCACTTCTATCATTAAATTTGCGGATGATACTGTGGTCCTGGGCCTCATTAACAACGACGACGAGGCCGCATACTTAGAGGAGGTTGAGAGACTCACATCATGGTGCCAGGACAACTGTCTCTCTCTGAACGTGAGCAAAACTAAGGAGCTGATCATGGACTTCAGGAAGAGACAGCAGCGGCCCTATACCCCTCTTATGATCAGTGGGACCCCTGTGGAGAGGGTGAGTAGCTTCACCTCGGTGTAAACATCTCCGAGGACCTGACATGGACTACACACATTCAGACTCAGGTCAAGAAAGCCAGGCAAAGACTGTACCACCTGCGACAGCTGAGGAAATTCAGGGTCTCACCAGCTATCCTGAAAACGTTCTATTCAGGGGCCATAGAAAGTGTTCTGACTCAGTGCATCTCAGTGTGGTATGGGAATTCCTCAAACCAGGACTGCAAAGCTCTGCAGAGGGTCGTGCGTTTAGCTGAGCGCATCTCAGGGTCTACTTTCCCCTCTCTGCAGGACATCTACCTCAAACGCTGTAAAAGCAGAGCTGCTAAAATCCTCAAAGATTCAACTCACCCCGGCAACCATCATTTCTGTTTCCTGCCATCTGGCAAGCGCTTCAGGAGCATGATGGCAAAAACTGAAAGACTGAGGAGGAGCTTCTTCCCTCAGGCCATCAGGCTCCTTAACACAAACTCTGTTTCATAAATAAAAAATAAATAAAAAAACACTCATATTCATATTCTCATCATCCATATTGCTGCTGTGTTTACATTCCCAGTACAAAGCTGTTTGCACATCCCTCTCATCCCTCTTGTTTATATTACTATTTATTAAGTCCCATATACTGTTTTTGCACATTTACTTGTTTTTGCACATCTTACTTGTTTTTGCACATCTTACTTGTCTTGCACATCTTGTTTTGCACTTTTCTTTATTCCATTACACTTTTTACTCTTTATTTCTCTTTTTTACCTATATATATGCTCTTGTGTGGTGTTACTTTTATATAATTTGTATTCTTTGCACTGTCCACTGAGCGGACCTGATTCGATCTACATTTCACTTTTGATTATACCCTGTATAATTTATCATGTGACAAATAAAGAAACTTTGAACCTTGAACTAGCCGTTCCTTTATTGTTCTGGACATTCACAGACACACACCTCTAGACTCTTGTACAACAGCAGGTAAAGTTACTAGGAGAAACTTGACCTTGGTGCTGAAGTATTCATTACATTCAGGACAAGAAGTGTCTGTTCATTCCTGTAAGCTCCTTTGTGTTTGTTCAGTTTCGTTGAGAACAAACCACTAGTTTTACAGAAAGAAAGAATGAAAGGAGATGCAGAAGGAAAAGAAAGAGAAAGTTTCAAATCCTTGACGTTTTGAGCTGTGATGTACTTAAGTGAAATTCAGCACAAATATCCCACAACAAACACAAGAGTATTGAGAGAGTAACGACTGTCAACAGTCTGAAATGTCGTACCAAACCCGTAAAAGCTTCGTTCATCTTCGGATACGCTGTTTTCATTCAAATCAGACCGTAAATTATGTAAACAGCGTATCCGCGTGACCAAGCTGACACAGAACAGCTTACGCTGTTTGCATTCAGTGGATTAGGGCTGCAACTAACGATTATTTTAATAATCGATTAATCTGTCGATTATTTTTTCGATTAATCAATGAATTGGATAAAAAACAAGAAAAGCATTCATTTCCAACCCTTTATTCAAAAACAATCTTTAGAAAGTGCACAAACATGTTGCTTCTTAAACATCCCTGAGCTGTTATAATAATAATAAAATAAAATAAAAATGGACTAACACAAAAAACATACACATGTATGCTTTATATCTGCCAAATATATAGACTTTTTTTTAAATAAAGTGCCACCTGAGCTGCCAGAACAATAAATAATTTATAAAAAAATAAAGAATACAAATCAGAAAATTTAACAGGATTTGTTTGAATGTCAGAACTTGTTCTCTACACTACACTGCAGACGCACACACTCGCAGATGCACACACTCGCAGACGCACACACTCACAAACTCTCACACTGACAGACACACACACACACACACACACACACACACTTACTCTCTCTCACTCCCTTTGTTCAGACACTTTGCATTGCAATGCAAAAATGTGAGCATGTCCGGCAGAGTGTAACCAGGGTTCAAGGTGTGGATCATTTTAGTGAAGCCGTCATCTTCAACCATCGACAGAGGCCTCATGTCAGTGACGATCATGTTGAGGATACTATCTGTCAAGACAGCGGCTTGCTGTGGTGTACATGATGCATTTCCCATCAAGAAGCCTCTCATGGTTTGCTGTTTTTTTCTGGAATCAAAAAGATAGTATGAGTATGTGTAATAGCACAATTTTTACATCAACTAAATACATACTTACATACATACATACTTGTTTTAGTTACTAGTTGTGTAAAGGTAAGTAACCCAAAGAGCAATTACAGACAAGACACACACACACACACACACACACACACACACACACACACACACTCTCTCTCTCTCTCAAGTTCACTTGAAGCTTATTCATTAAATTATAACCATCATTGTAGTAAGTGCAAGGTTCATTTATACACCACATTTAAACACAGCTTAAGATGACCAAGTGCTATAAAAGAACTTTAAAATTAAATCAAAAAGTACAACACACACAAATATATTTGTCAATAATAACCTATATGGGACAAAGCACAGAATATACACTGCAAAAAATGCTTTTCTAACTTAGTTTTGTCCTGTTTTCAGTCCAAATATCTAAAAAAATCTTAAATCAAGATACATTTACTAGACACATATAATGTGAACATATGTGAAATAGCATAAGAAATTATGTCTTGTTTTCTGAAAAAAAACACCTAAAAATTAAGTGATTGTTTGATTAAAACAAGCAAAATTATCTGCCAATGGGGTAAGAAAAATTATCTTAATGAGATATAATCTCAAACAGAAGTTTTAAGCATCACTTAATTTTCTCATGCCATTTTCTTGTCTAGTAATCTTGATTTAAGATTTTTTAGATATTTGGACTGGAAACGAGACAAAATTACTAAGTAAGAAAAGCTTTTTTTGCAGTGTAGCTATACATGACAACAGATTGAAAAATGAATGGTCCAAAAAGGCGAGTGAATAAAAACGTGTCTTTAGTCTTGCAATGCAAAGTGCAAAGTAACTATAGCACCCCTGCTTTACTACTGTTATTAACGAGCTAACGCTAACTTGTCATGCTTGTCAAGCTAGATAACGAGTAAACACCAGCACCAGGGACATTACGTTCCTCACTTCAAAACGGAACAAAAGTAGGATTCTGTAGTGACTTACCCTGCTGTTGAACTCCCTTCCTCATCATCAAAGACTCCAACATGTTTGCGTTTCAGGTGCTGGATCGTTGCCGTGGTGCTCCCGTGCCATGCCATGTCGCTTTTGCATATTTTGCAGTTAACACACTTTTTCTGTTTATTTAGTGTGAAATGCTCCCACACCTTGGATGACTTGGGTCGCACGGATTTCTCTGCCTTCGCCATGTATCTTTCCTACGGTGACGTAATACTGCCATCCATATAATATTTTTTCCACTCAATTATGTCGTTATAACGAGATCTTTTCTCGTAATAACGAGATCTTTTCTCGTTATAACGAGATCTTTTCTCGTAATAACGAGATCTTTTCTCGTTATAACGAGATCTTTTCTCGTTAAAACGACATATTTTCTCGTAATAACGAGATCTTTTCTCGTTAAAACGACATCTTTTCTCGTTAAAACGACATCTTTTCTCGTTATAACGACATCTTTTTCTCGTAATAACGACATGTGTGGTTATAATAGATATATGGTAGAGCTGAGGTGAGCGAGTGTCCGCTGCTCAGTCTGACATAAAGGAGGATCTGCACGCTGCTGAATTGAAATACACTGTTTTAAATGTATTTAATGTAATGGTTTTAATTATAGCAGCATGTTTATTAGGATTAATCTCCAATACAACATTATCCAATAACAGCACTCAGACCCATGACTTGTTTAGGCTATATATGATCAGATCAAAACAGTTATTTTTGAATAATTGACTCTGGGCTTGGAATATTTATTTATTTGAATGACTGAAGTTTGATTGAACAACAAATCGAAATATGAACAAAGATAAATAAAGAGATTTTCTCATAGGTTAATAATAATAATAATAATAATAATAATTATTATTATTATTATTATTTCGTTCTGTTTGAAAACGGGCAAACAAATTAAGCTAGATTTTTCGTAGGCCTATTTTTGTTCGTGGGTAAACAAATGAGCTGCTCTAATATTTGTTTCACATGTGTGGGCGGCCTTGATATACTTTAGTCTGATTATATATTAATTATGTATTAATGATTTAATATTATTAAATGATCTTTAGCTGAATCATCGCATCACGTTCTTCTTATGGGTTAAATTGCAGGCTTTGCTTTACTGAAGGAACAGTCTTCGCTGCGCTGGGTGTGAGCACTGAGCACAATATGCAGATGAAAAGACATGTACAGTATCTCTTGCTGGATTTAGGCTATACGAATTAAATAAACAAACTTGTTTTCGATTGTTTTATTTAAGTAGACCTTTAGACATAAGGCGCGCCAGAAAGCGCACGCTGTTATTTTACAAAATCAATTCGTAACATTTTGTTCTTATTGTGGAAGTATATAAAATTGCTTTCCTCGGTTATCACAATTTAAGGGATCGCGTCGGTGTCGCCGAATTGAGAAGAACAGTGGTGTGCTTTAAATGAGATAAAGCAACATCCAGACTGTATGAAACGTTATTGTGACTAATTTGCAGAGCTGTACAGATGAACTCTTATTCTGCGTGACGGATAGACAGTAAAGACAAGCTGAGTTAAAACATAGATTTTTTTAGGGGCCGTCCTCGGTTCACAGCAACCCGGGACTATCAGAGATGGATAAAACAGTTTTTATTAACATTAAACATTTAATTTAATATTTGTATATTATTAGTATTATTAGGTTATGTTAACTTGTTAGGGCTATAGGCCTATTTCTATTTCATATAATATAATATTTTATTACTTTCCCATTTAAATTCGTGTATCGCTTTACCTAATTAACGTTTTGTACCAGAGAATGTGAGAGAAGCGGAGCGGTTCAATATTCCGCTGTGTGTGTGTGCGCTCTGCTCAGACGTTCACGGCCAAATCAAACGCTCCGCTAATGTTCCGCTCATGCTCACCGGTAAACCAAATCCCGCTCAGATCACGCGCTCACATTAAATGTCTCCAGTAACGTTAGGCCTATTTATTTTTTCCTGTTTATAGTGAAATTATTGAATAAATGTCTCAATTAAACAGTTATGTTTCAGGGTGAAATTGTTTTAATTAGGGATGTTCATTAACGGCTAACCGACTGATAAGAATTTTGACCGATTAATAGAATCAGTTAAACGGTTTAAAGTCACTTATTTATTTATTTATTTTTAGTAATTTATTAAAATATGTTAAAAGGTTTGCTGCATGGTTAAAATAAGCTATACGCGTATAAAAAACACGTTTTTTTGAGAGAGCGAGAGAGAGAGAAAAAAAACAAGTCGCCTATAAGTCGCATTTTATTATTTAATTCTGAACATTTTTTGTAAAATAAGACAAAAAATAGAATGCAGCTTTCTGCCTTCTGCTTTAATTTCGCGCAGCACAATAATGAACAAACTCTGCATACTCTAAAAAACACTGGGTTAAAAACAACCCAATTTGGGCTGGATAAATATAGGACAGAACACATTTGGGGTTAATTTTACCCAGTAAATCGGGTTGTTTATTTAACCCATCATAAATGTTTGATTTAACCCAGCTAATGGGTTTATTCGTTTCTATTATAATATTAGCTTTTTTTTACTTTATGCATGAAATAATATTTACAGATTAATTTAAATCCTCTAAACTTTAGTAAAATACTCCAGAACCACTGGTTTACGTGATAACTTCCTTTATTTCTAATTTGCTTGCTTTTATGTAAGCTTTACACATTGCCCTATTTAATCTCGTTTAAAAAACATTAGAAGTAAAGATTAAACATTAAACCGATGTAATTCACGAGTAAATGGACCACTCTGTAATTGTGTTTCCACCGTAACGGCTCTGGCTCTCGCACCGAGCTGGAGTCGTGTTCGGCGGGGACTGATCACGGATCAGACCGCCGCCCTGCGCTTCACTCAAGGACGAAATTAACTGCGATTGCCTTCATAACCTGACCAAAAACAAACAGTAAACAGCTCTGAGGACATGTTTTAACATCCAAAGTATTTGTGTTCTGTATCTTTATAAATAGAATAGTTTATTTTAAGCAAAGCATCAGATTCTTCATCAAGCAATAAAACCGACGCAACGCGAGCGACGTTTGTTTATTGATTCACACCCTGCGCCTGTATGTTGCTCTGCATACATTTGAACGATATTCTAAACAGAAACAATTTTATAAATAAAATAAAATGTACACAAACTACCCAAACACTGGAAAAATAACTCAAATAAATTACCCAAAAGGCTCATCTCAGCATTTGGGTTAAAAAAAATAATCCAGGACTTTTTTTTAGGGTAGGCTGCTTGTTGCACAGTATTTCTTTTATTTTCTTAAATTATTATTTAAGTCAAAATATATTTTTAGTATAGGCCTATTTATTCATTATAATATATAACGCCTAGCTTTATTATGTTGTTCTCTGCTTGCAGAAGTGCTGCAGGTGGGTGATATGATCATGTAAATAACTGTGCACATGCAGTTTTATTTTATGTACTTTATGTAATATTAGCCTATTCGTGATAAACTTGAATGCTGTGTACATCGCGTGCCATTGCCTACAGTCCGGTAGCCTATGGTCAATATAATAATTAATTATGTAATAATTTCTTTAATAATTCATAAAGGTCAAGTAGGTTTGTTTATGCATTAAACGAGAAATGGATGTTGTTCCTCAACATAGCGAGGCCACGACATGAGGAGGCCTTTACCGTTATTGTTCATATTTCGATTTGTTGTTCAATCAAACTTCAGTCATTCAAATAAATAAATATTCCAAGCCCAGAGTCAATTATTCAAAAATAACTGTTTTGATCTGATCATATATAGCAAGTCATGGGTCTGAGTGCTGTTATTGGATAATGTTGTATTGGAGATTAATCCTAATAAACATGCTGCTATAATTAAAACCATTACATTAAATACATTTAAAACAGTGTATTTCAATTCAGCAGCGTGCAGATCCTCCTTTATGTCAGACTGAGCAGCGTGGACACTCGCTCACCTCAGCTCTACCATATATCTATTATAACGACACATGTCGTTATTACGAGAAAAAGATGTCGTTATAACGAGAAAATATGTCATTTTAACGAGAAAAGATCTCGTTATTACGAGAAAATATGTAGTTTTAACGAGAAAAGATCTCATTATAACGAGAAAATATGTCGTTTTAACGAGAAAAGATCTCGTTATTACGAGAAAAGATCTGGTTATTACGAGAAAAGATCTCCTTATTACGAGAAAAGATCTCGTTATAACGAGAAAAGATCTCGTTATTACGAGAAAAGATCTCGTTATTACGACATAATTGAGTGGAAAAATATTATCTGGGTGGCAGTATTACGTCACCGTACTTCCTCTACCTCCACTCATTTTTTTTTTTTTTTTGCTCCGCCCTGTCTATGAGGCGCCGAACTCTGCTAGCATCAGTGCGCGAGAGAGACCGAGTGTGTTCACTCCGCTCCGGCGCTCAACTAAAGTTTTTTTTTTATAATCAAACGTCTCCGCGTCGCGCGACACAACGAATCGATTATGAAATTCGTTGCCAACACTTTTAGTAATCGATTTTTATCGATTTAATCGATTCGTTGTTGCAGCCCTACAGTGGATACTCTCCAAAATGGCGCTACGGTGACACAGATGAGATTAATTGTTGAATAAAGTCATTATTTTTGTTGTTCATGTCACATGGATTATTTTACCAATCTCCTTGCTACGTTTCTAGACGTTAATAGTGTTTTTTAAATTGCTGTCTATGGGAGGGTCAGAGTGCTGTCAGAATGCATCAGAAATACCTTAATTTGTGTTCCGAATATGAACAAAGCTTTTAAGGGTTTGGAATGACATGGGGGTAAATGATTAATGACAACATTTTCATTTTGGGGTGGAGTAACCCTTTAAGTTGTGAGAGAAAAATACAGAAAATCAGGGCATTTTCAAAGCTGACCTGAAGTGAGTCAGTCGGACTGTGGCGCACACAGACGCCAGTCCGGTCTTACAATCTGAGCAGACAGCCTGAGCTGACCAGCTGCATGAGTCACGCTTGGCTCATTCCGGTCCCATTTAAAGCTGAAGGGGTCACAAAGGCCTCTCGCCTGTTCTATTACCGGGAACATGAGCTTGAGTGCGGTGCGATTCATTCATTGACCAATTAGTGTTTAAAGAGTAATTAGTGTTTAATAGAGTCCTACCAAATAGGGTAGGAAAGAAGATGAGAAATCTTTAAAGGCTCAACTCCAGTTACACATGTAATATAAGTGATTACAAATAGTAACGTATCTAAAATGACAGACCAGTTTCTTGAGCAACAAATAATTCTAGCATAAGTTCTGAAGGATCATGTGATCCAGAGATATCTGCTGAAAATTCACATTTTAATGACATTTTACATTGTAATAATATTACAGTTTTTTTATTGTTTATTTTACTGTAGTCTTGAATACTGTAGTGAGAATAAGAGACTTCTCACAACAAAAAACTGTGTTTGTTTTTATTATGTATAAAACAAACTCAAATCATCAATATGTGCCTGAACTGTAGCAATGAGGAAATTACAGGACTTTGACACGTGACAACCACGTACACACATCCCTTACACATTTATTGTGCATGTCCATATATTCAAAATATGTGAAGCAAACTATGAGAACAAGTATGTTCAGCTGAAACGATCTCCCTCAGCCTCGCTCTGCAGGGTGTGTAGTTAGCGTGGGAAGGGCAGCTGTTTATTCACATCCCTGGAATCTGAGCACACATGATCACAACAGGTAGAAAATGCCTTCATGCTGCTCTGCATTACACCAGCTGAATTACTAGCCAGTGAAAGAACAGTATAGCAAATAGCACAAAAAATGTAAACAAATTGCAGCTTCCACTCTACATAATGCTCTTAACATTAAATGAACAGTGTGGTTAAAAAAAAGTTTTTTTTCTTGAACAATAACTTTCGTTATTAAAAAAAAAAAAAAACCTGACCAAGCAAAGTCCACACTACTACTACAATGATACAAACCTCATAAAATCAACATTCATGAAAGAGCTGCAATTGCTAAAACTTTAATCACAGACATGATCATAAAACCTGGACAGTTAGACCTTCAACATGAACATCATCATCTGCCTTGGTCAGCTTAATCACCTGACTTGAAAATATCAAACCTCAGGAAAGAGTTTTAGAGAGAAGAGTGGCAAGCAGATTGCTTCCTTCAACATCGCTTAAACAACTGGCAGATGTTTTGATAGACGAAATTTCACTAGACTACTCAAAAGAATGTATTCTAAGGTTGGAAGCTTAAAACACCACAACAGTGTCTATTTCCCAGTCCTGTAACATGCATTTAAAAAATAGATAGGGTGATTTTACATTTCATGCCAACTTCAATAACTTGAATCTACCAAGCCTTATTTTCCAAACACCAGAAAGGCAAGCAGTACCTGGAAGACCTCACATCTCCACTGTCTGTTATCCTGCAAGCTGCACTGCTTCAGCACGCTCCCACGTTTCCTACACCTGAAGGCCAAAATTCCACACCTATCACCTTTAAAGATTATTTTACATGAGGTGAAAAGTCAATGAAAGCATCAGAGCACCAGTAGAAGGCACGTTTGGGAGTAAATATTCAAACTCGCCCCTGAGGCACAGTAAGGAAACAGAGGAATATCTAAAACAACATGAAGATGAATGAGGCATCTTGAATGAGGCTTATTCAGACAAAACCAATGCATTATGTTAATAATTTATACTGCCCACTCAGTGGGCAGAGAGAGGCCTTTCAAATACAATATAGATGGTTACTCCTTCTGAATACTAAATGAGGCACTTAGTGAGCCTGCAGGGGCCACTACATCGAGACATCTCAATTTCCTGACAAAGTGTTTGGCCACCTAAGGATGGAACAATATACCGTTTCTACAGTCAGCTGAGCATAGCACAAAAAGACGTAGCTGATGACATCACAATGGACTCCAAAATCATTTTCTCAGTAATGAAGCATCAGGGCCTTTCCATAACAATAACACTCATGCATACCCGCCAGGGGAATTGTGCCACTCACACTCAAGAGAAGAGTTGGTTTAGCGGTATTGAGCTGTGTTATTAGACACTCAAACTGGGTGGAGCCTGACAGAGGTCCAGAAATGTGGGAGAACTTGTCTTGTGTTGACGTTTCCTCAGAAGAACTACAGTCATGTTGACTCTTCACCAAGAATAACAGTAGATAGGCATCTCTGTAATGTAAGTGGATTGGCAACATACTATGCTATAATTACACTCAGCAGCAGATAACATGTTATCTCACTTACATGAACACACGGCATTATACAAGTGTAAAAGCATATGTTTCGGCATTATAAAAGTGTTTCTCCATTTAAATTAGCATTTATAAATGAAAGTGATGATCTGACTTTCTGCTCAGGATTATGTGATCCTCAAAATTTAAAAGCTCAACTGAAAAAAAATTGAATCTTCTCTTTAACAGAATACAATGCTATCAGAGAGAGAAAGTGAAAGAGAGGGAAGAAGAAGAGGGAGAGAAAGAGAATGAAAATATAATAGAGAGGCAAAAATAAGATCTTAGGCTGATGATACATGGGGCCACTTTTTGATAAATGTTGCGGTCAATGGGCAACCAAGTGAGAGACAGGGCCTGTCTAAAGTATCCAGATAGAAATGTGTTACTCATTAAAGTAAAATGTCTGCAGACAGTGTGGTGCTAGCTAATGCAAAACTAGGCATTACAATGTTTAGAGCATTGTGAGTGGTTGCCAAGGGGGAGTTTTATGGTTGATTATGTGTTCTGAATGGTTTTCATGTTGCTATGCTGCTGCTAGGGTGTTCTGGGTGGTTGCTAGGTGGTCACTTACTGGCTCAAGTCAACAGAACTGTCCAAGTCTCTCTGATATTCTGGTCTTTTGATATGACTCTTGTCTTTGCCTTCTTCTGTCCAAACGCAGCACTGAGCACTTATAATAAAATTGCATGCCAAAGCATATCACTTATTTAACTGGATGTCAAAAGTCTTCAACTGCTCTTTAAAGGCCTGTATCATTCCTCAAGCTTTTAAATCATATAGGTTTACAGACACAGTGGAGCCAGACAGACTAAATTTAAGTGAACGGGTTATTTACATAGAAGTCTTAAAGGTACAGAAGCTATGACGGTCTTATTTTTCTATTAGTTAAAGAATCCTCTGGGTTTTTTATTTTCTTTATAGCATTGATAATAATAACAATGATAAGTGTCATCATCATCATATTACAATGACTTCAGATTTTTATTGTATTATTATTTTCAAAAATATATTCAATTCAAAATAACATTTTAAGATTTCATTATCTTTATTAGAAACACTATAGTAAGGACCAGTTCTCATTTTAATCAGTTCCTTATTAGGATGTATATTACAAGCATATTGTCTGTTTGTCCATACTTATGAAGCACATATTAATGCCTTATTAGGTAACAAGTTAATAATTAGTAAGAATAGTGAGAACTGATCAACAAACTAAAGTGTGACCTTTTTATTATTTGTATTAGTATCATTAAACTGCTGGACTTACAGTAGCTCCACCCCAAGATCATGGTGACTTTGTCTCCAGAGTGGTTGCTGAATTTGATCTGGAACAGGTGGCTGGCAACATTCTGCCGTGACGTCAGCATTCCCGCAGTGCCACGGACTGGAGAGATTCAGGTCTTCTGTCTGACATGACCCCACATCTATCTGATCTCTCAGTGCGTAGTCTATAACTGTATAACTCTCCTCACTGAAAAAGACAGAGAGAGTCAGAGATTTAGATTAAATAAATATTCAAGATTAAATCACACAATTGTACTTTCACATTTTTATTGTACACATTAAGTTATTTATAGAGCATTGTGGAGAATGTAGGTGAACGATACAGAATATTAAGTTATTATTGTTGTTATTATTATTATTACATGTCCTTTGACACATCTGTACAGTAAATTAAACTCCATTTCTGTCTATAGTAAAGCTAAAATATTTTTCTATTAAACAATGATCTGAGACCAAGTTTGTTCTCTAACACTGACCTGAATAAGATATTTCACATAAAATATGTTTACATATAGTCCACAAGAGAAAATAATAGTTGAATTTATCAAAATGACCCTGTTCAAAGTTTACAAATACTTGATTCGTAATACTGTGTTGTTACCTGAATGATCCACAGCTGTGTTTTTTTAGTGATAGTTACTCATGAGTCCCTTGTTTGTCCTGAACAGTTGCAGGGCTCTAGACTAACTTTTTGCACTGGTGCACCTAACTTTTTTTCTTAGGTGCACCAGCACAAAAGTTAGGTGCACCCAAATTTTCGTATAGGCAATACTGACTAGTAAACGATTAACTAACAATGTGGTCAACATAACGTTCTTTATTTGAAGCACAATTCTACAAGAAAGGTAACTTACAGAAAAAGTGTTTAAAGTTAAAACATCTCAAGATAAATGAAATAAAAATAACATCTAAATTAAGTGTTTGAAGGGTGTCAAACTGAACATCTCATGGCTCAATGTCTTATGGACTATCCTCCATTGCAGTCACATGCCCCTCGGATGGCCAACTCCTGTAGTTTAGCTGTCTTGATCTTTGGCCTTGGCTAAACCAGCTGGCCACACTCTCTCTAGCATCAAAATCTTCCAGACTTGACCCCTCTACACTGATGAGATCTTCCACTGTGTCTGAATGAAGGGATGCTCTAGTACAGTGCTCCCTCCCTTAAACCTATAAAAAAATCCGGCGCCCCCATCCCACCTCAGACTACCAAATAATTTCACTAAACATTATGAAAAAAATATATATATTTAGTAAATTTAGTAACTGTAAAGACGGCATTTTACAACAATCGACAGACGATTGATCTGATTCTGACATTAAGTTTTGGTCAGGGAGGAACGAATGCGCGCCGCTGTGAAGGGAAGGAAGTTGTGCTAGAAGAAACGCGGCTATAATACTTAGAAGCCAAAATAAAATAAAAACCCATTAAATAAACTTAGTTTAATATAACAGAAACAGGCCTAAAGTGGAAGCATGTTTTAATGGTTAGTTCTCTCTTCTATCATAAACAGGACTTTCATGTTGCGCGTGCTGAAACTCCTCCACGTGAGCGTGATCTCGCTTCTGATTTGGGAATAGCAAAAATGCATCATAGACAAAAGTTTGGCGTCCGCCCTTCAATATCTCTGATTGATTTAGACCACGATATGAGCCTAATGTCTGTTGTTAAACCACAGGGAGACTCAGAGTCGCGGATACTTTTTTTTTCTTTTCTCGAACGGCTGGTCGCACAGGTGCGCCCTCAGATTTTTTTTTAGTCGCACCCTTGAGAAATGAAATTTGCCCTCTAGAGCCCTGAGTTGCTGTTCTAAAGAAAAATCCTTCAGGTCCCATAAATTATTTGGTTTTCCAGCATTTTTGTGTTTTGAACTCTTTCCAACAATGACTGTATGATTTTAGATTCATCTTTCCACATTTAGGACAACTGAGGACTCATTTGCAACTATTACAAAAGTTCAAACGCCCACTGATGCTCCAAAAGCAAAAAGCATCAGGAAAAGCCATGCATTTAGAAAACTTTTTTAATTTCAAGATCAAGGTAAATTTTACTTAATTTG
The DNA here is from genome assembly GCA_027564155.1 of Gymnocypris eckloni scoliostomus. Lineage (NCBI taxonomy): Eukaryota > Metazoa > Chordata > Actinopteri > Cypriniformes > Cyprinidae > Gymnocypris > Gymnocypris eckloni. The sequence goes on along the minus strand of CM050423.1, from coordinate 3,583,047 downwards.
TCTTCAGGAAAAGATTATTATTTAGGCAAAATAAGAAAAATTTACTCATCTTCATTCTGTTCAAAAATGTTCACGCCCCTGCTATTAATGCATTGTTTTTCCTTCTGGAGCATCAGTGACCGCTTGAACCTTCTGTAATAGTTGCAAATGAGTCCCTCAAGTCGTCCTCAAGATCTAAGTTATCCAAAAAGATACTCGGGTACAGTAATTATTTACTCAAATACTTTACACCTCTGATGATTTGTGAACAATGACTCAAAAGTCTTCTCCTCAATGTAATCTTCCTCCAAAAAATGTTCACTGCAAACTCTGGGCTCTTTCTTTTCAGTGCTGCTAGTCAGCGAAGCAGTACTTTTCTCCATTTCAGCAGCAATTTATGAAAATGGTACTCTTTTGTCCTTTGCATTAACACTGTGAAACTAATTTTTTATTCATTATGAGCAAATAATTCACAATATGCAAATTATGCTTTTAACGGTGCATTAAATCAATACAAAGTCCAATAAAAAAACATGGAAAACAATAGACGTTTAGTAACTAACTGAAGTTTAATTATGTTTCCCCACAAAGACAATCCTGCTCTAAGCTTTGAGTAGCTGTGGGACAAGAGCAGGACAGAGCCCATCTCGTCTCATAACTTATTTTATAGTTCTTTCCCTCACTGAAGCCATAAGGTACATGCGGTCTTCTTTTTGTCCGATTTTAATTTACGTTTTTGTTTAAAATGAAAAGGTTGTAATGTTGTCATTCTCCACGTAACTGGTTGACTTTGATCATGGCTTTAATAAAGACATTTTTTTAAAAACATGTAAAAAAAATAAACAGAAAAAAATGTATCCACAACCTGCGCTGTTGAAAATAGTGCACACTATGCTTTATTTTACATTTGATTATTCAACTTATGTAGTATTTCTTACCTGAATGCTAGACTTAATGTACCTGAAAAACTTAAAGCAATGTCTTTGTAATTTGTATCTTTGATTTATTGTATTTGTCCAATTAAATATATAAAATAACTATACTGCGATATATTTCATTATCGTGAAATAAGATTTTGATCATATTGCCCACCCCTAGGAGAGGGCATGCGCATCTACAGGTTCATCAGTTTTTGCTGATGTGTACACACAAAAAGTAGAACAATCCTGCTGTCTGCAAATTTCTATTTAGCTTAGGCCTTGGCAATCTGTCAAGAGACATGTGTATGTATGTGTATGTATATGTACCTTTCTCAGTCCACCTGGACTGGCACTAATCAATTTTAACCAGCTTTCCAATTAGCAAACTAAGTGCTGGACAATTACACTACCGTCTGCTCCTGACAGATCACATATTACAGGATCCAACGAGGAGTTTCTATCAGTTGAGCAATCATATGTTCCTACCACTATAATGACATCCTCTCCAGCAGCCAAGAAATGTTCCAGCACCAGGACAAAACATTCACACACTTTCATTTATATACACACACACACAAACACAGGTCCCTGTGCTGGTATGAAAGGAATGCTGTATTTCGGTAATTACAAATCTGAGAGATGGATGTTGTCATTGCTGTATGATGCTGAATCTTTTGATAAACTTGTTGTACACTTACACTTTGATAACCATACTTGTACTAACCGTACAATAATTTAATCATTCGACACCTTAAAACAGTGTACTGAACCTAATGTCCTTTTCTATTATTCATAACATGTGTGAATGTGTATGTGTGAGAAAGAGATAAAAAAATTAAGAGAAAGGGAGGGAAAATAACCAGCTGCTTTTAAGAGGAAGTTACATAACCAGATAAAATTTGTAAAAAAAAACAGTGGAGCAGAAAGAGAAAGCGAGAGAGAGGAAATGAAAAGAGGGACAGAGCGGAAACCGCGTTGGCGTGCATGGGTTTGTTTTGCTCCAGACCTGAGCGAGTAGCGTGACTCACATATACTATACAGACCACGTATCAGAATGAACATCACCCGTTGATTGAATAAACCTTTTATATTTCTTTATTTTTCTGTCAAATTCCAAACAGAGCGTTTGCAGGTCGTATTTGCCCAAATGGAGTAGTAATGAAAACCATCTTGTTTTCTTGGAGGTCGTCCCTATGTCATAGCATGCAGAATGTTCCCAAAAATTACTAGGAAAAAGAAAAAGAGCTCAGCTAACTACATGACTCACTCACAGAATGACTGGCCCTGTGTAGCAGCAGGAGCAGGCACTATACAATCGGCTGAAAACCTTGTACGAAAACAGATTACTGCACCATTTTTACTCTATATATAGAAACAATAGCATTTTATATATTCTCAAATGAACATGCAAACACAACACCAGACACCACTATCAACAGTGATTCATGACGAATATAATATTTGATCACTTGGTTTCTATTTTAGTTGTTTGTGCCACGTAGCACAAAACACAACACTTGTCTAGAACAACAGAAGCTTAAAATTGAGTTGCAGTGGCAGCTTGCAACGTAAATTTAAACAGGAATCAGAATTGAGGGAAACCGCATATCACAATCTTAAATGCTAACAGAAAATGCACAAAACATAAAATGCAAAATGAGGAGCACTGCAAGTTTAGTGTGCCATCTGCTATAGTTTGCACCAGAATTTCTTTCTTCACTCAAACAAAATGAGTTTTCGTGACATTCATTACCTTTCATTAATAAACCTTTTGTAAGCTAGTTTGTCATTGTATCTTACTGTTTTGTTGTTGTGCTTTTTAATAAAAAATAACAATGAATCCATCTTTTGTTTTAGTCTTAAAAAGTGAAAGGTGTATAGAGGTGTATGTAAGCAAAACAGACAATTATCTTTTCTTGTAAAATGTGAAAACAAGATTTCGAATTCGCAAAATTTGAAAGTGAAAGCATCGGAAGCCCGTAGCTTACAACATAGGAAAAGAGGAACAAAATTAAAATCACGAATAATATTACTGATGAAAATAACAGGTTTCATTTCAATTTAACTATAAACTATGATACAATCATTGATTAATGGCATGTTGTAGCAACCAGTGGGAAGAATGAGTCTGGAACCCTGTTATAAAACATTTTTGGTTCTGTTTTTCTTTGATATGAGTGATGTAGCTAATAATCCACACACACATGTACATGCAAGCTTTACCTCCACATCCATTTACTTTACCCCAATAATAATATAGTTAATCCTGTTCTCTATAGTATCCCTCAGGGCACAATAACAGCAGGGAAAGAACAGAGGTACATTTGGACACAGTATGAGAGATCTCATTTGTGGTCTCCAGCTCACCTTTTCTTTCGTGTGACAATGAGGACATCATTGAAAAGGAAGAAATAGACCTGCTGGCGAGACGTTCTTTTGGAAAAGATGCCATTTTCCTCTACAAAAGCTGTTAGCTCACCATGCTTCACCATCCAGCGGGAGGACGACACCAGTGGGAATGGCTGCAGAGAGAAAGTGTGAAAGGAAAAATTGTGAACCAGACAGAATCATTAATTAAACAAATAACAGACATTACGAAAAGTGAAATACATAATTAGATAGTGATGTGCATTTTGGTCATTCTTATTTTAAACAAAAAAATATATCCGCTTGCTTAAAATCTGTCTCAAGATGAAATACAAGGCTAAGAAGCTTGGCTTTGGAGGCAAAAAAAAGGGCAGCAGCTGTGATTGCCTTAGTTTTGCTCCATCTAGGAGTTTTTAAAGATAAAAATGGTACACAACATCCATACCTAGTTGTTCTTCAAATGTATCGTTGTCAAAATATTAAAATGTATGTAATGTTTATCAAAATATTAAAAATTAAATGTTTTTTTGTTGATAAAAAAATGTTTTCATAATCGATCATTGATGACATTTTGTCCTTTTAATTTCATTCTAATATTGGTTAGCAACCATGTGTTTTGCATAAAACATATCCAAAACATTTTCATATAAAGGGTTTTTACAAAGCCTCTTGACACTCTCATCAAACATACCACGCTCTCACTTGGGACATCTGAGAAGATATGCAAAAATATATTCAAAGCAAGTTCAAATACAACAAACATTTTAAAACTGGCATTGACACTGCAGATACAGTTGTATTTTCTTGTCTATTGCAATGTATAAACAAGTACAATGTTAGAAAATGAGAAGAAAAATGTAGGGCACAACTTCATTTTGTTCAGCGGGAAGGGATTTGTTCATGAAATGCTTTCATGCAAATATCACATGGCTAGTAAATTAAATTAACTGGCTGTTATCTATGGAAGTCTGGTAATAGTGAAATAAAGTTTAAAATAAGCAATAAAGTCACACTAAGACACGTACTGCGGCAACTGCAAGAAATTAATTCACAAAGAACTCTGAGAGTTCCTGACCTTCTGACAGCTGGACTCGGCAATGTCTTGTGATTATGCAGAATCCTATAGACAACTGCCCGTACCAAATGTGCCAGCAGAACTTTCGCACAATGCTCAAGCAGCAGGTTGTAAATATGTTTGCGCTATATTAGTGAGTGTGTCCAATGCATCACTGTGTATCTCAGAAGCTCAACAGCTAACTTAGATAAGTAAACGCAAACGGTCGTCACTCAAATTTCAGTGCATTAAATACGAGCAGGGTATTCGCGTGAGGAGTAATTACTAAGCATGTATTGTTCATATAACAGCAGTAGCATTAGCAGCAGCAGCAATAAGTTTTCTGGTTCATTTATGTGAGAATACAATGCCAAGCGTCGCGGTTTTTAGAAGGGAAAAGTTAATTGGAATTACCTTATTTGCACAAAATCTCCAATGCTTTACTGTGGGCATTCATTTCTAAATTAACCGTGAAGGTATCACTTTCAGATGCACACCTCACTAGTGGGGTCGGTTTGCATTTGGCGTTTCAGTTTTAAGTCTAGGTGATAAACGTCATACCGCCAACAGCCTTATATAACTGTCTTTCATAAACGTCATACCGCCAACAGCCTTACCTATTATGGATATTATGCGATCTACCCGCAAATAATCAGAATGCAATTTTTTATTACCCGACCCATGGATCATTCGCAGCGCCCGTGGATATACCCGCCATCCGCGCATCACTAATTCATGGCAACCCGTCAAAATAAAAGTATGTTTTATTGTCACATCACCACAGCACATGTGCCTTGTTAGTGAGTGAAGTTGGTTATGAAACCCACATTGCAGCAGAAATATGCTCAGCAGAATGTACATAATACTACTACACAAATTATGAAAACTGTGTTATAGGAATGATCACACATTTCTAACATGTTTTAATTTTAATAGTAAATTCCATTTGTTTGCCAAACAAAGTTACATTTTCAATAATTTAAAGATAAATGAAATTGATGTGTTATGCCTTAGTTTGATAACCAGATACACAACACAGAATTTCTGAGAAAAAAAAAAACATTTGTGAGGCTATTTTAAAAACAAATAACAAAAACACATTAGGTGAGAGAAATTAAAACAACTTTATAATTGTCATTTTCTTCAATCATATAATTATTATAACACCTAAAATACATTGCATGTAAAAAGTGTTTGTTTCAGGCAATTGAAGGGTGTACATTGTGTGCACACGATCAAGATGGCACCGCCTCAGAGAAAGGAAAAACCCTGTTTGCAGGACTATACATTTTGGATAATAAAAAACAACAACAGCAATATCTGGTTCTGTTGGATAGAACTGAATAAAAATAATACATTGATATTTAATATTAATACATTTATGGCCCAATTTTCTTTCAATAAAAGTGTGGTTATTTTATTAGCTTGTGTTTTGCTGGGTGCTACTGTGAAACACTACTCTTGTTTATTTATTTATTTATTATATTATTTCTGTAAGTTTTTGTGCGCAAAAAAAATGTTTTATTACCTGTTGTGTATTTATTATTTAATGTATACATAATTTTGTATTTAAATTATACAAGTGCACTGATTGGAGAGGCTTGTTTTGTTTAATAAATGTTTCATTTAATCAATTTTATGTATCACTTTACTTCTTATTACTTGACTTAGATTTTATGAGATGAAGAAAAAAAAAGAAAAGAAAATCGGCCAAACATATTGGCCTAAAAAATCGGCATCATATTAGGGTTGTGACGTGAGGAAATTTTCCCACCGGTTAATCGACGTGTTGTCACACCGGTTATACCGGTATCACCGTGGTGGGGGGTCGTTTGAGTTTTCCCTCTTTTCCTCGTTTTCCTTTGGTTTTAAATACCCTGTAAGTGCCTTGCGCGTTTTACTTTGACTTTCATATCAGCGGCAATTCGGCGTCAAGCAGTTTTTTTTTTACTTTCCTTTGCTTAAATAGCTTATAAAAGCACCGTGCGCATTTTATTTTCACTTTGAAGAAATTCAATTCAAGCAACAACAAAATACAACATAGAACTTGTATTAACAAAACGAATAAAAAATATACCATGCTATATGCGTAATATAAAATTACAAATGACGTACGCAAAGTTTAAATATTCAAAACTAAAAATCAGTTAAGAATGAGGAACAAACGATTATGAAACGAAGAACATTTATTAGCAAAAATTAATATGAAAATTTGCAGGGACGGTTGCAAAACAGCTGTATGATCATGATACGCAAACTACAGCCCCCGGCTGGATAAAAGAAGCCAGTGTCACACTAGTAGACTAAAGTTTTGATGGATGACTATTGTAATCAATGTAAAGATGATTAAAGTAACATACAGGATCGTGCATTAGGCGCGCGTTGTGTCCGTTATAAATGATGCGCAAACGAACTGTGTGCGCTCTCGGCTCACTCATCACTATACCATCATATTTCTGCTTGAATACAGCTCAGTATATTCACATAGTTGAATACAGCGTGTGTTTTATAACGGATGCTCCTGTGTGAAGTTTGTGAGGATCAGTGGTGTTTGTGCATACGGGTATCAGACGCTCCAAACAACTTGTTCTTACAGAGGAACTATTTACTGATGGCGTTGTGAATAATGAATAATAATAAAACATTATTTTATTTGTTATTAAATTAATGCAATATAAAGATACATCCCAACAAGCCCTTTTAATTAATTATTTAATATGTATTTGATCATTTATTTACTTTTCACTTGGTAGATCTCGGTGAGTTTCTCATTTTAAAAGTAGATCTGCACACAAAAAAGTGTGGGCACCCTTGACTTAGATTAATGTCAGACTCAGAAGTCAACAGGCTTAAAACGGGCGCTTTAACATTTAGTTTTGAAACTCTTCCGCCATTGTATTTGTTGTGGTTGCAAACCAGTTCTTCATTGTTATTATCTGTTGTAGTAATACTGTCGTGAAGTCATGCTGATGCGCATGCTTCACAGTTGTACCGTATTCCGTTCTGTTGTCGCTGAAGTTCCTTGCGTAAACTAGCATTCACCCGAAGCTCCGTTGTTATGTGTTTTTGTTGAACATAACAGTCTTGTCTGTGTTACCTCACTCTTCTTGTCAGTCATCTCTCTTTACGTGATAAATTAAATCTGATCTGAGATGTAGAGGTCTGCGTGGGACTGTTTTTTTTTTGTCCCACTCCCGCAAGGTTTTATTCCGCACCTACCCGCTCACGCGATATATTCACATTTCTGATGAAAGAAAGACAGATAGGCTAACAAATAAAAGTTTAGTCTGCACAAAATTATATTTATTTTATTCGTCTTGTTAAGAGTCTTGAATTTATTGACAGAAAAACGTCAATAACATTTTGCTGCCAACACAGAATAAAGTGTCACAGAGAGAAAAAAAAAGTTATACAAAAATTGTAATCCTTATTTTTATTCATCTTGTCAGGATACAATTCGTTTAGGCTAACATTCACGCTATAATACAATAGGAAAAAATGTTGCAGAGGGAAAATGTAGGGTTAGCCTAATAGCTATTTTATTAGTCTTGTCAAAATACTAAATTCATTTAACATCTTGCTGTTAACACAGTTAAAAGTGCAGCAGAGAAAATAAATAAATTGACAGTTTTTCTGGGAGCTTCCTAGGCATTTCCGTGCTGATGGCCTGCACCCCAGCTGAGTTGGGAACTCCTGTCAGACAACATCTCCAGGACTACGCTCCATCTGACTAGTAAGCCAATTCTCAAAAGCTGCTATGATGACTTTTGTTCTACCCACTTACATAATAGAGATACGTGCAGTGTCCAATTTATACAGACTGTGTCTGTTCCCGAATAGTGAAGTCAAAATATTAATTGAATGCAGGATCTAGAAAAATCTGATCGTGATTAAACCAGAAAATGCAAAATAAATGAAAACAATTTTTTTTAAAGCTTGGGCTTCTAAACATCCGGTCTCTCACACCCAAGTTATTGTAAATGAAATAGTTTTGATGTACTTTTCCTGACTGAAACCTGGCTTAAAACAAATTATTATTTTGGTCTAAATCAGTGGTTCTCAACCTTTTTTGGCCCAGCGCCCCCTGACCATTATTCAACGCCCTTAACGCCCCACCCCGCCCCAAAAAAAAAAAAAAACTACTTAAATGTCTTTCTTCAATATATGCTGATTCATATTCTGTTTTAACACTTATTAGCTAAATGTATAATTTATTAGTATTTTCTCATTTGCTTTTCTTTATTTTTTAATTACTTTTCTTTATCCATTTGCAAATCTATTTAAAATATGCCACGGGACAATTCCTCCATGTGGGCAACCAATCAACTTTGGACTCTCTCGACGCCAGTCAAAGCAGATATAAGACGGGCTGTCATTGGACAGTAAAATCGACCCTACCAGCCAATCAGTGGCGTTTATGTTAGAGTCCACGCACCACTCTCAAAACGCCTGTGTTTTTGTCCCGTTTTGAGTTATGCAAGCTCGAGAAACATTTTATTATAACAAAGTAGCCTAGACACAATGAAAATAAGAGATTCATGCAGTGTAGAGAGCTTCACAGATCATTGCGAGTTCGCGATGAATTAAAACTAGTGACTGCTTTCAGCGAAAGGAGCGCTCTTTGCCCCCTTTCTAGGCTATAATCTGTTCTGAATTTGTATAAAACTTTTGTTTAAAAGTAAATTACATGCTATATTTATAGTCTGTTCAGAATTGTTGGAGAATTGTGATACTTGAAACAAACAAAAACCGTGATTCTCAATTTTCAGAAGTGAGGGGGACAAATAAAATAACTTCTGTCTAATTGACAGGTTCTGTGACTTATTATTATTACCTCTTGCTTTTAATTGGCTGAGAAATCAAATACAAATACTGGACAATAACCAATAGGTTTTACTATTTACTATACTAATTTACTATATTTATTTCCTGTATTTTCCTAATGACAATTTTATGATTTGTTAATTCAACATCCATTTTATCACAGAATAAGGTAGAAGATATATTTTATAGTGTAGTATCTATTGCCAAATGTAATAAATGCTATGTCAGTTAACACTACATTATTCAGAATCAGATGCTTTTTATTACCTGGAGATGACTTGGAAAAACACACAAACCATATTGTCGCAATTATGCGTTTACTGTCTTCATGTTTTTGTATTCAGCTTAGCTACAGTAGAGATAGCTTTGGCTACAGCGATAGCTGGGTTCCTGCACGTCGTAACTCTTAAGTTAATATTTCTATGAGGCCGTTTCGGACTTTCTGCGCGAGAGCACTATCCGGCTTCGAGTAGGCAATAAATGAAACATACACTACATGAGTGTCTCGTTCCTGGCCGCATCACTGTCTTTACTGGATGTTTTTAGGGAGTATTTGCATTTATTCACATGCGATTGAATTAGTTACTCATATGCTGGACCGTCATGATTTGGCTAGTGCAGGACAATACTGAATGATGTGCATCAGAGGGATTTAGAAATGGATACGAATGCGGACTGATAAAGAAGTGGGCATTTGCCGTATACCTGCATGCTGCGTATACCCTCAACTACACCACTGCCTCTGTACCAACTTTGTGGTAGGCTACATTACAATTATAGGATAGGCCTATATTAATTATTTTTACCAGCTTGAAACTGCAGCAACATTTTGCGCTCATGACCGGCGCATATCGCGTTTTAAATGAATAGGCTACATTAAAATGTGATTACAGAATATTTCTGAATCATCCACCAAATTGTAATTTCCTCTTTATCTTGCGATTTAACAAATAATTAGGGAAAAATAAAACACTTGGCATTAAGCTGAGTTAATGCCATTGATTGAGTTAATGCCACAAACATTGATTACCTTATAAATCGGAGTGAGCGAACATTATTTATTGATTTCATTATTATTATTATTTTGGATTGGTCAACTTTCCATTCCTTCTCTGCATGAGAGTCTTTAGAGTAGAGGTCTGCGCGGAACTGTTTTTTAAGTCCCGCTCCCGCGAGGTTATATGCCACAACCACCGGCGCCTGTGATATATTCACTCTTTGTTCGCCCGCTGTCCGTTTTGAATAATTTTCTTTCCGACCCGACCATTCCCGCTAAATTTAGATCTCACTTCCAGAATCAGACATTTAAATTTCCTCTACTGAAATAAAGAGATAGTCTAGCAAATGAAAGTGGAGTAGCCATATGCACAAAAGAGTATTTGCCATTTTATTCGTCTTGTCAAAAGTATTTTATTGACAGCAAAATGTTAAACGAATTTTGTAAGACCCAAAATATTTTTTATTGGATACAATTCGTTTAACATTTACAACACAATAGTTAATATAGTTGCAGAGAGAGAAAAAAATAAAGGTTGTAGAAAAATGGCCTATTATAATTTTATTCGTCTTGTCAATATACTAAATTCGTTTAACATCTTGCTGTAAACACAGTAGCCTATGCTGTAAAAAGTGATAAGTTGACAAACTTAAAAAAAAAAAATTCGAGGAATCCCCTGGACTTAATATTAATAAGTAACTGATAATTAAACTAAAAAAATGTAAGTGAACTTGACAGTTCAGTTAAATAATTTATTTTTATTTTGTATTTACTTAATAATTTTAAGGCCAGGGGTTTCCTCAATTTTTTAAGTTAAGTCAGCTTATCACTTTTTACAGCATAGGAAATAAAAATAAAAAAACTCAGAGAAAAATAACTTGGTAGATAAATTCGACATCTGTCATATAAAATTATAGGCTAAGCAAAATATAAACACAATCGAGTTGAACATTCTTCAAGGACGGCGCATCCACACTTTGCTCCATCTTATTCTGGTCTGTCACTCATTGACAACGTGCCTGTTCTGTCTGCGGGCCGTATATTCACCACTGGTAGGCTAACCTGCTCTGAGTATCGTTGCACATGCTGCAAACAGACACCGCAAATAAAATGAAGCACTGGTTCATGCGTGCAGCATGCGCATAACAGTCAGGCTGTACTGCTGCTTGAAAAGAATAAAAGCAGATAATGCCTTGACTGGATCTTTGGTGTAAACTTGCAAACGCCCCCCTTGACCACCTGAACGCCCCCTTTTAAAAAATATTGCGCCCAGCGACCCCCAATGCTCTTCGAACACCCCCTGGGGGGCGGTACTGCCCCTGTTGAGAAACAGTGGTCTAAATGAATCTACTCCACCAAGCTACTGTTATAAGCATGAGCCTCGTCAGACTGGTCGTGGCGGCGGTGTCACAACAATACATAGTGATATTCTCAATGTTACTCAGAAAACAGGATACATGTTTAACTCATTCTAAATACTTGCTTAATGTTACACTGTCAGATAAGCAAAATAAATCTGTCCTATCTCTTGCTCTTGCTACTGTGTACAGACCGCCAGGGCCATATACAGATTTTCTAAAAGAATTTGCAGATTTCCTCACAGACCTATTGGTTAATGTTGATAAAGCACTAAGTGTTGTAGATTTTAACATTCACGTTGATAATACAAATGATGTGTTGGGACTTGCGTTTACTGACCTAATAAACTACTTTGGTGTCAAGCAAAATGTCACCAGGCCCACGCCGCTTTAATCATACACAAAATTTAATTATATCGCATGGAATTGATCATACTGATATAGATATCGCACCTCAAAGTGATGATGTTACTGACCATTTCCTTGTATCGTGCATGCTGCATATTAATGATTTTAACTATATGGCTCCAGCGTTATCGTCCCAGGCGGAACTATTGTTCCAGCCACTAAAGACAGATTCACCAATAACCTGCCTGATTTATCTCAGCTGCTCTGTGTACCCATAACTACAGATGAACTAGACAAAATTACTAGCAACATGGGAACTATCTTCTCTAATATGTTAGAAACTGTTGCCCCAATCAAATTAAAAAAGGTTAGAGAAATACGTGCTGCGCCATGGTACAACAGTTATACCCATTCTCTCAAGAAAGAAACTCGTAATCTTGAGAAAAACTAACTTTGGAGAAAAAATTACTTTTTCTCTTTAGAAGTCTTTAGAATTGCGTGGAAAAATAGTATGTCCGGCTATAGACAGGCTCTAAAAGCTGCCAGGACCAAGCCTATCTGCAAACTCATAGATAATAACCAAAACAATCCAAGGTTTTTATTTAGCACAGTGGCTCGATTAACAAATAAACAGGTGTCACCCGATCTAAATATTCCCTCACAGTTTAACAGTAATGACTATGAATTTCTTTACTGAAAAAAAGATAACATCAGAAATACAATAACAAATGTAGATTATACAGCGTCTAGTACTTCAGCTTCATTCATCGCACCCAAAGAAAAACTGCATTGCTTTACAACTATAGGACAGGATGAGCTAAATAAACATCACTGCATCTAAAAAAACAACATGTTTATTAGATCCTGCATCCACTAAATTATTGAAAGAGTTGTTACTTGTAGCAGAAGAACCGCTTCTCAATATTATTAACTCCTTGTTATCTTTAGATCACTTCCCAAAACCATTCAAGCTGGTGGTTATTAAGCCTCTTATTAAGAAACCAAAACTAGATCCTTGTGAACTGGCAAATTACAGGCCCATTTAATATCTTCCGCTTTATGTCAAAAATTTCTGGCAGGTTTTAGGCCCGCCATAGCACAGAAACTGCACTTGTTTTTGTTTTTTTATTGAATGCTATAAAGAACATACAAAACCAATGCCAGGGTGAGTGCAATTAGAAATTCAGTTTGAAGTTACAAAATCATGAAAATATTATTCAAATGACACAATGAGATCGTTTTGAGGGCTTTGGAATTGTTGGATGTAAGAAGAGTATCCAGGTAAGATTTAAGGTCCTTACAGAAAACAGGAAAGTAGGGCTTAGCACCTTGAAACTTACATTTGTGCAAAAAGAATTTTGCAAGAAAAATGAATAAGTTTATCAGAAAATATTTGTCATTGTCTTCTTTAGTAAAGTTATGACAACCAAATAAGACATCTTTATATAACAAAAAGAAACTCTGTGAAGAAAAAGCATGTACAAAAATTAAGAAATCCTTCCAAAATAAATTTGTATATGTACATTCCCAAAAAAGATGGGACATAGATTCATCTTCAGCCTCACAGAAAGAGCATAAAGAATCAATATCTGGAAACATTTTTTTCATATAAAGCTTAACAGGGTAAAAAAGATGAAGCAATTTGTACGAAACCTCCTTAACCTTATTAGTTATTAAATATTTAGATGACAAAGTCCACACTTTCTTCCATGGAATGTTATCATATAGGCCATTCCAGTGGGATACAATATATGGGAGAGAAGTTATCTCAGCCTGAAACAGTTGTCTAATTATTTTGTTACGACAAGAGGAGATAAAAGCAAAGCTTCCCAATCATGGTATCAAAAGGATGAATCTTTAAAAAGAAGACTGGGAACTAGTGGAGCCCTTGAGAAGAGTTATGGCCCCACAGGGACTTGCGTCCATTACAATGGCGAACTCTCGAGGAGTGACAGGAATATTATATTTATTTAGGAATTCAGAATAAGAATATAAGTAACCATCAGAGTTTAATAACTGAGAAACTAGAATAATATTATTATTGACCCAATTTGGGAAAAATAAGGATTTACTTTTATAAAGTATAACGCCATTATTCCAAATAAAATAACTATGAGGACTAAAATTATGTTTATAAATTAGATGCCACGCCAAAAGCACTTGTTTATGAAAATTTGATAATTTAAGGGGTAATTTAGTGATATTGTAATTACATAACAATAAGAAAGGAAGACCTCCTACCTTAGAGAAAATGATATTAGGAAGAATATTCCAAAATGAATCAGGATTTGTTAAATACTGCTTTAACCAATTTATCTTAAAAGTATTATTTAAAGAGGCAAAATCTAAAAAATTTAAGCCACCATATTCATATTTATTTATAACAACAGATTTCTTGACATAATGTCTTCTATGTTTCCACAGAAAGTCAAATAATATTCTATCAATTTCAGCACATACAGATGTATCTACGTGTAAAGAAAGAGCCGGGTAAGTCATTCTCGAAATACCCTCAGCTTTAGCGACGAGGGTTCGGCCTCTTAACGATAAATCTCTCTGTAACCATGAATTGAATTTCGATTTAACTTTTCCAACAACTGGGTCAAAGTTTAATCTGCATCTGGCTTTATCATCCTTACATATAGACACACCAAGATAGGTCACTTGTGATTTAACTGGAATACTATAAAGAGAAGGAGAAGAACAAGTTTTAATAGCTAATAATTCGCATTTATCAAGATTTAGTTTTAAACCTGAGGCTTTAGAAAAACATTCAATGAGTTCGATAGCGACTGGAATTTGTGATTTATCTTTAAGAAACAAAGTAGTGTCATCGGCTAGCTGACTAATAAGTATATACTTATTGGCAACAGTAATACCTTGTAGAGCACTACTTGAAAGGGAAGAGGAAAGAAGTTGTGCAGCTATAAGAAATAAATAAGGCGAGACAGGGCAACCCTGACGAACACCTCTAGACAATTGAAATCTAGGAGATGTACCCCATTTAAGATTGATAGAGCAATTGGCATTACTGTAGAGAGTTCTTACAAATTTACAGAATGGATCACCAAATCCAAGCTTTTTGAGAGATAAGAGGATAAATTTGTGATTGAGAGAGTCAAATGCTTTGTAAAAATCTAAAAAGAGAATAAAACTGTCATCATTAATTAACTCAGAATAATCTAATAAATCTAAAACAAGTCGGATATTATTAGCTATATGTCTTTTGGCATAAATCCTGATTGAGTCTCAATAACAGAGTTTAAAATACTCTTAAGTCTTTTAGCTAGAATACAAGCTAATATTTTATAATCGTTATTGAGCAGACAGATAGGCCGCCAATTATCTATCAAGGAAGTATCCTTTTAGGTTTAGGTATTAGAGTTAGTAGTCCTTGTGTTAAGCTTGGAGGCAGATTTTCTGACTGAATACTCCGAAAACATCTCTAGCAGGAATGGCGCCAATTCTTCCATAAGCATTTGTAAAATTCAGCCGTTAGGCCATCCGTACCGGGAGACTTGTTATTTTTAAGGCCTTCAATACCATAAATGATATCAGTAATATTTATATTTTTATCACAGGCAGACTGCTCATCTCTAGATATTACATTTGTTTTCTTTAAAGATTGAAAAAAAAGAGACGCAGATTCTTTACAATAATTAGATTTATAGAGTTCTGAATAGAAGTTACTACAGAAAGAGGCAATTTCCTTAGGATTATCTGTCAGTGTACCATTAACTTGTAATGAATTAATAGTAAGATTCTTAAAATTATGTTTTTCCATTCTGAAAAAATAAGCAGAGCTTTGCTCTCCTTGTTCTAACCATTTCCTCCTAGAACGAATATAGGAGCCGTCAGCTTTGTACTTATAGATATTATCTAGCTTAGATTGAAGCTCTGCAAGTTCTGTTAAATCAGCATCTGTTAAGGCTTCCTGAATTTTGCTCTGAAGTGTTATGATTTTTGAGATTACCTTTTCCTCTTCGTACCTTCTCTGTTTTGCCAAATTGCTGCTGAAATGCCTAACACACAATCCTATTTCATATTTTAATAACTCCCAGTTAGAACTACATTTTTTGTCAGATGAAGCTATGGCCCAATAGTATTGAATCAAAATGGAAATTCTTTTTTTCAATTCATCATGCTTAAGCAGAGAGGAGTTCATTTTCCAATAAGAAGCTCTAAAGCTAGTATTGGAGTGTCCTGTGGATAAAGGAGTAGAGAGGAGAATAGTGTGGTGGTCTGTTAAAGGTGAGGGAAGGATACTAACTGAAACATTAAAGTTTTTAAATGAGTATGGTACAAGACAGTAATCTAAACGAGAAAGTCTTGAATGATTCTTGAAGACTTGAAGTCTTGAAGGTTGCAAAACTCTGGACTCTTGGTAGTACTTAGGATAGCAAAGTCCACTAAAGGAGGTAGAACTTTTTCATATTTGGGAAATGAATCCCACGGCGCAAGAAATCTGGTCGGGACAGCTGCGGCAATGCAGACCTAGGCTGCTGTGATGCAAGACTCTCGTTCGTTCGGTGCAAGCAGCTGCGTTCAGTTAATTGTCTGAACGCAGTGTCCTCTAATTGAACAAAATAATTTTTATTACTATAAAAAAACAAATTACGACGGTGGGGGGCGGTGACGCGGTGGGCAAGTGACATAACGATGTTGCGGCTTAACACCGGTATCACCGCCAACACCATCTATCGCCGCAAGCCTACATCATATATCGGCCATCGGCTGCCCTGATTTCTATATATCGGCATCGACCAGAGAAAAACCCATATCGATCGACCTCTAGTCATGATTGAACTAAAGTTTATTAAATGGACAACATATCATTACTTTGCCAAACAATGCTACATTTATTTGATAAAAAAACCTGTGAAATCGAAATCATGTACTGCATAAGTGTAATTTGAATTAACTTGAATTATCTCACTGACTGAACAACTCACTGAATCAATAGGAGTGGCCCTTGACTAGCTAAGTAAGTAATTTTGTGTGCAATAAACCAAAACTGTTACTGTTACCTGTACTTAAGGCTCACAAGACTTAAATCAGTATGATTTAATGGTTGTTCATTTGACAAGATTTGACATAGGTGTGTGTAGCTGGATTAGCAATCGAAATGGAGATGTTTACAGCTGGTATTAAGATGTGTTTTTGTCAATTTGATCATAAATGGACAATGCTTAACACAGGTCCGAAACTTTTGGGCTGGTCCAATTTTTTGATTGCCACTTCCAGAGGTAGTCAAAAATACTTTAGACCAGAAAGCTTCCATGTTGTAGACACTCATGTGGTTAAATGCTTTTGAACGGCCACTAAACACCACCTCCTCTCTGCCTACTGACCTAATCTGTAAAAAACATGGGACACGTTGTTGAAGTGGCACTAGTCAAACGGGATTTAAAATGTGTTATTGAAACTATTTAAAATCATCTGAAATCGTAAGTTTGGTGTGAAAGTGAAAAAAAAATTAAAAGCATGTTTTATACCATTCCTGATTCTAACACAACTCTTTCAGAGCAAAACTCCTGCTCTCTGTATCATTTTCCGTTGTCTCCGTTCACGTTCATGAGTAAATTGCAAGAGCTTATTTTGCAAAATTAGATCAAAAGCTCGGAAAAGGCGCACACATACAGTACACTCGCCCATAGACCCTCTCCTTATCGAACTGGAAAGGAAAATGGTTGAAAGTAGTCAAAAGAGATGGATTAAAAAAGCAGGTGCAAACAGGAATGTCTCCATTCTCTACTTGTGTTTTGGTAGATCGGATCACATCTTAATGACAGGTGTAAACAGGGCCTTAGACCAAAACGTCAAATCAACCAAAGTGTCTGTTTGATCGGACCAACAGAAAATGTTTGAAACTTGCTTCAAAATTATATTTGGCACAGAAACTTACGTTGAAAATTACACATTCAGAAGACCTCTTTGTTGTAATAACTTTCTTTTTTATAGGTACTTTCATTAATAAATCATTAGTATATAGTCCACTATATAACCCAGTATTAGTATACAGTGTGGTTCAGTGGGCGCTTTCTTAAAAAAAAGTATTAAAAGTATCATCAAGGCAGTGGAATTGTGGAAGTAGAATGGTTAAATTTCTGTCACAAATTGTATTGTTTTCTTACCTTGATCTTAAACTCCAACTGGGAATTTATGGTGTACATCATTTCTGTTCTCTCCATTGTACGAGCACCCTCATTACATTTCCTCACAAGCTACATATACACACACATACAGGAGAAAAATGTGATTATTAACTAAGACAACTTCTCAAACAACACTAGAAAAACGTACAGTGGTAATTCTCAGCATTTCTCACCTTGCTGACAACATGAAGAGCTTTTTTACATGCCTCATAAGGGGCTGAATCTGTGGGCGTCTTCTGGCATATGGTCTACAAGACAAAAACATTTTTTATCAAAATGACCTTTGAACTGTTGGTGTTTGAGTACACAGTTTAATATGCTGTAAATCTAAAATAGACTTGCATCAGAACTTGTTTTCTGTTTGCACAACAGTTTTTGGTTTATTGTTCCTGAAGCTTTTCAAACATTTTATCTCTAATGGAGGGCTCTTAAAATGTTCTCACGCTTGTCTGATATTTTCCAGTTAGAGTTTCACTTGTTTCCGAGCTGTGGGAAGAAAACCAAACCCAGTATTATTATGCTCGGGAGAATCAGCCAGCCAAGCTGTGCTAAACTAGGAAACCCACTGCCAAGCTCAGGGGACCCACAAAGCGACAAAGAGATGGAAAGATGAGAGAGTGAGAAAGCAAGAAATGGTCTACTGGAAGGATGGCAATTAATGAAAACAAGAGTTGTGAGGATAGGGATGAAGTGGTGAAGTTTCATGGAGAAGTTTCTAGGTCATCTTTAGTGCAGCTTACTCCCTCACTTAATTTTACAAACACAATCCTCTTGAGAGGAAAAATACGATATTGAGGAAACAACACCAGCCCTTTTAAACCATGCCTGAAATACATTAAAAGAGCATCAAACCAACCCCTTTGTTTATGCTGAAATACTGTAGGAAATGTCTCAAGTAATAATAAATACATCTAAACAGAATTGCTACAGTTAAACAGGGAGGCCCTGAAAGCTAAAACTTGAATGAAACTGAAAGGACAGAAGAGAGTGTAAATTTGAGAGCAAAGTAAGAGAAAAGAAATTAAAACAAGAAGTAGCAGGAGATTATAATTGCCTTAATTTGATGTGTTATGTAACAGTGAACGTCCTTCAGGTCAGATTAAACCACATAATCAAAGCACAAGATGCATGTCAGAAGACTAAAAATCCAGTTACAAGAGAGCCAGATGTTTATGCCAGTATTAGCAGAGCTCAGGCTGGGTCTAAAGGGGAACTCGAGGGATAATGTCACTCACATCCATCAACAGGGGAAGCCGTGTGACTCTCTGCATGGGAAGGATGAGGAAGGAGATCATTGGAAGGTTCCGGCAGTCTGGGTGGGCCTCGATCCTTGTCAGTACCTCCTTAAAGGAGGGGCTTTTATTTCTGAAGGGATAAATGGGCTGTTAAACTAGTGATTGACTGCAGTGTCATGTGATACCCATGATGTAAAAAAAAAACTATATCACTATGCAACAAATATAAATTTAACAAAAACTTAATTTCTAGTAATTGCCACTTTTATTCCTTATAATTACGACTTTATATCTTGCAGTTTGACTTTGAGACATCACAATTATAAGAAAGTGATTTCATAGCTCATGAAATCTCATAGCTCATAGTGACAAAATCTGTTGCAAATGTGACTGTTCCTCTAAGTCGCACCTCTGTCTCACGTGACTTTATATCTTACAATATATCTGCAACTTTACATCTGGGAGTTTGTTTTACTTAATAGTAATTATATCACACAACTGAAACTTTGTTTATCACATTTCTACTTTATATGCCACAACTGTGACTGATTCCCTTAAAGGGATCATGATTTGAGAAATCAAATTTTCCTTGATATTTCTTTTTTTTTTTTCAGAATCAGAATGAGCTTTGTTTATGTGTGTTTACACATACGATGAATTTGTTTTCGTGACAGAAGCTTCCACAGTGCAACAGAATGACAGTGAAAGTACAAAAAACAGATAATAAAAATAAGAATTAAAAAAATTGAACCAGTAAATAAGGGATAACAATATACAAATTGACAATTGTATGTACAGGTATTTAACAATAGACCATTGTTATGTGCAATTGAAATTTAGACAAAATATGTGTGTTAGATAAGTAAGTGTATAAGTGTATAAATAGTGTGTGTTCCACAATTATTGTCAAGTGTTCATGAGATGGATTGCCTGAGGGAAAAAAACGTTTCTGTGCCTGGCCGTTCTGGTGCTCAGAGCTCTGTAGCGTCGACCAGACAGCAACAGTTCAACAAAGAGGATGTGCTGGATGTGAGGGGTCCAGAGTGATTTTTGCTAGCCTTTTTGCTCAATCTGGATAAGTACAGTTATTGGAGAGTGGGGAGGGTTGTACCAATGATTCGCTCAGCAGTACGGACTACCCTCTGTAGTCTTCTTAGGTCAGATTTGGTAGCTGAGCTGAACCAGAGGACGGATTCAATGATGGCGGAGTAGAACTGTTTTAGCAGCTCCTGTGGCAGGTTAAACTTCCTCAGCTGGCGAAGGAAGTACAACCTTTGCTGGGCCTTTTTAACAATGGAGTCAATGTGAGTGTCCCACTTCAGGTCCTGGGAACCTGAATGACTCCACTGTCATTACAGTGCTGTTCATGATGGTGAGTGGGGGGAGAGCAGGAGGGTTTCTGCTGAAGTCCACGATCATCTCCACTGTTTTGAGCGTGTAGACCTCCAGGTTGTTAAGACTGCATCAGACATCCAGCTCATTAACCTGTCTGTAAGCTAGGGATGGCTCGATACAATAATTTTGGCTTCGGTACGATACCAGAATTTAATACCTCGGTATCGATACTAAATCGATACCATAGGTGACAAATAACCAGACTCAAAAAATAAGTGAACAGAAAAAAATGACAAGTGATTGATCATCATATACTGTATATAGTATTTATTAATCTTGGTTAATGTTAGGTATGTGTTTAATGCATAATGTTAACATACTAAACATATATTAGTAAACATTTATAATTTATAAATAATTATTTACCTACATTTATAAGTGCTTTAATAATGACAATGCTGTTAATGAATTATAACAAATGTTTCTTTAAAGTGTTATTCTAACAGTCAAAGTAGGAGTGGGCGAAATGGCAAAATATAATATCACTATTTTTTTTTTAGAAATATCACAATTTCACGATTCTTTGTCATGTTGATTTTACTATTGTGTCTGAGCACTGCAGCCAAAATAATTTCCATAATAAAGACAAATCCTTTCAAGCTTACAAAATATAAAAACGTATGGTGGATATTTAGACCAAAGTCGGCAAAGATAAAAAATCTTTGTCATTATTTTATCTTTGTTATTAAAAATAAGAACAAAGATAAACATAATATACAAATAAAACAAACAGTGCTTTATTTTCTGGTATATTAGGCATATTTATCAGGAGCATTCAATAAATTGAATGACCAAATATAAAAATAAAACACTATTTAGATTGATTCCTATTAAAGCAGCTGTATTATTTTTTCTGTCAAAAGTAGCGATTAATTTTTTCTCTTTGTGTTCTGTAGTGTTAGCATTAAATAATAATAATTCTGTCATAGTGTTGTATATTATACCATAATTTACTCCCTCGAGTTTAGTTTTAAACCTGAGTGAGTTTCTTTCTTCTGCTGAACATATAATGAGTTTAAAGAACGTGGAAAACCAAACAGTTGCTGGTCCTCAGTGACTTCTATAGTATTGTTTTCCTTCTATCAAAGTCAATGTGGACCAGAAACTGTTTGGTTACCCACGTTCTTCAAAATACCTTATTTTGTGTTCAGCACAACAAAGAAATTAATACAGGTTTGGGACAACATGTGAGTGAGTAAATATAATGACAGAAATACAATTTTAGGGTGATCTATCCCTTTAATTACAGTCGGCTGCATGTTTAGTACTGTCCCTTTAAGACCTGCGTGCATCTAATATCCAGGCGTGTTGTCTCAGCCGTTTACTTTCATTTTAGACATAACCAACGGAGTCTATACATAAACCTTGTTGTGTTTTGATTGCGCTTTCCGTTTGCTCTGTTTTTTTAAACACTGAAAAAATAAAAATGTGACGCGTCTGGTGTGTGTGATACCCGTGACTTCTCCAAGACGCAGCGCTGTGCTTTTGCACAGTGTGTCACTTGCATATTTGTTTATATTTTGATTAGATCATCATGCAGTGTTCTAAAATAGCAGCAAATAAAATGTGAGAGTACACATACAATATTAATAACCTGTGCATGTTATTTTAATATGGCCTTGTGTAGGTATTTGAAGATGGCCATCTTTAAGCATGACTGTTGAAATGAAATGGTAATACTTAACAATAAGAGTCCATTTGTAACATTAATGAAAGCTGTAAAAGAATTGTTCTTTGTTAGTTTGTTCATTTAATTTAAACATTTACTCTTACTAATAGGCTTAATTAAAAAAAATTAAAGTTTCTTCTTTTAACATTTGTAAGCTATGAAATAACTTTAATAATCAATATAGTAATTAATATTAATAATACATTTGTAATCATTTATAAAGTATTGTTCAGAACTGTTACTGCTTTTTTTAAAATAGTAAAGCTCTATTTAGTTTTCATTCAGTATCCATTTTAAAAACTATCGGTTGATTAATCGGTATCGGCCAGTGTGTTCCAACCTAGCTATCGGTATCGGTTAAATCCACTATCGGTCGACCTCTAGTTTTGACCGTATCGGCTCAAAAGATAATTTAAAGACAACTGATCTTAGTTCAGTTATCAGGTGCTGTTAGGCAGGCTTTTCCGTGCACGCTCTTCAGGTGTACGGGCTCGTTGAATTAAAAATGTAAGCGGAAAGCCTTTAAAACACGCAAAAAATTTGTGAATAAAACTTACACTTATGAATTTATGATGCACTTACTAACCTGTCGATCTCTAATTCTCAGAAAAGATCAGGATGAGCAAGCGACAAATGCTTAGCCAGATTGGATGTGTTGCCTCCTGTGGTCAGTTTGTTCACCTTTATCATTTGTTTTGTATGCAAAGTAATGCCATATTTCACTTCTAATGTTCTCTTCATTTGTTTGTTTCGGGCGGCGTTGATAGTTTAATCTGTTTGATCCATCGTGTTGTTCACTTGTTCTGTTGTCACATTTACTGGATGCGCAGCGTATGAAATACTGAATTGTGCAAAATTATGATATCATAACCATTTGAAATATAATAGATACTGGCAATTTTACAGTACCGGTATACTGCGCATCCCTACTGTAAACAGACTCGTCACCGTCCTGAATGAGGCAGATAAGTGTGGTGTCGTCTGCAAACTTCAGGAGCTTGACAGAGGGGTCTTTAGATGTGCAGTCATTGGACTTCGCACAGTTTCAGTGATCTGTTGAAGATCTGTGTGAAGATGGGGCCAGCTGGTCAGCACAGGACTTCAGACAGACTGGTGTAACACAATCTGGGCCTGGGGCTTTCTTTCTTCTGCTTCCGGAAGACCTGGCACACATCGTTCGCTGATCTAAATTGCAGGTGTGGGTGCGAGGAGGGTTGCTGGAGGTGTTAATGGTTGTGTGGAGATGTGTTCAGAGCGGGTGTGGGGTGTTTGTTCAAACCTGCAGTAGAACTCATTCAGATCGCCTGCCAGTTGTTGATTCTCCATAGTTCTGGGGATGGTGTCTTGTAGTTGGTAATCTCTTTAGACCTTTCCACACTGATGCTGAGTCACTGGAAGAGAATTGAATCCTTATTGTTCCAAAATAATTCCTCTTTGCCACTCTGATCTCCTATTCTAGAGTGTATTTCCTGTTTATACAAGACTTGCCACCTTCCTGTAAGCATCTTCTTTGGCCTGACGAAGCTGTCTGAGTTTTGCAGGAACCATGGTTTGTCGTTGTTGTAGGTTAAATGAGTCCTGGTAGGAATGCACATATCCTCACAGAAACTGATATAAGATGTTACAGTCTCTGTGAGTTTGTCCAGATCGTTTGCAGCAGCCTCAAAAACACTCCAATCAGTAAGGTCGAAATAGGCTTGTAAAACCCAAGCCTTAATAGAGGTTTAACAGTCCTTAATAGAGGTTTAGCTGATTTTAGTTTCTGCCTGTAGGTCGGTATAAGATGCACTAAACAATGATCAGAGAGTCCTAAAGCTACCCGTGGGACAAAGTGATGTAATCCAACATACTACTGTAATCCAATATACTACTGTCTCTGGTAGGACATGTAACATGCTGTCTGTATTTTGGCAGTTCACGGGAGAGATTTGCTTAATTAAAGTCCTCGAGAATGATTAAAACTGAGTCTGGGTGTTGTTGTTTTATGTCTGTGTTCTGATCAGTGAGTTTCTGTAAAGCTGAGCACACCTGCATTTGCGGTGGAATGTAAACACTCATGAGAATGAACAAGCAAAACTCCCACGGAGAGTAGAAAGGCTTACAGTTAATGAAGAGCACTTCTAGATCGGAACAGCACATCTTCTTTAACACGGTTACATCTGTACACCATTTTTCGTTGATGTAAAAGCATGACCCGCCGCCACGCGATTTCCCCCGTTGATTCTGCGTCGCAATCTGCTCTAAACAGCTGAAAGCCCAGCAGACTTAACGCGCTGTTTTGGAATAGCGTCATTCAGCCGTGTTTCAGTGAAACGGAGCAGCAGAGTTTAAGAAATCCTTATTTGTCCGGGAAATCAGAAACAGTTTGTCTGTTTTGTTGGGTGGAGATCGGAGATTCGCTAGATGGATGTTAGGCAGTGCTGTCCCAAATCTGCATTGTCTGAGCTTCAAGAGCACGCCGGCTCACTTCCCCCATCTGCGTGTCCTGAAGCGTCTGAACAGAACCGTTGCTCCGCCAACTACAATGTCCAGCAAAACATCAGAATAGTCGAAAACCGGTGAAATATCGGGTGGTGTGTACTGCAGAATGTCCAGCCATTTTTTCTTTGGTAAATCTGATTACAGGGGTATACTGTAACTAAAGGCAGGACAAACTAACAAAAACATAAAATCAACTGCGGACGACTCCACGGAGGCTGCCATCAGCGGCGCCATCTATGTGACATAATTTGTAAGAAGTTATTGTACTATAAAACATTCTGTATGTTTCAGAGCTCAAAACTTCCTCAGTCCAAAAACATATTTTATTAAAAGCAAGCTCAGAAAACAAATTATTTCAGATTTGGTCACTTTGTGATGTAATAGTGCAACGAAAGCACCCCCTCTGCAGAATTAGATCAACACCTACTTCTATATTATCATGTCTTTGGCCCCATCCACTGGTGTGAGAAATACAGAATTACTGGACTAAAAATAACTATCTTCCAAATAATTGTATTCCTAGGAAAGTGGTTATTTATTCTCAACTATGTGGATGACTCAGTAGAGATTTATCTGCCTTACGTTTCTGGGTCTGCGGAAATTTCAGTTGCATCGCTGTCTATGCAGGGTCAGACAGCTCTTATATTTAATCAAAAATAACTTAATTTGTGTTCCAAAGATGAACAAAGGTCTTATGGGTTTGGATCGATGTGAGTGGGAGTAATTAATGACATAATTTTCATTTTTGGGTGAACTATCCCTTTAATATCTCACAATGTGATCTCGTAACTAACACTTTCATTTCTAGCAATGTGACTTAATTTAATCTCTTATTTAATATATTTTTTCTCATTTTAAAGTTAATTTCATAACTACACCCTTTTTATTTTTACTCTGAGGCAGAAAATACCTTCCACAGAAATCTGATCTCTGTGAAGAAAAAGTTTTATATCTTCAGGGCTAAATGATAAAAGCCAGACGTGACTTTCAGTCGAAGCAGAGACAGCCTCTGTGTATGTGTGCTGTACTCACAGAAGCCTTTGCAGGGTTCTCTGCTGGTACACTTCATTCGAGCAGTATGTCACATAGGGGTCAAAGTTTGACTGGGCGTGCCTTAAAATTATGTCACTTATGTCATCAATTACAATGTTCTGCTGGTGCCGATCCTCAAGTTCCTTAAAGAACCTGGAGGGAGAAACAGGAGGTAAACAATTGCATGAAACCAAGAACATGTCTGGCATGCCTCACATAACATCAACACGAGTCCAAGCCGATGCAGGGAGCACCCTGTTTTAGTCATTACACATGCACAAACACGCACACACATACACATATGCAACTAGAGCTGGGCGATATGGCCCAAAAATTATAGGATATTTTTTTTTAATATCAGTCGATATCGATAATTATCACGATAAATGTCAAATCTTTATTGCTTTCAAGTTTAAAGCCAGATTTTTGCTCCAAAGTGAAAGTTGAAACCAGACCTTATTTTCCTTAACACAATAAATATCTAAATAAATGAAAAAAGATTCTTAGTTTCTGCATGTTCTAATGAGTGATATTGTTTCAAATCAAGAAACAGGTTTGGGTTGCCTCATAATATTATTAATAATAATAATACAACTTTTTTGTCTCTTAGATATGCACATTTGATTGTAGCTTGAGTTAGGGTGCAGAGGTACATTTTTGTTCATTATCAATATCAGTAACATCTGTAAAAAAAAAAAAAAAAAAAATTGTATTATTATTTAAATGTATTTTTTATTAAGCATTTTATTAAGCATAGTAGCATACATTTACTTCAGGATAAACAGTTAAAACCACACATATAGCACCTCAATAGCATGGTAAAAATATAACTATATGGTTTTTAGGTAGCCTATTTTTATGAAAAACAGTAGTGTAAAACCATTCAGTATAAATGCACACGTTATAGCTGCCTTAACCACATATACTTACTATAATTATATACCATTACTCCTGTAATAAAATTCTGTGTGAATATCCCACATTTCTGCCACAATACCATAGTGCAGTGAGTGTTACTACAGTAAATCCATAGTAAATAATGGCGTGTAGATTGAAAAGCCTTCTGACTGTCTTGTTGCACAGTTTTTCTCCTGTTCGCCTTGTGTTCTTCACTGTATTCAAGCGTTTCACATTAGGCGCGTTCGACTTTAGCGGCGCTGCACAGAATTGTCAGTGTATGATCTCAAAGTACCGCGAGCGATAAGAGAGCAGATGGATCATATGCTTTCGAATGGCTCTCGCGGTACTTTGATGTCATACACTGACCATTCTGCGCAGCACCGCTTAAATTCAAACGCGCCTACTGACTGGATCTCACAGCGCTGCTTAGTGTTCACGTGACCGAGTAAACGCATCTGCTCTAGTGAGCTCGCGCCGCGCTTGGCAGTTTGAACTGTGATCCGAGCAGATAAGCTGTCCGTGTGACTCGATTCAAATGAGTCATGCGGTTTCGTTCTGCTTTTGGCGCATAAACATTATATCGAACATTTATAGAACTCTCATATCGTTTTATCGAGGAAAATTATATTGTGATGATGATAATTATCGTTATCGAATTATCGCCCAACCCTATATGCAACACGTACAAAGCCAGGAAGGTGTTCTAATTACCTCCTTTCCCAGGCCTATGATCACATCAGAGCACAGGATGTCCCAAAGCCCCTCAAATGACCAAGCAGGGATGGCAGCATGAAAATCATACACACATGCTCTTCCTGACAGGACACACACTTCATGACTTCAGTTGCAGGGTATTCACAATTTAGTAATACAGAGGATGCAGCTCAGAGCCATCTGTGCTGGAACTCAGCATGACATCTGGTTCACAATCTCAAAATAGAACAGAGAAAGACACAACCTGAATGCTAAATCTGGAAGTGATGTCAGTCAGGTTGTTAGCACAAAGGCCGTGACCCCAGGAACTTTCTACAGGTGTTTCGAGTCCTAGCAGCTTTACAGGGACAAGAGTTAACCGATGCAGTTCAAATGAACAGCACTAAAAATGTATTTGTACAAAAGGGCAAATATTAAACACATACTCGGCAGCAAAATCAATGTTTGGAAACAAACATCTATTTCTGTTCTTGGGGGTTTAAACAGTTAAAGTTAATTTTTGGTTAATTTTGATTTCACTTTTTAACTTTAGTTTGTGTGTAATGTTGCTGTTTGAGCATAAACAATATCTGCAGTTACAATGCTGAAAGTTCAATGCAAACAGAGATATTATCTTTTAAAATTATGTCAGTTTAATGCCTACAAAAACGGCTCGTAGGGACTACAACAAGCTACTTCCCGCGTTCGTGACATCACAAACCCAGACATTTACATAAACCCTGGGAACATGCAACAAAGGGGGCAAGGACATTTTGCGCTGCTTTAAAGAAGAGCAGTGGTTTCGCAAATCAGCACACTGGGCCAGCTATTTTATACATTGCGTATTTCTGAGGGAAGGGCTAAAAACAGGAAATCATCAGAGTGTTCATGAGAGAAGGGGCAGAGTGGTGTAGAATAAAGGTAAATTATATGAAAAATTTGTTTAAAAAAAATAAAACGAAGCATTAAGCACGTTAGACTGCACCCCATAAACACAAATCGTAGAAAAAAGCAATCAATCACCCCTTTAAAAGTTCTCATGAAATTAAAATATTTTTTTTTTACTTTGTTAGTGCACATTGTTAGCCTTGATGTGAACAATTACTTTCCTAAAAAAAAATATTGTCTTGGTAATGTTTAATTACCAAGAAAATCAAAATCCATTCAAATCTGAACATTTACTTCTGCTCTGGAATGGCATTCCTTCCTTACATTTTTTTGTTGGAAATACATACAATTACTGAAGTAAAGTTGGCCTCAACTTCCGGTTCACGCAAACTTTAATGAAAGCTAATTTCAACTACTGTGTCAGTGTGTGAATATTTTTGAGGGGCAAAATAAAATAAAAATTTCACTTATAAAAGTTTATCTGTCCAAAGCAATACAGGGAATCACAGCGGAGGAATCTGAACAATCCATCACAAAATACAATCCACACGCACACATATGTAGCAGGTAATTTCAGGGATGCTTTGCACGTTTGTTCTGGTGCAGTATCAAGGCAACTGTGCATTTTCATCTGTGTGTCTGTCATTTATAGCAGGTACAGTGTCTGTTCAAAGCAGACTAATTTGTCATTTTTTTCCAGTTTGGGAATCATGGCGGACCAAAATGAAAGTTCTATTTTGTGCAATATATATTCAACTAGATTGAGAGACACCGTAAATGACATCAATATCACATCAACTAATTCCTTCAAAAGAGCTAACTCTTGGTTGTCCTTGTTTTTAGATTTCCACCAATGTTTATTTGTAAATGAGCAGTGGTGGATGTAACGAATTACAACTAATCACGTTACTTTAATTAAGTAGTTTTTTCGGGTACTTGTACTTTTTTGAGTATATTTTTAAAGCTGTACTTTTACTTAAGTATAAATTTAGCAAAATAATCTACTTAGTTACTTTTAAATCATTGTTCGTTACGGAGTACGCCCACAATTTGAAATGAAGTTTAGAAACGTAGTTTATAAACTAAGTTCGGGAGGAGCACGTCAGATACTCAGGCTAATTAGCACAGGTGGTACACAATCTAGGTAATCAGCCCTTGGACATAAATACAGCTGTCTTACCTCCATCTAGTTGACGGTTAAGCAGCATTCGGTGGCACCATTTACCATTACATCACAGACTCAACATTTCCGTCCAAACAACGAGACCCATGTTGGGGTTTTCGTTTCCTCCGGTCAATCTGTGCTGCTCCTCCATCGGCAGGCAGGGCTCACCCGTCCCAATGCGGTGAGCCATCGCTGGGCCTCGGTTGAGCCCTCCCCGACCGGTCGCCCCAAAACCACGAAATTCACTCCGGCGGTCGGTGGGGCCCACTCATGCATGCTAAACCGCTCCCTCAGAGCACGTAGACCCCCCCGGCCTGCCACACAAGCTACTCCTCGGAACTA
Organism: Gymnocypris eckloni scoliostomus; assembly: GCA_027564155.1. Taxonomy (NCBI): domain Eukaryota; kingdom Metazoa; phylum Chordata; class Actinopteri; order Cypriniformes; family Cyprinidae; genus Gymnocypris; species Gymnocypris eckloni. The sequence goes on along the minus strand of CM050423.1, from coordinate 3,553,245 downwards.
GCTCCCGCCAGATTTCAAACGCGTATTTGGGGGGTAAATCTTAGTCTGGCGGCTGTCCTACATTCTATTGCTTTTTGGGGGGTTCACTGGGTTCGGGCCATTCCCGGCTAGGAGCCCTCCCCCAGGACAGCACGCCTACAACGTATTACCATACACGCCAAATACGCATTACGTTATCGTGCTAGTAGATGTAAGTGTGAAATCGTGAAATGAAGTTTAGAAACGTAGTTTATAAACTAAGTTCGGGAGGAGCACGTCAGATACTCAGGCTAATTAGCACAGGTGGTACACAATCTAGGTAATCAGCCCTTGGACATAAATACAGCTGTCTTACCTCCATCTAGTTGACGGTTAAGCAGCATCCCTCCACCACCCCTTCTCCACCAATATCACTAGATTTCTAATCACACGGGGGGGTTCACTGGGTTCGGGCCATTCCGGCCAGGGAGCCCTCCCCAGGACAGCACGCCTACAACGTATTACCATACATGCCAAATACGCATTACGTTATCGCAAGTAGATGTGTGAATTGATATTCAAACATTTGACGGCACTTCAGTAGCCAATAAAGATATCCGATCGTAAACTGACAAATAAAAGCCCTGATATCTGAACCGGGAAAAGCCGCCGCTGCAGCAGCATTTGAAGAGCTGATCGGACAGTGAGGGAGCTCAGCGTAACCGCAGTCAAAATTTTGGAGAAACAAAGTATATGGTAGTGTTATCATAAATATCTATATTTTGATACTGATAAAGAAATATCTGACATGGTTCCATTACTCATTCTCCACAGTATCTACCATATATACACCGATACACGCTGCGTCTTGCTCTCTCCTCTCCGACAGTGAGTTTGACATGCATCCTCCTGTCAGTTACATAGTCTGAATCTGAATATCTGCGCGGTATTGCAGGTTTTCCGCATTTTAATAATTTCGACGCAAATGTGGCGCACGCTTTATTGTAACATGAGAACAACTGGATGCAAGGTCTCAAATAGGCATAACTTATACAAATTAACTGCCTGTCCTTTCACTTCGAGAAAGTGTGCTATCGCGATCTCTCCGTGCTTTTAAAGTAGAATAATGTATCTTTACTCCTGGATTAAACTTTGTGAAAGGTTATTTTATCAACCATTCAGAATAGATCCACGCCTGGCCGTTGAAAATGCACCAGAAAGTTTTTCAACAATCAAAGATGGATCTTTAATTCATTTACAATGTAAGTTTATGCTAGAAATGTTTCATATTGGGATATTTGTGTGATTTGTAAACATGCATATCCTAGTCTAACTGCATCACTACATTGTAGTGCTGGGCGGTATACCGGTTCATACCGAATACCGGTGTTTATTTTTCTTACGATATGAATTTTTAAAATACCGCAATACCGGCGTCATTTAAATAACGTTTGAAAGCGAGACTGTTAGAGAGGGTCTCTTTTCACTATTGCATTTTGGCGAGGATACAGCTGTATGTGTTACTATGTGAAAGTTCCGAAACTGAAGCACTAGTAGAATGTGATGAGAGAGTAGAATGTGATGAGAGAGAAGAAGTCATCCACAATATCCACATTGACAGCCACAAATATCCACCATCCGCTGCATCAGCTCCCCGTCTCTCACAAACTAAAGTTCTCCGTCGATCTGACGGATTCCCGTCAATTGCAGGGTTCCCGCATTCTTAAATTCACTTTTCATCATTTTAAGACCGTAAATACGCTTACATTTCTCAAATAGTGTTATAAATGTCTTGATTTTAGCTTGAATAGGTCTTAAATGAAGGAAAGAGGAGGTGCATTCAGTCTGTTGAGGGGTGTGTGATCAAAGCCTGGAGTGGATTAAAGCACGTTCCTCTCTCCACTCTAAGCGTTCTGTAATCACTCCGCTTTGGATCCACTCCGGGTTTTACATTCCCGCTCACGGGAAAAAACTGCTCCGTGTTCACCATTTAAACGTTATCGGGGATTACTGAGGGGAAAGAAACATGTAGGAATCATGTAAGTTAGCACACTGTTGTTGTTCTGCGGAACACCAAAAATCATCCCCGCCTCGGCAAACAACATAGTAACGCCACTCGCATCATTCATTCACAGTCGGGTTCTTAGCAGAGAACACCGAGCAGAACTTGAATTTCGGCGCGGGATTGCGGCTATTAATAATAATTATACTCATTCCCACAGGTTCCGACAGAATGCATCACATTTGCACGTGCTTTTGATTGAGCTCACTCATGCGCTCTTAATTTCTGTGCGCCCACAGATCGCGATCAGGAGACAGCTTTTAATAATTATAAGGGGAGTTTGCAAATGTGATTATATTGATTTAATACAAAAGATCAATAAACAAGTACTGCATGATTTTGTTCTATTTCATCAACGAAAATAGTTCAAAATAAAGTAACAGCTGAGCCGTTGTGCATCACTAAAAGCAAATTTATATGTAAAACATTAATGTCCACATGAATCTATGAATGTAATTGCACTCATGCCACCTCTGAGCCTCATTAAACGTCTGAAAATGTACGTACAAGCCACTTTTGTGTTCTTCTGTGCCAAATTATACAAATTATTTTTTTATTAATACTAATTTCATGATTGGTAACTTATTTGTCGTATTGTACTTATTATATTGTTTTAAATATAAATTTTAAAAAGCTTATAAACATAATTTTTTTTTAAGTAGATGAAAATTATGCCATTGCAAAGGTAAAAATAAAATACACCTGTAAGTCACTTTAAGGAGTCAAACGTCACCTCGTATTCGGAAGGCTAATTTTTTTATCCGAATTTATTTTTATTGATCAGAAGGTACTCCTAAATGTTTTTAATTAGGAGGACAAGCGCTCCTAATTACAAGAAGAAAAACACTGCTCTTAAACTGTGTGTGTGAATGTAGCCGTATGGCTGTGGAATGGGGTTTGGCCGAGGAAATATTTTCTTTTGCTTTAACCCCTGTATTTAGTGTGGACTTTTTCTACAATATTCACTCATCATGACACTAAAATATGGCATTCTAAGTCAATCTACTGCAGTTTTTCCTCAGTAAGTAGAAAATGTGGTTAACACCCGGTCATGCATGAAAAAAAAAATACCGTCATATACCGTGAAACCGGTATAATTTAGAAAAATACCGTGATATTAATTTTTGGTCATACCGCCCAGCTCTACTACATTGTACAGACATTACAGGTCAAATTCATCCATTTATAAAAATAAACAACATATATCAATCCTAAATCACTGCTTATAAAAAATCATTGTTGTCATATTTTGAATACCTCAGCTAAATTGAGGTAATTTGTTTTATAATTTTATTACTGACTGTGTACCTGTCTATTTTTTGGGAAATTCAGTTCAGTTTGAAATCAAGCTTCCTTGTGCTTCCTTATAACAAAGTTACCAGATTTTAAAAGACACAAATACACAGAATGGGCAAATGTTTAATTAAGACTGAGATTTTTATAATAGTAATTGATCACTGTTTATATGTATGTAAATACAAGCCTATATGAAAATCTGTTCATCATGTAAAGCAAATGTGTCTTTTTAGAAGACTTGATTTAAAGCACTCAAAGTAAAAATAATGTTTGCCGTGAAAAAATTGACGGACAAAAAAAAAAGTGAGATATTAAAATACCTATATGGCCGTATACAGTATGTGGTAGTTTTGCCAGTGTTATTTTAAATGATTAAAGTTGTTATGAAATAAAAATGGCCCTACTTACTTTTTTAGTGCACATTACTAGACTTGTGGTGAACAATTAAACTGTGCAAATCAATACACTGGAAAAATTGTCTGCCGTCATAATTTTTTATTAAAATGTCTGATAATATTAATAAGATTAAAAAAAATTGCTTCTGCTCAGGAATGGCGTTCTCACTCTGATGACGTCATTTTGACAGCTCGGGGAGAATCCTCTTGTTAAATTATGACGTGAGGAATGCTGTTTCCGGGTCCAAGCCTCTACTCATTTAACTTGAGAATACTAGCTCAACAGCCATTTATGAGAACTATTTAATTAATATTACATATTTAAGCTAAGCATTTAAAAATGTGCTGTGCACACTACAGTCTCTGTGCTCACAGTGTCTCAGACACTAATATTGTAGCTGAATCACTGTCTGGCCATCAGGGTTTTCAGTATGGAGATAAAGGTTAGGGTTATAATTTTCCATTATTACATGATATTGTGGGTGTATATTAGCACAATTTGGTGTTGTCTTGGGGTGTCTGGCAGAGTGTTAAGATCCAGAAGAGGTGAAGCATGATGTCAGACATAACAAGCAGATATCCTTAACCACTTAACCACGAATCTGCTAAGAGCAAGAGGTGGAGAGAAGGTGCGCCACAATAAAACCCCTCCCTTTATTCAATATTCTGTTTCACTTGAAAATGCATCACAACACTGAGGTCATTTGCAACTTCCGGTTCATGGGGACACTTAATACTGATATTTTTCAAGGTATCGAAGTTAGAAATTCCTGTATCATGACAACTAATTCACGTAGTTTGCTAATAAGTTAAACGTGGGTTTTGTTCAAAGCAGCTATTATCCACATAGATTTTTGATATGAATGAAATCATTAAGTATCGCCGGCCAAAAAGTAATTAATAACTAGTACTCTGAGTAGTTTTTGAGAAGAGTAATTTGTACTTTTACTTAAGTACCGTTTTGACACCAGTACTTTTACTTGTAATTGAGTATTATTTCAGCAATGTAACAGTACTTGTAATTAAGTACACATTTTCAGTACTCTTTACACCACTGCAAATTAGTATTTGCGTTTGTTTATTTGAATCACTACTTGATGATGCTTTTTATATCAGTAAAAGAGGAAAGCAATTAGAAAACAGTTCATTATGTCTCTCTGTAACTGTGTGTCTCTCTGTTTGCTGAGCCTAATTTATACTTCATCAAGACCATACCTCTGAATGAGAGAGACTAGCTTTTTAGGACGTAATCATCAGATGTATTGCAGTGTGTACTGTGTACGTCAGTTCTTCAGAAGCACAGCTTGAGTTAAATGAGTCTCATCATGAAACATCCTGCCAAACCAGTCCTTCAGAAGAAAACATTGATCCACTGACTAGAAAACATTCAGGCGGGGAATTGCTGTTGTGTCTGATAAATGGTCAATGGGGAGGTGATTTTATTTTACAACCTTCAAGACAGATAGGGACCCTGAAAGAGACAAATTCATGTAGTGAGCAAAACTGACTAACTCAAGGTTACAAGTGTCTTAGAAATTCTTAGAAAACTGTGTAATACCCAACCTCCCATTTCAAACCTGATAGCTGAACTTTCAAGGAATCATATCTTCCTACCTTAGGCCTAAGGGCTTTAACCATTGTGTTCCTAAATATGTGGTAACAACAATTATTTATCATTTGTAAAAAAAAAAAAAAACAGTTCTATTTTCTATACACACACACACAGAATATATTTTGAAAATATTTACATGTATATATTTATATTCATATAATTTATATTTCATAAACATAACACATTTACATATTTTTCTTAAATATATACATGCATGTATGTGTATTTAAATAATTTACACAATACACATATTACGTCAACTAAAACTTTTATTTTGGAATTTTATTTTGGAATCGTTTGAAAGCACTAATATACAGTATCTCAGAAGTGAGTACACCCTCACATTTTTGTAAGTATTGTATTATATCTTTTCATGTGACAACACTGAAGAAATTACACTTTGCTACTATGTAAACTACGGAGTGTACAGCTTGTATAACTTTTGCTGTCCCCTCAAAATAACTCAACACACAGCCATTAATGTCTAAACCGTTGGCCACAAAAGTGAGTACACCCCTAAGTGAAATGGGCCCAATTAGCCATTTTCTCTCCCCGGTGTCATGTGACTCGTTAGTGTTATAAGGTCTTGTTTCTCATATGGACATCTGTAAAACTACATTTACATATCACCTTAGTGATAAAACTCATGGATTCGGATGGCGATTTATTCACAGTGGAGGAGCGAGTTCTGTGATCCTATGAACCCAGGAACGCGCTAATTGCCAGTCACATGATTGTCTACTGTAAATAAAATGAAATTTGTTTACACATTTATTCTTAATATTGTGTCAAATGTATTTAAAAATGGTTATTATATAAAATGTATTCTTATTATTCCAAGCATATTTTATAATCCTATTTATTATTTGATTATTTAAATCTTCTGTTTAAAAATAGGAAAATAGATGCGCTATAGTTGTATATAATTATACGCAATATACATCTGGTTATAATGCACATTTTAACCAGAGTGGATGCTGCACAGAGTGGATGCTGAGAACCTCTGCATGGCTGTCGTCCCAGAAGGAAGCCTCTTCTACAGATGATGCACAAGAAAGTCTGCAAACTGTTTGCTTAAGACAAGCAGACTAAGGACATGGATTACTGGAACCATGTCCTGTGGTCTGATGACACCAAGATAAACTTATTTGGTTCAGATGGTGTCAAGCGTGTGAGGAGTACAAAGACAAGTGCGATTTGTCTACAGTCAAGCATGGTGGTGGGTGTGTCATGGTCTGGGGCTGCATGAGTGCTGCCGGCACTGGGGAGCTACAGTTCATTGAGGGAACCATAAATGCCAACATGTACTTTGACTTACTGAAGCAGAGCATGATCCTCTCCCTTCAGAGACTGGGCTGCAGGGCAAGTATTCCAACATGATAACGACCACAAACACGCCTCCAAGATGACTACTGCCTTGCTAAAGAAGCTGAGGATAAAGGTGATGGACTGGCCAAGCATGTCTCTAGACCTAAGCCCTATTGAGCATCTGTGGGACATCTCAAATGGAAGGTGGAGGAGCGCAAGGTCTCTAACATCCACCAGCTCGAGATTTTGTCATGGAGGAGTGGAAGAGGACTCAAGTGGTGACCTGTGAAGCTCTGGTGAACTCCATGCCCAAGAGGGTTAAGGCAGTGCTGGAAAATAATGGTGGCCACACAAAATATTGACACTTTGGTCCCAATTTGGACATTTTCATTCAGGGGTGTACTCACTTTTGTGGCCAGCAGTTTAGACATTAATGGCTGTGTTGAGTTATTTTGAGGGGTCAGCAAATTGACACTGTTATACAAGCTGTACACTCACTACTTTACATTATCGCAAAGTGTAATTTCTTCAGTGTTCTTCAAAAATGTGAGGGGTGTACTCACTTCTGTGAGATACTGTGTATATATATATATATATATTAGAATTAGCATTGTGACACTGAAGACTGCAGTAATGGCCACTGAAAATTCACCTTTGTTATCACGGGAATAAACTACATTTTAAAGAATTGTAAATAGTAACAATATTTTACTATAGTACTGTTTTTTTCAGTATTTTTGATCAAATTAATGTAGCATTGGGGAGCAAGTGTACTTATGTTACTGTGCTGGTGACATATGCATTGTTGAGATGTGCTGGTGCTTGTTTTTGCTCGGTTGTGTGTTTTTATGTGCATTTCCTTGTTGCCTCCTCCTATCCATTCAACAGGTTCACGTGTGTCACCTGATGTCAATTCCATAGCTATTCCAAAGATATAAGTGTGATCGACTTGAAGTGGCACTGCGCAGAATGATCGGTGTATGACATCAAAGTACTGCGAGAGCAATTCGAAAACATAAGGATCCATCTGCTCTCTTATCACTCTCGCGGTACTTTGATGTTATACTCTGATCATTCTGCGCAGCGCCACTTCAAGTCGAACACACCTATAGACTCGTGGGCCAACTCAGGTGACCCAAGTTTGAGTCCCGACCCAATCCTGTTCCCTCTCTCTCCTCCACATTTCTCATCCATACTATCCTATCCAATGAAAGGTATAGAAGACCAAAATGATAACTTTATTAAAGACATTATATTTTGAGCAAGGCATTTAAACCTCAGGTTGCTCCAGAGGAGATGTCCCTGCAAAAAGCGTACTGAGGGCTGTTGTACAATAGTCAGATTACTGACTATTAAAATCTGCACAACACATTTCCAAAAGGTAAAATGCATTCTGAGAGTACTACACTCTACCTGATAGCTGAAAGCACAACAAAATTAGCCATATGATACACATCTGAGCATGTATACAATGCGTAGTTTTGCCAAGGCATTCAACGCAGAACTTATTTTAGTTAGACTAAGAATCCCACAACCCCGCTCTCAAACACAACACAAGTTTAGCTTAAACAGTATGTTTTAAATTCAATTATCCCACAAGTTCATTATGTTTTAGTGGAGCAGTACTCAATGCCAGATGTCTTTAAATGTGTCCACGCAAATGAGCCTGACCCATTTTCATACTCCTGTTTGAGTCTGCTGAAAGCTCAACCTTACAACACCCCTCTACTGAGCACAGCTAGTGAATATTTAATCCATGTATGTAAACACTGAGTGGTTATTGCTGTCATTCCGGCCAGCTGGACTTTGATTGCAAGGTTTGGACATGCATTGGCCACAGCTGTGAACAATTCTGAGGGATATTTGTGAAGACGAGTATACTGTCATCAACATCATAGCTCTGGACGAGGACATATCTCTAACACACACACAAACACACAGCTGTTCGCTTAAGCTAACCCATAGTCATGGATGGTCGTGCAAGCAGACATACTATTCCTGAATACATAGAATTGTGTGTGCGTGAGTAAAAAGAAATAAAATAAAAAAGAGTACTAGAGCAGCATGACGTAACTCTCATAAGGTATGTGGAACAGCAGTACTCGGCCCATAAAACATACCATATATATATATATTAGTGGTGGGCATAGATAAATTTTTTTAATCTAGATTAATCTTGGAATTAATCTAGATTAAAATGGCTCATTGAATTCTGCGAAGGCATTCAGAATATGTGTGCTACCCAAATAATGACTAAAAGTAAGTCTTTGAGAACGGGTTTCTCAAGCCAGGTGGCGCATTAGACCAGGGCTCATCTCCTGTTTCCAAAATGCATCACAAACTTTAATCTCTTCCCGTCCCAATCCCACGAAAAACTGGGGGAAAATCCCGCTCCACTCCCGGAAGAATGACTCCCATTCCCTCCCACTCCCGTGTTGGTTTTTTTTTTTTTTTTTTTGAAAACTGTCAATTACAGTAAAAATATAGTACAGATCACAGCGTACCCACCTTATTAGTTGAATAAAACCCAAAATCTCGTTTTTTTATTATATTGAACTGAAAGCCATCTTATGCACAGTGTTGCACAGATTAAATTTCATGTAAATCATCCATGCTAACACACGTCTTCTATTTTTTATTTTTAGACATTTCACTCTCTATAGATATATTTTTCAAAGACGGAGTTTGAAGTTTCTCGCTCAAGTTCACATGAGACCTAAAGCGCATCCTGTTTGCTTAAAAGCGCCAGCGTTCGTTGTTATTCTGAGTGCACACAAATAAGCGTAGAGTCTTTACAGATTAAAGCTGTATTAGGCTACTTTTATCTGTATGACCAAGAATGACGGAGATGTAAGAGCAAGTGAGTGCACGGAGCCTGTCCTGCAGCAAGCGGCGCTTCCACACAAACACTTCAATAGCGCACATTTCTCTAGGTTAACATCATATTGAGCGGCCATGTAAGTTGCTACTACATACATCTTTCAGATGAAAAGCCATATTTGAGGTTGATGAATGATAGGTGGCGTTTGGATGTCCTGCCCGATTGTATTACCACATAGACCAGCCGTTAACAATCTGTCCATCACGGACTGCGAGCCTCTAGTTCGAAGACTCGTTTCGCCCCCCTACAGTGCAATTCGACTAGGTATACATCCGGCTAAAATATCAGGGTGAAAGTCATCATAGCTTGCGTAGTATAGACCCAGCTCCCAACCCAACTTTGAGAATAGATTAGCGGCGATATTTTTTATCGCCCGATAAGAGTCTCACGTTAACGCACGTTAACGCCGATAACCCACCACTAATATATATATATATATATATATATATATATATATATATATATATATATATATATAAATTCCACACTGACTGGATGGGTGAAGTGCTGAGACAGTGTCTACATAAAAAAAAACAATGGTCCAAAAGAAAGAAAGACAGGGCTTAGTGTTCCGTTGTGGAACTATGATTTTACAATGATGGATCTAAGGTAAATGGAGGTTTCCAATCTTGGATGTGCATCTAGTTATGAATTATCAGTAATGTGACATATTTGAAAGTGAAAAAGTTAAAACAGAGAAATGAAGAGAAAAGCCAATCTACAAACGAAGTTTAATTTTTGGTACAGGGGAAAGCTTAATGGCAGTAAACATGAAAATGCCACAAACCATAACCCAAGAGCTGAAAAAGTTCACAGGATAGCAGATAGCTCATTACATTTTCCGTATTAAGAGACAATAAGTAAACTGAATAAAATAAACTAGCAAAAAGCAAACTGAATGTGCAATAAATAAAACTATATAAAAAACTTCAAAACTTCTATTGGTGGCTGCCTGTGTTTCTATTATCAGTAATTTGCTGAGATATATCACCATATCAATTGAACTTTGGTCAGAGCTATCGGTTAGTATCGGTTATAAAAAAATCAATATCGGTCGATCACTACATAAAAGTTTAAACACCGTTTGCATTAATCAGCACAGCTATCAGCTGACCCAAAAGCTCCTTAAATCTGCACAAAAACACAAAATCCTACGTTTCGATCAACAATCCTTAAATATAGCCCAAAACATTTAGCAAACATGGTACATATCAATATAAATTGGCCATGAGTGAGATAAAGTAAGAGGCTCCCAGGAGATGCATTCAGAGCTATTAACACAGCAAATAACATCGGTCTCTGCAAATGTGATGGTTTCAAGTTTAAGCTTCCTTCATTACCTGAAGCATCGGGTGGACAGGACGTCTCTCCGATTTACAAGCAGGTGTTGGAAATAGTTAATACTAACATTTTGCACGTTAAACCAGAGTTACAACCAGACAGAGTCCAGGCTCTTACAAACTCAGTGAGAACAGTTTTAAGCATTTCACATATCAAAATTCTAAACTTTCATATATTAAACATGCACCGGCAATTTTCAATTTCTCTTGAGTACTTCGAGAATCTCCAGTAAATTGTCAGGTAACGTAACATGCCAGGACAAGACTTAATACCTAACTAGGCAAAATTATCAGCTCATGTCATTATATGATCAGCACACTCAGGTTCCCAATATTAATTGAGAAAATGGCAACTTTAATCTTCCAAGGCCCTATAACAGCAGCACCATATCAGAAAACTGTCAGAGCTAAAAGAAATGTCCATCAACAATCTTCACAAATTTATCTCAGGTGAGCAGTCAAGAGAATCTCTTACTTTTTGCTGGCTTCACAGACGTCAACAATGTTGGAGAAGAGGTGGTGATGGTCTGTTTTGTTAATTATCTCACTGAGCTTGTTTGAATTCTTGAAGAGACGGACGAGGATCTCCAGACTGTGTAAGTAGCTGTGCTCTGATGAAATGACCTCAAATATGGCCTGTGGGAAAGTGGGAAAGAAACGTCATTTAGGTATTGCATTACAACTATTCAGTTTCAATTATTACACATATTGTGCTCATATTCCTGACAATCTCTACTAGCTGACAAAAAGCAGGATAATAACAGGTGACAGCTGACACAGAAATGAAAGGAACGGTCAAATTATCAGTACCTTTTACATATCTGGAACTTTCATGTCTAAACTGTACTTGCCAATAAATATTTACTATAACAAACATGTATTTGCAAAAATAGTAATATTGTGAAACACATCATTACAATTTAAGATAACTGTTTTCTATTTTAATATATTTTAAAATGTAATTTATTCTTGTGACTAATAAAAATTCAGAAGAACAACATTTAACCAGCATAACAGCAATAAGAAAATATGTTCTGTAACAATGTATTTTTTGTCACTTTATCAATTAAATACACCCTTGCTGAATGAAATAATTAATTTCTAATGGAAGAAATATTATTCTACTAAGTAAGATTTAATTTATGTCTTTTAATGTCTGTTTTGTCAAAGTTCTTTATGATCAACTTTTATCAGCTTAATTAGTTTGGAACAAATATGACTTGTGGAATTTAATGCAAAACCAACAGAAAAAGTTTAGGGATACGCCTGTGCAATGTCATATTTCAATGGTTTATTCAAACTGGCAAGTGACAGGCTCCAGAGAAGCAGCAGAGAATTCCATCCAAAATAATATACGTCTCTTATTTAATACGAGCAAGATCAAAAAAAGAGAGAATGAAAAAGTCAGGAAGGCTGTGGAACCTTACCTCTTGATTCTTTCGTTCTTCTTGACTTAACTTCTCAAACTTTCCACTTTTTTTAACCTGGAATACAGAGTTGAGCATAAGCACCTCACTTAGTAATTAAAATGAATTACACATAAAAAACACCTTTCAGAATGCGTTACACTAATGGCCAGATTTACTAAAAAGGGTAAATTAATGTGAAATCGCAGTTCCACAATTGTGCAGATGGTAGTGGAAAGTTCTGCAAGTGATCTACTGACAAAGCTTAAGTTAAAGAACACAGAGGCTGCCAGATCATTTCTATAATGAACAACACCAATATACCAAGAACAAAACTAATTAGCGTAGGGTCTCAAACAAGCAAAGCTGATAATAATCAGTGCTGGTAATCTACCAGTGGTGGGCAAAGTACACAGATCAAGTACTTGAGTAAAAGTACAGATACGTATAATAAAATATTACTCCATTAAAAGTAAAAGTACTGCTTTTTCAATTTTACTCGAGTGAAAGTACAAAAGTACTCAATTTTTTATGTACTTAAGTAAAAAGGTACTGATAGACAGATTTATTTTGCAATTTTATATAGACTACTTTATTTCATTTTATATTAGCACATATTTGTATAATTCTACTGCCCAAAATACCTGGGTTTTTCCCAAAATAACCACTATATAGAGTCAAGATATATATTTTGTTGATATGGACTACATTGGATGTAGTAATGTTCGCTGTGAAGCTTACACAGCCATGTACCTGAGAGAAAACAGATTTCACCATCTAATCTTCACCAGTAAGAAAAAAGTGTTTTAGAACTTGTTGTTTTGCAGAACGTCAATTATATATGACATGAGAATTAGGCCTGAAATTAGGAAGAACATTTTAAGGAAAATCTAATTATATTTTCATAATGATTTTTTTTTCTTCTCAAACCTCGTCTGTGGTGTAAAAACACCCCTGGCCCAATGCCCCAGAAGGGCATCACTTCCCACTCTGATAATTACTGTAGTTACTATGTTCTGAACATCACATCCTTTCTTTTTCCCTCAGATGGAATCTATCTAGGTGGCTGAATAAAGATATTTGGATTTATATCAAAAAATTTCCTCAACTTAGCACCAGCAAGCTTGTTAGCTAGACAGATAGCATCAGCTAACAATATTTACTTATTTTCAGTATGGTTATGAATAAACATTCATATCTGTCTACTCAGCTAGTTGATCTAAACAATATAAAAATGTATACTGTTGATAAACAATATAAAAACAGGCGTCACATAGGTCTAAATGCATAGCATTTTAATAAAACTGCTAACGTTACAGCAGCAGGAATATGAGCGTGCATGAGTTATTTTATTTAATCGGTGTTATTTTAATGTTTTGTTTTTGACCTAAAACATAACGTTAGAGACACTGATGTTGATCTGTCTGCATTCAAGCATTTCAGTGGGCTTAAATAGATCACCCTTTACAGCAGATTTAGTTCACAAACAACTGACAGTTTTGACCTAAATATTATTTTCAGTTACAATAATTAATCCTAAAATTCGACATTAGTAGCGTACTTTTCACAGCATCAGTAGCGGCTCACAAGATCTCCGGTTCTTTACTCGTGAGTTCAGTTCACTGAAGAAGACTCGCTCTAAGCGGATCATTTGAATCAGTGAGGTTTCGACTCGAGAACAGCTGCAATCGGATCAATGCAATTTGTGAATGAATCGTTTGTTGCGATTGCGAACCGAATGAACAGGTTCATTGAAAAGAATCAGTTTGTTCATGAATCAGACACCGCTTCTGCGTCTCGGAGCACGTGATGTATCACGTGAGTAACGATATGTTTTATGAAATGTAGTGAAGTAAAAGTATGATCTTATGCTTTGGAATGTAGTGAAGTAAAAGTAAAAGTTACTCAAAATAAAACTACTCAGTAAAGTACAGATACTTGAAAATGTTTAAGTACGAAGTAGTTGTGCCGTTACTGACCACCACTGTAATCTACTAACAACACAGGCACAAACATGATTAAAATGACATGATGGGCATTAAATAAAGGTGCAAATGCATGAAAATTACCGCAAACCTTAGTAAATGACCTTGCATAATTTGTTTAAAAACTCTCTTTCCGTAAAAATTGTGTCTGAAAGCCCTACATATATGTCATTAGCAAATCCTGACAGTAGTATTTTAACATCAACAGAAGGTTTGTGCTGGGGCAAATTAATAGTAAATCTGGTCCTGAGCATGAGAGGCAAGGTTAATCATTTTCCAGTGGTTAGGACAGATTGCTTTTATAACAACTGCAAACAACATGGCTGAGTTTACAGTCACTGTCTCAGACTGAAAACAGCATTTGCTTACAGGTGTGAGTATTTAAATGTTTTGTTCAACTGCTGAAGTCACAACTGTACTCAGATAACTAGAGATCGACCGATATTTTCCCGATATTTAAGCATTTTACCATAATCGGTTATGTAAAAAAAAAATAACTTTTTTTTTTTTTGTCACATACATAATTATACAGAGTATAACCAGCAGGGAAATTTTGTTCTCTGCATTTGACCCATCCAAGTACACACACACTTGGAGCAGTGGTCACTCAGCGGTTGGTGCTCAGGAGAAGCTCCAGCACGACCACCACATGTAACTTTTAACAAGATTCACTCGTTTGAAACACGCTGAATTATATTAACATTTACTATAGAACCATTATTTCACCAATAAACATCTAAATAAATACATCTCTATCGAAATTAATTATATATTATCTCCGCAAGCCATCCCAGTTTGAGTATAGTTCTGTGTAAATAGATAAACCGCTCTGTCAGCAGTTTTCATAATTTAGACAAAAACATTTTAATAATTCTAATAAATCATCCCAGTTAAGTAATGCAATAAAATACAATGTTTTGTTTGTTATAGCTTATTTCAATATTCCAGAGAATATTATTCAGTGAATTAACATTATCCAGTGAATTATTATTATTCACTCTTTAGCCTATTAAACAGCTTATAAACCTAAAACTGTAGTTTAAAATGAAGTTGATATTTTGTTTGAGTTTTCCCTCTTTTCCTTATAGGTTTTAAATAGCCTGTAAGCGCCGTGCGCGTTTTACTTTGACTTTAATATCAGCAGCAATTCGGCGTCAAGCAGTGTTTAAAATAAAAAACAGCAAATACTGTGGAACCAAATAAATGAGAAACAAAGTTTTTTTTTTTTTAAACATTATCACTTACATCAGGGGTAATAAATAGATCGCTCACGCTTTAGGTCAGTGTTTCTCAACCAGGGAGGCGAGAGATCAAACTCAAATATAATACATTCACTAATATTATGACTGGCATGTTAAGTCATGTAAAAAAATATATAGCCTATAAATAAATAACAGTAGCCTACAACCTCTCTACGTATTCTGTGTTTCGGAGGAGAAATACGGTTCTCATCAGACTCTCAGACTGAACGGTGGCTCAAAGACACTTTATGAGAATATTATACGCAAACTACAGCTCTCGCTGGATAAAAGAAGCCAGTGTCACACTAGTACACGCAAGTTTTGTAATCAAGGTAAAGCTGATTACAGTGACATGATCGTGCATTAGGCGCGCGTTATGTCCGTTATAAATGATGCGCAAACGAACCGTGTATGTGCGCTCTCGGCTCACTCATATTTCTGCTTGAATACAGCTCAGTATATAGTTGAATACAGCGACGTGAATAGTGAATAATAATACAACACTATTTTATTTATTATTATTCAATTAATGCAACAAAGATACATCACAACAAGCCTTTTTAATTATTTATTTAATATGTATTTTATCATTTATTTACTTTTCACTTGGTAAATCTTGGTGAGTTTTCTCCTTGACTTAGATTAATGTCAGACTCAGAAGTCAACAGGCTTAAAACGGGCACTTTTACATTTCGTTTCGAAACTCTTCCGCATCGTCTTGTCTGTCATCTCACTCTTCTTGTCAGTCATCTCTCTTCACGTGATAAATGAAATCTGATCTGTGATGCAGAGGTCTGCGCGGGACTATTTTAGGTTTTATTCCGCACCCCCGCTCCCGCGATATATTCACTGTTTGTTCACATTTCTGCTGAAAGAAAGAGAGATAGGCCAACAAATAAAAGTGTAGTCTGCACAAAATTGTATTTATTTTATTAGTCTTGTCAAGAGTCTTGAATGTATTGACTGATAAATGTCAATAACATTTTGCTGCCAACACGGAATAAAGTTTCACAGAGAGGAAAAAAAGTTATATAAAAATTGTAATCCCTATTTGTATTCGTTTTGTCAGGATATAATTCGTTTAGGCTAAAATTCAGCCTACAACACAATAGAAACAAATGTAGGTTTAGCTTAATTTTATTCAACTTGTCAAAATACTAAATTAATTTAACATCTGGCTGTTAACACAGTGAAAAGTGCAGCAGAGAAAAAATAAATAAATTCGACACAGTCTGTCATTTAAAATGATAGGATAAGCATAATACAAAAAAAAGAAAAAAGAAAAGACGAGTTGAACATGCTTAAGGACATCGCATCCACGCTTTGCTCCATTCTTATTCTGCTCTGTCACTCATCACAACCTGCTTCTGCAGTACTGTCTGAGAGCTGTATATTATATTTGCTAGCTTGCTCTAAGCATCTTTGCACACGCTGTGCACAGACAATAAAACGAAGCACTGGTTCATGTGTGCAGCGCGCGCATAACGGTCCGGGTGCAGGCTGAACTGATCGATAAGAATAAAGCGCAGATATGCTGTTCTGAAAGGACGTCTGGGATCGGGATAATGTTAGACCACCCGCTCAAATTCAAATTGCGCCAGAGTTACCGACCGTTATCCACTTGTTTTCGGGAAATTAATCCCGCGGCGTAAGAAATCTGGTCAGGACAGCCGGTTATGCAGACCTAGACTGCTGTGATGCAAGACTCTCGTTTGGTCGGTTCACTGCGTTGAGCAGCACCTTGCTGCTCTTGTTTGCAACTGAATTTACATGGATGCATTATTACATGGATACATTACCCCACACCAGCTAATCTCAAAGTTGAAAATTGAAAATCTAATGCCAATCCACCGAACAAATATTAGAATATTCTGGTCCAGCCCTAGTAACAGGTTTAATAATAATAATTAATAATTTGTTATATTTATAGCGCTTTTCTGGATATTCAATGTGCTTTACAAGGAGGGGAGAAGCTCCTCAACAACCACCAGTGTGCAGCATCCACCTGGATGATGCGACGGCAGCCATATTACGCCAGAACGCCCACCCCACACCAGCTTATTGGTGAAGAGGAGACAGAGTGATGAAGCCAATCAGTATATGTGGATGATTAGGAGGCCATAATGGTCAGAGGCCAATGGGTGAATTTGGCCAGGATTCCAGGTTAATACACCCCACTCTTTTTCAAAGGACATCCTGGGATTTTTAATGACCACAGTGAGTCAGGACCTTGGTTTAATGTCTCATCCAAAGGATGGTGCTTTTTACAGTATAGTGTCCCTGTCACTATACTGGGGCGTTAGGACCCACACAGAGCACAGGGTGAGCACCCCCTGCTGGCCTCAATAACACCTCTTCCAACAGCAACCTAGTTCTCCTAGGAGGTCTTCCATCCAGGTACTGACCAGGCTCAACCCAACTTGGCTTCAGTGGCAACTAGTCTTGGGCTGCAGGGTGATATGGCGTTATGACAATTTCAAACTAATTTGCTAGCTAATAATTAAGTTCACAAAAGTATGTTGTACATTTTGAAAGGATTTTACTTGTAGATATTGGTTATTTTTAATATTATAAATAAGAGTTTAAATTTACATTTTAAAAATAGTAAAAGTATTGACACGGCATGATGACCGCCCCCCGACCCCACCCCACCCGGATCTTAGCTGCATCAGAACATTTATGATATAAAATACCAGAATATTAGTAAACAAATGCACTGGGGAAAATAGCATTAAAGCTATCGAGACTTGATAACATAATTCCATAACTGGAGTCACTACACTGTTTCATCCATCTACATTGTACATTTTTCCATAGTGAAGAATTATACAGTATTTGCACACTGGCACACTGCCTGACCATTTCCCAAAAGATGAACTTGTCCCAGCCCATTCTTTCTATTTCCCTCCCACATTTGGATAAAAAACACCTGCTTTCATTCGCTCATACTCTGTGAAGCAAAACCGGGGCTGAGACACCCAGCAAAACAGAATTGGGTGACATTCCTTGCGATATCAGCATTCCTGAACAGTGTGTTGAAATTCCAAAACTTTTTTTTGTCCATCAAAACTCAAAATAAGTTGTGCCTATGTGCCTCTATAGTTCCTTACCAGACTGAGTTGACTCCAAGAAGTATGGATGGGTTTGTACTGGACCACAATGCTTTCATCTGGCTGAGGTTCTTTGTGTTCAGCATCCTCATCAGAATCGTTGTGAAGGGCTTTCTCTTGGTAATTCTGGTACAGAACTTCTTCCTCTAAAAAAAATAAAACACAGTGAAACTGTGACTATGAAAACATCCAAGGAAACGGCCACCTTATGGGACAGTCTGAACTACAACTTTTTTGAGGATGTTCACCTAAGCCTCTGTTACGTGTGCTCTGTATAAAAAACACACAGAAAGGTCTGGAGGATGACCAATGCTTACCCTCACTGTCAAATGTCCACTGATTCGGGAGGCCTTTCTTTCTCTCCACATTCTGCAGGAAGCACAGGTGATCGATTAGTTGGGACTGACAAATGGGATTTTCTAGGAAACAGTGGTCCTTAAAACATACTTTAATTATTAATTTATTTATTTAATTAAAGTATACAGTATATACACCATTTTAGGTACACCTGTTCATCTACATGTTAATGCAAATATCTAATCAGCCAATCACATGGCAGCAGCAACACATTTAGGCATGTAGACATGTTAAAGACAAACTGCTTCAAAGTTCAAAGCGAGCATCAGAATGGCAAGGAAATGGGATTTAAGTGATTTTGAACATGGCATGGTTGTTGGTGCCAGAAGGGCTGGTTTAAGTATTGATCTATTCAGATTTTCACGCTCAACAAACCGGTTTACAAAGAATGGTCCAAAGAGCAAAAAATACACAGAGCGTCAGTTCTGTGGGGCAAAAATGCCTTGTGGATGCCAAAGGTCAGAGGAGAATGCCCTGACAGGTTTGAGCTGATAGAAAGGCACCAGTTACTCAATTAACAACTCATTACAATCGATGAATGCATAAGAAGTTAAAACATGTTGAACTTTGAAGAAGATGGGCTACAGCAACAGAAGACCACACCAGGTGCCACTAATGTCAGCTAAGTACTGGTTCTACGGTCAGATTGATAAAAAAAAAAAAGCTTTTTAGCAGCAAACACTCAAGTTGGGATGGAGCACATAGGGATAAAAAAAGTATGTGTAAAATGTGTAAAATTCAACAGCATCAGATACATTTTTTTCTTAAATCAAAGCCTGAATGTCCCTGCTAGCCATCATATAATGGGGTCAAGGCTGGATCTTTCAACAGGACAATGACCTAAAACATCCAAATCAAAACAAAAATGGGTTGATCTGAAGAGTCTGGAGAGATTCTGGATAAAGGAATGGTCTCTGATCTCTTGTGTTCTCCAAACTCATCAGGCATTATAGGTCAACGAGGTTGCAAAAAGTATTGAATAAAAGGTTATGATTAATTGTGGTCAATGTGTATTAGTTCCTAGAAGTGCAATGCCAAATTTTCTGTCCAAATGTGAACCACTGAATTTGTGGAAGCAAATTTGTAAAGTGAAATAAAATGGACCGAAAATTGCCTGTCAAATATTATACATCACATTTTTAAACAGATTGAATATTTTGGAATTGAACTCTAGAAAGTGAATATGAATTATACAATTTTTAATCATGAAAATGTGTGTGAAATGGTTTGAATTTAAATATTCACAGCTTAAATATACAACTATGTTGGATTTCTGCCCCTAAAAATGCAAGCCCTGAAAATACAAAGCATTAAAATGCAAGCACTGTTAATGCAATGCATAATTTTTTCATTTAGTGCAATTCTACGTGCTTTTTTGCTTCAAAGACATTTGTCATTATTTTTCTTCCATATATTAGAGAACAACTGACCAATTCATAAGACAGTTTCTTGCTTCATGAGTGAATTAGCAGTTTGAAAAAAAATCAGCTGCATAAATGACTCGGTGACTTTTCATATTTTAGCTAATTTTATTTAAAATCATGTAGTGTATTCCAGGCTTAAGCTACTATGGCAATGAACACCACTAAAAGCCAAACCACATTCATGGTGCCTAAAACCCAGAATTTGCGCAAACTAAAACGAAAATTATCTGGCTAGTCACCCAAACCTGATTCAAGGTACAGGCCCCTGATCTGTATGGATCGTGGATCAACTATGATCTGTTAAACTGCTACTATGTTCCCAGTGTCCTGTGTTCTCCAGATTTGTATGAACACATTATTATGTTTCCCAGGGAATACAGTGCCTATGTTCTAATAACTCAAAAAAATGTATTATCATATGGTCTTGGATAACTAATGCACTGATCTAATTCTCTAAAAAAAATTCATGACAGCCCTCCATAAAGTCTACCTTCTCAGCAACAAGTAAATAATTAAAGGGGTATCCACCTGTGTTGTTCAGTTGAGCTTTTGTTAAATTTCACTTTTTTTATTGGTTAGGGTTAGATAAAATGAATCCTAATCTTTAAATTTACTCAATGCATGTTAATAGAGCATTGATCTGGGGAACTTAGGATCCTTTTTCCAGAGATCGACAGATATATCGATTTACCGATATTTTCCCGATATTTAAGCATTTTACCATTATCAGATATCAGTAGGGATGCTCCGATCAGGATTTTTGCCACCGATACCAAGTACCGATTTTTTTGTCATGGTGATCGGCCGATACCAATGCCGATTCTGATGCTTCAAGTTTATGTAACTGATATGTAAGCTTTCTGATCACCATTAACTTTTTTTCAGATGAAGTAATACTATAAATGTTGCCTTTGTTATATTGTTGTTATATTTTTACAGTAATATATCTAATGTAACTATTGTTTTAACAGAGTACTAAATAATCACAAAGAAGTATTTGAAGAGCTCTTTTCCAAAACGCTATAAATCCATTTTAATAGTTTCCATGAAAATTACATTTTTTTTTACCTAGACCCATACATTTTGTTAATATTCAATTTATCCTGTTAAAATGGTCTGTTGGCTCAGTCTGAACATGTTAAACAATGATTGTTAAATGAAACAATAATATTGTCTACCCCCTCGGGTCCGCACCATCACACCGAGCGGGTCTCGAACCCGGGTTTCCGGCGCGGGAGGCGGGCGCTCTAACAAGGAACGCCAAAGGCTACAGCCTCTAGTGTCAGTCGCTAGAGCACCTCTTTTTGAGGTCAGGAGAGTGAGGTACATTTTAAGCAAGGAAATATAGCGATTTGGCATGAAACATTGATGGAGCAGTGAATAGGTTCAGTACACAGCGAAATGGCATGACGAACTAATTTTTTTTTTTATTTGGCATTTATCGCGTTTTGGAAAAGAGCTCTTCATTTATTATATAGTGAATATTTTCATATGCCTTTACAATGGAGTTTATGCATAACACTATGCACATCATAATACTTAATATGAGACAAAATTTAATAAACAAAATTGAGCCGGCTGATGCAACCCACAAGGTTTATTTAATCATTGTCCAGTACTACAGTGAATGGTCAAATTTTCGTGAAGTAGACTGTTTATGTGGCTGTAGACGATTTGATATAACTCTGGGAGGGCAACATGAGTAAAATATTTGCGCCGTGGCAGTTTATATCGTGGTTCAAGATGTGCAATTAGGCGTTTAAATCCAATGTCTTCTGTGACTGACAGAGGCTGGTGGTCAATGCATATAAATTCCATTATCTTCGCGGTTATATCCTTAGCTTTCTTGCTGTCTGGTGTGTACAGTTCGTGTTTTTTCAGAATGTCTGTAATGGATGGCGTGAGAGTCGCATTATTAGTTACCGTTGCCTTTTTTGCAGTTGCCAGTTTTTCGTATTCGCCATACAACTCGCGGTGGCTCGTTCTTAAGTGCCGAATGAGGTTCATTGTATTAAATTTTTTGGACAATGCGCCTCCACATGAGATTTATTTGGAACATAAACGGCAAATAGCTAATTTTTCATTGTTTCTCGAAACGTCAAAGTAATTCCACACGGGCGATGATATGACTGCGGCACCAAAACATTTACATCCCCACTCATCGTGAACGTCCTCACGCATTGACGTCATCATTTGTGATCGGTTCCTAAGATCGGCCAAGTTTAACGAGTACCGATCGAGTCATAAAATTTGAATATCCGCCGATACCGATCTTCGGCCGATCGATCGGAGCATCCCTAGATATAAGTTTTATCATATCGGATTCACCAATAAATGCCATCTAGTGGTTGTTTTGGGAATTGCGCGCAGGATTGCTATTGCAGCGCGTCTGAGGGTAGACGAGACAACAACAACGACGTCCAGGTACTTGATTTGCTGTAGTTAGTAAACTTTATTTAACATAACAGCCATTAATGCACAAATTGGATGCATTACATAAACGCATGACTCACAGAGTCACGAAAGATAATCCGGCAATCTTTCTGAATAAAGACCTAACTGTGCATGAATTAAACAATACAGCCATGAATGAGCGCATGTTGCAAATAAAAGCGCTGAATTTAATTCTCTCTCTGTTGTATATGCTCATCATTAGTCTCGTGAACCCGCTTTCATATTCCTGTTTACTCAATGATTGATGCTCAGGAAATGCTCCACCACGGCCACCCCATGGAAATTTTAACAAGATTCACTTGTTTAAAAACACACAAAATTTAAATTATATTAACATTTACTATATAACCATTATTTCACCAATAAACATTTAAATAAATACATCTCTATCGAAATGTATTATTATTTATTATCTCCGAAAGCGATCGTAGTTTTAGCATAGTTCTGTGTAAATAGATAAACCGCACTGTCAGCAGGCATTTATTAATCTAGAATGACAAAAACATTTTTATAATTCTGATATAACCTACCAGTTGAGAAATGCAATAAAATACGATGTTTTGTTTGTTATAGCTTATTTCAATACTCCCGAGAATATTATTCATTGAATTAACATTATCCAGTGAATTTTTCTTCATTCTTTAGCCTATTAAACAGCTTATAAACCTAAAACTGTAGTTTAAAATTAAGTTGATATGACTCCTGCCCTTTATGTTCTCCATTTGAAAACATTAGACATTCTTTTGCTTATTGTTAATATCAGTGTTGCTAATAATGCTTTTTATAAAAAAAATATATATATTGTTGTAATTTGAAGATTAAATTTAACATGAAAGACTGTTCATTTTCAACCATTTTTTGTTGTTGTTAAGATGACTGAAAGATGGAAAACCAAAGTGAAGTATGGACTTCACTCAGTTATTAATTTACTGTATAACAGTAAATAAATATCGGTTCTGCATGTCGGGAACATAAACAAGCAAATAATTGGTATTGGTTAAAAAAAAAATAATAAATCGGTCGATCACTACCATTTTCATGTGTTCGTTATGTGCCACCTAACATAGTACTCCGGGAACATAGGCATGCTTCCCATGACAGGCTGAAACTAGAAAAGGAACCAGCACAAAAACCAACAGCAAAAAAATATTGTCTAATTTTCGTTATTGACTAAATCTCAGTATCATTTTTTTGTCAATATCACACAATACTTTTAGCCCGTTATCTCAAGTTTAACCCCTACAGAGACGTCATAGCCATAAGCCAGTGGCAGGAAGAAGTAAATTAACTTTTTACTCAACATTTAGTGTTCAACTCACTTTGTTATTGGATGGACTCACACAAGACAGTCTCTCCTCAGCGACTCCTTTCAGCACAGGCTGGGACAATCGTTTGGCCTTTGGGTCTAAAGATAGCACATCTATATCTACGCCACTGACCATTGCTCGGCGATACGATTTAGAGCGCTGGCCTCTTGTCAGCAGTCCTGCGTTCTCATCTCCATCCAGCTCATCTTCCTTACTGGTGGAGAAAGAAGACCCTGTCTCAAACATGCTTCGCGGTCGGAAGGCACTTTTATCAGTGTCCAAAAACTTCTGAGAGGGCCTGCTGAGGTGTGTGTTGGAGACTAGACCCCTGGGTATGATCTGCTGGGTGCCGATCTTCTGCGCTGCGGGACTATGGGTGCTCAGTATGATTGGGGAAGAGAGCTGCTTGCCCTCTAAACCCTGAGGTGACTTTGAACTCTGCCTTTGCAACAAGATGCCCAATGGCCTCTCAGCAGGGGGTGGGGTGCGGGGTGTGGGGGGGTCTGAGGGGAGGCTAAGGTTGGAGAAGATGGAGGGGATGCTGGAGGTGGAACTGTGAGACAGGGAGCTGCGAAGGTCGATGGGAGACCCATGGGCATCCTGCGACTGGAGTGGAGGTGAACGTGTGAAGTTCTGAGGTGATACAATATGTTTTTGTGAAACAGTCTCTGGCGGTGGAGACGCATTCCCAAAAACAATCTGATCTCTTTGAGAGGTGAGAATGAACTGACTGGAGAGACGTTTGAAAGGCTCTGTTATGTCATGCCAAACACTGAGGCCATTCCCATTCTTGGTGGGCAATGTTGTTGTTTTAGCAGAAGAAGGAGCCTCCTCATCCTTTTCATTGTCCGATTTTGAGAACTTTGACAGAGAAAACCGTCCTTTCGATAAATATCCAATACTGATGCTCCGAACAACCCTTGTCTTCCTCACGGGTTTGTTGAGAGTGTGTTTCAGCACTGTAGTGTTTGACGCAGTGGTGCTAATCTTCTCAGCCGGCTGAGTGAGAGTGAAATTACACCTATCATCCACAGGAAAGTCTGTCATGAGAACTCCATCTATTTGGTAACTGAGTGGTCTGGGTTTGGGCTTCATGTCATTTTCATTCCGTCTTTTCCAGAGAGGAGTGATATTGTTATTGGAGAGGTCCACTTCATTGCCAAGATCCATAATGAGTCCATTCATATCACTCAGCAATCATTATGACCCTTGTCTGAACCGAAAGAGAGAGGAAACAGTTACATGATTGCAAGTTGAACTGTGCCCTGAAACTATAATCACTTAACAACATCAACTTAAAAAAAAGACTTATATAGATATTTCACTCAAAAAAATAAACATATACTTACTCTCATGTATGTCCAAACTTGTGTGACTTTCTTTACTTAAAAAGAAGAACATGAGATTAGTCCCAGTCACATTCACTTTCATCGTATTGAAAAAAAAAGACTTAACGTTAAGTGATAAGCTGTCAATCACTAGCATTTAGCATAGCATATCCATTCCATAAAGAAAGTCATACATGTTTGGAAAAACATGTTTTTTTTCTTTCTTTTTTCTTTGACAGTATTTTTACTTTACGGTGAAATATTATTTTACGTTTTGCGCGAGGATGCACAGTTTTTATCATCCACGATTATACATTTACAGGTTAATAAGGTTTTAACTGAGTTCAATAATGAACATTGCTGAGTGTTGCTGGTGGATTGATAAGTTTTCTAAGTATTTGGAAAAACAGTGAAAACAAACACTCGTCATCGTGTGCACAAGATTCATCACGCGCGCTATTACCGTAACTCTCTAGAAGGGAATAAAAAGTGCTCGTACCTAAACGTTAAAAGATTTATAAAGAAATGCATCATACCTCTTTGTGAAGAAGATTAACTATAATCCTGCTCTCTACTCTTGTTTTCCTGACTTCGTAATTTCAGCGTGTACTTTTTTCCCTCGAAAATGCTCTAAACTCCAAAAACCGTGCCTTTTGCGGTCTTGCAGTCGTGTGTTCAGGGTTCAGATCGAGACTTCAGTAGTGCAATAAGTGAAGGTTTGGCAGGGAAATGAGCACCCAAGTTCACGTGACGTCATCTGCTCGAGGATCGATCTACAGTGTGAGTGGCTGCCTCAGCTCAGACACTCATTGAACTCTAAGAGAGAGGAAGTACTTAATAAGAGGAAATATCTTAATAAACTAAATTAGTTCTAGTTTATTCTGGTCATTCTTAATAAACTAATTTGTGTATAATATTCAGTACTTCAATTTAAAGATATAGTCGTGAATAAGTGAATACTTAGCGCCATCATGTGGAGCTAGTTTGGCAATGTGTTCAAAGACTTAACATTTATTTATTGTATTTGATTTTAAATAACTTTATTATTATTATTATTATTATTCAGAATTCAAGGTTAGGTTATGGAGCAGGTCAATTTGGCCTCTCCGCACGCAGACTGAGGCCCGGCTCCAGATACGAGATGAAGGGTGGGCCAAGTGATATTCCAGGGGGGCCGGGGTTATGAGTTTGGGGGCGGGGGTTATATTTGTATTAATATAAAAACAATTTAGATCAGTTGGAAAATGTACACTACAATTCTAAACTGAAAGTATTTACTCTACAACATGGTTTCTAGGTGACAAAATTAACCCAACAGCCAGTGAAAAGCAGCACAAAGTAGTCCCATATATCAAAACTCATTTCCATTCCTAAAATACATATAATTCACCTTCCAGTGACCCTCCTTCACAAAACTTAACATCCAAAATATTTTTTTTGGTAGAATGGTATAAAAATATTTAAATACAAGCATTTCAGTGAAAATTAATTTAGGCCCTATATTCAATATTTCAAGCCTTTAACCCACGGGGGTTCTCTACCCAATTCAGTAGAGAAAAAAAAGACTTGACAACCCTGCATCCAACACAAGTCTTCTTGCAGTCCGATTTGACCGATCGTGGGTGGAGAGCAGGGGCGTAGCATCATTTCAAATGTGGGGGGGGATGGAATGTCTAGTGTTATATCTGTTTTTTTCAGTTAACCCTTGTCTAATTGACAGGTTTTATTTTTAATCATACCTTTTTGCTTAATATGCTTTATGATTAGATTATTATAAACTAGAAAGAAAGAAAGAAAGAAAGAAAGAAAGAAAGAAGAAAGAAAGAAAGAAAGACAACAGCTTGTCACTGGGATAGTACCCTTAAAAGGACATCTGTGTAACCTTATTTACCCCAAAAAGTTCCATAGTTGTACTTAAAGTACATATTGTTACTCTAAGGTACTAATGTGCACCTTTATGAGTATAAGTTACAACGATATTTTTATAAGGGTACCATTGTTTACATATTTCAAATTGTATTTTGTGTATGTTGTATGTACAGTACATGACACACATTAATGTATACATTCACATACTACTTTATTCTGTTCTATTATACAGTCCATGTTTCAGGAGTTAAATAAAAAAAGTAATTCATAAACTATTGCAAAGAAACTATGTATTGAGCTCAACTGACAAACATGTCAAGGTAGACCCTAAATCAATTAAACAACGAGATGAAATAAACATTTAGTGACATTTCCTTTAAGCTTTCTGGCTGGTTTGTTTAAAAATAGTGGCTTTTTGACACAATATTAAAGCTAACATATCTAAATATATAAAGCTACTTAAAACTGAAGTATAAAAAAGTACAAATTAGGCTGATTAGTCTATGTTAAAAGGTATAATAAATATCTTATCATAGACAATGCAGTAAATTATTTGTCCTTACCTCTGAAGCCTCATTAAACATTCTGCCTCATTCACTCTCAACTCTGAATTCACTTCTGCCTCGGTCTAAATAAAGTAGTGTTTGAAACATGTACATACAGTACAGGGAATAGTGACATACAGAAGAACATAACAAATTAAGTACACTGTTGGACAATAACCAATCATTTGTATCCTAAATTATTTTTTTAACACTTTAGTATGGGGAACATATATTCACTATTAACTATGACTGTTGCCTCAATAAACACTTCATTTACTGCTTATTAATATCTTGTAATGTAGTCGTTAAGTTTAGGTATTGGGTAGGATTATGGGATGCAAAATATTGTCATGAAGAATACCATACCAAGTTGTTTATCGTACTAACGTAAAAAAAAAATATCTATATTTTACTAATAATGTGTTTTTTATGATTGGTCCATATATAATCCTACAAACACTTGTGTAGGCTAATAATATATTTTATACAAAGTAAAAACAGCCAGGTGTTAAAAGCCACTCTATCTGTTCTCACCTGTGAAGTTTATCATCCTGATTCTGCCCTGACAAACCTAGGCTGTCTGTTTCTTGTTCATACTTGACAACACATAAAAACATAAAATTAGTGCAATAATGAAAGAGTACCCCTAAATTAAGATCGTTCCTATATCGGATCGTCAATGCATACTACTTGACTGAAATACATTATATAGAATTGGCAGAATTAAACATGTCACAACGCTGTAAAATCTCAGTTCAACGTTATCTTTATTCTTATTTGAAGGGTTCTGATAACATACGTGTTAAAATAAAATACGTTACAAAAGAGTTACAAAAAAATACACTGAAAATAAGTGCATGTTTGTCCAGGCAGCTTTTTCTCTCCATATAATTAACATAAAAGCTTGCTAATTATTCAACAAGAGCAATAGCAGAGTCACTCAACATTGTGCAACACTATTCGGATACCACATGCCAACTTATGCTGCTTGACTTTTTCGTAAAAAAAGGAGTGAAGAGTTTTTTCCCGCTTTGAACTCATCGCGACCTCTTTGAATGTTGGATACAGCGCGGGACCACGGGTGCAAGCTAGAGCGTGTCCTGACATGACAAACTGAGTGACTGATTACCATGGAAAGTAAACGTCATGTATAGACTATCTTGTCTTTTTCTAATTTAAATAATTCTGCATTAATATACATTGCTCCATTAAAACCTCAACATGTCGAGAACACAACTGTCCAATGAAAAAGTGCGGGGGACGAATTTACTTTTTTTTTTAAGTGAGGGGGACACGTCCATAGACATATATGTGGGGTGATTTTGCTTTTAGTTCTCTCCAAGACTATACAGTAAAATACTTTGAAAATGGATACAGTGATAGTCAGGGTCACTCAGAATACATATCAATTGGAAGAATGAGCTAACTTATTAAAGTAAATATTTGTATTAGTGTTTGCATATAAGTAAATTATCCAAGTGCAAGAATGTTTGGGGTGATGTTGCCTTTAATTTTCTCTTAAACTCTACCGTAAAATTAATACATTATTAGTCAGGATCACTCTGAACAAATATTAATTGAAAGAATGAGCAAACCACACACACACACAAACAAATATGAACATTTATTAAACATTAATATGACAATTAATGTACAATACAAACGTTTATGTACAAAAATAATGTAACGTTATTTACAAACATTAAAATAAAAAATAAAAGTAAAAAAAAGCCAAAGTGTGAAGTAAATGCCGGTATGACAGCTTCTTTACATTCATTTAGGCTGCTCTCGGCACCCGTACTACTGTAAGTGCACAAAACAAAACAAAAGTGCGGCTGGCTTGACCGCAGTCGTTTACTGCTCTATATGTAACTTATCCAATTGACTGTACAGTGCATACTTTTACGTTAAATTAATTAGCTTACCGTTACTTCCATTCATCTGTTGGCAAATTGCCAGCAAAACCTTTATAAATGCATATATAAAAACGCTCATCTACACATTAGATGACATTAAAAGCCCAAATTGTCATAAACAAGAGCTCAAGTCTTACGTTACCTCTTATAGTTAGCCTGATGCTAACATACTTTTTGCGAAGACACTAACGTTAAACCATTTAAACCAAAGTGTCAGGAACACTTGTATGTACTATTTGTGTAATTTTAGAGAATAAACATACCTGAAATTAGTGAAAACAACAGAGACTGTGTTTAGCTGTTTGAGAGTTGAGCTGCCGCCCCGTTTCCATGGTGACTTGACTGACTTCCTGCGCCAAAGCACGTCGAAGTTACGCAGAATGTACGTAATATAATATAATATAATATAATAGCTTTAGAAATTGTAAAGTTGATGTAAAAAAAAACTTTGATTAAAAACGCATGAATTCGTGCACAGCCTATTAACACATGTATCATGAGGAACAATTTTTAAGCTTTGTTTGATGTATTTTTTTGTATATTTTTTCAAAATATATTTTAATATATTTAACAGTGCTTCAGATATATGTCAAATAATTTTTCACTACGGCTATGTAGTCCGAAATAAACCTGCTTCTGCTGAATTTGGACTAAATCAGATGGTCCAAACTAAACCCAATTTTAAATGTAAATTGTTGGTCTAAATCCGGACCAAATCCGACGGACCGAACAAAGACCAATTTTCAACGTCGATTTTTGGTCTAAAATAAGGCCATGACGGGCCGACTTGATTTAGCCCCCCAAAAAGACGTTCAATTGACGTCTGGTGATGGGTGTGCACTGTGTGAGACAAGGCCAATATATTAAAACCGTTTAGTTTAATCACCGTTCTATCTTAATTCACACACACCACTCCTACACAGAGATCGGAGATCACATTTAGAAGCTCATAAACTTCTTGTCAGTGCTGCCACGCGACTTTTATTAATCGATACTGAATCGCTACTTTATATTTCTCAGCAATGATGGGGTAAAATTGCTGTATTTTAAGTAAACTCAGTTTCATTGTTTGTAGAGAGAGACGGACGCTTACAATTCTCACATCTCTCTTCTCTCTCAAAATTACCATATTTGAGAAAAAAAATAATTAAATAGTTTGCATCACTGGATATACTGTGCATCTGTGAATGGTAAACCCGCCTACTTTTATTTGATTGGCCATCACATTAATTTTTACATTGACCAGTCCCTCCAGGATTTCGCGGGACTTTTTTCTGATTTTTGTGGTCTAAAATTACTCATTTTGCTGCGGCTGTTCTAAAAAAATTGTGGTGAGATTTGTGACATTTCTTATTGTTTTGCAATGAAAATATACCGTGGACAAAATTCTTCTAACATTGTTATAACTTTTTTGACTTCGAGAAACATCATAGGGCTCCAGATTAACATTTGAGGACACCAGTGCCATTAAGTTCTACAGAAGGTGGCACCAGCACCTGACAAGGTGCTTGTGTAAGCGCGGAAAAATGGAAGTCATAAGAATGCAGATCATATTTATTTTGCGTTAGCATGAAGCTGCAGTTTCACAATAAATTAATTACAGTTAGGAGTAACAGTAAAATGCTGCAAATCATTTTTCTTGCACTTGAAACGCAATTTAATTACACATTTGCAAAGCTTCTCTTGCATAAATTTAATTTACGCTTACAATCTTATGTACACTTTCACAAATCTTACCCTGTGCATGAAAATCTTTATGGCATCAAATGCCTTAGAGGAGAATTATGATGAAATAATTAAGAGATGGGTTGGCAGGGGCAGGGATAAAATATATACTGCAAAATGGTGTAATTAGGCAAGGCAGGAAAAATAATGATTTTTTTGGCACCTGGCAACCCTGCTCACTAGGGTGGAGCTCCTTGCAACTTTTTTTTCTGGTCATGTTGTGTTTCTGCTGTTCGTTCTGAAGGAGAAAAAAAAAAGCAATTTGGCTGATGAATTAAGCGCTATAAGGTTTTTTTATAGGAGGACCGATTCTTAATTTTTTTAGCAGAATTCCTCTTTTCGGCTCTCCTTGTGTGACAACAGGTAATAAAGGTAATATTTAAACTCTTTGAAAAATGTTCGTAGTTTATGGAATTAACTGTCGAGGTCGAAAAATCTGATCACTAATAAACAGAATTAGTGGACTGAACCGATTCTAATGATAGCGCTGCAGTGTAGAGACATTCGATTTCTTGAAAGTTAGTTAATTAAGTGTATAAGTGTGCTTCGAAACGGTTTCTGAGGCTTAATTATGAATGACATACTAGCATGCAACTTTGTTTAATTTCTGAAATTTAAAGATAGTTTGTGGGAGTTTGAAATTTCGAATTCAGCCTGGCTGCGTTGAGTGTCATTCTGAACATGTTCAGACAGGTGAGTGACCAGTCAGTTGTGTCACACATTACTTCATTTAGTGAGCATTATTATTAGTTATTACAAATGTTACAACTGTGAAATTGAGTATTGTTTTCGAAATTAATCTAATCAATTTTGTACTATATGCAGTTTTGGTCTTTCAGACAGCTGGAGCAGCATAAATATCATAACCCTGCGGAAAAAAAACAGAACCCTTCCCAAAACGCAATTAGAAAATGTTATGGATTTAATGTTTATAATAGGCATTGTATTGGTTTTAATGGAAATGGTGTCTACTGGGTATAATGGTATAATGGTGTCTACTGGTCTGTGATTGGTGGGGTGTTAAATCCTATTGGAAAAAATACACAAAACACACTGCAAAAAGGAATTTTGTTATGGTTGTACTAGAAAAAGCTAATGGTTTATAATGGTATTTTAAATGGAAACCATTGGAATTTCTGTGATGGTTTCTATTGGGCTTCTATTGTTTTTTTTAGCAGGGTTTTCTTTTAAGGGCATCTTAAGTCTCTATAATTAGTGTGTGTGTGTGTGTGTGTGTGTGTGTGTGTGTGTGTGTGTGTGTGTGTGTGTGTGTCAGTCATTGTTGTGAACATCTGTGTTTTGTGTCAGATAAACATGAATACATCCAGACACATTCATCACATATGTGTCAAAGTATATATTTTAACAGTTCTGTTTCAGGAGCATATGTAAACCCTGAGAGTAAACAAGACAATAATAAACGTTTTTGGTGTTATCTTGATTTGAAAAGACATAAAAAAGTAGATACTGTGCACATCCGCAAAACCACAGAATATTTAGCCCAACAAATGTTTTCAATTGCTTTTAGTTTATGTCTGTGCTTTTTCTTCATCAGATGGGGGCAAATAAAGAGAAGAAAGAAACATGTGGGACCATTTGCTTAAAATACCTGCTCTTCACCTTCACGCCAACAATGCACCTGAACACACCTCGTTTTCAGACCAGCACGCCCATGAGCACACAAATCGGTGCAAATGCTATTTAAACAACGTGGCGCAGGACATGAAAATGTGATGAATACTTTTGCAAGGGACTGTATATTCTGTGTTAAGAACATGTGAGAATGAATCTGTTTTCAGATACCAATAATAACAAGAACTCCCCATCCTCTTCTCTCTCAGAATTCTCTTTTTTTTTGGTGTTTCTTTACACTGAATTTTCACACTCAGTTTGAAAAGGCTTTAGGGCCAGATTTACTAACAGCTTGTGCCAGTGAAAACCATCTTTTGGTGATAAAATACTACTGTCAGGATTTACTAAAGACGCACATTGAAGAATTAGAGCTGAAAAGGCGTGGACACAGTTATTTTTGCGCCTGAACTTATTGAATATTAGTTTGTAGGAGATTCCTTTTCAGACGCAAAATTAATGGGAGGAGAGTATTAAAAGGAATCACGCAATATCATTTACTAACGTTTGTGCTTGTTAAATTACAGGTATTTGCACCATTATTTAATGCCCCAAAATAGCATGTTTGAAACTATTTTGACGCTGTATCTTAAATAGATCACGTGCACCTGATGAGCATCGGCTCTGCTTAGTTGCGACTATGCTCATTTGTGCTGCGCATGATATATTGCATTGGTCGATATGCAAATGAGATTTCTGTGTTCCCTTTCAATATTTCACTCATACTGTAAGTATGGGAAAATCACTTTTTTCCCCTTCACTGAAGCTTTTTTCAATCACACAGTTATAACTGCATGTGATTGGTTCGTGTTAGGTGAAAGAAGCGAACCAATCCACAGCGGTGGTGAGCGAGCCTATGGCTATGCAGCCCGCCATAGCCCGCCAAAATGGGAGGGGCATCTGGCTATATAACTCGCCGCCTGCCACCACATCTCAGATTTCTTCTCTTCAGCGACGAACTCCCTTCTTCGCTGACTCTTCGCTGGCGCCGGCATCTGCCGTTGAAACGCCTCAAGCAGCCGGATTTGGACCTCGCAGCGACCAGCTTGCAGATGTGGTGGTTTCCGACTTTTCTGTGAAGAATCACTCTTGAAGTCTTGGGGTTTTGGTGCCAGAATATAGACTTTATAATCATTGGATAATAAGGCCGAGTAAACTCTGCAGAGAAATCTCCAGAATAATATTCTGTATTCTATTATATACAGCTCTTTCTCTAGACGTGTTCAATACATTGTATACATGTTTGTTATGGCATCACGATGTAGTCAGGAGGCAGTCAGGAGGTCTTAATTTTATGTTCCGTGAAAACAAGGCTCCCATTATATGTTTGCCTAAAGGAAAAAGCATGACAAGCAGCTTCTCCTTATGTCTGCACTTCTCATACAGATTTCTATACACGCAGGCAATCACATGATTATAATAGTAGGATGAGTTGGTACATTAAATGGCTATATTCATATTGATTATATTCAAATAATTTATATTTTGATTAGAAAAACTTTTCCTCACAGACTCGGTCATCCCCTGCAGCCATCCGGAGTCAATCCAAAGAGCCTCACTAAAAGAGGAAATTTCATGACGTTGTTGAAAATGCCACACCTTCATTGTAAGATGTGCAGGTCCCCCCTGCATGTGGATGAGGCTCATGCTGAGTGTGTTTCATTCTTGGGGAACCCCCACACTGACTCTGCCCTCAGTGGGACTGACTGCTCCCATTGCGAGAGCTTCTGTCTTGCCTCTCTACACGCTCGGATAGCTTTCTTTTCAGAGAGCGACTCCGTTCCTTGCCCCCCCTTTTTTCCTTCCAGGGACCTGGGAGGAAAAAGCAGCGGGGCAGAGGATTTGAGCAGCCGGTGACAAGCGAGCTCACGCCGGTTCAATGCCAGCATGCCTCGCCATCACCGCAGAGTGAGCATTCGCCTGTCCTCTTCACCCAGCATGATCAGCATCCCTCCGCGACTGTGAGCGACATGATCTTGTTCGGTGTGAGTGACAACGAACTGGATGACAGCCTTTCTCTGGCGGCTCCAGACGCGGAAGAGTTATGAGAAAGGCTGTCAACGAGCTCGGGCTCGAATGGTCTCCGCCTGAGGAGCAGGCTGGACAAGTGGTTTCTCCCGGGGCGCCATCAGGCTCTCCGCCAACGCTCATCCCCCTTCTTTCCCGAAGTGCACAACGAGCTCACAAAATTGTGGCGCGCCTCCTACTCGTCTCGCATCCGCCCTTCAGCTTCAGTTGCTCTCACATCCATTGACAGCGCTGAAGATAAAGTATCGGAGCACCTGCCTCTTCTAGATGAGTCTGTGGCCGCACATCTCTGCCCGCCTACAGCTATCGGATGGAAGACGATGGCGAACCATCGGTCAAAGCCGTGCAGAGCCATCGGTGAGCAGAGATGCGGTAACTCAATTTTTATGAGGCACCAGGAGAACGAATCCCCCACGTCCTCGTACAGTTCCACCTTGGGACTTACCAACTGTACTAATGGCCCTAAAAGGGCCCCCGTTTGAACCATTGCAATCCTCGAGCCTCAGAGTACTCTCGTTGAAAACCACCCTGCTGTTAGCACTGTCATCGGTCAAGCGAGTAGGAGACCTGCAGGCCCTTTCCGTCAACCCTGTTTGCCTGGAATTCGGGCCCAACAACTCCAAGGTTATCCAGAAACCAAGGCTGGGTTATGTACCTAGGGTGCTCTCCACCCCGTTCAGAGCCCAGGTTATAATGCTTTCCACATTTTTCCCCACAACAGGCTGCCAGCAGTCCCTGCAATGAGCATTCTGCCTCGTACAGAAATTCAGAACAGCTTTTTGTTGGCTTCGGTAACCGCGCTAAAGGTGGCCCTGTTAAGAAGCAGAGAATTTCTAGGCGATTAGTGGATGCTATCACATTAGCGTACTCCTCCTCGGGGTTGCAGTGCCCCATCGGAGTCAAAGCCCATTCCACCAGAGGCATCGCCTCATCTTGGGTATTGTCCAGCGGGGTGTCCATTTCAGACATTTGTGAGGCGGCTGGCTGGTCCTCGCCGTCCACATTTTACAACCTAGATGTCCCCGCCTTGCAGGCCAGAGTCCTTTCTGCTTAAAAAAGCAATCCTTCGGGTTCACTTGACCTACATTGTTCAAGTCCCTCTTTGCTTGGTCTGTCCATAACTGTATGGACGCCAGGTATCACTTTCGGGATGACACCCAGGCCACGGGTGACCCTCAAGGCTCACCCTGTGCTTGATGAACTCTATTGACTCCCCTGGGCCTATTCCCACATGAGTCTTGGTTTCGAGTCGTTCCACATCATAGCACGGCGTGATTGAACTGTTTCCCATACTTACATTATGAGTGAAATATCAAAAGGGAACGTACTCGGTTACTTTCGACACCTCGGTTCCCTGAGATATGAGAACGAGTACTGTTCCTGGCCGTGCTATGAACTGCACGCTCGGTTGCTTCCTTCGAAGAAATCTGAGATGCGGTGGCAGGCGGCAAATTATATAGCCAGACGTCCCTCCCATTTTGGCGAGCTATGGTGGGCTGCATAGCCATAGGCTCGCTCGCCACCGCCATGGATTGGTTCGTTTCTTTTACCTTACATGAACCAATCATGGGCAGTCATAACTGCGTGATTGAAAAAGGCTTCAGTGAAGGGGAAAAAAGGGATTTTCCCATACTTACAGTAATCGTTCCCATATCTCAGGGAACCGAGGTTATGAAAGTAACCGAGTATGTTTCCGAGTGTTCCTGTGGCTCAGTGGTAGAGCATTGCGTTAGTAGCTCAAAGGTTGTGGGTTCAATTCCCAGGGAACACACATACTGATAAAAAATGTATAACCTGAATGTCTGCTAAATGCATAAATGTAAATGTTTCCCCATTTAAAGCTGTAATCAAATAAGTGCTGCGCTCACAAATGCTATATTACAGGAAATACAAAATGAAAACGACATCGAGCTTTTCTGAAAATGTTCGGTTCTTTTCAAAGATACATTCATATAAAGACCCCTGCGCCGCATTTTTTTTTCGAAACATACAATGCTTATGTTTCGTCAAAGTATAATCCTTTTGGAAAATCTAGCTGTTTGTGCTGATCAGTTTTGATATAGTGACGGGCCACCACAAATAACTCAAATTATGGGAAACACTTGGACACTGCTATAAGTCAAATAGTCATATAAGTGATAACAACAACAAATACTCATTAGTGGTGAAATGTCACCAGATTATGTCAAATGTCATGTAATACACGTCATGTATTTCATGACTATAAATGTCACGAAGGAAATGTTTCAATATCTCGCCTTTGGTTTCATTTCGGACCATCTCCAAAAAGACAAAAAAAACTAATTATTTAAAAGTTGAACATGCGTTTATCAAAGTAGGAAATATAATTAGTGCTCTTGTTATATGTAATGGTGGCAGGTCCGGATTGAATTCCCTCCAGGTCCGGATCCGGACCGGAGTCCGGACTTTGAGAAGCACTGCTGTATAGGATTAAAAGAGTGTAGAACAGCTTAATACTTAGATTGCATTACAGTGGGGTGGCATTAATACTAACAAAATCTTTTAGTGGGGGAAAATATGTGCAAAGATTTTTTGCATCTGTTTGTGCACTTAGTAGAAGAAAATCAAGCTGTATATTCAAATACTTAGCAGATTGATCTCTTGTTATTATTATCCCCCAGCTGTTGTGATTGTTGTGAAAACCATAGTTGTTGCTTTCAATAGAGTAAAAAAAAAGTTTACTCAATACCTGTTTAGGTCAAATAGTAAGCAAAGATAGTAATGAAAATGACATCCATATTTTTTTATTTGTTTAGTATGAAACTTAGTCTAGAAGCCCAACACAATTGTTCAACCCACAAGGATTGAACCAAGGTTAAGTTTTATGAGCATTGCATGTTTGCATGATTCCTTTTGCCATGTGAGTAAAAGGTACTCTGATACATTTCAGAAGAAACATTGTTGGACGTCTTACTGTTTTAAAGGATCGAAAGAATAAGGCCAAAGTGCACTGTAAAGATAAAATCAGTTGGTTTGTTTTAGTGACAAACAACATGTTTAAATTTTGAGCTCAAACAATCATCACAGAAGTGTCCCAAGTGTCATTTTATGAACATCTACATGAAGCAGCTACAGTGCATCACCATCACATTAAGGCTGCTTTCATCCCCTGTTTGGTGTATTCACAAATACGTTCAGTGCCAAAAGGAAATTGAAGGGGTGGGGTGGTTTGTTGTGGATAGGTGGTGGTTCAAATGTCTTGACTCTTAAGTTTCTAACATTTAGCCTGTCAGAATATTCTAGAGAGAACATGCCCAAACATGATACTTTTTCTTATTCAGAAGGATAGACAGTGTGGTGATGCTTTGATTCAATGTGTTGCGCTTAAACATTTAGCCAATAGATCAGGCAGGACTGACCCGTGTAGGTTTTGACATACACAATAAAAAAAATAAAAAATTTGCCATGAGGGTATGTGCATTTATGATATTCTTTGGAAATGTATTAATATCAGGTTTTTCTTTTCTTGTGTACCCTTTCAGATTGTCGGCATGTTTTTCACCTGCTTTCTCAAGGTTCAAGGTTCAAGGTTCTTTATTATTTGTCACATACACAATCATACAGGGTATAATCAGTAGTGAAATGTAGGTCAGGACAGGTCTGCTCAATGGAAAGTGCAAAAAAAAAATAATAATAATAAAAATAACATAAGCAATAAAACAATGAAACATAACACAAGAGAATATATATATATAAATATAGGTGAGAATGAAAAAGGGAACAAATAATAAAATAAAATGAGTAAGAAGTGCAATGAGATAAAATGTGCAATACAGTATACTGTGGATAATAAATATTCTAATATAATAAATATTCAGAATATTCTAGAGAGAACATGCCCAAACATGATACTTTTTCTTATTCAGAAGGATAGACAGTGTGGTGATGCTTTGATTCAATGTGTTGCGCTTAAACATTTAGCCAATAGATCAGGCAGGACTGACCCGTGTAGGTTTTGACATACACAATAAAAAAAAAAAAAAATTGCCATGAGGGTATGTGCATTTATGATATTCTTTGGAAATGTATTAATATCAGGTTTTTCTTTTCTTGTGTACCCTTTCAGAGTGTCGGCATGTTTTTCACCTGCTTTCTCAAGGTTCAAGGTTCAAGGTTCTTTATTATTTGTCACATACACAATCATACAGGGTATAATCAGTAGTGAAATGTAGGTCAGGACAGGTCCGCTCAATGGAAAGTGCAAAAATAATAATAATAATAATAAAAATAAAATAAAAATAACATAAGCAATAAAACAATGAAACATAACACAAGAGAATATGTATATATAAATATAGGTGTAAATGCAGCCGTTTTTTGTTTATTTATTTTGAAATACGTACGCACTTTTATTTTGACATGACGAAAAAACCGGAAGTAGCGTCTGTTAAGCTCTGGTAAGCACCGTAAGTGAAACTGAGAGACCAAAGCGCACATGTAGCAGTGATGTTACCTGCTAGTTTTGTTTCTTTATTATTTCATGCTTAGTGGTGTTTGCTTCATCTGTGTGTAAGCTGAAGAAGTATATATTTCGACTGTGAAGATTGCTTCTGGGAAATGACTCTGCCGTTGGTTGAGAAGCAGGCTAAAGTGGTCAGTATTACACTGTATTCTTTATTAGCATTAGCATTAGCTACAGTGCTAAGCCATGTTATTTATGTAACGATTTGCAATATTTTATGTTGTCTTTTATTTTGTCTACCTGAACTTTTAGTTCTACGGTGGTAATAAACATCTGTAAAAGGAACCGGAGTCTCGCATTCAATCAATGGGCGGCACAGTAGAACACTTCTGCATCGGTGAAGACTCCGAGCGGATGAAGATGGGTTAGCTGCAGGCCACCTGCGGTAAAGGAGAGGCCACATTGTGAATTGTTCGTGTGAATCCAAAAGGGCAAGTGGACAAGGCTTCACAAGCAAGCACGTCGAGGAGAGTGTCTTGAAAGTAGCGCAAGTACTGCCATTATAGCTCACGGACATTTCGTTTGTGTTTTTTCCTTAAGGCAGCAGTGGACATTTTTTTCCTGCAATTGATTATCTAGTAAGAAAATAAGTTAATTAACCATTCTCCCAGTTGGATCTAAGATGTTTTAAGTTAATATCAAAGCATTGTTAATACAAGTGAGTTTCATATTTAGGCTGTGATAAGAGTTTTTTATTTATTTTTTTATTGCTCATTTATTGAAGTGTGTTATTATGATACTGTAGTGTTTGATGTGCAATATTCAAAGGTTAAACTAAGGTAATCAAAGAGATTTATTTTTACATGTTATTTCATATTTGCACACATTAGAGAACAGAATACAATTTGTTCAAATTTCTACACATTTAAAACTCTGCATTTAATATGTCACACTCAAAAGAAAACACTTTTCTTCCAACTGAAGAGGTCACTCGGGGAGACCTTCAAGAAGATAGTGACGCAGAACAGACTACCCTATCACAGCAAGCTGACGCTGATGAGCAAGTTGAAAACACAGCGCAGGACACCCAATCTCAGGTTGGTGCGGATGACACACAAATGCCTCTTGGAATTAGGAAATCTGGACGCATACAAAGGCTCACTAAAAGGGAAAAGCTCTGTTAGATGACAAATTGAAGGATCTAAATGTGAGTTTTGTAAAGATGTACAGAAGATGGAAGTATCATATCAATGGCTTAAAACGGTCCATTAAGAATAATGATGCTGATGATCTGATTGATGAGATTGTAAATGCAATCAATACCATCCAAGTTGACATGGACAATACTTACCTCAAAATAAGAGCCATTTCAAGTCCTGAACCTGACATTCGGAGAATGAATGATACATGCCAGGCGTTCACTAGGATTGCAAATACAAATGTTCAACATTTCCACAGTGGTGATGATTCAGAAATCATACGTTGGCCTGATGCTAAATCAGTGTTTGACAGCACAGTGTCTAGTGTTTCCTCAGCTCAAACTGCTAAGTCAAGAGCTTCTTCCAAAGTATCCAGACACTCTTCAATCCTGTCCCTTAATGCAAAACAAGCGGCAGCGGAAGTTGTGGCTACGCAAGAGGTGATAAAGATAACAAATGCACAACATCAGCAGAAGGAAGAAATTCAAAGACTTGAGGTGGAAGATCAAATCCTGAAGGCTGAAAGAGAAGCTAAAGAAAGGAAATTGAAGCAGAGAGTGCTAAAAAGAGCTCAGTTCATAGCAGAAAGTGCTGATAGAAAATTAAAGCTGGAAGAAAAAAAAAGAGAAGTAGAACGGCTAGAAGAACTTAAAGGGCATGTTGCAGCTCAAGCAAGACTGCAGGTTTATTCAGAAACTGTCGATCCACCACTTTCACTTAACCCTTTAGTGGATCCATTTTTTCCCTCCTATCAAGTACCAGTCTCTCAAGCTCTTCCTGCGCAACAAGCCAGGCCCAGTCAAGTCCGTCACCCACATGAGGTCAAAGCCACTAAAAACCCTCTCTTAAATCCCTCCATGTACACCTCATGTTCTGTTCCACAGCCAGCCACATTTTCTCAAATCCCTGTAAGTCAAGTCTACACCCCAACTGCACTTCCACTCATGCAACAAGCCTCAACCACTCAAGCTCCTGCCACTCAAGCCTTTTTAACCTCTCATGGAGCTGCCAATGACCTTGTGAGAACTCTTGCGGAAGCAATCACAGCTAATCGAGTTCCAATCCCAGAACCCGAAATTTTCAAAGGAGATCCTCTCAAGTACAATGATTGGAAACTTTCCTTCTTTACTCTGATTGATCGCAAGAACCTGCTAGCTCAAGAAAAGCTCTTCTTTTTACGCAAGTACGTTGGTGGCTCAGCCAAGAGAGCTATTGAAGGCCATTTCCTTGTAGGAACAGAAACAGCTTATCGTGTTGCCTGGGACATACTTGAAGACAGATTTGGTAATCCATTCATAGTTGCCAAGTCATACCGTGACAAGATACATGCATGGCATAAAATTAGCCCCAAGGACAGCGAAAATCTTCGTGAGTTTGTTGATTTCCTGAGCAGTGTGGAATCAGCTATGCCATATGTTCAAGGTCTACAAACTCTCAATGACTGTGTGGAAAACCAAAGGATTGCTCTCAAGCTCCCGGATTGGTTGAGCTCACGCTGGAATAGAGAAGCCACCATTTATCAAGATGGACACAAAATGTTCCCTGACTTTAGATACTTCGTGAGATTTCTCAACATGGAGGCTCGTATTGCATGCAACCCCATCACATCATTTTATGCAGTAAAGTCAACTGACCAAGAAAGATCAAAGCCAACAGAACGAGAACAGTCTAGGTATCAACGAAATCAAAACTTTAGCGCTAAGACTTTCACTACTAATACAAGCGAGAAGACAAGCATCACATGCATGTTTTGCAAGAAGAAAGGCCATACTCTCCATAGGTGTCTCAAGATTAGGGAAAAACCAGTTGAAGAAAGAGTTAAGTTCGTACAACTGGAGAAATTATGTTTGGCTGCCTTAGGATCGGCCATAACTCCAGAGATTGTACATCCAGGAGTGTGTGTGATTTATGGAAAACGCCACCCTACTTGCCTACATCAAGATCGTGGGAAGAAAGACCAAGAACAAGGAGTAAGAATAAAACAAGAAAGGGCAAACGAAAACAAAGGAGACAAGAACCAACAGTCTGAAACAATTGAAATGAAGCAAGCTACCTCTAACCGAGTTGTTCAAGAGAAGAGCAGCACTTACACTTCATCTATTGTTCCAGTCTATGTCTCCACGACAATGGAACCAGACAAGGAAGTTTT
The DNA here is from genome assembly GCA_027564155.1 of Gymnocypris eckloni scoliostomus. NCBI lineage: Eukaryota > Metazoa > Chordata > Actinopteri > Cypriniformes > Cyprinidae > Gymnocypris > Gymnocypris eckloni. Next base: position 3,510,298 of record CM050423.1, on the reverse strand, counting down.
AGTGTATGCTTTACTTGACCGTCAGAGCGACACAACCTTCATCCTGAAGGATGCGGCTGTAACATTGGGTGCCAAGAAAGAGCCAGTAAAACTTAAAGTGTCCACGATAACATCAAAAACAAAAGTGGTGAATAGCCAAAAGGTGCAAGGGCTACAGGTAAGAGGCATCAGCTCTGACACTAAAATCAAACTCCCAACAACCTATACCAGAGATTACATACCGGCAAACAGATCCCATATACCCACAAGCACAACCGCAAAGTCCTGGCCTCACTTAGAACATTTGGCAGATGAAATGTCTCCTGAGCTCGACTGTGAAGTGGGATTGTTAATTGGCTATAACTGTCCACAAGTCTTACTTCCCAGAGATGTCATCTCGGGCAATGAAAACCAGCCATATGCGCAAAGGTCTGTGTTGGGTTGGAGCATTATCGGCTACAGCAGCACTGAAGTTGATTATGATCCTGAGGATGAAATTGGTGTGAGCCACCGTATCATCATAAAGAAAGTTCAGCCAGCTACCAAGCCCTTTACTGAGCTCAAGTCTGAGGTCCATTTTGTTTATAGAACTCAAGTCAAGGAAATGATCACTCCAGCAGATATACTCAAGGTCTTTGAGGCAGATTTTACTGAGAAGTTCAGTGAAGAAGCTCTAATATCACAAGAAGATATTAAGGTCTTGGCGAAGCTGAAAGAAGGAATCAAGCAAAAGCCAAATGGGCATTACGAAATGCCATTGCCTTTCAAGGAAGAGAGACCAAGCCTGCCAAACAACAAAGTGTGTGCAGAACATAGACTCAGATGTCTGAAAAAACGTCTTAAGAAAGATGATCAATATCAAAAGGATTATGTGACTTTTATGGAGGACATCATAGCAAGAGGTGATGCTGAAAAGGTTCCAGAGTCAGAGGTAACCAATCAGATCACGTGGTATATACCTCACCATGGGGTTTACCATCCCCAAAAGCCAGGAAAGATTCGCGTGGTATTTGATTGCTCAGCTAAGTTTCAGAATACATCACTGAATGAGCATCTACTCACCGGGCCAGACCTTACAAATACCCTTGTAGGGGTCTTGTGTCGCTTCCGCAAAGGACAAGTAGCCATCATGTGTGATGTAGAGCGGATGTTCCATCAATTTCATGTTGCACCAAGGGACCAAGACTATCTCAGATTTCTGTGGTGGGAAAGAGGCAATATGGAAGCTCCACCGTCAGTGTTCCGCATGAAGGTTCACTTGTTCGGTGCTGCATCATCACCTGGATGTGCAAACTTTGGTCTCAAACACCTGGCTGCAGAAGGAGAAGGCAAGTTTAGTGAAGCTACAGTGAGGTTTATACAGTGCAACTTTTATGTTGACGATGGATTAACAAGTTTGGACAGTGAAGAAGAAGCTATCGGGCTTGTTAGAGAGGCAAGAGACCTCTGCATCACCGGTAAGCTCCACTTACACAAATTCATTACCAACAACAAGAGGGTTCTTGCCACAATCCCAAAGCAAGAACTTGCTGAAGTTGCATCTGACCTGGACATGGCCTTGGGTGAGCACAAGATGGAGCGAGCTCTCGGGGTCCAATGGTGCATTAGCTCTGATAAGTTCCAGTTCAGAGTGAGGGTAAAGGAGCATCCCTTTACCAGAAGAGGAGTACTGTCAACAGTGGCCTCAATTTTTGATCCTCTTGGATTTGTGGCACCTATAATTTTGAAAGGTAAACAAATTCTACAAAGGATGTGCCAAGACAAGGTGGGATGGGATGATCCGCTTCCTGACGACCTCAGGCCGTGTTGGGAAGCATGGCTCCAAGACCTTCATAATCTGTCGTCGGTAGAGATACCACGGCACTACATACCATTGGCAGCTAAGGAAGTTCAGCAGTGTGAACTTCACCATTTTTCCGATGCCAGTGTTTCCGGCTATGGAATGTGTTCTTACCTTAGGGTTGTTTCAAAGTCTGGAGAAGTCCATTGTGCTCTTGTTATGGGGAAGGCAAGGGTTGCACCGTCTAAGGTAACAACAATCCCAAGGCTGGAACTCTCAGCTGCGGTCGTGGCCACAAGGACAAGTGATCTGCTAAGGAGAGAAATGGAGATTGAAAATCTACAGGAATACTTTGGACCGATTCAAGGTCGTCCTTGGTTACATTTAATAATAATGAGCGATTTCATGTATTCGTAGCTAATCGGATCCAGCAGATCAAATCGAGCACAGAACCAAGTCAGTGGCAATATGTTGCCTCAGAGAATAACCCTGACCATGCCTCTCGGACTCATGGCAAAGGAGCTTGTAGAGTCTAACTGGTTCACGGGACCTAGTTTCTTGTGGCAAAGGGACCTCCCTAAGGAAGAAGAGTTTAAGGTGAGAGAACTCAATGAGGACGACCCAGAAATCAAAAGAGCACAAGTTCACACAACAAAAGCAAATGAGGAAAGGTCCCTATCAGACCGACTTCAGAAGTTTTCAGATTGGAAAAGAGTCGTAAAGCTATAGCAAGACTTAAGCGTCTCGCATAAAGAGGTGAAAGGTCTTAAAACAAGATCCAATGAAGTTTCAACACTTGAAGAAAGAATGCAGGCTGAACAATTCATAATCCATGCAGTTCAAGAAGAAGCGTTCAGTGATGAAATCAAGGCTCTTAAACAAAAGAAAGATGTACAAAGGAACAAGTCAATCAAACTGCACAAGTTGAACCCTTTCATGGACAGCCAAGATATCCTGAGGGTGGGAGGTAGATTGACACAAGCAACACTCCACCCTCATGTCAAACACCCAGCTATCCTCCCCAAAGGGCATCATGTGTCTCGATTGTTGATAAGGCACTATCATGAGAAGGTGAAGCATCAGGGTCGTGGAATGACCATCAACGAACTACGCTCTAGTGGGATTTGGATTTTGGGGTGTAGTAGTGAAGTGTCATCACTCATTTTCAAGTGCATAAATTGCAGAAAGCTCAGAAAGTGTAATCAGGAACAAAAAATGGCCGACCTCCCCCTAGAGAGGATGGAAGCTACCCCTCCATTTACCTATAGTGGTATGGACTGTTTCGGACCATTTTATGTTAAAGATGGCAGGAAAGAAATGAAAAGGTATGGGCTTCTATTCACCTGCATGTGTTCACGTGCCATCCACATTGAGGTATTGGATGACCTTTCCACTGATGCTTTCCTAAATGCGTTGCGCTGCTTTATTGCCATAAGAGGCAATGTAAGTCAACTACGAAGTGATCAAGGCACAAACTTCGTGGGGGCACGCAATGAATTCCAAGAATTAGTGAAAGGGATGGAGAGAGAACGTGTAGAAGAGTTGGGATGCAACTTTGTCATGAATCCACCTGGTTCCAGTCACATGGGCGGCGTCTGGGAGAGGCAGATTCGGACCGTGAGAAGTGTCCTCACTTCCATCCTAGACCAGTCTTCTGGAAGATTAGACAGCTCTTCATTAAGAACATTCCTATACGAAGTGATGGCTATAGTGAACAGTCGACCATTGACCACAGAACATCTCAATGATCCGTTAGGACCTGAACCCCTAACTCCAAACCATATATTGACAATGAAATCATCAATAATCGCACCACCACCTGGTGAGTTTGTAAGGGAAGATCTCTATCTTCAGAAAAGATGGAAGAGAGTACAGTTCTTGTCCAATGAATTTTGGACCAGGTGGAGAAAGGAGTATTTGCTGAATCTGCAGCAGAGGAGCAAATGGAACAAGGACAGGAGAAATGCTAAAGTGAATGACATTGTCCTGTTGCAAGATGATTGCATACCAAGAAATCAGTGGAAGTTGGCGAAGGTAGTTGAAGTCTTCCAGGGAGCTGACAGAAGAGTCAGAAAACTCAAACTGTTACTTAGTGACACAACACTAGACAGTAAAGGCACACGCTCACATAAGCAGTTTACTTAGAAAGGTCAATACACAAAACAGTACTATTGCTTGAGGCTGAATGAGTAGGTTAGCTCTTCAATGACATTGGTTTGTTTATATTTGAGTATATTTGTGTATTTACTTTAATGTATATTTTTTTGTTGTGAATCACACATTGTGTGATGGTGGGAGTGTAAATGCAGCCGTTTTTTGTTTATTTATTTTGAAATACGTACGCACTTTTATTTAGACATGACGAAAAAACCGGAAGTAGCGTCTGTTAGCTCTGGTAAGCGCCGTAAGTGAAACTGAGAGACCAAAGCGCACATGTAGCAGTGATGTAGCTGTGATGTTACCTGCTAGTTTTGTTTCTTTATTATTTCATGCTTAGTGGTGTTTGCTTCATCTGTGTGTAAGCTGAAGAAGTATATATTTCGACTGTGAAGATTGCTTCTGGGAAATGACTCTGCCGTTGGTTGAGAAGCAGGCTAAAGTGGTCAGTATTACACTGTATTCTTTATTAGCATTAGCATTAGCTACAGCGCTAAGCCATGTTATTTATGTAACGATTTGCAATATTTTATGTTGTCTTTTATTTTGTCTACCTGAACTTTTAGTTCTACGGTGGTAATAAACATCTGTAAAAGGAACCGGAGTCTCGCATTCAATCAATGGGCGGCACAATAGGTGAGAATGAAAAAGGGAACAAATAATAAAATAAAATGAGTAAGATGTGCAATGAGATAAAATGTGCAATACAGTATACTGTGGATAATAAATATTAATAAAAAAACACAGATGTGCAAGAGAATGTGCAAATAGGTTGTACCGGGTATGTACACATAGCAGCAGTGTGGATGATGGAGAATAATGGATGTGTATACAGTTTATTAAATTGAGTCCTGTGGATGTAATGATGTTATGAGACTGAGTTTAGGAGCCTGATGGCCTGAGGGAAGAAACTCCTCCTCAGTCTTTCAGTTTTTGCCATCATGCTCCTGAAGCGCTTGCCAGATGGCAGTAAACAGAAATGATGGTTACCAGGGTGATTCGAGTCCTTGATGATTTTAGCAGCTCTGCTTTTGCAGCGTTTGAGGTAGATCTCCTGCAGAGAGGGGAGAGTAGACCCTGAGATGCGCTCAGCTAAGCGCACGACTCTCTGTAGAGCTTTGCAGTTCTGGTTTGTGGCATTTTTATACCACACTGAGATGCACTGAGTCAGAACACTTTCTATGGCCCCTGAATAGAAAGTTTTCAGGATAGCTGGTGAGACCCTGAATTTCCTCAGCTGTCGCAGATGGTACAGTCTTTGTCTGGCTTTCTTGACCTGTGTTTGGATGTGTGCAGTCCAAGTCAGGTCCTCGGAGATGTTTACACCGAGGTACTTGAAGCTGCTCACCCTCTCCACAGGGGTCCCACTGATCATAAGAGGAGTGTAGGGCTCAGGGCCTGAAATTAACACCCGACCACGCGCCAAATGCGGGTGAATTTTGCAATTGGCAGGTAAAACTGTCAATCTACCTGCCACATTGGCGGGTAGCCAATGAGAATTGAGTGATTCATTAGTTGTTGTTTTTTGCGACTTTTTTTTTCTTTTTAAGTCCCCCATTTTGTTGGATTTTAGCTCAAAATGTGGCGGCACATTACTGGGGTAAAGAGGCCAGCTGAAACGAACAACCAACAAAAAGATGAGGATGAGTCAAAGAAAAGTAAAAGATGACGTTTTAATACGAAGTGGACAATTGGCGACAACGGCAAGGTTCGTGAGTGGCTGATTTATGACCGCAGTACAGACGAAATGTACTGCAGTGACTGCCGTTATATGGCTCAGAGAAAGCGAAGTCAAATCCTTTTGTAATCAGGACTAAAAACTTAAAATTAGAAGCAATTAAGGACCACGAGTCATCAAAAAGCCACCTACACACAATAAGTTGCAAAATATCAAAGACTGCGCTTCCGGAGGAGACCGCTGCGGTCAAGGCACTGACGTCCATGAAAAAGATTAAAAAATATATAATCTAAGAGTTATTATTACTTATAATAGTTCAGTTAATAACTTGACAGCACTTAAATGTTTATTCTTACAAGTTAAAGAATAATGTTTGTGTGATTTTCTATTTTTCACATTTATGAGGCAAAAAAACAAAACAAAAAAAAAACTGGCTGGTAAAAAGTTACTGTGGCAGGTGGATTTTTAAATCCACCTGCCACAGTGGCTGGTGGTCAAAAAAGTTAACTTTAGGCCCTGGTAGGGCTGCTGCTTTTTCTTCCTGAAGTCTACAATCAGCTCTTTGGTTTTGCTCACGTTCAGAGAGAGACAGTTGTCCTGGCACCATGATGTGAGTCTCTCCACCTCATGCAAGTATGCGGCCTCATCGTTGTTGGAAACGAGGCCCAGAACCACAGTATCATCAGCAAATTTGACAATAGAAGTGGAGCTGTGAGAGGACACACAGTCGTGTGTGTACAGAGAGTAGAGCAGGGGGCTCAGGACACAGCCCTGTGGGGCTCCTACGTTCAGGGTTATGGAGTTGGAGGTGAACTGGCCGACTTTCACCACTTGTGGTCTGGCGGTGAGGAAATCTTGAATCCAGTCACAGAGTGAAGTGTTTAGGCCGAGGTCTGAGAGTTTGACAGCTAGCTTGGTGGGGACTATAGTATTGAAAGCTGAGCTATAGTCTATGAATAGCAGCCTGACATAGTTGCCATTTTTGCTGTCAATGTGAGTGAGGGAGGAGTGCAGTACCTGGGAGATGGCATCATCAGTAGACCTATTTGGCCGATAGGCAAACTGAAGAGGGTCCAGAGTAGCAGGAATGGAGGAGCAAATGTGTTTCTTTAAGAGTCTCTCAAAAACCTTCATGACTGTCGATGTGAGGGCAACTGGACGATAGTCATTCAGGCAGGAGGGTTTACTGTTCTTAGGCACAGGGATTATGACAGATTTTTTAAATGAGGTGGGAACCACAGAGGTAGCAAGGGACTCATTAAAGATGGAAGTAAACAAACCAGCAAGCTGATCAGCACAGGACCTCAGAACGCGGCCAGTATTCCCATCAGGTCCTGCTGCTTTCCTTACGTTCACTCTCTTTAGTTCCCTCCGAACGTCGTCCTCTGAAAAGGTGATAGCACAAGCATCGCTGCTCTGACTGCTGCTTCCTGGCGCGCAGATCGGCAGAGTCGCACCGCCGTTACATTCAAAGCGGCCGTAGAAGGTGTTTAGCTCTTCGGCCAGCAACGGATCTGCTCTCACCTCTGCGGAAGAGTTGTTTCCAGAGGAACAGATGGCCTTCAGTCCCTGCCACATGCGTCGAGAGTCATTGAGCTGGAAATGTGACTCAATTCTCTCCCTGTATCTGAGTTTAGCAGCTCTAACTGCCCGACGGAGAGCGTAACACGATGTTTTGTATTTGCTCATGTTTCCCGACAAAAGACCAGCGTTGTATGCGGCAGTGCGATGGTTAACCGCATCACGGATTGATCTGTCCACCCACGGTTTCTGATTAGAAAATGTCCTTATTGTTACTGTTTCGGTGGCTTGGTTGGTTAGCGTGTTGATAAAGCTTACTGCTACATCCGTGAATTCGCTGACGTCAGATGAACTCGCCCGGAACATGTCCCAGTCGACGTCATCAAGAGACGCCTGTAGCATAGCTTCAGAGTGGGAGGACCAGCGCGTCACTTCCCTCTCCACCGGCGGTTTCTGAAAGATCCTTTGTTTATATTCCGGTGTGAGGAAGATGGCGGCGTGGTCTGATTTGCCAAAAGTGTCTCCCGCGATGTTTCCTACGCCGCCTGGGATTATTGAGGCGGCCATCATTAACCTCGGTGCTCCGAAGTATCTCCAATGGCCACGCTGGATCCGTGGATAGAGTGTCCTGAAGCAGGTTAGTGCAGTGGTGCCCAATGTCCAAAAGTGTTCTTCTGTTGTATATAAACAGTGCAGACGTTATGCGTGTAAAAAGAGAAAGTAAAAATGTGTCAAAAAGTATATTAAAGCACAAATTGAGCGGAGCCATCCCTAACGTCGACTGTACAGCGCAGCGCCGGAAGTGGAAGGAGTCTGAAATCAGAGCCATATTGAGGAGAGACACAGTTCAAATACAGCATTAATCAGTGACCATACAGCATTTTGTTTAAATAGATTGGAAATGATTGAGGGTTCTGCAAACCATCAAATCAGTTCCAAATATCCATGGGCACAGAGGCATAGAGACACAAAAATTGTGTTTTATGATTGTATGATCAGTCACACATTAAGTACTACTGAGCTAGAAAGTAAGTTCTTATCCTTTTTTTGTAAGTGCCAAGTGACTTTATTATTCTGATTAATTGACTTAAGTTTGGACTGTATTTTATATATGGAACCTTTTATGTACCTTTTTTTGCTTTGTATGAGTGTACTCCCAGATCCTCAATCAAAATATAAAACCTCTGCGACAAAACCTTTTGTTTTTTTGACCAGTTAATCCTGCCTTGTGATTTATGCACCACTAGCAGCACCAGAGAGAATTGCAAAAATACATTTAAACACATACAGAAATGTTAATGACTCAGGAGGCCATGGCGGATCATGGAGCTCGGGCGGCCATGGCGGAGCAGGGAGCTTGGGAGGCCTCCATGGCGGGTAGCCCCCCCCCCCCAATTTTCTTGGGGAGACTCTTCATCTCAGGGGGGCTCTCTGGAGGCGCCGTCGCCAGGGGCTCTGGGGAGCCGGATGGAACCAGCAGGGGCTCTGGGGAGCCGGATGGAACCGACGGAACTCTCGGGGGCGCTCTGGCAGCGGACACTCTCGGGGGCGCTCTGGCAGCGGACACTCTCGGGGGCGCTCTGGCAGCGCACACTCTCGGGGGCGCTCTGGCAGCGCAAACTCTCGGGGGCGCTCTGGCAGCGCAAACTCTCGGGGGGGCTCTGGCAGCGCACACTCTCGGGGGCGCTCTGGCAGCGCAAACTCTCGGGGGCGCTCGGGCAAGGACAAGGACGCCGGCGGCGAACTCCATCGCCTCGGAGGAAGAGTTATTTTGGTCGAGTCTTCTGTCACGGTGCACACAGGGGGAGCCGACGAGGAGCTTCTTTTAAACACTTTAATTGCAACACAGAGATCGCTGGAGACAGGTACACACACTCAATGACGTTAAGACTGAACACAGAGGCAGGGAAACACAGGGCTCTTAAAGGGGAGACTAAACTAGATAATTAATAACACAGGGCTGGGGACTAATTATACACAATATGGGCACGAGAGGAGGAAAAACACAAGACACAGAGAACACAGTCTGACAGTGGCCAACGATAACACAAACAAAATTAGTACTTTATCAAATTTTGAGTTAGGAAACGCAATCTTTGGCAAATAGTTTCAAACTTGAAAATCACACAGCACAAGACACCATTCTTTATAAATGAAACAGAGGTTTATTTACTAACTTTTATTCTACAATACATGGACTAAACATAATAAAACACATATACACATAAGCACACACCTACGCACACACACACACACATGGGATAGGAGTTTGCAGAAAGTTTATGTCTAGCACTCTTTTGCTATCTCGTAAATTTACCAGAGGTAGATCACAACAGAGACTTCACTATCTTTACTCCATACAGATCAATTCACCAGTTTCCAGCAACAATATAGACTTGTTCGGTGTACTTGCTAAAGTTCTTCAGTGAGAAATTTGACGAAGTCTTTGAGTTCTTTAGGTTCGTCAGCCTGATGGTAAGGCAGTGATCGAGCGCTTCCCAGCATGATCAGTGAAAACAAAACTGAAGTTTCAAGCGGACCAGCGAGCGAGCAAGTGAGCGAGCAGCAAGCCTTTGTTCCTCTGGTCGGAACTTTGGAGGCATGTGTGGATCCTCGCCAGAGGGCATATGCTGAGGGCGCTCCACAGCGAAATACAATGATGAAACCAATGTTTCTAGTAAGTTCGCGAGCAGCAAGCTAAAGCAAAAAGCTAATGAAAGCTATTGGGTCATTTTGATTGGTTTAATTGTCAGGGGTTCGACGAGGCGGTATAGGCATGATCTCAATCAGGTTGGTTGAGTTCTAAGGTTCGGGATCTTGGTTGGTTTTATCAATATAAAATTAGATTCGATTCGATTAACGATTTGATTCTGCATTCTTTAAGTGCATTCACAGGATTATTTATATGCTTCCTCTAAATTATTTAAATGCTTAGTCAGATGGCAAATTACACAGCAGTCTTTATGGTTAGTGCAATTTTGTACAAAATAAAAGCATTTAAAAGTAAACTTCCTGATTAAACATTAAAACACACTAGTGTGATAAACAGTGCACATTTTCATAATTTGTTATCTCATATCGTATAAATTATGCATGAAAAAAAACAATTTCACTCACAAAATGAGGTGCCTACTTTCAGATAAATGAGGCCTACGACTAATCAGATGCAAATAGAAACACAAAACCAGTCTTAAATGAAAGAAAACAAGTTGACAAAAAGATTGAATCCAATATGTGATGTTAATATCGCATGATAAGCAATTGTTTGTAGTCTGATCATTTTTGACCAGGAACACCACAAGTGCTACTAGGTGAAATTAAACCTTTCCTGATCTGAACTGATTCAGGCTCACGCAATCACTGAATACACATTAACTACAGCCCTTATAGTAAAAGGAACATGAACTGAACATGTTTTTTTTTTTTACAGGTAAAGCATTAACTTTACAAGTCTGGATCAATGAATTTCAATGTCTCATATTTTCACTGTAAATCTTATCTACAGTCAAAATAATAGCAGTCTATTTAAAAAAGCGAGTAAAGCTCAAAATCCTTATAACTTTTACTTCAATACACACAAATGTATTGGGAACATTGCATATTCTATTCTAAATCAAAAACTGAAGAACAATTTAGCAAATTTGTTATTACTTTACAGAAAGTGAAGAAAAAGGAATATTACGCTGTATATAGGAATATAGCAGTGTCTGCATTTTTCTTTACAAAGTCAAACATTTACTGAATAAACAGAAAAATGCTTGAAGATTTAGCTTTCTTGTGAATCACTGAACTAAAATAGTTGTATAGCCATCATCGTGTGAAGCCCTCCTGGTGTGCAGACCGAAGAGTGTAAAGACCATCGACTCTACCGTGCGACTCCACCAGGCAGGGACACCGGCAAGGGATATAAGTATCGCTTTTTATTTATCTTCTTTCTTACTGCTTGTTTCACTTCTGTTTTAGTTTTTATAACCAATTCTTACTATGTGTAAGTTGTTGCTTTTTTATTTTTAGGATTACTGATAAACTACTGGTGTTTGATTTGTTATCTATTTTAATTTTAGATAAATTATGTATGAATTTAATGTCTTTATAGGTATTTTCTTTAGTTTTAATACATTGTATTTATTTTAGTAACGTTACTTCAACATACTACATGGAAATGAAATAACACATCTATATATATATATGGGTGTTTGGCTTAGTGTCATGTTAGAATCATTTTTATACTCATAACTTTTGTTGTTTTAAAATTAAAATTTAAAATTTTGAAATGTTTTTAGTAGTGGTGGGCCGTTATCGGCGTTAACGTGCTGCGTTAACGTGAGACTCTTATCGGGCGATAAAAAAAAATATTGCCGTTAATCTATTCTCAAAGTTGGGTTGGGAGCTGGGTCTATACTACGCAAGCTATGATGACTTTCACCCTGATATTTTAGCGCGGATGTATACCTAGCCGAATTGCACTGTAGGGGCGAGAACGAGTCTTCGAACTAGAGGCTCGCAGTCCGTGATGGACAGATTGTTAACGGCTGGTCTATGTGGTAATACAATCGGGCAGGACATCCAAACGCTCACCTATCATTCATCAACCTCAAATATGGCTTTTCATCTGAAAGATGTATGTAGTAGCAACTTTACATGGCCGCTCAATATGATGTTAACCGAGAGAAATGTGCGCTATTGAAGTGTTTGTGTGGAAGCGCGTTTGCTGCAGGACAGGCTCTGGTGCGCTCACTTGCTCTTAAAATCTCCGTCATTTTTGGTCATACAGATAAAAGTAGCCTAATACATCTTTCGAATCTGTAAAGACTCTACGTTTATTTGTGTGCACTCAGAATAACAACGAAACGTTGCGGTTTTAAGCAAACAGGATGCGCTTTAGGTCTCATGTGAACTTGAGCGAGAAACTTCGAAACTCCGTCTTTGAAAAATATATCTATAGAGAGTGAAATGTCTAAAAAATAAAAATAGAAGACGTGTGTGTTAGCATGGATGATTTACATGAAATTTAATCTGTGCAACACTGTGCAGAAGATGGCTTTCAGTTCAATATAATAACAAAAATGACATTTTGGTTTTTATTCAACTAATAAGGTGGGCACGCTGTGATCTGTACTATATTTTTACTGTAATTGACAGTTATCGGCAAAAAACAACAACAACAACAACACGGGAGTGGGAGGGAATGGGAGTCATTCTTCCGGAGTGGAGCAGGATTTTCCTCCAGTTTTTCGTGGGATTGGGACGGGAAGAGATTAAAATTTGTGATGCATTTTGGAAACAGGAGATGAGCCCTGGTCTAATCGCGCCACCTGGCTTGAGAAACCCGTTCTCAAAGACTTACTTTTAGTCATTATTTGGGTAGCACACATATTCTGAATGCCTTCAGAATTCAAATGAGCCATTTTAATCTAGATTAATCTAGATTAATTCCAAGATTAATCTAGATTAATCTATATTAATCTAGATTAAAAAAATAATCTATGCCCACCACTAGTTTTTAGCTTTATTTTTTGTTTTCATTTAATTGTTTAGTTTTGAAATGTTGTTGTATGCATTTATCATTTTATTTAATTTCTCAATTTTCTTAAATGTGTGTATTTATAGTATTTATAGAGTTTTAACTTATAGTTGTAGTTACTTTTACTTATTTGTAAGTCACTTTCGATAAAAGCGTCTGCTAAATGACTAAAAAGTAAAAGTAAAGATGCTGCTTGCTTATTGTTGTGTTTGGGGTCGTCGTTTTGTTGAAACACCCATTTCCAGGGCATTTCCTCTTCGGCATAAGGCAACATAACCTCTTTAAGTATTTTAATGTACTCAAACTGATCCATGATCACTGGATAAATAGGCCCAACGCGTAGTATGAGAAACATCCTCATATCATAATGCTTGCGCCACCATGCTTCACTATTTTGACAGTGTACTGTGGCTTGAATTCAGGGGTTGGGGGTCGTCTGACAAAAAATCTGCAGCCCCCCACAACACACTGCTGTTATTTTTAAAACGCCCTTTTCAATTAATGATTCAATTACACAGAATCAACAGCATGCATGTCATGTGTGTTGGGTCTGTTAGTTTTCTATTATTCTATCACACCTACTAGTAAAATATTTGCCATGTAGAAATCCAATTTCTACCAAAACTGGTGATTGATCTGGTTTGTGATGTTTGACTGATATTATTTTGAACACAACTGTATATTGCCCATCATGCCATTCATGAACATATGAGGATAATGTATGTTTAGAGAACAATTATTCTGATGGAAGACACGAAAAACAATTGTATTAAATCAGTAATATCCCTCAGTAACTGATATTGAGTGGAGTAGTTCAATAGCTTAAACTTACTCAGCATTTAATGCTGAATATTTGGAATGTGCCTAATAAGAAGCATTACTATGTCTTGTCAGAATTGCATGATTATTACCACAATATATAATCAATGATGAAATCTACTTGATTGTTTTTTTATGAATGAAATTTGAATAAACATGCTTTGTCAACCAAAGAGCCCGTTTGATTGTTTAATACCGTATAACATGATACTGTGAAACCGCGATATTTTCTGAGACTGTGTGCAATATTATCATACTGTCAAAATATCATACCGTTACAACCCTACATCACATTAATTATTCCTGTGATGCAAAGCTGATTTTTCAGCATTATTATTCCAATCTTTAGTGTCACATGACCCTTCAGAAATCATTATTATTTGCTTCATTGCTCAATTATTATTAGTGCTCTTTTGCTACTATAATCAATGTTAAAAAACTTTTTTTGCTGTATATTTTTTCAGCATTCTTTGATGAATCTGAAATTTTTAAGAATAAAATTAATACAAACTTTTGTAATATTGTAAATGTTTTTAATGCCCCTTTTGATCAATTTGATGCATATTTTCTGAATAAAAGATACACACACACATCCCCACACAAATACAAACACACATACCCCCAAACATTTTAATGGTAGTATAGCATTTTTTCTGCATAAATATTAAGTAGCACAACTGTTTTTCATTCATTCTTGAGACATTGGACAAAATATGTCCAGCAATTGTAACTGCTATCAATTCTATTTTCAATTCTAAATGTTATGGGGATTAATAATAGAATGCATTTAACACAATTATCCCCTTCAATTTAATGGAATCATTATTACGTGAAATCTATGACACGTATTGTCTTCTCACTACATCTAAAACAGTGTATCCACAGTGAAGGGTTCAATCATTCATATGCTATAAAATGGACAAAAATATATATATTTATTAATGATGAAAAATACCTTGTTTTATCAAAAGTAACACTTAATAATATATAATATTAAAGCAAAGTTGTTTTTCATAGCAGTATAATCAGTGGAATAGATCCATCTTATTTTAAGCATGATGCCGTGCAGCCGCTACTTAAAAAAACTAATATTGATCCAACAATTTTTAACAATTATCGCACCATCTCTAAGTTACTGTTTTTATCAAAAGTTTTGGAGAAGGTTGTGTTTAATCAGCTTTCTTCTTTTCTACAGGAAAATGGTAATTTCGATAAATATAAATCTAGATTCAGACCTCAACACAGTACAGAATCTGCACTGCTAAAAGTATAAAACTTATTGTTGATTGTCGATTTCGGCAATTGTGCTGTTTTAATTTTGCTGGATCTCAGTGCGGCATTTGACACTTTTGAACAGGGCATTCTTATAAATCGCTTACAGCAAATTGGCGTTCAAGGTCATATTTTAAATTGGTTTGTATCCTATTTAAAAGATTGAACCTTCTCTGTAGAGACTGGCAAATATTTTTCATATTGTGCACCAGTTTTGTATGGGGTTCCACAGGGCTCAATTTTGGGTCCTGTTCTATTTTCTTTATATATGCTTCCTTTATATGCTATATTTAAGAAACATGTTTCATACCACTGTTACGCAGATGATACTCAGTGTTATGTTCCCTTGTGCCCAAAGGATATCTCCAGGTTACAGTGTTTGTTTGATTGTCTAAGAGATGTTTAACAGTGGATGTCTGCCAACTTCCTCCAGTTAAATGAGTCTAAGACTGAGGTCTTAATATTTGTCTCCCCTGCTTCTACAGAGGTTGTAGCCAGTAAACTGGGACCTCATATCTGATAATCTTCATTTACATGTCAGAAATGTAGCCATTACTTTTGATTCTGCTTTGAATTTTGATAAACAGATCAATGCTGTGGTTAGAAGTTGTTTCTATCAGCTTTTATCAGCTAAGAATATTGCAAAGATGAAAACATTTTTAATATTAAAATACATGGAGTTTGTAATACTTGCTATTACCTCATCCAGATTAGATTATTATAATGTATTGTATTTGGGTGTTTCACAGTCTCTATTGTCACGTCTTCTACTCGTTCAAAATGCTGGCGCTAGATTGTTAACTGGAACAAGGAATAGGGAACATATTTCACCAGTATTGATTTCTCTCAATGGCTCCCAATTAAATATCGTATCCATTTCAAAACATTGTTGTTTGTTTATAAGGGCTTGCATGGACTGGCTCCATCATATACAGTATCTCCGATCTCTTCTGTTCCACTGTAATGATTCCAGGGAACTTTGATCGTGCCAAATTGAAAAACAAACTATCAAAACGTACACGGACCCTTGTCCTAGTTAGGGTTGGCATTCGAAAATCGATTCCAATTCCAAAATCGGATTCTTAAGGTCAGGAATCAGATACTTGTCAAATTTAAATTTTGATTCCACCTAACGTTTCCTATGCACTTTTTTCTTCATCGGTGAGGACAGGTGTGACCTAGCGATCTGCCAGGACCTTGCTCGCTAGTCTAAGCACTCCAAAGTTTGGCTGCATTTGCGATCAGAAGCCAAAAAAGCTAAGTATAATATCTGTGATAGCTAAATATGTTGCAAGAGAGGTGGCACCACCAAAATTACATTAATTTAATAGATCGTTAAAGATCGCAAACATGATTCAAACACCAATGTGATTCTATTCCTAAATTAAAATGATTTGTCTGTTTCATTCCTCAATGTTTGAGGTGTGCGATCACAATGTTGTGGTCACTTGGTTCGTCCACGCAGCGAATGATCATATCAATCAGTGTGATTTAAACATTTAAACCTGCATTTGCTCTGCTGCTGACCTAAAGAGAGCAGCTGTCGTGTATATGAATGAAACAGCTTCACAGTCTTTTCAACCACACAGTATCATTATTTCTGTTACAAACATTCAAATCACAGAAGCACTGTTATAAAAGTTTATAGTTCAGATAAAAAACTCTGATATGTACGGTAGCGAATAAAATAGAGTAAATATCCTTTTGAAACTAATTTGATACTTCAAATGAAAATGTATCTATTACTTTGTTACACCAGTAGGTGGCGAAAAGAGTCTGTTAAAATATATTTGTCTTTGAATCATGCAAGAGATTCGTTCAAGGATGCTGATTCATCTAGTAATGAATCACGTACATCTTGAGTGAGTAATTCATAAATTACATGTGATTTTGTTTAGTTGTCTAATATTTTTTTTCTTCAGAATCATGAGATAACCATAACTTCCATTGGAAAAAATATCCAGAATCATGCAGTTCTATTTTGCACACAAACAGCTCTTAAAGAGTCCAGTTTTTATGTAGCCTGTTGATTTTTGTTCATGGTATTCAGCTCCAATAATTGGTTTGCTAAAAAGAGAGACAGGATAAATGTTTGATATCATTATTTAATCACATTGGAATCGAAACTGGGAATCAGAATCGGAATCAATAAGATTAAAATTTTAATTTTAACCCTAGTCCTAGGAATACTCTTTGTCTTGCCTCATTTATGACTGTTTGCTGTGTATCGACCCATGTTCGTTTCTGACCATGTCTTTGAATAAAGCCCTGCACATCTCATGTTCTGATCATTCCATAACAGCTAACATGAGAATTTGTTTTTAAACATTAAAAACTTTTTGAATGCTGTTAAAGATAACGTTGAAATGATACATGTATTACACAGTACAAGGTAAAAAGCACATTTTGTTAAAAAAAGAGAAAAGTTGGGAGGTTGTATCAATGCATAGCTCGGTAGCTTAGTACATATAAGATACATGAATGTAGTTTCATTTGTCTGAGTACAAGGTTGTTGTTTTTTCAATTTTGCACCCTGTTTTGTCCCACTTCTCAAGAATGACTGGTTTAACATTGAAAATAATAAATATTTATTGAGCAACAAATCATGACCATTTCTTCATTTCTGAAGGGATGTTGAATAAAGGTTTTTATTTATTTATTTTATTGTATTTATGTATTTATTTATTTGCACTTATGTAGCCTTTTGAGTCCCATGCTTCAAGAAAAACAATTTAAACAAACAAAAAAAGTCTTAATTAGTGTATAAGGATAATTTTGGCGTTTAAATATATGTATAAATATCCATTTATAAAGCTCCTTACAATAATTTAAATTTTGGAAGCATTCATCGCTCTTTGCACCGAGTTATCAATGCAAGGCAAATTACCCAGAGGTCACTGGCTTGTTGTTTACACTTCTGCAGACACAAAGTCCACATTTTTTGTGAAAAAAACTCTGAAATCAGACAACCAGCATTTGTGCTCAGTTGAGGAATCTGTATCGAACCGATTACAATTTTCATCTCACAAGACAGTCTTTCATGGTTTGCTGGGTGCTGGCTCATTTGTGATCTCACACTATACTGTCTCTGCTCATATATCACTGCTTCTTTCATTGTTCCTCACTGCATTTTATATTTAAATTAAACCACTAGTGTGCAATACCACAAGTTCAACACACTTCAGATGAACAGACTTGAACATATCAGGGGTCATATTGTTTCAGCAGATAAGGTAAGATTATTTTTGTGTACCTACATCAGCAATTAAATTTGTATAGTAATAAAGTAACTATGAAGGTACCTGATGACATTGAGTCAGTCACTAAAGGATGTCTTATGTAACAAAGCGGTGGGCAAAATTATTAGAACACTAGTATTTTCACCAGCTAAAAAATGGTTTAAGTCAGTTATTTCTAACGTTTGCTGTAGTGTTTCAGTAGGAAATAACAATTTACATTTCCAAACAATCATTTTGCCATTAATTGTAATAATCTAGTGAGATATTTGTTTGCACAAGGAGTCTGACAACAGCCTGTGCTCCACACAGATCTGATCTCATCATCATCTAGTCTGTCTGGAATAACATAAAGAAAGAGAACAAAAGGAGACAGACTAAATCCATAAGAACTATGGCAATGTCTCCAAAATGCTTAAATAAATCTATAACTCCTAACACAGAACACGTAGCACGTTGTTTTTTTTTTTAAGAAAACAAGGAGTTAAAAATGAATACAGTGCATTTATATATATATATAAAAAGAAAACAAATAGATAAAATAGAATTAGAATAGAAAGTGCTAGAGTTAGAGGGTCAAATAAAGATATATTTTTTTTTGTTTTTAGCCATTTCTTGAAGATGGCTAAGGACTCAGCTGCTCAGATTGAGTTGAGCAGGTCATTGAACCAGGAGAGAATAGTTAAGGTAAAGATCCATGAAAGTGATTGTTTACCTCTTTAGGATGGTACAATAGTGTGCCATTCACTTGCAGAATGCAAGCTTCTAGAGGGCATATGAGTCTAAAGTAGTGAATTTAGGTAAAGGGGTGCAGAGCCAGTGGTGGTTTTGTAGGCAAACATTAATGCCTTAAATTTTATGCAGGCAGCTATTTGTAGCCAGTGCAAATTGATGAACAGAGGTGTGACGAGCGTTCTTTTCAGCTCATTAAAGATTAATCTTGCAGCAGCATTCTGGATTTAAAATGATTAAAATAATAATAAAAAAATCTTTTTTAGTAGCATTCTGCAAAACAAAAGGTTCCCTTTCGATATTTCACTCGTACTGTAAGTATGGGAATATCCCCTTTTTAAATCACACAGTTATAACTGCACGTGATTGGTTCGTGTAAGGTGAAAGAAACGAACCAATACACGGCGGTGGCGAGCAAGCCTATGGCTATGCAGCCCGCCATAGCCCACCAAAATGGGAGGAGCTTCTGGCTATATAACTCGCCGCCTGCCACCGCATCTCAGATTTCTTCTCTTCAGCGACGAAAACCCTTCTTCGCTAACTCTTCGCTGAAACCGAAATAAGCCGTTGAAGAGCCTCAGCAGCCAGATTAGGACCAGCTTTCAGACTCGGTCATCCCCTGCGGCTATCCGGTAAGATCTAAGAAAGCCTTACGATAAGAGCAAATTTCAGCACAGCGTTGTTGCAAATGCCACGCCGTCATTGTAAGACGTACAGGAATCCCCTGCACGCTGATGACACGCGGAGTATCTGTCACACTTGGGGAAGTCCCACGCTGATGCTGCGCTCAGCGGGGCTGATTGCTCGCACTGCGAGAGTTTCAGTCTTGCCTCCCTGTGCTCGCGGTCAGCTTTCTTTTCAGAGAGCGACTCCGCCCCTCGCGCTCTCCCATTTTCTTTCTCCCAGGGATCTGTGAGAAAAAACAGTGGGCAGAGGATTTTAGCGGACCGGTGACAAATGAGCTCACGGCGGCTCAATGCCTCGCTGTCACCGCAGAGTGAGAGAGAGAGCATTCGTCCGTCCTCTTCACTCAACATGATCAGCGTCCCTCCGCCGTGAGCGACATGATCTCGTTCTGTGTGAGTGACGGCGAAATAGACGACAGCCTTTTTTTCTGGTGGCTTCGGACCCAGAGGTGTGTTCGGTCTCTGTGACTGACCCCGCCCTTTTAACGTCGTCCTCTTCACGTAACGCCAGACTCAACGGCTGTCAATGAGCTCGAACTCGAATGGTCGCCGCTGAGGAGCCATCTCGCAGCAGGCTGGACGAGTGTTTTCTCACGGGGCGCTACCAAACCCCCCCGCCAACGCTTGTCCCCCTTCTTCCCCGAAGTTCATACCAGCTCAAAATATTATGGCACGCCCCCCACTCGTCTCGCATCCGTCCTTCTGCTTCAATTGCTCTCACATCCTTGACAGCACTGAAGAAAAGGATACGAGTACCTGCCTCCTCTGGATGAGTGTGTAGCCGCACATCTTTGCCCACCCACAGCTATCGGATGGAAGGCGATGGAGAACCATCCATCCAAGCCCTGCAGAGCCACATCTGCACTCGCTGGACACGCCTACTCGGTGGCTGGACAAGCGGCTTCTGCGCTTCACTCGGTGGCTGTGCTCAAGGTCTTCCAGGCCAAGATGCTCGCCAATGAGGAAGCCGGTCTGGATTCAGCCTCTCTCAGGGACCTGAGGAGCGCAACAGACCAAGCCATCGGGCGTTCAATGTCCAGCCTTATAGTGTTGGAGCACCACCTCTGGCTCACGATGACCGAGATGAAAGAGGGGACAAAGTTCCCTTCCTCAACGCTCCGATCTCGTCAGGCAGCCTGTTTGGACCAGCTGTGGAGGGCTTTGCTGAACGCTTCACGGAGGCTCAGAAGTCATCTCAGGCAATGCGATACTTCGTCCCTAAATGCACCAGCCCTTCCTCTGCTTCCAGTCCTGCCCCAGACCTGCGCCGACTCAGCAGACAGCTAAACCAACACCAACCACCCCTGCACAGCCGTTTCAACCCCTTGCCACGTGGGCCGAGGCCTGTCAGGCCATTCCCGGTGTGTCAATGTGGGTAATGACTACGATAAGACGAGGTTATACACTCCATTTTACTCGAAGACCTCCGCGGTGTGCTCGCCACCACAGTGCGCAGCGAGAATGCTCAGGTCATCTGCGCAGAGGTGATGAATCTGCTGGGAAAAGGAGCCATAGAAATCGCTCCTCCAGCCCAGAGTGAGTCAGGCTTTTACAGCCGCTACTTCCTCGTCCCCAAAAAGACCTATTCTAGATCTCAGACTCCTGAAATACGCCCTGATGTAAAGTTATTTCATGACATTTACATTTACATTTATGCATTTAGCAGACGCTTTTATCCAAAGCGACTTACATTGCATTCAAGTTACAGTTTCTACATTTTATCAGCTCTTGCTTTCCCTGGGAATCGAACCCATGATCTTGGCGTTGCTAACGCCATGCTCTACCAGTTGAGCTACAGGAAAGCGGTCATGAAGATCACTTTGAAACAGATCATCCCGCAAATATGCCCAGGGGACTGGTTCGTGTCGCTGGATCTAAAAGACGCGTACTTTCAAATCCAGGTAGCCCCCCATAACAGACAATTCTTGAGATTCACATTCAAAGGGGTGGCATATCAATACAAGGTCCTGCCGTTTGGGCTGTCCCTGGCTCCCCGCACTTTTACTCGATGCGGCTCTCTACGCTCTGCGACAGATGGGAATCCGCATACTCAACTACCTCGACGACTGGCTCATTCTGGCCCAGTCGCAGGTGGTTTTAACATCGTACAAGACCCTCCTCCTCAGCCACTTAGATTGCCTGGGGCTCAGGGTCAAGTTTGCCAAGAGCATACTGTCACCCAGCCAACGGTTTAGTTCCTGGATACAGTTATCGACTCAGTGCAGATGACAGCAACTGTCTCAAGGAAGGTACCGCCCGTCCGCTCAAAGCTTTCCAGAGAATGCTGGGCCTTATGGTAGCGGCTTTGCCGGTACATCAGTTGGGTCTGCTTCACATGCAACCCATCCAGTTCTGGCTGAAGCAGAGGGTTCCATCCGCGGCCTGGCGTCACAGACGCCACCGCGTAATGGTGACTCGGGCCTGTGTATCAGCCCTGGCCCGTTGGAGGGACCCCTTCTGGCTAAAGCAAGGCGTGATCCTAGACACAGCACACAGAAGGAAGGTTGTCACAACAGACGCTTCCAACAAGGGTTGGGGAGCGCTGTGCGAGGGCAAACCAACCTTTGGCCTATGGTCCGAAGAGGATTTCTCATTTATGTCTCTGAAGCCTTTTTTAATCATGCAGTGATTCGCCGCCGCTGAATCTTAGATTTCTTCGAAGGAAGCGACTGAGGTATGCAGCTCATAGCACGACCAGGAACGCAGTACTCATTCCCATATCTCAGGGAACCGAGGATTACAATAGTACCCGAGTACGTTCCCTTTCGATATTTCACTCATACTGTGTCAAGAGACGCTAAATGGGAACAAGTAAAATCATGCCATGCTATGATAGGGAACGATTCAAAACCAAGACTCACGTGGAAGTAAGACCCAGGGGGGTCAATAGAATACACCAAGCACAGGTTGAGCCATCAGGGTCATCCGTGGCCTGGGTGTCGTCCCGAAAGTTATTACTTGGTGTCCATATTATATGGGCAGACCAAGTGAAGGAAGGGCTTGAGCAATGTTGGCCAAGTGAACCCATAAAATTGCTAATTTAAGCAGAAAGGTCTCTGGCCTGTAAGTCAGGGACGTCCAGGTTGTAAAACCTTACAAATGTGGATGGCGAGGACCAGCCGGCCGCCTCATGAATTTATAAAATGGACACCCCACTGGACCATACCTAGGAAGAGGCGATGCCTCTGGTGGAATGGGCTCTAACTCCGATGGGGCACTGCAAACCCAAGGAGGAGTATGCAAGGGTAATAGCATCCACTAAACACCTATAAATTATTTGCTTAGTAACATGGATATTTTTAGCACGGTTACCGAAGCCGACAAAAAGCTGTTCTGATTTCCTGTATGAGGCAGAACGCTCAATGTATACCCTCAGGGACCTAACGGGGAAGAGCAGGAACAATTCCTGCCTACCTGTAGAAGGGGAAAGCGCTATGACCTGGGCTCTGAACGGAGTGGAGAGCACCTTAGGTACATAACCCAGCGTTTCAGGACGACCTTGGAGTCATTATGCCCGAATTATAGAAAAGCAGGGTTGATGGAGAGGGCCGGCAAAACTCATACTCGCTTGACCGACGCCAGTGCTAACAGCAGGGCGGTTTTAAACGAGAGTGCTCTGAGGCTCATGGATTGCAATGGTTCAAACGGGGGGCCTTTCAAGGCCCTTAGTACGGTTGGTAAGTCCCAAGGTGGAACTGTACGAGGATGCAAGGGGTTAATTCTCCTGGCGCCTCATAAAAATTGGACCACCGCACTATTTCTGCCCACCGACTGGCCAGCAATAGGGGCATGGAAAGCTGCTATGGCTGCCGCGTAAACTTTGATGGTGGATAAGGCACCCTGTTTATCCAACATCTCCTGCAGAAATGAAAGAACCACTGACACATCGGAGGTGACCGGATCTAAGTCACGATCTTGACACCAAGCCGAGAAAACAGACCATTTTAGAGCATAGAGGCACCTAGTAGATGGGACTCTAGCCTCTGCCATCGTGCTTAGGACAAGCTCTGGGAGGTCGAAAGGCCCATAATCTGGGCCGTGGATGCCATAGCATGCCGTTTACTTGAGAGAGGAGGTCCCGTCTCAAGGGGATTGGCCACGGGGCTGCTTCGAGCAGCTGGAATAACTCTGACACCCATGGCTGGTTCCTCCAGAGGGGGGCTATTAGAATAAGCTTGTGCCTTTGCTCCCTGACTCGCCTGAGTATCTGCGGTAGCAGAGTGTTTGTAGGGAAAGCATGGAGCAGAAGACTGGGCCACACGTGGGCCAGGGCATCCATCAACCTTGTGAAAAAGATTGGGCAGTGAGAGTTGTCTTTGGAGATGAAGAGTAGAGGCTGACAATTTTTTCGGGAATCCAACGAGTCACGGGAATCCCACGGGATGGGAAACAAATCGCTACGAATTACGTGATTGGGACGGGACAGGAAAAAATTTAATTGGGAGTGGGCGGGACCGGGAATAGTAATGATACCCAACTTTACACACAAATATACCTTTTATATAAATAAACTATAAACTGTAAATTTTAATTCTGAACTCAATTCTAGTTGCCCTGTCTCTTTATGCTCTCCTCCTGTTTGCTTTGGTGTGGCTGGTTAAGTGAATGACGCAGTCCGTGATGGACAGATTGTTAACGGCTGGTCTATGTGGTGATACACTCGGGCAGGACATCCAAACGCTCACCTATAATTCATCAACCTCAAATATGGCTTTTCATCTGAAAGATGTATGTAGTAGCAACTTTACATGGCCACTCAATATGATGTTAACCGAGAGAAATGTGCGCTATTGAAGTGTTTGTGTGGAGAGTGGAAGCGTGTTTGCTGCAGGACAGGCTCCAGGGCGCTCACTTGCTCTTAAAATCTCCGTAATTTTTGGTAATACAGATAAAAGTAGCCTAATACATCTTTCGAATCTGTAAAGACTCTACGTTTATTTGTGTGCACTCAGAATAACAATGAAACATTGCGCTTTTACGCAAACAGGATGCGCTTTAGGTCTCATGTGAACTTGAGCGAGAAACTTCGAAACTCCGTCTTTGAAAAATATATCTATAGAGAGTGAAATTTCAACAAAAAAAAATAGAAGACGTGTGTGTTAGCATGGATGATTTATATGAAATTTAATCTGTGCAACACTGTGCATAAGATGGCTTTCAGTTCAATATAATAACAAAAAACTAAATTTTGGATTTTTATTCAACTGATAAGGTGGGCACGCTGTGATCTGTACTATATTTTTACTGTAACTGACAGATTTCGGCAAAAAAAAAAACAACAACACGGGAGTGGGAAGGCATGGGAGTCATTCTTCCGGGAGTGGAATGGGACGGGATTTTCCCCCAGTTTTTTTGTGGGAGTGGGACGGGAGAGGTTTGAGAATTCACTCCTGTGTCACCCTCTAATGAAGAGGTCTACTCGAGCTCTACCAAAGGCTTACGAGATTTTCTGAACCGAGAGCGGGTGGAGCATCCATTCCTCTGAGGAGACGTTGTTCCTCAACAACATGTCTGCTCCTTGGTTCATTTTGCCCGGCAAATGTATCGCCTGAAGTGAGCGCAGATTGGTCTGAGTCCACACAAGAAGGTTGTTCGCCAGCGTACAGAGGCGCTTCGAGATGAGGCCGCCCTGGTGATTTATGTATGACACAACGGAGGTGCTGTCTGAGCTTACTGGTAAATGGTGTCCCCGTATGTCCAGCAGGAAGAATTGACAGGCATGGCACACTGCTAGCATTTCTAGGCAGTTGATGTGCAGGCCCGACTCCTCTTCGGACCAAAGACCAAAGGTCGGTTTGCCTTCGCACAGCACTCCCCAACCTTTGTTGGAAGCGTCTGTCGTGGCAACCTTCCTTCTGTGCGCCGTGTCTTAGATCACGCCTTGCTATAGCCAGAAGGGTCCCTCCAATGGCCCAGGGCTCATACACAGGCCCAAATCACAGTTAAACGGTAGGGGCAGGGTTGCCAAGCCGCGAATGGAACCCTCTGCTTCAGCAAGAACTGAATGGGAAGCATGCGAAGCAGACCCAACTGAAGTACTGGCGAAGCTGCTTCCAGAAGGCCCAGCATTTTCGGGAAAGCTTTGAGCGGACAGGCGGTCCCTTCCTTGAAGGAAGCAGCGTGGTGCTGAATCATCGTGGGTCGCTCCGCTGAGACAGTTGCTGTCATCTGCACGGAGTCGATAACTGTGCCCAGGAACGATACTCGTTGGCTGGGTGACAGTTTGTTCTTGGCTAAGTTAACCCTGAGCCCCAGGCAACATAAGTGGCTGAGGAGGAGTGTCTTGTGTGATGTTGAAACAGCCTCTGACTGGGCCAGAATGAGCCAGCCGTCGAGGTAGTTGAGGATGCGAATTCCCATCTGTCGCAGAGGGGCGAGAGCCGCATCCATGCATTGCGTAAAAGTGCGGAGAGTCAGGGACAGGTCAAACGGGAGGACCTTGTATTGATTAGCCACCCCTTTGAATGTGAATCTCAAGAATCGTCTGGGATGGGGGGCTACTTGGATATGAAAGTAAGCGTCTTTCAGATCCAGCGACATGAACCAATCATCTGGGCATATTTGCTTCAAAGTGATCATCCTGAACAACCTTTTTATCAGGGCATTATTCAGGAGTCTGAGATCTAGAATAGGTTGCAGGCTGCTTATATAGCCAGAGGCCCGCCCATTCTGGCGGCCATTCCACCGAGCCATTTGTTTGTTTTTATAGCACTGCACGTATCAATAGATGTGCAGTTACACTGCGTGATTAAAAAAGGCTTCAGTTGAAGAGGAAAAAATTAGTTTTTCCCATACAGCATCTCTCGACACAGTACAAGTGATATATCGAAAGGGAAACGCACTGTATTTTAACAGGTCTTTCAAATGTAAACATTTTGGATGTTTGAGCAGGATTCCTATCATTAAGCTTCTACAGATCATCCTCATTTTCAAAAATGCTTTATAGTTTAATAGCAGCTGGTTTATGTTTCATTAATGTAATATCACATTCTGCCACAGAATATGAACATAGCTGCTATCCTGCCAAGCCCTCTCACAACTCATGTGCTGAATATAGACCATGGAGTTCCTGGAGCCAAAATGACCATTAGCCTCTATCACCTAAACCCCATCTCATCAGAGTGGAATTTACTCACAACAGGGTAAACAAATAATTCAAGTGTAGTTTCAAATTATTCCACTGATTAAATGTCTTCAGGTTTGTATAAACCAGACTGATTGTATGCATATTAAAGATGATGTAGTGGTTTTGTCAATTCCAAGTAAATCAATTTCAAAAGCTTCTCAAGATCATACAAATTAAAAATGTATTAATTATAGGATAACTAATGATGATGGACGGTGTCCTGGCTTAATCAGCAAAGAAAGCTTTGTTGCTGGTGTGTATAAAATGCATTTTGAGACTGGAAAATACTGGGATGCTTTGGGGGAGACATGCTTCTATCCGTATGTAGAGGTATGAGAAAATTAAACTTCCATTTGAACAATTTCTTGCTATTATTAAATAATTTGATTATTATTTGCTATTATTTTAGATGTGTTTTTAGGAAATGTTCAGACACTTAACACCAGTGGTTATCAATCCTGGTCCTGGTGATCCACTGTTTTGCATTCTGTGTCTCTCTTACCTGACACACTCATTTAAATTCATATTTTCAGGTGTGTTTAATAAGGGTGATATACAAAATGTGCGAATCCCCAGTCCTTCTAATAACATCTGTTATTGTGTTAATTATTATTGTATGCTCTCTCTCTCCAGGTTGTCTTCACCATTACTGATCCTTTACAGAAGTACCATGTTCCTCTGCTTCTGAGCCGTTTCTCTTATAGTACATATAGAGGAAGTTAAATGTAAAGTTAATGCATCTTTCAGTGCCTATGCACAAGTAAATGTTTTCTCTACTGTGGTAACACCTCATAATAGTGTACAGTTTTTGTTGATAATGAGTTAATAATTTACTAAACATTAATACATATTTGTAGATGATTAAAATAATGTATTAACTTACAAGTTTGTTGTCATAAAATTGTTTTTGTAAATCTTAAAATCATTACAAACTAATCAAGATTAAATAAATAATTTGAAGATGTATTATGAATCACTTATTTCACTTGGTATCTTTAAATTGGAATTGGTATCTTGATACACACTGGTTGATCATGAACAAATAACGACCAAATCCCTAGTAAATAATCAGTAACCTGTATAATATGTTGAACATAATTACAATGTGTATCATTAAGTACTTTTATGTTACACTGTAACAAAATGCTGTAAAACAAGTCAAATAATGTTTTAGTTGTCAGTACACTCCTTACAGTCCGGATCTGTCTCTCCCAGACACCACCCATGTGACTGGAAGCAGGCGGGTTCATGACGAAGGTACAGCCTAACTCTTTCACACGTTCTCAGTCCATTCCCTTCATCAACTCCAGGAACTATCCCTTTGAACCGATAAAATTAGTACCTTGATCACTATGCAGCTGACTTATATTACCACGAATCGCAATGAAACAACGCAGAGTGTTAAGAAAAGCATCAGTGCTAAGATCATGCAGTACCTCAAGATAAATGGCCCGCGAACACATGCAGGTGAATAGAAGTCCATATATCTTCGGCTCTCTCCTTCCCTCTTTACATTTACATTTACATTTATGCATTTAGCAGACGCTTTTATCCAAAGCGACTTACACATTCATGCTATACATATTTTTGTCAGTACATGTGTTCCCTCTTTAACATAGAACGCCCACTATAGGTAAAAGGAGGGGTAGTTTCCATCCTTGCCGGTGGCAGATCAGCCATCTTTTGCTCCTGATTGCATTTCCATAACTTCCTACACTTTATGCATTTGTAGATAAGAGATGAAACTTCACTACTGTATCCCAAAATCCAAATGTCATTGGAGCGAGTTTCATTCAAGGTCATACCTCTACCTTGATGTTGCACTTTCTCATGGAAGTGTTTTGTGAGTAGACGATATACGTGATGACCTTTAGGAAGAATGTCCGGATGCTTGACATGAGGGTGAAGCTCAGCCTGCGTTATTCGTTCTCCTACCCATAAGATATCATGATCATCAATAAACTGACTTAACTTATACAGCTTATTGGACTGATTTGAATGAACTTCCTTCCCTTGTCTTACAGATTTGATTACATCGCCAAACACTTCCTCTTGGACTGTACGAATTATGAGTTGCTCAGCATCCTTCCTTTATTCAAGTGTTGTGGCTTCGATGGATCTTTCTACCAAAGACCACACTCCTCGCACAATGTTTGAGTATAGCTATGGCTTTCACTGCACTATTCCAATCCAAAAACCTTTCCAAGCGATCCGACAGAGACATCTCTTCCTTTACCTTGGTTGTAAGAACCTGAGCCCTTTTGAGTTCTGGGCCTCCCTCATCAACCTCTCCTAACTTAATGTCTTCCTAAGGGATTTTTTCTTTGCCAAAGAAAACTTGGACCAGTAAACTAGTTAGATTGCGTGAGTTCCTTCACAGTGAGCCCACGAGAGGCATGGTCAGCTGGGTTTTGATCTGAAGCAACATATCTCCACTGACTAGGCTCAGTGCTTGTCCTGATCTGCTAAATTCGGTTGGCTGCGAATACGTGGAACCGTCTTGCATCATTCTTAATATAACCAAGGACAACCTTGGAATCAGTCCAGTAATATTCACAGATACTTTCCAATTCTAGTTCTCTTTTGAGCAGATCACCAGTTATTGTGGCGACAACAGCAGAGCTCCAATCTTGGAATTGTTTGTACCTTTGTCGGGGCAACTCTTGCTTTACCCACGAGAGTGAGAGTGCAGTGAACTTCACTTGTACTTCACAAGTCTGTGACAGACTTGGTCACAGTTCTGAGGTATGAACATGCCCCATTGCTGGACATTTTTTAACTCTGATGGCACATAGCAACGCGATATCTTTACTGAGGACAGATTATGGAGGTCTTGTAGCCAAGCTTTCCAATGCGGCCTGAGGTCATAAGGAAGTGGTTCGTCCCAGCCTATCTTGTCATTACACATCTTTTGCAAGGTCCTCTTCCCAACCAGAATGAAGAGAGCGAATCCAAGAGGATCAAAAATGGAAGCAACTTTAGACAACACACCTCTTCTAGTTAAAGGATTTTACTTTACTAGTACTCTGAAATGGAACTCATCTGAAGCTACGAAATGGACTCTGAGTGCCCTTTCTATTTTAGGTTATCCTAGGGCCAAGTCAAAGTCAGTTGCACCTTCAGTGCATTCTTATTTCGGGATTGTGGTGATTCTTGCTGTTCGTGATGAATATGTGCAAGTGGAGCTTCCCGGTATTGCAGAGATCCCTGGCTTCCTTCACCAACTGGATAGCCTCTGCTTCCGTATCCACACTTGCCAAGGCATCATCAACATAAAAATTACGCTGTATGAACTTCACTGTAGCTTGATTAAACTTGTCTTCACCCCGTGAAGCAATGTACTTGAGCCCAAAGTTTGCAAAGCCAGGTGAGGAAGCAGCTCCAAAACAAGTGGACCTTCATGCGAAAAACTGATGGTGGAGCTTCTATGTTGCCTTTTTCCCACCACAAAAACCTGAGGTAGACCCAGTCCTTTGGAGCAACATAAAACTGATGGAACATACGCTCCACATCACACATGATGGATGGCTACCTGCCCTTTCCGGAAGTGACACAAGACTCCAACAAGGGTATTTGTGAGGTCGGGCCCAGTCAGCAGATGCTCATTCAGAGAAGTATTCTGAAATCTTGCAGAGCAATCAAAGACAATGCAAATCTCGCCTGGCTTCTGTGAGTTATAAACCCCATGGTGACAAATATACCATGCCGATTGATTGCTTAACTCCATCTCTGGGACCCTTTCAGCATCACCTCTTGCTATTATGTCCTTCATGAAAGCTAGGTAGTCCTTAAAATATTGTTCATCCCTCTTCAAACACTTCTCTTAGGATTTGAGTTGATGCTCTGCACATGCTTTATTGTTTGGCAAGTCCGGTCTCTCACCTTTAAAGGCAATGGCATCTCATAGTGCCCATCTTGCAGTTGCTTAATGCCTTCATTTAACTTTGCCAGAAACCGTAGGTCTTCTTGCGATGTAGAAGCTTCCTCATTATTCCTTTCAGCAAAGTCTGACTCATAAAACTTCAATATCTCTGCTGGAGTGATCATCTCCTTAACCCTCTGGGGTCGACAAACACGGATACGCGTTTTATGGTTGATTTTCCTGATAAGGCCGAAATGAGCTTGAATTATTCTGCCATTTTTGATTGTAGAGATAATAGAAATACACCATTCGAATCTGTAAGGGGTCTACTTTTATTTGTATACACTCATATTAACAACTAAACTTTGTGCTTTTGAACAATAAAGAAAACAAACAGGGTGTGTTCACAGTTTTCACTCTCTGCTTTTTAAAATGCGTCATTCAAATGAACTGTAACTCAGCAAATACTTCACACAGAGACATGAGAACTATATCTATAGAACGCTTGACTTATAGTCTGTTGACTTAAGATATGTCTGCTCTTAAATTCAGTAAGTCTTACCGAAAACAAGTATTCTGTGAAAAAGTAATCCGTATGAAACAAACAACAGGTCCAGTGTTTCCGTTTGATCTCATTATCTCTAATTAGGTCACGCCCACGCGTTGCTCGTGCTATTGATATTACAAATCTCCACGTGAGACGCACGGCATGTAAACACCCACATCACCATAAACAAAGCAGCAACATGTTCATCTGAGATAATTTTCGTTTTTGGAAGAACACGCTGTGAGGAATAAGCTTTGTATTTGCGTCAGAAACGCACTGAGAGAAAAAAATCCTTGTATTTACACCAGAAGACTGCTGAGAGGAATACGCTTTGTTTACTTCACAAACAGAATGCACAGCTGGAGCCAGCGGATGAGATCTTTTATACAGAGTAAGTAATGTTTCTTACTGGCATTAGATAATGTGTTATTGTGATATAAAATTTTAACGCATTTACTAGTTTAACTTTTCCCAAACTATAAATCCAGACTAAAATGTGTATTTTAAATGTGAAATTTGATAGGCAACCCTTTCATTGCGTTTAAATGTTGCACGACGTGAGGATAGTTATATGTTCTAAAAACAATGATATAAAATTAAAGTTTAGACCAATATTTACTGTGAAATAGCCTGCTCTGTTTGCAAATACATGCTCAAACATATTTTATAATGAGTTTGACAATAATAATTTAGTTTCTCAGTTATAAAATGTTGTTTTGTATTGTATGATAATACATGAAAAGCATGTGTGTATCTATGTTATTAAAATCATTTGGGCAATATTGGTGATTGCTAATGTAATAATATAGTTGCTTCTGATAAGCCTATCAACATGCTCACTAATTTATTTATTAATTTTAGTGGGGGGTGCTTTATTTATTTTGAATAGTAAAGATATGTAGGCCTATATATTATACTAAATATAATATAGTGTTTTTGCTGTACTTTGGATCAAATAAATGCAGGCTTGGTGAGCTGAAGACACTTCTTTAAAAAAAACATCACAAATCTTACTGTTAAAAAATTTGACTGGTAGTGTATGTATTGTCACCGTGTTTGCTTTGTTTTTGTCCGTTCATTGTGTTGCTCACGTCTGTTTTGTGTTTTCTCATGCAGTTTCTGCTGTCTCCCGTTTTCCTGAGTTCCAGTTTCCTGCCACTCTTTTGGATATTTTGGATATTGCACCCACGATGTCTTGACTCTTCTGTTGTTTATTTGTTTGTTTGTTCCTAATAAACTCTTTAACTCGCAAGTTAATCTAAAGTTATTGTATGTGATATACACTGACCAAACTTATAAACGCAACACTTTTGTTTTTGCCCCCATTTATCATGAGCGGAACTCAAAGATCTAAGACTTTTTCTATGTACACAAAAGGCCTATTTCGCTCAAATATTGTTCACAAATCTGTCAAAATCTGTGTTAGTGAGCACTTCTCCTTTGCCGAGATAATCCATCCACCTCACAGGTGTGGCATATCAAGATGCTGATTAGACAGAATGATTATTGCACAGGTATGCCTTAGGCTGGCCACAATAAAAGGCAATTCTAAAATGTGCAGTTATACTGTATTGGTCCGAAAACCAGTCGGTATCTGGTGTAACCACCATTTGCCTCAGGCAGTGCAACACGTCTCCTTCGCATATAGCTGATCAGGTTGTGCAGTTATACTAATTGTGCTAATTTGCTGGATATTGGCAGGAACTGGAACACGCTGTTGTATACATGATCCAGAGCATCCCAAACCTGCTTAATGAGTGACATGTCCGGTGAGTATGCTGGCCATGCAAGAACTGGGATGTTTTCTGCTTCCAGGAATTGTATACAGATCCTTGCAACATGGGGCCGTGCATTATCATGCTGCAACATGAGGTGATGGTCCGTGGATGAATGGCACAACAATGGGCCCCAGAATCTCATCACGGTATCTCTGTGCATTCAAAATGTCATCAATAAAATGCACCTGTGTTCATAGTCCATAACATACAGCTGCCCATACCATAACCCCATCGCCACCATGGGCCACTCAATCCACAACGTTGACATCAGCAAACCACTCACCCACACAACGCCATACACGCTGTCTGCCATCTGCCCTGTAAAGTGAAAACCGGGATTCCTCCGTGAAGAGAACTCCTCTTCAGAGTGCCAGACCCCATTGAATGTGAGCATTTGACCACTCAAGTCGGTTGCAACAAAGAACTGCAGTCAGGTCGAGACCCCGATGAGGACGACGAGCATGCAGATGAGATTCCCTGAAACGGTTTCTGACAGTTTTTGCAGAAATTATTTGGTTATGCAAACCAATTGTTGCAGCAGCTGTCCGGGTGGCTGGTCTCAGACGATCTTGGAAGTGAAGATGTTGGATGTGGAGATCCTGGGCTGGTGTAGTTACACATGGTCTGCGGTTGTGAGGCCAGTTGGATGTACTGCCAAATTCTCTGAAACACCTTTGGAAACGGCTTATGGTAGAGAAATGATCATTCAATTCAAGGGCAACATCTCTGGTGGACATTCCTGCAGTCAGCATGCCAATTGCCCGTTCCCTCAAAACTTGCGACATCTGTGGCATTGTGCTGTGTGATAAAACATTGCACATTTTAGGTTGGCCTTTTATTGTGGCCAGCCTAAGGCACACCTGTGCAATAATCATGCTGTCTAATCACCTGCTGCTCATGAGGGCTGCTCTTTAAAGTGGGGTGAGAAGACACACTGGTTGGACCGAGGCTCCATGAGAGACCGAACTAATGCGTGTTTCCTATCCCCTAACAGAGACAGACTGAAACCCAGGCAAGCTGCACTTCCCACAGACACCTTGCTGCACAAACCACATTGGGCCTTCACTGCACTTTGGCATTTGTGTGAATAAATCACCCTCTGGGGTTAATTCAGTTACAACTGTGTCTGTGCTCTCATTCACCCGGCTACATATTGCGGAGAATGCGGGCATGACGGTAAATTGAGACACAGATCACTAACGCCAGGTTGTTGGTTTCTTCTGTCTCTCACTTTCAAGAAGCCGCTCTTTCTCAGTTAAAAGAGAGGTTGGCAGCTCGACAGAAATATACTGACTGGGTTGTCGAGCAGCTTCAAGCCAACGCTGTGGGTCGCCTACCCCTCCCGGATGCGGGTGATAAGGCCCATCAACTGCTAGTATGGCTAATGGACCAGGATGACGTGGAAGCCTATCTACACACCTTTGAGGTGATAGCGACCCGAGAGGGCTGGGTCAGAGAAGAGTGGGCTCGCCTTATCACTCCCTTCCTAACCGGGGAAGCGCAACGAGCCTATTATTTTTTTTCGAAACCCCCGAAACTAAAGGTATGATGATTTGAAGACCGAGATACTCGCCCAGGCGGAGTTATCAACAACCCAGCAGTTTAACCAGTGGACCTATGATGAGAGGAAGCCTGTGCGGTCTCAGGCTGCCCATCTCGCCCGACTCGCTCACCTATGGCGGCTCGCAGGGACTCCATCAGCAGACCAAGTCGCCGAAAGAGTGATTGTGGATCGACTGCTGCGAGCCCTACCCAGGACATAGAGACGCCCGGTCAGTATGCGTAACCCCCTGGACATCGCTGAGCTGGTGGAGGCGATCGAGTTGGCCGAGGCGTCCATCGCCCGAGACGCCGGAGAGAGAGCGGGCCTGGCACCCCGGAGGGTGATGGAGTGGCGTCCGCTTGAAGGCATCAGGCACACCGTAAGCAGGCCAACAGTCCCCAAGGTTATAGATGTGCCCATGCCCAGCAAGCCCCAGGGCCACCCTGCCCGTGCGTGGATGGCCGGCTGCATTCTTCATCATGTGGTCCCCACCGCAGCCCCCGGCTGGTCAGTGAAAGTAGACAGCAAGACAATATCAGCAGTGCTTGACTCCAGCAGCTCGGTCAGACTAGCCCAACCCTCTGTGGTCAAACCGTGGCCGGACAAGAAGACAACACTACCCATCACGTGTGTACACGGAGATACACGATACACCATGCATATCTCGACTGAACATGGATCCTGGCCGATAGAGGTCGGCATTGTGGCAGATATACTCATCCCGCTACTGCTGTTCGACCGCCTTCTTTCTGCCGTGGTGTAACCTGCCGAGAAAAACCGGGGTCCTCGGAGGAGGAAAGTTTGGGGACCGCCCGCCAGACGGAAGGTGCTGCTGGCCACCAACAGCGAGAGAGAGGGTGAGTCAACTAATAAAAATTCGGCCAATGTCTATGCTGATGTCTTCCAGCAGGTGACGATGGGAGGCTCTTTTCCCCGTGAGCAGAGAGAAGATGAACGCCTCCGACACTGCTGGGAACAGGTGCGTCGAGTCGACGGTGAGAACCAACTTCCACCGCCGCATCCCTCTCACTTTGTCATTATCAAAGGCCTGCTGTACTGTGTAGCCCACAGGCGGAGGGAGGAAAAACTGCTACTGGCAGTTCCCCGGGCCAAGACGGAGACAGTCATCGAGCTGGCACACTCTCACCCCATGGCTGGTTATCTGGGAGTGATGAACACGGTGCAAAGGATCCGGGATCGTTTTCATTGGCCTGGGCTAGATGGAGAGAAAAGATTTTGTCAAGCTTGCCCTACCTGCCAAAGAACGTTTCCTCATCATCCTCCCCCCAGCCCACTAATCCTGCTGCCTGTCATAGAGGTGCCTTTTGAGCGGATCGGAATGGATCTGGTAGGCCTGTTGCCAAAGTCTGCCCAGGGTCATGAGCACATTCTCGTCATCCTGGACTACGCCACCCGCTATCCTGAGGCATCCCACTCCGCAAGGCCACGGCAAAGAACATCGCCAAGGAGTTGTCCCTTCTCGCCAGCTGGGTCGGAATTCCGAAGGAAGTACTGACTGACCAGGGCACTCCATTCATGTCCCGGGTAATGGCGGACCTCTACCAGCTGCTACAGGTAAAGCAGCTGCGGACATCTGTTTACCACCCGCAAACCGCTGGCTTGGTGGAAAGATTCAATAAGACCCTGAAGCAGATGCTCCGCCGTGCAGTAGCCGAAGACGGGCGTGACTGGGACCTCATGATCCCGTATGTGCTATTTGAAGTAAGGAAGATTCCCCAAGCCTCCACAGGATTTACACCCTTTGAGCTGCTGTTCGGAAGACAGCCCAGAGGTCTATTGGATGTGGCCAGAGAAGCTTGCGAGAACCAGCCTAACCAGAACCGTAGCCTAGTGGAGCATGTACGGAACATGGGCCACCCCTAGTGGCCACTGGCAGAACCGGGTTCTCCCGTTTGGACTTCACAGGGCTCCCGCCACATTTCAAAGGCTAATGGATGTGATACTCTGACCCCACCAAGAATACGGCGCAGCTTACCTCGACAATGTTGTGATCCACTCTGAGAGCTGGGAAGCCCATCTGGAGCGGTTGCGGGGGTGTTGATAGAGTTGAGATGGGCTGGCCTCAAAGCCAAGCCCCGGAAGTGTCATCTCGGCCTGACGGAAACGAAGTACCTGGGGTACAAGATCGGCCGGGGACTCATAATGCCACAGGAAAGAAAAATAGAAGCTGTCAGGAAGTTCCCCCGGCCCACCAACAAAACCCAGGTACAAGCTTTTCTGGGGTTGTTGGGCTACTACCAATGTTTTATCCCCAGTTTCTCCTCTATAGCTCCTCTATAGTCAGACCTGATCAAGAAGGGGCAGCCAGAGAAGGTGAACTGGACGTCAGAGGCCGAGCAGGCATTCCAGACCTTGAAGAAGGCCCTCACATCCTCCTCGGTCCTCCACGCCCCAGACATCAGCTGCCCCTTTGTCCTATACACAGACGCCTCCGGTACCTGCTTGGGAGCGGTCCTTTCCCAGACCAAGGACGGACAGGAGCATCCCGTGGTCTATATCAGCCGCAAGCTCTCCCCCGCGGAAACAAGGTATGCGGCATTCGAAAAGGAGGCCCTGGCCATAAAGTGGGCAGTACTGGAGCTGAAGTACTACCTCTGGGGCCGCCGTTTCACCCTTGTTACGGACCACGCACCACTACAGTGGATGTCAAAGGCGAAGGATACCAGCGCCCGAGTGACGTGGTGGTTCCTGGCGCTCCAGGACTTCCACTTCCAGGTGCAACATCGCTCCGGGGCCGACCACGGGAATGCGGACGGACTCTCCCATAGCTGGTACAGATGAGCAGGTCTGGCAGGTATGATAAATTCCCCTCCCCTGTATGTACCCACCCCATGTCACATCTTCTCCAACAGGACCAGGATGACTCTTGGGGGGGGAATGTGGTGAGCCACCAGGGAGTAGATCATCGTCGCCCTGGAAACGCCGCTCTCACAATCACCACCAATCACCAGCACCTGAGGTTAATGAGCGGCACACCTGCCGCTCAGAATAGTGCAGAATATATGCAGAATAGTGACCAAATATATATTTTTTTTATAAAACTATGGTTAATTTTCGTAAACGCAAGTATGACCTGATGACGTCATAAATATGATAATTAAGCATATATCAAGTTGATTTGTTAAATAAAGTTATAAGCATGTTTACAAAAACAAGTTTTGTAATAACAATTATTTCGGACCTTTTGAGGTTGATGATAATTCCGATTCGGACCTTTGAATGTAAACTTTGAGAACCCCTGGTGTAGACGCTTGAGCATGAGCAATCTTTTTTATAAGTTTTTATGAATGATCTATGCTGTTTGGCTGTACTACAGAAATATTAAGTACTAACAACAGCGATTTTAGCTAGAATCAATTAGTAAATGTCAAACGCTTGGTGGAGGCATCTAGAGTATTTGGGGCAGAACAGAGCTGTATAATATGTGCGGCTCACAAATTAAGTCTGGGGAATAAATTCTTAGTTCGTGGCCATGATATAGTACTACCTATGCTATAGCACATTAATTTAATTCAGATATTATTACACTTTTCACAGTACAGGAAGCAGACATGGGACATTCTACCAGAAACATACATTTCCACTTGTAAAAATCTTGGGGGAAAAATATCTTATTAATAAATCTGAACGTTGAGTCACATGTTAAACTATGAGAAAAGCATCTCGTGCCATTTCAGCATGTTTCATAATTGAATAAAATTATTTTTTATACTCAATGCACCCATAAAATGTCAGTCCCTGTCACAGACAAAATTGTATATGTTAGAGTGGTTACCTAATAAATGTATTCAATATAAATAGCATTTTCTTATTGGTCACATGTCCCTTATTGTATTTAACATGGTTTTGTAATTCCTATAAGAAATATAAGCAATGTTTCGGTCAACTGTAGTACACAAAAATCACAGATTACCTGCCAGGCACTCATATAGTTGTAAAAAAACTACCTTTACATAGGAGATTTTTACAAAAACATAGCAGTGAATATCTACCCACACCTTCATCAACACAGTTAAAGAGATTAATTCATCAATATTTCCTCAAATAGTACATTTTATATAATAATGTCTTGTGTGACAGGACTGACATTTGAGTGACAAGGCTGACGGTGCTGTGACAGGACTGACTTTATGGATTTCTTTGATGCAGAAAAAGTTATGTTTTATGTTCTTGAGTTTTGATAAACATTCCTATTTTAAATTATTATATTTAAGCTTAATGTTAATGTAATATTAGACTTGTAAAGTTACTGTCACACAACCATTTAACAGTCATCAAAAGGTTACACTATATTCAATTACTGTGTAGTTCTATGGAAATATAACTTCATAATATATAAAGTACATTTTACTATGATACAGCAAATATAATCAATAGACATTTAACTGAACAGCACAATGTAAAGTAACTGTAGTGCCACATCATATTACGGCTCAGTAATAACAGGGCTATACTATAGTAATATCTACATTATTACTTAGGAAATGACATGGTAATAGCAGAAATTGCATGTCATTTCCTAGGTAATAATGTAGATATTACCATGGTATCACTCTTTTATTACCAAGCTGTAATATGAAGTGATACTGTGATGGTAGCCCTTTCTAACCTTGAAGGCCCTGGCCCTGGAACTGCAACCTTTATCTTAAGCCCAGATTTTTTCTGTTGCTCTTTACATAATTTGCACCTATGTCTTTGGTCTCGCTCATTGAACTCATGAGTAGTATATGGACGGTGGGTTGTGACGAAAAGGTTTATGGCTTTGACCTTTGTGATCTTTCCCCCTCCCCCACACGGCCCACCCACATTGTGACCACCCACATTGCGACCGCCCATGTCACGTTGACCCCATGACCTGTTAATGAGATTCAGATGTTGCAATCGGGCAAGCGTGAAACTCCGATGTCATCTGGGTTGAGATATGTTGTTTGTACAAGTTTTTGTACGTGTCTGGCCGGTGACAGGAGATAAAATGAAGCCCTGAGGAATGTTTTTGAATATTTTATTCTCATCCGGGTTGTTTACCTATCTGTGGACCACGTGTCCGGTTGCATTCCAATGCATGGTGTGTTATGGGCTCTCTGTATGAGAGATGTATGAAAAAGATATTGGATTTAATAAGGAAAATAACAAAAAACTATTTTAACAGATTATACGAGCATATCACAATGTGCGGTGACCACATGTATAAAATGTAATTAAATAATAATCCTAATACTGAAATGGGGATAAAACAATAAATATATAAATTACTCTCACATTTTTTCAGAAGAAACAGTTTTCCTCCTCGTGCGAGGATGACCATTCTTCATCAAATGAGTGGTTTACAAAAATTATGTTTAGTTTTAAGTGGAAAGAGATTTTCTTGAGATTCTCTGTCTCTCTTTCTCCACCCTCATCCTCTCTCTCGGCCAGAGTGAGCATGATAGTGTCTGTGCGTGTGTGTCCGTGGTATCAGGATGCATTCCAATCTCTCTCTCAAACAATCATCCTGAGTCGTATTCTCTTTTATTAAATTAAAATAAATAAATAAATGATGCGATTACACAATATAAAACAATCCAAAACATTTACACTAGTTTTAGTTGTTACTAAAATTATAAAAACGTACATTTTACCAGGAGCGGAAAAAAAAGAACTTGTCATGTTTGAAAAAAAGTTATCAAAAGGGGAAAACAATATATATTTTAATATTCCAAACGATAAGGGATATTATGGAACAAATATATCAAGTCAACAAGTCAAATTTCTATGTTTTATGGCCATAAACATACTTGTTCAGTGTTTTATATCCATAGACATAATTCAATTCAATTCACATTTATTTGTATAGCTTTTCTCAAAACAAATTGTTGCAAAGTAGTTTCTACATCATATTTAGTAGTAGTAGTAGTAGTATATTAATACATTTTATACTGTATCATCCCCTAAACCTACCCAGCAAAGTAAACTTTCTGTGAAAAAATGCTTCTTTTTTTATATTTTCATAAACATCATCTAGTATGATTTAATTTATTTATTAAAATGTTTTAATTTAATTTAAAAAAGTTATGCTCCTGGGTAAAATCATTTGGAGTATTACTACACTTCATGACACTCCATAGACAAAATGAAATATTGTTTTAAGCGATCTGAATTATGAGGACTCGAAATATTTCATCATAAACCACATTGTCATATCAGTGTAACCATACCACCTATGTATTTTGTATCATGATAAGTTATATAAACAAGCACGCACATAAACATTTCAAGCTAAAGAGAGACATCTCTATTTTAAAGAATATGGAATTATATAATTATATATGTCATAGTAACAAACATGTTACTAAAGCAAAACATTTATCATTAATATTTTTTAGAAAATTATTCAACGTTTAAGTTAATTGAACTCATAAAACACATAATTCTCTTATTTTAAAGAAGGTGGTAAACAACTGTTATTATATAAAACGCTTTATATTATTCTGGGGGCAATGATGTTCATACCTCGAATGAAATGTTTACAAAATGTAGCTAAGTTGGGAAATGAAGTCCTGCTTTGAGCTCTTCTAACTCACAAGAGTAAAATAAATTAGGGATGCACCGATATGAAAATTTTGGCCAATACCGATAACTCTTTATATTTGAAAGCCGATAACCGATATGTTGGCCGATAAATCTATATCCAAATTTGTATATACTTTTTGAGAGCCTGATTAAAAAAAAAGGTCTCATCATTAAAAGCCACACCCTAAACACTTCAACATAAGCAGACGAGTTTGAACAGTGTACGTTTAAAAAATATATTTTACTCTCCCATTACCAAATTTCACTATAACGTCTCACAAATAAAATAAAATAAAATAATGCAAACAAGTCATTGGACATCATTACATGTGTAAATAATCTAAATGCATGTGCCATTGATGAATAAAACGGAAGAGCCATCAATAATCAACGGACAATAATTTAATTATATTAATAATAGAAAATAAAAGTGGTTGTTATTATTAATAATAATGCTTCAGTGATTTTGAAAAGTAACAAATGAATAGGCTACCACTGTTTTAAATAGCAGTTGTTTGAGCTGCGTGCGCTGTACGAACACCGGTAAACTGAAGCGCTTGTTATAGCGGGTTAATTAGGCTACATGAGAATCAGATATTTATAGAACATAAACATAATATTACAACTTATATATGCACAGAAGTACGGAAATGCACAAGTTATTTTGAACTAAGTTATGCGCTAGACAGATGTGTAACTTGTGGACGCGCAATTGGCTTCCTGTAACAACGCGTTGAAACACGGCAACTAAACCCAAAGAATTCACAACGTTTTATTATAATAATATTCTCATTAGAATGTTATACACACAACAGTCCCAATCATAGTTATTAGTTGTGTGCTGCTGTTTGAGCTGCATGCGCTGAGCTAAAGATGATCACCGGCAAACTGAAGTGCTCTATTAATGCTTAACCAAACGCATTATATGAGATAAAGTAGATATACATAAAATAAACACAATATTACTACGTACAATTGCACAAAGGGCTGCAAATGCACAAGTCAACTTAACTGTCATGAAGGTGTAGCTCCGTTGTGGATGTGCTCAACGCACGTACAAAACACAGCGCACAAAGATTCCACAAAGTCATTTACAGTAATGTTCTTATTATAATTTGATGTAGCCTTTTTCAGACTTGCTCTGCACATGTTGCACATGAGTGTATTGTCCTTTTCAAAGTGATTCCAATCATATTTCAAGCATTTCAAAAACATCATGGCGAACAGCACACATCTGAAGTGTCTCTGAAGGAAATAATGCATTGTTTATCGGCTTAAAGATATCGGCCAAATTTTCTTATCGGGCCGATAACCGATAACAGAAAAATGGGCATTTATCGGCCGATACCGATATGGTGGCCGATATATCGTGCATCCCTAAAATAAATGTCAGTCTGAGTTGGGTGAGCTGACACACACACACACTCACATGCACGTTTGCTTAGCCACCTAAATGGTGATATTGCACAGAATCCTGGTGTTTTATCTAGATATAATTATACAATTTACAAGCATCACAGAAAACTTTACATATTAGAAAATAAATAAATAATTCATGCATGTGCTTTAAAAGTAATTTACTCGTGGGATCAATAAAAGGTCCCCTCGCTCTGAGAGGACGCTTTACCCCACACACCATAGGTTAAACAAGTACACAGGCACACATTCAGTTGTCTTCCATAGTCTTTCCATAGACATATTTCAATTCAATTTACGTTTATTTGTATATTTGTTTTTGTATCACAGAAAATGTAAGTTTCGACATTATATTTAGAAACTTTAATATGCATATGTACACTATATTAATGAATTTGATACTTTATCATCCCCTAAACCTAACCATCAGAGTAAACTTTCTGCATTTTATATTTTCATAGACATCATTTTATATAATTTATAATGTAAAAAAAGAGAGACTTACCTCTATTTTAAATAATATGGTAATAAAATATATAGGACAGCATAGTAACATGTTACAGAAGCAAATAATTTATCATACATTTAAACATGTATTCAACATTTATTTATTGACCTTATAAAACACATCATTCTCTTCTTTTATAGAAGATGGTAACAAATAAAATGGATTATATACATGCACACACACACACACACACACACACACAGGGACCATTCAGGAAGGTCAGCAGTTCAGGTGTCACGGTGCACACACGAGGGAGGAACAGGAACACGCAGACGAGGATATAAACTCAAATGATAATATTTAATAACACATCAAGGCAGGACAAGGCAGTACTCACAAACAGGATACACCGGGAATAACAAGTAGACCAGACACCATCAAACTGAACAGGCATGAACTAATATACACAGGTAAATCATAGATAATTAGACAAACACGGCTGGACATGAATTAACTAATAATGACATTAAACAAGGACAGGAAACAAACCAAATAAGGAAACATGAGGTGGGGACACATGACACACGACAGAGGACTGACATAACTCCCGAGCCTGGGAGCCATAACTCGTCCCGAGCCTTAACAGTTCCATCAGGGAGGGGGGGTGGGCGCTCTGGAGGCCCCTCAGGACAGACACAGACAGGAACGCAGGACGGGGACCTCCAGAGCAGAACAGACAGACAGGGACCATGGCGGAGCTGGGAACTCTGGAGGCCATGGCGGTGCAGGGAGCTCTGAAGGCCATGGCGGTGCAGGGAGCTCTGGGGACCATGGCGGTGCAGGGAGCTCTGGGGACCATGGCGGAGCTGGGAGCTCTGGAGGCCATGGCAGATGGTCTTCGGGGCCCTAGGCCTCGACCCCCTCGGCCCGGCCCCTACAGCCGGAACCCTACTAACCCCCCACAAAATTTCCATGGGGAAGTGAGGGGGTATCAGGAGCCCTCCAGGGCTAAACAGACAGGACAGTACAAAACACGACAGGACAGCCCTCCAGGGCCAGACAGACAGGACAGGACACGATGACAGGAAAGCCCTCCAGGGCCAGACAGACAAGACAGGACATCCCACAGGAACCAGAAGCCCTCCTGGGCTAGCTCGGAGGCTGAGGCTTCTTCTGGGCATGACCAGGAGTCAGGGGCCCTCACAGGGTCCCTCAGCGACTGCCTCCACTTCAGCAACAAGGGGGCAGGCGGCTAGAATGGCCTCCATGGCCACAACACGAGGAGCGGCCTGCCCCAGACGAGTCTCCATGGACAAGACAAGACAAGGTAGATTAAAATGTTCCTGTGGGCACAACAAGACAGACACACGGCACTCCTGGCCGTGACATGTGGACTTGATCCACGGGGCTAGGGATAGCGGCGGCCAGCGGGCATGAATCAACGCCGATCCAGTGGGCTTGAGTCAGCGGCAATCCGGCGGGCTTGAGTCAGCGGCAATCTGGCGGGCTTTGAGACAGAGGCGGGCCGGCGGGCATTGAGT
This sequence comes from Gymnocypris eckloni scoliostomus, assembly GCA_027564155.1. Taxonomy (NCBI): domain Eukaryota; kingdom Metazoa; phylum Chordata; class Actinopteri; order Cypriniformes; family Cyprinidae; genus Gymnocypris; species Gymnocypris eckloni. Next base: position 3,466,083 of record CM050423.1, on the reverse strand, counting down.
CAGAGGCGGGCCGGCGGGCATTGAGTCAGAGGCGATCCGGTGGCGTGATCTCCGCGACGGCGCGCCTGGGGAGCGGCAACCCGGGAACTAGGCAAGGATGCCGGCGGGCTTGGGAGCCACCGCGGCGGATATCTCCCGATCGGCGGGCATGAGGGCTCACGGCCAGTGGACTCGCGGCACTCGCGGCGATCCGCCCGAACTCCCACGTCCGACTTGCAGTGGGCTATGGCGGGAATGAATGACGGCGACTTCCATGCCGCGGGACAGACATACACAAACACTGGAACAAAATAAAACTTTTCAAAACGGAAAACAAAACGGGGTGAATGGGCGCCGCTTACGGTTTTGGTCTGGTCTTCTGTCACGGTGCACACACGAGGGAGGAACAGGAACACGCAGACGAGGATATAAACTCAAATGATAATATTTAATAACACATCAAGGCAGGACATGACAGGACAAGGCAGTACTCACAAACAGGATACACCGGGAATAACAAGTAGACCAGACACCATCAAACTGAACAGGCATGAACTAATATACACAGGTAAATCATAGATAATTAGACAAACACGGCTGGACATGAATTAACTAATAATGACATTAAACAAGGACAGGAAACAAACCAAATAAGGAAACATGAGGTGGGGACACATGACACACGACAGAGGACTGACATCAGGTTTGTTTAGTTTTTTTCATCCCAAAATCAAGTATTGTGCATCTGTATAAGACTTACTGTTTTAAAGCATAAATTTCCTTTAAAGCTTGAATAAAAGGTTACCAAATATATTTTCATACCCGTTGTGTTCTAACAAAGTCAACAATCAGTTATCTTTGTTTTATACAATTTACTTCTACGAAGGATCACAATACTTTTATAAGTTGTATTTTTTAAAATACAACTAAACCAGATAAAATGTTATTATTTTTGACAAACTACATTTAAAATATTTCATCTTAAAATGATTTGCTCTTATTTTCTAAGGTCCAATAGATGAACCTTCTTAACCGAACAAAGAAAAGATAATTTACATTCATTCATCATATTTTATTCAATTTTATATATTTATTTATTTGTATTATTATTATTTTTGCACAAGTACCATTGTTTCATATCTTTCTAATACTTTTTCCTAAAGAATCAGAATGTGGATTGTTTTTTTCACCATCCAACATGAAATTAAGGAGATTTTAGGCCGAGCTTGTTTCAACTGTTTATTATTATTATTATTACATTTACATTTAGTCATTTACCAGATGCTTTTATCCAAAGCGACTTACAATTGGGGAGTACATAAAGCGATTAATCTTGAAGAGGCAAACATACAGAGGAAGTGCCAATAACACCAAGTATCAGGCATTGTTCAAATAAGTACATGCTAGCAAGGGAAGGAGAGAAAGATTAAGAGAAAGATTAAGATTTTGAAAAAGTGAAAGTTTTTTTTTTTTTCAAGTAGAGTTGAAAGAGATGTGTTTTCAGTTGTTGCTTGAAAATTGTCAGGATCCAGCATTCCGGATGGGGGTGGGAAGATCATTCCACCGGCCAGGAACAGTGAAAGAGAATGTTCTGGAGAGTGATTTTGAGCCTCTCTGTGATGGTACCACGAGGCTCACTAGCAGATCTCAGACTTCTGGAGGGATGTAAATTCGTAATAGTGAGTGGAAGTAGGTGGGTGCTGAGCCTGTGGTTGTTCTATATGCAAGCATCAGTGTCTTGAACTGGATGCCAGCTGCAACTGGTAGCCAGTGCAAGGAGACAAAGAGAGGTGTAACATGGGCTCTTTTGGGCTCGTTGAAGACCAGTCGTGCCGCTGCATTCTGAATCATTTGTAGAGGTTTGATTGTGTTTGATGGAAGTCCAGCTAGAAGAGCATTGCAGTAGTCCAGTCTAGAAATGACAAGGGCCTGGACAAGAAGTTGTGCAGCATGCTCTGTCAGAAAGGGCCTGATCTTTCTGATGTTGTGTAGTGCAAACCTGCAAGATCGAGCAGTCTTTGCAATGTGGTCTTTGAAGGTCAGCTGGTCATCGAAGATTACACCAAGATTTCTGACCGAAGCTGATGGGGTAATTGTTGATGAACCTAACTGAATCGTGAAATCATGCTGTAGAGTTGGAGTTGCAGGGAAGACAAGAAGCTAAGTCTTTGCCAGGTTGAGCTGTAGATGGTGTTCTTTCATCCATGCCGAGATGTCCGCCAGGCAGCCTGAGATCCGTGCAGCTATCTGGTCGAAATGAGAGATAGAGCTGTGTGTCATCAGCATAGAAATGGTAGGAGAAGCCATGTGCCTGTATGATGGGAGCCAGCGATGTAGTGTATGTGGAGAGTAGGGTACATTAGGGTGTACTCGCATATAGAGTAGATATAGAATAAACCTTATTGTCCATGCTTTCTTCCTATACTATATTATACAAAGATAATATCCAAAAAGTTCTATGGGGGCATAGTTGTAATTTCCTAGAGGTCTAGTTTCTCAGAAAGTGTACACATAATTTAAGAAAAAGGGACATAATACAGAATACAGAAAAACCTCCTGTGACTGTCATTGTACTTATGGTTAGTGTTACGGATGACGCTGTACACATTTTGTTTGCTGGACTGTATATGTCATTCAGCGTTTATAGAAATAATTTAAATTAAGAAATGTTCTACTTGAGAGCATTTTACTAAGTCTGTATTACTTTTTAGGACAATTATCCATCTCCATATCCATACGATGAACCGTCAACATGAAAAATAAGTTTCTGTTTTACAACTGAAACATTACTCACCATCAAGCTCAAAGACCCACTGTTATGACCTTCAGTCATTTGTCTGTTGTTTCTATGCTGCCTTCTGGTGTTTTCTCTCTCTCTCTCTCTCTCTCTCTCTCTCTCTCGCTCTCTCTAGGATTACATTTGTTTCCAGGAAGGTGGTGCTTGGAGTTGATCTGATGGAGGTGGTGATTGGTTCTCATCCTTGCCTGACTCGGATAAAGGGCTGCCCTAAACGTGGATCGAGGCCTTCTGTGCCATTGTACTTCTCGTCGCTCATTTCGTGCAGTTCGTTTGTACTTCTCGTCGCTTATTTCGTGCCGTTCGTTTGTGCGTTCTTCTGCCTGTATTCTGCTCTGTCAATTTCATCTTTCCTGTTGACAGAGTTGCTTGTATTTAGTCCGCGCTTTACTCACTACAACTATCAATTCTGACTGTGCAATGTTAACTGACAAATTGTATATAGCTTATGTAAATAGACAGTAATTTATTATGACAAGGGACGTAGGGGGATAGACGCCATTTTATTTTCGGAATTATCTTTTTATATTGTTTTTGGAAAAGGGAGTTAGGTAAGTTGTGATTGTATTTCATTTTCTTTCATTTTGATTTAGGAAATATAGAGGCATAATAAAGAGTCACTTTTGTTTGTTGTTTTGGCCTTGTCTTCCCCTGATGTTAATCCCTTACCTTATCTGTAATAAAAGCTTGTTAATTCTAATTCTTTCTGGTATCGAGACTCTCTTCATCCTATCTGTTGCGATTGATCCCAAGCGGTCGTAACAGAAATTGGTGGCTCGTCCCAAAAAAAAGTGATACCTCATCTTTTCAGTGAACTCGTCATAAAGAAGGAAAAATATATAGAAAATTGGGGAGCTCGTGTTTGTTATAGTGTTGGGTAATGAAATTTGCTTTGTATATTTTTGTCTGGCTAGTGGTTTTCAATATAAGGGGGAGGGAATTCGGAATGTCTAAGAAATTCGAGTTGGACAATTTTGCAACTCAACCTTCTGTTGGACAATTAGACATTTGTCGTAAGGATGATTTATTTTTGATTGCTGATTTTTATCAAATTAAAGTTCCTCGTGGTGCAGTAAAGCAAGAAATCAAGGAGGTGATTTATAAGCATTTGGTGGAGCATGGCGTTTTGTCGGAGGAGAGTGAAGCAGGTGTTGCAGATCAGTGGCCAGTTTCCGTGGGTAAGGGGGCGGAGTATCCCGAACGCGAGGAGATGGCCGGCATGGATCCTGTCGATCTCCCTCCTTCAACTGATCCTCGGTTGGCAATCAGACTCAAAGAGCTTGATCTAGAGCTGAGTAAGCAGCGGTACCAGAGTCAGCTGTTGCACGCACGCACAGTTAAAATGGAATCTCATCGAGCAATCAAGCTCAAGGGCCCGGTTTTTCAAAAGTAATCCACTAGGATTTTGGATAACGGATTGGATCAAATCTTGAAAATGTGTTTTTCAAAAGAAAAAACGGATTACATAATCAGATTAGATCACGTAATCCAATCTTGGTTTTGATCCGGATCAAACCTTTAGTTTGGGTTTTTTTAGAACTTTTTTGTAGGATTTGGATCACTTTGATCCAAAAAATCTGGATTAAACTGATCCCATCAGAAGGGTGGATTCAGCGTGGATTTCATGGCCAAAATGTAATGAAAACTTTAAAAATGTATCAAATAATACTATATTTGGATCATGCCGTATCTTACAAGATATCCTATTTATTCATAAGGTTTTAATTTTATTTGTTCATCCGTCAGGCTACAGTGATTAGGTAGGCTTTAACGTATTCAGCCTTTCAGTATAGGCCTACAGCAAAGTAGAAAGAGTTTGGCCTCATAAAATAATCCCCCAAACAGCTGTCAAAATTGACCAAAAACAATAAATTTTATTCTGTCACTAATTTATATATATATTCATCACAATCGAAAATATTTTTGTTTTTAGAATATTTATTAGTGATGCATGCAATGATTACAGAATAACCAAAAAAATGCAAAGAATGGCAATCACTGATTCCCCTCCGGGAACATCGAGCTGCGTCGAAACGCTAGGGGAACGCCATCAGCGTTGTCCAGCTCTGAATCATATGTGTAATCAGTCAAAATTGACAGGCGTCAGGTGCGGTGACGTCATGACCAGGATGCTTAAAAGCACGTGATGTGCGGCGGCGCCAGCTTTTGTCATTCAGCAAAGCTCTCTGTGTGTGTCAGTCGAATGTGTTCTGTGAGTCTGTTACTATCAAGATAGGAAATAAGAAAGTTTATTCTTAAAAGATAGGCAAAGAAAGACTAGAAGCAGACATATCAAAGGCCAATGAGGGAAAGTAGATCACGTTACAGACTGTGTGTTCCTCTCTGACTGGAGGCGAAAACTCTCTTTGAGGAGGGAGTTTTTCACCTGCGTCCTCGCAGCACCTGCCACGCTGCCGCTGAGGCGGAGCAGTGGCTGTGCTGCAGATGGGTTAGATGGAAAGATTAAGGCGGGTGATCCCCTATCTTCCTTTCCCATCAGATCCAGCGTCCGCCGGGCACGCTCCGAGTGTGTCGCGCCTATGATCTCCCAGTCCCGCTGCTGCTGAGGCACCGCGGTGAGTGAGATCACGGGATCGCACATAGATCTGGCGGACGGGTTGGAGACGGGTTCGCCCTATTTCCACCTGTATTCCCCAGGTCTAGCGCTCTCGGGATACACACAGTTTTTGCGATGATCTGGCTGAGGCGAAAACTCTCTTTGAGGAGGGAGTTTTCACCTGCGTTCGCAGATGGATTAGATGGGAAGATTAAGGCGGGTGATCCCTATCTTCTTTTCCCATCAGATCCAGCGTCCGCTGCAATGCATTGTGCTCCCGCCGGTGCACGCTCCGAGTGTGTCGCGCCTATGATCTCGCGGTCCCGCGGCTGCTGAGGCACCGCGGCGAGTGAGATCACGGAGCGCACATAGATCTGGCGGACGGGTTGGAGACGGGTTCGCCCTATTTCCACCTGTATTCCCCAGGTCTAGCGCTCTCCCGGGGCGGAAGCCTAAGCTATAGTTCTTCCCCCTTGAGTGAGAGTGCGCTAATCTGCAGCAGTTTCTCTTCAAGAAGATTTATTTGTTTTGTTCCGAGCAACGCACGCATTATGGTGATCCTCGGTTCATTTATGCACTTTCAGACCGTGTTTACTTGTCTGGGTGTTTGACTGCATTTAATTTTGAATAATTAACTATGCATTTTATCCGACTATGAGAGGTAGATATATATTTATACATATATATATATATATATATATTGTAGAGGAATATATACAATTATATATTGTATATGACCTACAAGAGCCTCTTGGGATACTTCTCAAGTGAGAGCACAATGTTTACCTCTCTTCCTCCAAGGAGGTTGAGGTGGTCAGCTTGGGCTGCTGGGCGGAGCAGCCCCAATTGTGTTCAGCTCCCTATTCGGGAATGTCACTTCTCGTGCCGCCAGAATCGGAGTCAGAGTAGCGCCCGGGCCGAAGACGGATCTGCGGATCGTTAGTCTTCGGCCAGAACGCCCTGATGCCATGGTCCAGGGCCTTGAGGGCCGGCCCCTCTGGGGAAGAGCGGTGTACACCGCATTACACGGTGCCCGTCTCTCCTCAGTGCCCTCAGGAGATCAGTCTGCTAACCCTGCCAGTGTTCTAGGGCACAGCGGTCTCCAGCGGCGCTTCTCTCAGTCTCTTCCGCCCAGAAATGTAGCGGAGATGGGAGGCTCGCCACCCCTTCGGGGGTCTCTAGAGCAGCTAGATCGGCCGTCCCCTGCCGGTCCTCCGTTCCAGGGCACCGAGCTAGCCGCTCTAAGTACACCAGAGGCCAGTCTCAAGAGACTGGTTCCCTTAATAAGTCACCTGGCGGTGTGGGAGCCCTTGCCAAGCGTGTTTTATTGGGATCTGCCTGAGCAGACTCTGGTTCCTAGTCTTCCTTAGAGATGACGTAGGTCTGAGGACCGTCATTTCCAATAGGAGGCTTCTGAAGCAGTCCTGATGCCAAAGCCCAGGACTGGTGAGGGCAGGCCCCTCTGGGGAAGAGCGGTGTACACCGCATTACACGGTGCCCGTCTCTCCTCAGTGCCCTCAGGAGATCAGTCTGCTAACCCTGCCAGTGTTCCAGGGCAGCGGTCTCCAGCGTTCTCTCATTCTCTTCCGCCCAGAAATGTAGCGGAGCTGGGAGGCTCGCCACCCCTTGAGGGGTCTCTAGAGCAGCTAGATCGGCCGTCCCCTGCCGGCCTCCGTTCCAGGGCACCGAGCTAGCCGCTCTAAATAGGTCAGTCTCGAGAGGCTGGTTCCCTTAGTAGGCCACCCGGCGGCAGGAGCCTGCCAAGCGTGTCTCATTGGGATCTGCCTGAGCAGACTCTGGTTCCTAGTCTTCCTTAGAGATGGCGTGGGTCTGAGGACCGTCATTTCCAATAGAAGGCTTCTGAGGCAGTCCTGAGGCCAAGGCCCAGGACTGTTGAGGCAGGCCCTCTGGGGAAGAGCGGTGTACACCGCATTACAGTGCCCGTCTCTCCTCAGTGCCCTCAGGAGATCAGTCTGCTAACCCTGCCAGTGTTCCAGGGCGCAGCGGTCTCCAGCGGCGTTCTCTCAGTCTCTTCCGCCCAGAAATGTAGCGGAGCTGGGAAGCTCGCCACCCCTTGAGGGGTCTCTAGAGTAGCTAGATCGGCCGTCCCCTGCCGGTCCTCCGTTCCAGGGCACCGAGCTAGCCGCTCTAAGTACAGGTCTGAGGACCGTCGTTTTCTTAGGAGACTTCTAAGGCAGTCCTGATGCTACATTCCAGGACTTATGAGGGCAGGCCCCTCTGGGGAAGAGCGGTTTACACCGCAATACACGGTGCCCGTCTCTCCTCAGTGCCCTCAGGAGATCAGTCTGCTAACCCTGCCAGTGTTCCAGGACGCAGCGGTCTCCAGCGCAGAAATGTGGCGGAGCTGGGAGGCTCGCCACCCCTTCGGGGGTCTCTAGAGCAGCTAGATCGGCCGTCCCCTGCCGGTCCTCCGTTCCAGGGCACCGAGCTAGCCGCTCTAAGTACACCAGAGGCCAGTCTCAAGAGACTGGTTCCCTTAGTAAGTCATCTGGCGGTGTGGGAGCCCTTGCCAAGCGTGTCTTATTGGGTCCTGCCTGAGCAGACTCTGGTTCCTTAGTCTTCCTAGAGATGGACGGGTCTGAGGACCGTCGTTTCCAATAGGAGACTTCTAAGGCAGTCCTGATGCTACATCCCAGGACTTATGAGGGCAGGCCCTCTGGGAAGAGCGGCTTACACCGCATTACACGGTGCCCATCTCTCCTCAGTGCCCTCAGGAGATCAGTCTGCTAACCCTGCCAGTGTTCCAGGGCAGCGGTTTCCAGCGCTTCTCTCAGTCTCTTCCGCCCAGAAATGTAGCGGAGCTGGGAGGCTCGCCACCCCTTCGGGGGTCCCTAGAGCAGCTAGATCGGCCGTCCCCTGCCGGTCCTCCGCTCCAGGGCACCGAGCTAGCCGCTCTAAGTACACCAGAGACCAGTCTCGAGAGACTGGTTCCCTTAGTAGACTATTCGGCAGCGTGGCGGGCCGAGTATAGTCTCTGACCCGATTTCTCTCCTCGACGGCTCTCCATGGGGGATTCCCGTCAGGAGGGATCTCCTCTCACTGGCAGCGGGCATGATCTTTCACCCCCGCTCGGAGTTGTGGGAACTATGGGTGTGGCTCCCGAGGGGGCACAACTCATAGCCTCTGGTCTCTCAACTGAGGTTGCTGAGACCATCCTCCAATCTAGAGCTCCCTCAATAAGGAAACTGTACGCCCTGAAGTTGAGACTCCGGGTGCGGAGACCGCCAGCTTGATCCAGTTAACTGCCTGCTGAGACAGTGCTGGAGCTCTCGCAGGCCCGTTTCTCCGCAGAGTTAGCCCACTCCACCCTGAAGGTCTACGTGGCGGCTATAGCACCTACCACGCCCCTCTTGGTGGCCTTTCAATAGGCAAACTCTCTTTTATACGTTTCCTCCGGTGGAGGCCAGGGTGCTTATGCTAAGTAGTGGCTGGATGCTCTCCTATGACCTCGAGTCCTCTGATCTCCCTCGCCTTTGGGAATCAAGGCTCACTCTACTTAAGGTATGGCGGCCTCCAAGGCCTTCTGGCAGGTATACCTGTGCAGGACATCTGTGGACGCTGGTGGGTGGTCTCGCCCCTAACTTTCCAGGTTCTACGACCTGGCTCTGCGAAAGCCACCCCTGGCTTGTCTTTTCCCTTGCCATAGCTGTGCATTCCACACACTAAGCAGGGATTTGCAAGTATGGCGGCGTGGATATCTCGTTCCCCTAGCGTTTCGACGCGGCTCGATGTTCCCGGAGACGTCCCAGGTTACGTATGTAACCCTGGTTCCCGAGGAACGAGGCGGCTGCGTCGCAGGGCCATACTTCCGGCATCCCTACTAGAGCTATGCTTCATTCCTGGAAGCTGGCGCCGCACATCACGTGCTTTTAAGCATCCTGGTCATGACGTCACCGCACCTGACGTCTGGCCGTCAATTTTGACTGATTACACATATGATTCAGAGCTGGACAACGCTGATGGCGTTCCCCTAGCGTTTCGACGCAGCGTCTCGTTCCCTCGGGGAACCAGGGTTACATACGTAACCTGGGACGTTTTTGAAATCCAAAACAAATCCAAATCAGAAATAGTGTCTAACTATTGCGTCCCTTGTTGCACGTCCTGTTTGCTCGTTCTGGCAGAATGCAGGAGGTTGGTTAGGGTCTCCAAGGGGCTCAGGTGCATCATTGTCAGCACAGAGAGGGACATTGCGCTTAGTAGCGATGTTGTGCAGGACAATACAGGCAAGGGTTATGTTGCATGCTTTCTGTGGTTCCGCTCTCAGGTAGTTAAGGCATGCAAAGCGCCTCTTAAGAACTCCATTTAAACGCTCAATTGCACATCTTGCTCTGCAATGAGCAGTGTTGAAGCGTGCCTGCGCCGGTGTATTTGCTGTTAGAAAAGGAGTCATCAGCCATGGTAGGAGTGGGTAGGCACTGTCTCCTAATATTACGCCATCCGGTCGGTTGGTTTGGAGGTCTCTATATAGAGCGCTCTCCCTCAGGATGCGTGCATCATGGACAGACCCAGGCCACTTGACAACGCAGTTGGTGATGATGAGGTCAGCATCACACACAAGTTGGACATTGATGCTGTGCCTCCCCTTTCTGTTTATAAACTCCCATTCATTCTCACGAGGTGCTTGTATATGCACATGTGTGCAGTCGATTGCTCCAATAGTATTGGGCATATTCCCCAAAAGAAAAAAGCTGCGCTTGGCCTGGGCAATCTGGTTGTCCTTTGGAAAAGAAACAAATTCATTGACCAGGCTGGCCAGTGCGATTGACACATCTCTCACCACATCACACACAGCTGATTTCACCACTCCCATATAGTCACCAACAACTTGATAGAAAGTCCCACATGCATAAAATCGGGAGCAATGAGGATCTGGTCTTCCACAGACAGACCGTGACTCCTTTGGGTTCTGTGTTGAAGTTTTGGCCTGAGAAGGTTCACAAGGTACTTTATATCAGCCTTCCCAAAGCGAAACCGGACATACAGCTCCTCAGTGGTGTATTGCTCCAGTGGCTTGGTGCGTTCAACATACACCCTTTGGACGGTATCCTCTCCTGGCAAAGTGGTGGTGGCGGTGGACAACAACTGCCATTTCACTGTCTCTCTGTGAATCCTCTGAGAAAGGCTGATTTATATGGCAGTGTAGTTGGTCTTTTCAAACACACCTATTACAACTGATTAGTTTTGGCTTGCGTTCAATTGAGGCAATTGGACACAAGGCCTATAATTGATGAACAATGTTCACTATAGTAAAGCAACGGAACCATGGACTCAAGAAGCTGTAACTTCACTGCTGCTGAAACCAATGCACTACTAGAGGGTGTTCGGTGCCATTATGGAACAATAGTGGGAAGTTTTAATTCTGCTAAGGATACCAACAAAAAGAAAAATTATGTTTGGATTTTAATCACAAAAAATGTGAATGCCATAGGGTCTGGCCAGAGGAGGACCACAGACCAAATCAAATTGCGGTGGAAGAATCTTAAGGCCAGGGCAACAAAGGACCATGCTGAAGCCAGAAACCCACAAACAGGCAACAAGCCATTTAAGAGGGGAGATTACACAGATGTGGTCCTCGACATCATTGGAGGTGAGAAGTCGCAAGCTCTCCATGGTATTCAAGGTGTTGTAGGGGATGGCGAGCCTTGGATTGAGGAGGAGGAGGAGAATCTGCCAGTTCCTCCTGAGGCTGATCCAGAGGCGTATTTATATTGAATCTCAGCTCTGTTCCTGAGGAAGAAGCTGGATCCTCATTGGTTGAGCCAGTGGTAGTTGCCACAGGATCTCAGAGGAAAGGCTTGAGCGCCCTTCATCAAACAAAGATGATGATTACAAGGCACTTCTGCAAAAGAGACTGAAAGGGCAGAAGCACAGCTTCGTCTGGCAGAGGAACAACTGACTCTGACCAAACTGCAGCAAACCAAGGCCAGACTTGAGATCCGCCTCCTAAAGGCTACGCTCAGACAAGCTGGTCTCTCCACATCAGATGAGGAAGTCTGAAATTATTGTGGAGTATTTGACATTAAGTCTTTTTTAATTCAATACATCTATACTTGATACTTGTTATAAATATCCTCAATGTACAGTGTTTGTGTTGTAGGTCTCAGATGAGCGGACTGCTGGAAGAGGATGGGGTGGGGTTTTCATTTCAAATAAAAATAAACTTATATTGACCCCACACTGGCTATTCTACTTGTTGCTCTTTACATATCTATAGTTCTACATTGTGATTTCCTATCCTGTTTGAGCACTGGTTATCCAGCACTGGTTATCCAGATTTGGTGATCCTGAAAAGTTCCTATCCGGATCAGATTGATCCAATCCGATGTTGCTTTAAACTGGCTCCAAAAGTAAGCTGGATTACGTGATTACGTCAAAAAAAGGATTACTAAATGCGGATCGATTTTATCCGGATTAAACCTTTTGAAAAACCGGGCCAAGGAGTTGGAGCTCGAGCTCAGAAATAAGTCACCTGGTTGACCCACAGCTGCTGATGCGCTCGGCGTAAGCATGCCAGCGCCGTTACCCATCAATGCTTCCACTCCAAGTCCTATTCCTGCACCTCGACGAAACCAAGTAAGTCAACCTGTGTTTGATGTTAGTCGACAAATTTCACTCGTACCGCCGTTTCGAGAGGCGAGGTGGATACTTATTTTACGGTGTTTGAGCGGATTGCTGCTACGTTAAATTGGCATGAATGTTTGGCCACTGTTGCTGCAATGCAAACTTGTAGGTAAAGCCCAAGAAGTCTGCTCCGCGTGCGCTTGAACAAAGCTTGGATTATGGCGTGATGAAAAATGCTGTATTGCGTGCATATGAACTAGTCCCAGGCGTGCCGACAAAAGTTTCGAAATCTTGTGAAAACCCTAATAGCGTTCACTGAATTCGCTAGAGACAAAGCAAATTTGTTTGATAGATGGTGTGCTGCAAACAAGGTAGACACGTTGGAGCAACTGAAGGAGTTAATACTGTTGGAGGAATTTAATAATTGTCTGTCGGAGAAAATAGTTGTCTATTTAAATGAGCAGAAAGTGTCTTCTCTTTCTGAAGCCGCAGTTTTTTCTGATGAATTTGTACTTACGCACAGAGTAGTATTTTCACCTGCAAAGCATAATATTTCTAGTCGGGTGGGTACTTCTAAAGATACTGCTGTAGTATATAAGAAAGTAGTAAGTGTAGACAGTATGGAAGGCCGTGAGTGCTTTTATTGTCATGAGGTTGGGCACCTCATTGCAAATTGTCCCACTTTGAAGCGCAAAGCGGGTAGAAAGGAAAAGTTTTCGAAAAGTGTCGCGTTGATTGAGAGATCAGTTTTGTCACTCGAGCATAACGAATCTGTAAGTTCGTCGAGTGAGTCAATTTTTGAACCATTCATTTATGATGGTATTGTTTCACTGACTGAAGATAGTTCTGAGATGAAGCGCATTCGCATCCTCAGTGATACTGGTGCCGCCCAATCGTTTATCTTGCAAGGTGCGTTGCCATTTTCTGAACAGTCTAGCTGTGGTTCCAGTGTGTTGGTTCAAGGGATTGATCTCACAGTAATTAAAGCTCCTTTGCATCAAGTGTTTCTGCGTTCGGGAATTATTTCAGGGAATGTTAAACTGGCACTTCGGGCACAATTACCGGTTAAAGATGTGTCGCTCATTCTTGGGAATGATTTGGCTGGTGACAAAGTTTTTTGTTTGCCCGAGGTAGCAGAAACCCCTGTTGCAACTGATGTCGATGTGTTGTGCGAGGAATTTCCTGATGTGTTTGGCACATGTGTTGTTACCCGATCTCAAGCATGTAAATTTAGAGATACTGTAGACCTCTCGGATTCTTTTCTGTGTACTGACAATTTTAATAGGGTAAAGAAAGGTGAGGACACAGTTGACGTAGAAGTGTGCGCACTTCCGAATGTCGATTTACCCATTGGGAAACCAATGTTGGTTGAAGCTCAGCGTACTGATTTAACTTTAAGTCATTGCATAAAAGCTGCCGTCAAGCTGCCTGATTTGTCTGAGCATCCAGTGGCATACTACTTCGAGGGAGATGTTTTGATGCGTAAGTGGTCTCCGCGTCATGCAAAGAGTGACTGGAGCACTGTTTTCCAAGTCATTGTTCCGAAGCCTTACAGACTACAAGTGCTGAGTGTAGCGCATGATCACGAACTTTCCGGTCATCTGGGTATTCGTAAAACTTATGATCAGTTGTTGAAACATTTCTTTTGGCCTTCCATGAAGTCGGATGTAGCTAAATTTTGTAAATCGTGTCATGCATGCCAAATTGCCGGTAAGCCAAATCAAATACCTCCTCCCGCTCCGTTGAAGCCTATACCTGTATTAGGAGAACCATTTGAACGAATCCTGATTGACTGTGTGGGGCCATTACCTAAAACGAAGTCTGGAAACTCTTATCTTTTGACGTTAATGTGTGCCTCTACCAGATTTCCTGAAGCAATACCATTGCGTTCTATCAAAGCTCACACAATTGTCAAAGCAGTGGTTAAGTTTTGCACTACGTTTGGAATGCCGAAACACATTCAATCTGACCAAGGTACTAATTTTATGTCTAATGTGTTCGCAAAAGTAATGAAACAGTTAGCTATCAAACATCACGTATCCAGTGCGTACCACCCTCAATCGCAAGGCGCTATCGAACGATTCCATCAAACGTTAAAGTCAATGCTCAGAACCTTTTGCGTGGAACATGAGAAGGAATGGGATGAGCACATCCCACTCTTGTTGTTTGCAGTTCGGAATACTACTCAAGCTTCTCTTGGATTCAGTTCTTCTGAGTTGGTTTTTGGACATACTGTTCGTGGTCCGTTGAAAATTCTGCAGGAACAAATTCTGTCATCCAGTCGTATGTCACCAACCACCAGTGTGTTAGATTATGTTAGTGTATTTCGTGAACGCTTGCATTCAGTGTGGAAATTAGCACAAAAATCACTCAGTTCTGTACAAAGCCAAATGAAAACTCACTACGATAAAAAAAACTGTCACCCGATCATTTCAGGCTTGAGATAAAGTTCTTGTTTTAATTCCAACGCCAGGTTCAGCGCTCCAAGCTAAATTCGCTGGTCCTTATGCGATCAAAGAGAAACTCGGAGATACAGATTATATAGTTGAAACCCCCGATCGTAGAAGAAAATCGCGCGTCTGTCACATTAATATGCTGAAGGCATATGTGTCACGTTCTGATTCTGATGTTAACAAATCTGTTGTTACTATAGCACCAGTTACTGTGTCACTTTCAGAGTACTCGCCCGAGAGTGACTCTTTGAGAATGAATAGTGCATCATTTTTATCGGCTCGTTTACCTAATTCTGAAACCTTGTTGCATTTATCAGAAAAATTGTTACACTTGTCTGTATCAGCTCAGGTAGATATTTCTAATCTTATTGAGAAGTATCCAACTTTGTTTAATGACTTTCCTTCGATTACCCACGTGATAAACCACGACATAGATGTCGGTTCACATGCCCCAGTTAAACAAAATGCTTATCGTGTAAACCCACTCAAAAGACAGTTAATGAAGCAGGAAACGCAGTATTTGTTAGAGCACAATTTAGCCGTTCCTAGTACTAGTCCGTGGTCTTCCCCATGCCTACTCGTCCCTAAACCAGATGGATCCTCCAGATTCTGTACTGATTATCGTAAAGTTAACGCTTTAACAAAAGCGGATTCTTTTCCACTTCCTCGTATGGAAGATTGTGTCGATCGAGTAGGAAATGCTAAGTTTGTAACTAAATTAGATTTACTGAAAGGATATTGGCAGGTACCACTTACAGATCGAGCATCTGAAATCTCTGCTTTCGCTACACCCGATGCATTTATGCAGTATCGTGTTATGGCCTTTGGACTTGAAATGCTGGAGCTACTTTTCAGCGGTTAATGTCTATAGTGCTGTCCAATGTGCCCAATTGCGAGGCTTATTTGGATGATGTAGTGTGTTATACTGATACGTGGGAAGGTCATCTCGAAACCTTGAATGATGTTTTTAAGTGTTTGAGAAATGCAAATTTGACTTTGAATTTGTCAAAGTGTGAATTCGGTTGTGCCACAGTTACGTATTTGGGAAAAGAGGTGGGAAATGGTCAAGTTCGTCCACTTAACTCAAAAGTACAGGCCATTCTTGATTTTCCTGTTCCTACCTCCAAGAAGGAACTTCGTCGATTTCTCGGCATGACTGGTTATTATCGATGCTTTTGTAAAAAATGTTCAGTTGTCGCCAGTCTCCTCACTAAACTACTAAGTAAAGCAGTTTCATTTAAGTGGTCTCCAGAATGTCAGCCTGCCTATGAGGCGTTGAAAACTTTACTTTGTAGTGCTCCTGTACTTGCTGCACCTTGTTTTGAAAAACCGTTCTTACTAGAGCTAGTGGCTCTGGTGCAGGTGCCGTTCTTCTTCAAATGGGTGCTGATGGTTTGAATCACCCAATTAGTTTCTTTTCAAAGAAATTTCACAAACACCAAGTCAATTACAGTACCATAGAAAAAGAAGCTCTCGCTTTAATTCTCGCTTTGCAACATTTTGAGGTCTATGTTGGGTCTAGCTCACAGTTAGTTACAGTGTACACGGACCACAACCCTCTTGTGTTTTTGCAGCGGATGTCTAATGCAAATCACCGTCTTATGCGATGGTCTCTAATCTGTCAAAGTTACAATTTACTGATCTGTCATAAGAAAGGTATTGATAATGTAATTGCGGACACCCTATCCCGTGTTAATCAGTAAAACTATAGTGTTTTATTTTTAGTGTGGGGGTGTTATGACCTTCAGTCATTTGTCTGTTGTTTCTATGCTGCCTTCTGGTGTTTTCTCTCTCTCTCTCTCGCTCTCTCTAGGATTACATTTGTTTCCAGGAAGGTGGTGCTTGGAGTTGATCTGATGGAGGTGGTGATTGGTTCTCATCCTTGCCTGACTCGGATAAAGGGCTGCCCTAAACGTGGATCGAGGCCTTCTGTGCCATTGTACTTCTCGTCGCTCATTTCGTGCAGTTCGTTTGTACTTCTCGTCGCTCATTTCGTGCCGTTCGTTTGTGCGTTCTTCTGACTGTATTCTGCTCTGTCAATTTCATCTTTCCTGTTGACAGAGTTGCTTGTATTTAGTCCACGCTTTACTCACTACAACTATCAATTCTGATTGTGCAATGTTAACTGACAAATTGTATATAGCTTATGTAAATAGACGGTAATTTATTATGACAAGGGACGTAGGGGGATAGACGCCATTTTATTTTTTGGAAAAGGGAGTTAGGTAAGTTGTGATTGTATTTCATTTTCTTTAATTTCGATTTAGGAAATATAGAGGCATAATAAAGAGTCACTTTTGTTTGTTGTTTTGGCCTTGTCTTCCCCTGATGTTAATCCCTTACCTTATCTGTAATAAAAGCTTGTTAATTCTAATTCTTTCTGGTATCGAGACTCTCTTCATCCTATCTGTTGCGATTGATCCCTAGCGGTCGTAACACCCACATTCAGTAACGTCAGAGGTTGTACACGCTCTTGAAAAGGTTACAGACATAAAATATAAAGGAATTTTGTGAGAATAAAAACCCTATTATCTCAAGAGAGGCATTTGTGTATTTTTTTGTGTGACTTTTTTCTTTACGTCACTAGATTTAGACCTGGGGTGGAGGTGTACAAACATGTGTCCAGTTATAGGTGGGAGGGAGGGGTGGGGGTGGAATTTTTATGACCCTCATCAATCAAAATATCTGGAGACAAGGTGCCCTCTGAGTGATTTAATATTCTATATTTATGCAGGTCTATATGGCTGCAATGATCGAGTGTTAATAACTGAATCTAAATTCATCCCATACTCAGATTAGAACACACACACACAATGAGGGTGTGGATACAGAAATAATTGGATTTTTAATATCTGACGTCACGGACACTTATTTACTATAAGATAGGAACGTTTAAAAATTGTAAGAGAATCAATATAGGCTCAAATATTTTATTAAGATATAAACAAGGAAACATTGAGCTTGCATGAAAACTTTTTATTAGCACTTTATAATCTACAAGTTTGTGACGCTTTGAGCAACGTAGGCTATAACTCATCTCTTTGGGGGCGCAGTTGGTAAAATGTATTTCATATTACTATTGTTGCGATTGACCAAGGTTCAAATCTGCCTTTTGGAGAACTTTTTTTTCTCCCTTTTGAAATTTCAAACTGTTAAATGTGAGACAAAATCATCACAATTAAAAGAACCAAACGCTTAAACTACTTCAGTCTGTGTGCATTTAATTTATTCAATACACTAGTTTCACAATTTGAGTTGAATTACTGAAATAAATGAACTTTTCCACGACATTCTAATTTATTGAGATGCACCTCTATATATAAATGTTAACCTATACATAGACTCTAAAAAATACAAACTGTACGAATGCATCAAATGAATACTGTACATGGGCAGAGAGAAACAGCGTAAGTCAAGCTGCTGGCTGTGAACAGTGTAAGGTGACTTGTAGTGCATGAGCATGTAAACATACATATACTATCAAGTCTTTTGTGGGATTATGTACACACAGTAATGTGTGAAAGGTGTCTTGTGCGAATAGAGGAGAGTGCGTTACTACAGGTGGTTTGTACAGGGCCACTCACCTGTGTGTAGTACACTTTGAATTGCACAAAAAAGCTGTTGAGCAGTCTGGCAGAGCGGGCTCTGATGCTCCGGTACCGTCTTCCTGATGGTAGGAGCTGGAAGAGACTGTGGGAGGGATGGGTGGGGTCCTTCACAATACTATTTGCTTTGCTGGAGCATCGTACAAGGAAAATGTCAAGGATGGAGGGGAGAGGGGCACCGATGATCCTTACAGCTGTGTTCACTGTCCGCTGGAGGACAGTGGAGGACACTAAATTATTCATTATGTTTTAATAATTTTAATTAAAATGTATACTCACTCAATAAGTTATTATTGCAGAGGTGCAGATAATTGCCACTATTTGCAATAAGTAATATAAATAGCAGAAAATCCTGCTATTTTAACAGTGTAAATACAGTTGCGCTAATAAGTATTTGATACACTGACGATTTTTCAAGGTGTCCCACTTACAAAGAATGGAGAGATCTGTAATTTTCATCGTAGGTACACTTCAACTGTGAGAGACAGAATCTAAAAAAAAATATCCAGAAAATCACATTTTAAAATGGAAATTAATTTCCATTTTATTGAATGAAATAAGTATTTGATACAATAGAAAAATAGATCTTAATATTTGGTACAGAAACCTTTGTTTACAATTACAGAGGTCAGACGTTTCCTGTAGTTCTTGACCAGGTTTGCACACACTGCAGCAGGGATTTTGGCCCACTCCTCCACACAGGTCTTCTCCAGATCTTTCAGGTTTTGGGGCTGTCGCTGGGCAACACAGAGTTTCAGCTTCCTCCATAGATTTTCTATTGGGTTCAGGTCTGGAGACTGGCTAGGCCACTCCGGGACCTTGAAATGCTTCGTACGGGAGCCACTCCTTAGTTGCTCTTGCTGTGTGTTTGGGGTCATTGTCATGCTGGAAGAACCAGCCACGACCCTTTTTCAATGCTCTTACTGAAGGAAGGAGGTTGTTGGCCAAAATCTTGCGATACATGGCCCCATCCATCCTCCCCTCAATACGGTGCAGTCGTCCTGTCCCCTTTGCATTCAATGGTCCGAATCGGAATTATCATCAACGTCAAAAGGTCCGAAATAATTGTTTAATTGTTATTACAAAACTTGTTTTTATAAACATGCTGATTACTTTATATTGTAAGTCTGGTGCCAGTATGTCTGGCCCCCCCTCGAGAGGACAAAAGGCCCTCGACATCCGAGACGCAATACACAGTGCAGTTCACACCCTGTACTCACGGTCTCATCATCTTTCCCTTGCCCCCCCTCCTTCTCACTTAGAACTCACTGAAAACTCATGCAATGTAATGTATGCACAAAAAAGTAACTGTACATGTTTGATATCATTTGAAATGTCTCAGTGCGCCTGGTAAAATGGTCTCATTCTCCCAATCATAATAAAAAGCTAAAGGAAGTTCTAAAATATGAGAAGTATAGTGTACAGCGTAAGGGTGTGCCCTCCCCCCTGATCTTCTATTCAGATCGCCTCCTGTATGTAAATAAGCATTCTCTGCCACAGGATATCAAGAAGCCTTTTGGTTGCAAATTCTAAAGACTAATTATAATAACAAGACCACCATTTGGTGGGCTTATTGAATTATCTGGGTTTATAAGGAAACGGGACACAAAGTTCTGGTTGTCTGTAGGTTGACTGCCCGCACAAATCGCTGTGTGTAGTTTTCATTGCCAGGTAGTAATTTAACTGATGATTCTATTCTTGTAACATTGGAGTTTTGAATTATTGTTTTGATGACCTGGTCAATAAATTGTAACATTTGATTCTATTCTGACTGCCTCTAAAGATTGCTTTCTCCCTAATAGATTAGCGGATTCGTATATTTCCGCAAGCCTGCGTCAGTTTTAGCGACGGCTAATATCCGGCGTCTTTTCAAGTGTACTTGGATGCAGGGGCGGGTTAATTCCGTTTAGGGACGGCGAATGCCGTCTGGTCAGACTAAACTCGGGTACGCCTATACCTCTGACTTTTGATTTAATGTTACTTTAAACAAGGACTTGACCAGTCCAAAGCTATTACGAATGTAGTACATTGACCTGCTAACATATCTGATAGTGGCCAAGAAACCTTTACTGAAGTAAACGAACTAAAGTTCTGAGGGGGCTCCAAGGGGGTTATCCGATGTCTCTGATTGTGTACGTGTGAATTAACGGCAAATCTTAGATACATAACCATAATTTACCTCTGATTGACGACCGGGCCTGACGAGATTGTGTCCGTGAGACCTGTGAAAAACAGGGCCTCTGAGCGATATAATTTCCCTACATCTGAGCGGGTAAAGTATTAAAAAGAGCTGAAAAGAATAATCAATCATTCGTTTCATATTTTAATGATGCACAGATATCATTAAAACCTTTTCATTTATGGAGTCAGATGAAATAACGAGATAAAATATATAAGAAAAAGTGTTCCATTTTAATGTTCTTGTTGTGTCGTGAAAAGGAAAGACTGTGTCATAAAGCCCTTCACCCGCTGAACTGCCGTCATTGGGTCGATCGAGCCGGGCCTTACAGTGGTGACCCGGCGTGATCCTCGCAAAAGGCGAGCGTGATTCTCGCAGAGACAGTCGTCATTCCAGCCGCGACAGCCGACTTGAACTCTCCTTGGGACATGAGGTTTGATTTCCTTCTCATCAATATCCAGCTGCTGTGGTAAGTATATTTTTTGTTGCCTTTTAGAAGTTGAGGGAAATATTGTTTACACCATATAGACACATTTGTAGTACGGGTCGGAATACCCACTTTTGAGATCGGAACCGAAAAACCCGGTGGTGATAAGAATTAGACGAGAAACATGTCTTTTCAGGGAAAGCACAGCAGCACTGGATGAAACCGAGTTAGAGACTCAAACTAAAAGCGAAGAATCAAAATCTGCGTTAGCGTGTAACATCAGGCCACACAGAGAAACTCGTAACCGAGCTCTTGTGAGTCTGTGGCCAGAAAAGCCGAGCCTGCGAAGCCCGATAAAGACCCGAACAAAATCAAACGACTCGCTAAAGAAAGCAGTTAAAATCGCAGTATTAAAAACCATGAAAAATGCGGATGATAAAATCACAACAATCAGCCGCCCGTTAACATGCAAAGAATGCTCTAGACACAAATTTCACAGGTCGGTTGAATTAACATTTGATTAAAGTCTTTTAAATTTTGTGGGTACCAGCTTAATAACTGGTGGGTTATTAGAAGATAATTTAGTATTATCTCATCATCTTGATAATATGGTGATTTTGATTCCATTCAATTATAACCGCTTTTCTGATTTTAAACACTTCAGTGGATGAGTTGCTATTGTTAGGAATTTTTAATTGTTAATTAAATGTCATAATTGATTATGAATTCGAAAATTCTAATTACATTTAATAATTATTTACACTTCCTGTTTACATTTTGCAACAATATGTGTTTATCAACTCAATTGCAGATTACACGTGTAAATTCTAATCCTAAGTGATCCTATTAATTTTAATTATAACATCATAAATTTTAATTAGAAACCACAAATTCTAATTTCAGACTTAACACAAGTCTGGCACTACCTGTAGGCCATACTTCATTTCCCTATGTGATCTGGTTAGCTCAAAAAAGAAAAAGAAAATATATAATAATTAATTAAAATAATTTTATTAAGTTAAAATTAAATAAATGCATAAATGTAAAGTCCTCTTTACTTAGGCCTGAGAGTAGATAGTGCTCCCCCTAGTGTTGTGTTGGAGAAGTGACAGTGACACCATACAATCAATGTCACTTCTCATTGCAACAGGTCCAACTAGTCAAGGTCACTGAAGGCATGATTTGAAGAGACGATAAATACATTGTTCCAGAAGCCCTACAGAAACCAGTGATAAAGTTGTACCACGATTATGCACACGTATCAGCTCCCAAAACACAACAGCTGATCCAAAAGAACTTCTGGTGGCCACAAATGGCATCAGACATTCAAAGATGGTGTGACACATGCATCGTATGTGCCTCCATTAACCAAGGCAAGCCTGGCCGTACAAAACTGTGTAGACCAGAGCCACCCAAGGGACCTTGGGAGTTACTCCAATTGGATTTCATAGACCCACTACCTAGTGCCAAAGGGGGGTATCGTTATTGCCTTGTGATAATTGACAAATTTTCCAATTTAACAGTGCAAACACAGTGGCACGAGATAATTGACAAATTTTCCAATTTAACAGTGCAAACACAGTGGTACGAGTAGTAGCGAATCAAATCCTCCCACTCTGGGGAGCACCAATCACTCACACACAACCTGAAATGTGGGAGGTGGGTGTTGCTTAACACTCCAAGGGGCCATCCACACAAAAAATACATGGCCTCCCGGATTAGTACCGGATCCAAATTGCACACCACAAATTTGATGTAGTTCAGGTAACACCCACCCACCTACAAAGAAACATTTCAGGACACACTCGAGCAACAAATTCATGCACAACCTCACTGCCTGGTATCAACTTAAAATAGATCCAGGTGACACAATAGGTAACATGAACACACTACACGAAAACAAAAACAATGGCATAGACCCAAAATTGTGCTACTATGTTAAAAATTTGGAACCTGCAACATATAGGTGCACACATACAGAAACACATAATGACACACATATGAGATTGCACCGAGCTAATGTACGATCTCACGTCGTACACACCAATATAAGAAAAAGTGTTCCATTTTAATGTTCTTGTTGTGTCGTGAAAAGGAAAGACTGTAATACGCAAAGCCCTTCACCCGCTGAACGACTGCCGTCATTGGGTCGATCGAGCCGGGCCTTACAATATAACAATTCAACTTGATATATGCTTAATTATCATATATGACATCATCAGGTGTACTTGTGTTTACAAAATGTACCATAGTTTTATACAAATAAAAAAACAAAAAAAACATTTGGTTACTATTAAACCATGATAATCACAAATTAACCATGGCCTTGCTACACTAACCATAGTTTAACCATTGTATTTGTAGTAAAACTGGTTATATAAATTGTAATCAATATGCAAAAGAAAAAAATACAATTTTTACTACAATTTTATTATAATAAAACCATGGTTATTTTTCATAAGAGTTACTCAACAGTACTGCATTACTGAATGCCCCATAAAGCAGTTCTCATTTAGGTCTACACAAGGGCGTAACCATAGTATAGATATTGGGGGGGTCCAAATGTGAGCCCTCCCCCAGATATTTTTTTTTAAGTTCAGTCGCGGATCAGATCGTAAAAACAAACAGGCCAGGCCATCAACGAATGAATAGAGGCTTATCAATGGAGTGGGAAGTGCGCGAACTCCTTGGTCTGTGACTCCAGCAGTTCATTATTCAGCCTATTTTCAGGGTATCATGCTAGCTACCTAGCTATAATACTGAGCCATTTAAACGTGATATTTTTTCACATTTATTCAAAAATTGCCGCGGTATTTTTGACCATGGCACTACTTTTTAGGTGTCTACTTGCTTACCGTCTGAAAAAAAGGCGAATGTCCGACACGTCCCCCCCAAAGTAAATGGTGGTTACGCCCGCGGCCCATGGGTCTACATATTTAATGTTTCTGAAATAGTAATTCAATGTAACCTAACCTGCAGTCACTTCAACTGAATTGCCAAAATCTTTAATTATAATTTTTTTTTTAAATATATATTTCATGGAGCACAAACGTGCACTATGTGCATATTTCAACCCTTTACAGATGAACTACACTCATGTTCATATGTCAGACAGTCAACAGTGAGTCAACAGTTTTAGGAAACGCTGTTTTGTATTCAGAAGTCATTCTGTATTCATTCAGAAGTCTGCTGCGGTTCGTTTCTTTGAATACGCTGCTAACTCTGCTGGTGGAGAAAGACTGCGTCAGGAAGGCGAAACCTCGTGCTCGCGGGCCGAAACCGGTGACATTATTCTACTGAATGAAATCTAAGGTTTATCCAAAATGTCGCTAGTTGCTATGTGCTTTGTCTTACAAAAGAGTCTGTAAACATTGCAACACTGGGTCATGCGCCCGTGTGTGTGCCACGCACACGGCGCGGAGGTCTGAGTGATACAAGTGAGCTTTAAATATCAAGTGGAGGCGGGTCCGGATTAGAGGTCTGCACGGGCTCAAAACTGAAGCCCGTACCCGAGATCGTCTGACCCGACCCGAGCGGCACAGTTAAATTTAGAGCCCGAACCCGACCCGAAACCCGACCCGAACCCGCGGGTCCCGAAATACTTTCGGGTTTCGGGTCGGTAGCAGACCTCTAGTCCGGATTGAATTCCCTCCCGGTCGGAGTCCGGACTTTGAGAAGCCCTGATGTAGTGTGTTACTAATGGTAACCGTTGAGCCAGGGGCGTAGATTACGCGGGGGACGTGTCCCCCTCCCTTTTTATAAAAAGTAAATTCGTCCCCCGCACTTTTTCATTGGACAGTTGTGTTCTCGACATGTTAAGGTTTTAATGGAGCAATGTATATAAATGCAGAATGATTTAAATTTCAAAGCGACAAGATAGTCTATACATGACGTTTCCGTTTCCATGGCAATCAGTCACTCAGTTTGTCATGTCACGACACGCTCTAGCTTGCACCCGCGATCCCGCGCTGTATTCAACAATAGAGCAATAGAGGTCAAGCAGCGTAAATTGGCATGTGTTATCCGATTAGTGTTACACAATGTTGAGTGACTCTACCTATTGCTCTTGTTGAATAATTAGCAAGTTTTGCTGTTAATTATATGGAGAGAAAAAAAGCTGCCTGGACAAACGTGCACTTATTTTCAGTTTCCGTAACTCTTTTGTAACGTCTTTTATTTTAACACGTTTGTATGTTGTCGTGGCCCAAAGAGCAAGAGATGGATTCCTTCATTTTAGTCAATGAGGCTCGAGAAGCAGAGTTCCAGATGTCAAAATTAGACTTTATTAACCAGTAACAAAGCCGAGATACGGTCTCTGCAGCCACCGCATCTGAATCTCTGTCTGTCCGCTCATCCATTTTATACCTGTTGCACTGCCCAAACTTGGGAGTTCCGTTTTTTTAATTGGCTATGCTTGTCTGGTTTGCCACCAATAATTTATTACCACACCTGGTCATCTCTAATGGTGGCTTGGTTTAATCAGTCCTTTTTTTATAAAAGAACTTGGCAGCGGTCCCAGGAGACATACATCAAAACCTTGGCAGCGGTCCCAGGAGACATACATCAAAACCTTGGCAGCGGTCCCAGGAGACATACATCAAAACCTGTTTACATGTTTTTGTCATATTCTGGGACATTACCCAAAGTTCATAGGGTTATTCAAGTTCACTAATACCCTTCTAGTTCTTCTAATATATTGATCAGTTTATGGATTGCATTCTTGAACATACATCATATTTTGAGTAAAATAACACCATATTGAGTGAATAACATACTATAAAGTAAAATAACACAATAATGTTATCAGAACCCTTCAAATAAGAATACAGATAATGTTGACCTGAGATTTTACAGCGTTGTGACATGTTTCATTTTACATAATGTATTTCAATAAAGTATGCATTGACGATCCGATATAGGAACGATCTTAATTTAGGGGTGCTCTTTCATTATTGCACTAATTTTGCATTTTTATGTGTTGTCAAGAATGAACAAGAAACAGACAGCCTAGGTTTGTCAGGGATGACACACAAGAAAAATAAACTTCACAGGTGACAACAGATAGAGTGACTTTTAACACCTGGCTGTTTTTACATTGTATAAAATCTAGGATTATATATGGACCAATCATAAAAACACATATTTAGTCAAATATAGAAAGAAGTAACATTAGTATGATAAAAAACTTGGTATGTATTCTTCATGGCCATATTTTGCATCCCATAATCCTACCCAATACCTAAACTTAACAAATACAACGACTACCTTACAAGCTATTAAGAAGCAGTAAATTAAGAGTTTATTGAGGTAAAAGTCATAGTTAATAGTGAATGTGTTCCCCATACTAAAATGTTAAAATATATTTTAGGGCACAAATGATTGGTTATTGTCCAGCAATGTACTTAATTTGTAATTTTCTTCTGTATGTCTGTATGTCATGTTTCATACACTACTTTATTTGCAATAGACCGAGGCAGAAGTGAATTCAGAGTTGTGCGTGAATGAGGCA
This sequence comes from Gymnocypris eckloni scoliostomus, assembly GCA_027564155.1. Taxonomy (NCBI): domain Eukaryota; kingdom Metazoa; phylum Chordata; class Actinopteri; order Cypriniformes; family Cyprinidae; genus Gymnocypris; species Gymnocypris eckloni. The sequence continues at coordinate 3,439,995 of CM050423.1, read as the reverse complement.
GAAAGTTTCAACGAGGCTTCAGAGGTAAGAACAGATTATTTACAGCATTGTCTATGATAAGATATTTCTTATAATTTTAATACTTCATTTTTAAGTAGCTTTATATAAAGATATATATGTTAGCTTTAATACTGTGTCAAAAAGATACTACTTTTAAACAAACCAGCCAGAAACTTATTTTCTTACAGAAACAAAAAGGAAATGTCACTTAATGTTTATTTCATCTCGTTTAATTGATATAGGGTCTAAATATACCTTGACATGTCTGTCAGTTGAGGTTAATACATAGTTTCTTTGCAATAGTTTGTTTTGAAATACTTTTTTTATTTAATTCCTGAAACATGTACTGTACATACAACATACACAAAATACAATTTGAAATATGTAAACAATAGTACCCTTATAAAGACATATTTGTTACTTATACTCAAAAAGGTGCACATTAGTACCTTAGAGTACCAATATGTACCTTAATGTACAACTATGAAACTTTTTTCGGTAAATAAGGTACAAAGATGTCCTTTTAAGCGTACTGTCCCACTGTCCCAAGCTGTTGTATTTCTTTCTTTCCTTCTCTTTTTTCTCTCTTTCTTTCCTTCTTTTTTATAATCATATATAATAATATAATCATAAAGCATATTAAGCAAAAAGGTATGATTAAAAATTAAATCTGTCAATTAGACAAGGGTTAACTGAAAAAAAACAGGTATAACACTAATCATTCCGTCCCCCCCACTTTTGAAATGATGGCTACGCCCCTGATTGACAGTAATCTTGAATTTCTTCCATTTTCTAATAATTGTGCCAACAGTTGTTATAAGGGGTCTTCTTAAAGACAAATTAACAGGTCTGTGAGAGCCAGAATTCTTGCTGGTTGGTAGGTGATCAAATACTTATTTCATGCAATAAAATGGAAGTTAATTATTTAAAAATCATACAATGTGATTTTCTGGATTTTTTTTTTCTGTCTCTCACAGTTGATGAAAATCACAGATCTCTCCATTCTTTGTAAGTGGGAAAACTTGAAAAATTGGCAGTGTATCAAATACTTATTTGCCCCAATAAAGAATCTATAGCTATTTGCACTTAGTGTAAATAGCATCTATCCCTAAGAAAATATGTCATTTTCACTTAGTGCAAATAGCTGCTGCCTTAAGTAATTCTACAACGGTTACATTTGAGATATTGAGTTAGAAAATACAGTAAATGAAGTCGCCTATAATGTGATTAGTCTGATTAACATGACACACACAAACAAATAGATATATATTCAAATTGAAGAATTTTGTTGTTTCAAGCTCTAGATTCTAGGTTTATGTTTATCATTGTCATATTATACATTTTGCATTCTTCTCTTTTTATGTAGTTTTCAAGTATTTTTGTTCATACAATAAAATATATAAATTTCAATCCCATGTTGAATTTATTTTTATAAAAACCAGCACATAATTTGTAAAGGTTTTACTGATTTATAATTAGAATTATATTGATTTTAATGGAAACTGTAATTGTGGCTGTCAGTCTCTACTGGTAATTGGACGTTTAAAAAAACAATAAATCCTAATGTAAAATGTCCCAAAACACACTACAGGAAACCATTATATAATTGTTTTAATTGTTCAAAATTGATTGTTTGTAATGGTATTTGTAGTGGAAATCATTAGAATTTCTGTGATGGTTTCTATTGTTTTTGTCAGCAGGGTCACCGTGGGTTTTGTGATGTTATTTGCCATAAATGTGACAGGCTTGCTGCAAAATTATGATATATAGCGATTTTGGGAGAAAATCCAGGGCCGTTTTTTACTCCGAGTCCGTTCCTGGATGACGAGGTTAAGGTTGGGACACTGTTTGCTGAATAAAACACTAAAGATATGGAAGCACCAGAAAGGATTGTGTGAGGGATGTCGAGAAGAGGAGTCAGTGGAGCACACAATTATGACTTGGAAGAGATATGAAACAGGTAATGAAGAATAATCTGAGGGAGATTAGGATGCAGGAGATCACATTAAAAGGTTTGTTAAGAACAGTAAATAGGACACAGATTATAATATTCATGTCTTTTTTTTAAAGGAGGCGGGAGTTTTCAACAGGATTTAATGGCTAGTTAAAGTTTGTTCTGTGTGTGTGTGTGTGTGTGTGTGTGTTTATTTGAGGGGATTACATGATTGTTATGTAAGTGTAGGAAAGGGAATAGATTTAAATTTTATTATAATCTATGATCTGATCCACACTCCGGAGCAGAGGGGGCGGTAATGCACCAAACAACTGGATGCGAACCGCTGTAAAAATTGAAAAAAGTAGAAGAAGAATGAGTGAGGTTCGATGATTCGATCGCTCTGGTTTTGATTAACACAACCTGGAACTAACGTCACTCGTATCTCTTTATGCAGAAGCAGAACACGCACACGAATCGTGTCGTATTTCTTTCTGAAAGTTTGCTCTGTATTTAAAAATCATGGCTGATGAAGAATTGGAAGCCATTAGGCGGCAACGTATGGCAGAACTGCAGGCGAAACGTGGGGTAAGAGAAACGGAGAAAGAAACGAGAAAAAATGAATAGTATCGCAATTTTTAGACGTAACGTTATATTGATGGTACATCGGGCCCTTCAGTATGAATCAAATATTGTCGCGTTTATTGTTGCCTAGACCGCATTAAATATCCATCTAAACGTTCACTATAATACATTTACGTCTCGCTCTCGAGCTGCTGACTCGTGAGCCGACAATAAACAAAACAGGGTGCAAGATTGAAAAAAATAAAACCTTGTTAGAAGGTTTTGTTAGAAAAACTTACTCAGACAAATGAAACTACATTTATGCATTTTATGTGTTACTAAGCAAGTGGTTCCCAACCTTGTTTTTCATGGAATTCTGCACCCTGCCAGATTATGCAGTCCCTCCAGGATTTTGCGGGACTTTTTTCTGATTTTTTTGCGGCCTAAAATGACTGATTTTGCTACTGCTTTTCTCAAAATTTGCGGTGATATTTGCGGCATTTCTTATTGTTTTGCAGTGAAAATATATCATGGACAACATTTTTCTAACGTGGTTATAACTTTTCTGACTTCGAGAACCATCGTAGGGCTCCAGACTAACATTTGAGGACACCAGTGCCATTTTGTTGTACAGAAGGTGGCACCAGTACCTGACAGTAAAGCACTCACCCTAATCGCACATGTACATCTTGGAGATGTCTATTTGATGTCTGCATTTACATATGCAAGACGTATTTTTTTAGGGTGTTTGCTCATCTGCAATATGTCTCTAATACGTTTCCTGTCAGATGTCAAACAGACATTTATTATTATGCACGTAAAACCGCTTCTGAGACATTTATCAGATTACAAGACAGATGTTTCCCAGATCTTCAGCAGACGTCTTACAGATTGACTTGTCCTGTCTGGGTAGTTGAGATGCAGATAAAACTAACTTTTATTACTGTCATCCATAATGTCTAAATATAATTTGATAAAAAAATATATATACTCTATATTGCCAAATGTATTGGGTTACCCCCATCTAATGAACAAGTTTGACTACTTTAGTCATTTCAATGAGTAGAAATCTTAATGTTTAAGCATATAATGATATTCTAGGGAATTGTGTGCTTCTAATTTTATAGCAACAGTTTGGACAGGACCATTTTCTATTCTAACATGACAGTGCCTCTTTGTATAAGGCAATGATCAAAGAGAAATGATGATTCAGTCAGTGTGGAAGAACTTGACTGGTCTGAAGAAAGCCAAGTCCTAATCCTAGCTGAACACCTCTGGTATGACTTTTTAAATGCAGACCTTGAGCCAAAAACTCATCCTTATGATCCTTAATTACAGAAAATGTCTACACATCTCTGGAGAGAACCTTAGATTATTAGGGACCGAGCACCGATGGTGCAGAGGACCCTATTGAATCTGCTCCGTTTATTATTATTATTATTATTATTCTCCAAACTTAATCGCATTTTAGAGGGCCTAAACATGCTCGAAAAGTCAGGAAACTTTGCACACGCATCAGAACTGGTGAAAATTTACGTCTGATATGGGTTTCAGGAGTAGGTGTGGCACAATGGCTCGAAGTGAAAATATCATGATATTTTTGGGTTATAAAAACAACCTAGGTGACTGTTAATGAAACGTGGAATCTGCTCCTGAATAGAATGAATATCACACCATCATGCAAATCAGTATAACATCTGACAGGACAGTTAGGTTTTTTTTGAGGGGAGATACTTTTTATTTCATAAGTTACGAAAATAACGATAGAATAATGCCACTGACATTAAACCTGTCAACATCTCATCTGACCTCAGATACTGAATTGGGACAGCGCGTTTTTCTTAAGCACTCTTTCTTTCCTTAGACTGCATCTGAGTCAGGTGATCTGACAGAACTGACAACAGCTTTCCGGCACGTCTTTTAAAATAAAAGTCTCGCATCAGAAAAGCATTTAGCGTTTTTTTGTTGATGTCGTTTCTTTGGCTGTAAACAATCCGCGACCCTCTCAGAACGGTCTCGCAACCCACGTTTGGTCTGCATACCCAGCACTTTTGACCGACCAGTTGAGAAACACTGTAATATATTGTGTTTAACACACAGAAGAGTGACGATCGGGTCAACACAGAGAAGTATAGAAGTTATAGTTACATAAAGAAAATAAAAAAACTGCGCTGGTATCGGATTGGATTGGTATCGGCCGATCCTCAGAATGTGCGGTATCGGATCGATTCTGAAAAAAATGGTATCGTTGCATCCCTAAACTAAACCCAAAGAATTCACAACGCTTTATTATACATTTTTTCTCATTAGAATGTTATATACACGACAGTCCCAATCATAGTTATTAGTTGTGCGCTGCTGTTTGAGCTGTGTGCGCTGAGCTACAGATGATCACCGGCAAACTGAAGCGCTCTATTAACTTAACCAAACACATTCTATATGAGATAAAGCAGATATACATAAAATAAACAATATTACTATTAGTGCTGGGCGGTATACCGGTTCATACCGAATACCGGTGTTTATTTTTCTTACGATATGAATTTTTAAAATACCGCAATACCGGTGTCATTTAAATAACGTTTGAAACGCGAGACTGTTAGAGAGGGGTCTCTTTTCACTATTGCATTTTGGCGAGGATACAGCTGTATGTGTTACTATGTGAAAGTTCCGAAACTGAAGCACTAGTAGAATGTGATGAGAGAGTAGAATGTGATGAGAGAGAAGAAGTCATCCACAATATCCACATTGACAGCCACAAATATCCACCATCCGCTGCATCAGCTCCCGCGTCTCTCACAAACTAAAGTTCTCCGTCGATACGACGGATTCCCGTCAATTGCAGGGTTCCCGCATTCTTAAATTCACTTTTCATCATTTTAAGACCGTAAATACTCTTACATTTCTCAAATAGTGTTATAAATGTCTTGATTTTAGCTTGAATAGGTCTTAAATGAAGGAAAGAGGAGGTGCATTCAGTCTGTTGAGGGGTGTGTGATCAAAGCCTGGAGTGGATTAAAGCACGTTCCTCTCTCCACTCTAAGCGTTCTGTAATCACTCCGCTCTGGATCCACTCCGGGTTTTACATTCCCGCTCACGGGAAAAAACTGCTCCGTGTTCACCATTTAAACGTTATCGGGATTACTGAGGGAAAGAAACATGTAGGAATCATGTAAGTTAGCACACTGTTGTTGTTCTGCGGAACACCAAAATCATCCCGCCTCGGCAAACAACATAGTAACGCCACTCGCATCATTCATTCACAGTCGGGTTCTTAGCAGAGAACACCGAGCAGAACTTGAATTTCGCACGGATTGCGGCTATTAATAATAATTATACTCATTCCCACAGGTTCCGACAGAATGCATCACATTTGCACGTGCTTTTGATTGAGCTCACTCATGCGCTCTTAATTTCTGTGCGCCCACAGATCGCGATCAGGAGACAGCTTTTAATAATTATAAGGAGTTTGCAAATGTGATTATATTGATTTAATACAAAAGATCAATAAACAAGTACTGCATGATTTTGTTCTATTTCATCAACGAAAATAGTTCAAAATAAAGTAACAGCTGAGCCGTTGTGCATCACTAAAAGCAAATTTATATGTAAAACATTAATGTCCACATGAATCTATGAATGTAATTGCACTCATGCCACCTCTGAGCCTCATTAAACGTCTGAAAATGTACGTACAAGCCACTTTTGTGTTCTTCTGTGCCAAATTATACAAATTATTTTTTTATTAATACTAATTTCATGATTGGTAACTTATTTGTCGTATTGTACTTATTATATTGTTTTAAATATAAATTTTAAAAAGCTTATAAACATAAATTTTTTAATTTGAAGTAGATGAAAATTATGCCATTGCAAAGGTAAAAATAAAATACACCTGTAAGTCACTTTAAGGAGTCAAACGTCACCTCGTATTCGGAAGGCTAATTTTTTTATCCAAATTTATTTTTATTGATCAGAAGGTACTCCTAGATGTTTTTAATTAGGAGGACAAGCGCTCCTAATTACAAGAAGAAAAACACTGCTCTTAAACTGTGTGTGTGAATGTAGCCGTATGGCTGTGGAATGGGGTTTGGCCGAGGAAATATTTTCTTTTGCTTTAACCCCTGTATTTAGTGTGGACTTTTTCTACAATATTCACTCATCATGACACTAAAATATGGCATTCTAAGTCAATCTACTGCAGTTTTTCCTCAGTAAGTAGAAAATGTGGTTAACACCCGGTCATGCATGAAAAAATAAATACCGTCATATACCGTGAAACCGGTATAATTTAGAAAAATACCGCGATATTAATTTTTGGTCATACCGCCCAGCTCTAATTACTATGTACAATTGCACAAAAGGCTGCAAATGCACAAGCGAACTTAACTGTCAGGGAGGTGTAGCTCCATTGTGGACGCATTCAACGCATGCACAAAACACAGCGCACAAAGATTACACAAAATCATTTACATGTTCTTATTATAATTTTATGTAGCCTTTATGACAGACTTGCACATAAGTGCACATGTTGCACATAAGTGTATTGTCCTTTTCAAAGTGATTCCAATCATATTTCAAGCATTTCAAACCCACCATGGCGAACAGCGCACATCTGAAGTGTCTTTGAAGGAAATAATGCATTATTTATCGGCCAAATTTTCTTATCGGCCAATACCGATAACAGAATAAATTTGCATTTATCCCCTGATACGATATGGTGGCCGAGATATCGTGCATCCCTAATATATATACTTTTAGAAATTCACATTTAACATTGAGTTGACAGTAGTATTTTGAGTCAGGTGCAGATGTAAATTTATGTTCATTATCAAAATCAGTAACATCTGTAAAAATTGCAACAACCTACTTTTTTATTTGGTGAATAAAAATTTAATTTTTCTGACTGTTTGAGTTTTATTAATTACATTCCATTTCTCCTTTAATACACGAATGCATTAATCAATCCCTCCAGGATTTTGCGATTCTGCAATCGCTGAATTTATTGAAATTTTCGCAAAAACTCACACATTTTCATAATTGCCGCAGATTTTTTCCACAGATTTTGGTCTTAGACGCTTCCTGTGACGTCATCGCAATGTGCATTCAGTCAAAGAAAGGTTGTTTCTCAGTTCCAAAATGGAATGAACAGCTCATGCTCTCTTCATGCCCGATTTACAAGAGCTACATTGGACAAACGAACTAAAAGCGGAATGAACTGCTACTGCTTGGGCTAAACGGCTAAACGGCGCAGACCATTTATCTGCTCGGACCAAAGCCGCGGGCTGCTCTCGATCACGCGACACCGTTATACACAGTGCTGGGAGATACAGTGAAGAAAGCAGTCGAATTCACTGCGGAATCAATAACATCTCTGTCAAATCTTGTGAGAAGCATTCAAATTCGGTACAGAATTCTGTTAAAGCTACAGACATCAGAACAAACGCCACTGATGTGGAAACCAGGAAGAACATCTTTCAATAACCACAAATCTCCACCATTCACCGTGGATTTAACATGGTAAAACTGAGTTCAACTTGTGGCAGAAATCGTCTAATGCCTTAAAGCTATTTGACATCTGACAGGAAACGTCTTAGAGAGCAAACACTCTTAAAAATACCTCTTGTCTATGTAAATGTAGACATCAAATAGACATCTCTGAGATGTACATGTGCGATTAGGGTGAGTGATTTACTGTCAGAAGCTGGTGCCACCTTCTGTAGAACTTAAAGGCGGTGCTGGTGTCCTGAAATGCTAGTCTAGAGTAGGGATGCAACGATACAATTTTTTCAGAGCAGATCCGATCCAATACCGCGAATTCTGAGGATCGGCCAATACCGATCCAATCCCAGCACAGTTTTTTTTAATGTTATTTTTTATGTAACTTAGAATTTCTATACTTATCTGTGTTGACCCGATCGTCACTCTTCTGTGTGTTAAACACAATCTATTACAGTGTTTCTCAACTAGTCGGTCAAAAGTTCTGGGTATGCAGCCCAAAAGTGGGTTGCGAGACCGTTCTGAGAGGGTCGCGGATTGTTTACAGCCAAAGAAACTAAATTAACAAAAAACGTAATTCTAAATGATTTTCTGGCGAGACTTTTATTTTAAAAGACGTGCATGAAAGCTGTTGACACTGTCAGATCATCTGACTCAGATGCAGTTTAAGTAAAGAAAGAGTGCCTGAGAAAAAGGCTCTGTCCCGATTCAGTATCTGCGGTCAGATGAGATGTTGGCAGTTTTAATGTCAGTGTCATTATTCCACGTTATTTTCGTAACATGTTATGAAATATAAAGTCTCTCACCTCAGAAAAAACGAACTATCCTGTCCTGTCAGATGTTATAGTGTGCTGGTAGCGCGCACTCTTCTATAGCACACACGAACGCGGTGCCGCGCTGTACATCACTTCAAAATGCAGAAACTATAAGCATGCTACAGGACAATAAAAGTACAGTACCAATAATTCACATAACTGGTACTGCGTGTGTTAGCCGGGAAGGATTTGCATGACGTTATGATATTCATTCTATTCAGGAGCAATTTCCATTAACGTTTCATTAACAGTCACCTTGGTTGTTTTCATAACCCAAAAATATCATGTTATTTTCACTTTGTGTCATTTTGTATGCTATATATTTAAATGAATGTGGTGGCTCATACCAACTTAATTGTATTAACAAAAATGAGTTTGGGACTGCTATTTAATAGCCTTACCTTATATTTTATTCAGTCATAGTCTTAACAGTCTTAACTTAATTTTTTGTGAAATAAACTTGCTTTATTTTTTTAAAATTGTATATATATATATATATATATAATAACAAAAAAAATATATATATATAAAATCATAACTTTGACAAAAACACTATTATATACTAGTGTAGTGGATAATTCAACAGCAAAAGATACTAAAAGTGAATAAGTGTACGAGTAAATCTGGTAAAATGCCACACATTGCTCTTTGTATTGTAAAATACATTCATGAAAAAAGCAAATACATTTACATATAAATATATACTATAAAATGAAAATACCTTTTTTTATGTATAGCACAGTAATAAGGCAGCAACATTCGATAGATAGGACAGAACAAGAAAGACTATTATTATATTTAATTGTACTAAAGTATTGTAAAACGAAAGGCTCAATACAGTGCGGTGCAATGCACATCCCGTGCGCAGAATGATGCTCTTGAAATAACACGGAGTCACAGCACACAGGCTGCACAGCCCTCTGAGTCTGCATAGAAAAGAAAAGTATAGGGGGAAGATATATTGATAAGTACTGTATTAAATCCGTGTGTTAGTTTATTGTGCCTTTTGTTTTAACCGTTTTAAACCTCAGTGACTGTGCACTCTTGAAGAGAGTTTGTAACCGAACACTACACGCAGTTTGAATGCTGAATGGAGGATGACAGACAGACAGACGCAGTGCAGAGAAGAGTTTATGTGAACTTGAATTTAACGACTTAAATATTCATCTGTACCTCGGATTAAACTATGGAACAGCTTCAGAACACTTGAAATATAATGCACAAACACTTTATGGTGCTTTATGATGTTAATGTGTTTTTTGTGGGGCTTAACAGCAGCACAGAATAGTATACGCACAACATCGGATTTGGATCAGTCTCATCTGATCCAGAGTATCGAATCGATGCATCCCTAGTCTGGAGCCCTACAATGTTTCTCGAAGTCAGTAAAGTCATAACAATATTAGAAGAATGTTGTCTGTGGTATATTTTCACTGCAAAACTGCATGTAAATGCCCCCTCAGAGGAAAATAAATCTGAAGCTAGCCTGTACGATTCTAGATATGAACCAAAATACAAATGGCATGTAGTTTTATCGTTTAGTGTCTTTACAATTCACAGTTTCTGAAGTATGTACACATTTAGGGCAGGAAAGAAGAAATTTGGAATTAGGTGCTTGGACCCTTAAAGAGATAATGCATATGAATTTTACATCTCCCCTTTTAGGATCCTTCTAGTGACCAACAGGGGCAGCAGGAGGCCAAACAGAGGTACATCAAACAAAATAACAAACAAAAGTTTTCTGATGCATTAAATTAAAAGTTATTAGTCTTTGAAAAGTATTATGCATTTCTGTTACCCAATGTTGATCATGCTCTTGAAATATTTATAATATCAGTTTATGTAACAGAATGTAACATTTTATTAAAATTAAATTCAACACTAAACTTCAGAAGATTTCAGTAGATTTAAATATCCATGTTTGTTGCTCTTCTTCATTTACTTCCGATTTTATTAACATTTTTGATTAATTTGATTTGACTGAATATGTGAAGCAGCCTACTCATGACAAAGGGCACACACTTGACCTCGTGCTCTTATGATTTGTGCTTGTGAAATGGATGTGAAATTGATTGATTTTGCCATCTCTGTTCATAATGCAGTGTTATTCTAGATTCCACTTGTTCTCTCTGATTCCAAACCCTCTACAATGATTCGCTCTCGCCCTTTAAACTCACTCTCAGTTACTCGCTTCTGTCAAGTTTTCACTGCCTTATTAACGCTTTCTCTCCTATTAACGCTAGCCAAAAATCTGACTTCTCCGTAGAGGAAGTAGTTGTTTTTTTGATCAGCACTTGTAGAGATATTTTAGATTTTGTAGCACCAGTTAGAGTAAGAAAGCTGAAACCTTCTTTACCATGGCTAAATGAAGAAATAAGAAATAGGGATGCACCGAAATGAAAATTCTTGGCCGTAGCCGAACAAAATGAAACAAAGGCCGAATACTGAACACGGTTTTTCAAAAATGTTCTCCCCCATGTTGGCCTATTTTGCTATATTTCACTATTGCATAAATTTAATAGCCAAAATCTGCTTTTTACTCTTTTGGCCTGCTTTACAAAAAAAATTACTTAACACTGACCATTTTTAAACATCCTATCAGACATTATACCAACAAAGCACAATTTAACTTAAACATAATAAGTTAGTAAAATAATATTTTTTTGGCCATTTTTGAAACCCCCCTCTTTGAATCAGGCTTGTATTTTTTTCTGTACAAATAAATGCAGCCTTGCTGAGCAGAAGAGACTTCTTTTAAAACATTAGAAAATATTACAGATCCCAACTTGAACACTATTGGTGAATGCTATAGTAAATGTATTAATACATCTGTCGTAGGGTAATTATTTATATCATTATTATTGTCTAACTTTTTATTTTACAGAACAAGAGTAAAATTACAATACTAACATTTATGAATGTTGATGGAGCTTTTATTTTGGTGGAAATATGTAGGAACCAGGAAAACCTCAGTGCTTATGTTTGTTGACAACAGCATGCAGATATTTCTCAGATATATCTCATTACGAATTTGGGAAGATGTTTGTCACACGTATCACATTGTCACACGCCTTTAAAAAAAATTATAAAATGAGCAAATGATGAGTAAGTGTTTCAGCGCAGAATTTCCTCGCGCTTTGAACTTTGAACCCTGGCGCCACGAGCTCGTGCAGCGCTGTTTGAATACATGCCATTCGTGCATGTTTTAGAAAACATAACATTCTGTAGATTATTTGCTTATCCATTTCACGATTTCAATCATCACAGTAACCAGCAACAACCACCCCTTCCTCTTCTCATCGGTGACATGAGATGCAGCACTAAGCAGTCTCTCGCTGTCTGTGTTTCGTGCTTGTAAGGATGTCTGCGTCTCTCTCTCTCTCTGGTCGTTTTAAATGCTTCCACACTGCAGACGTGTTTGCTGCATTAGTGCTTGCCTCTATTTGATCGCGTAACGTCATTGTTTGGTACAAATTATTCGGTCTTTTCGCTTATTCGGCCGAACACCGAAATTGTTTTTTTTCCTATTTTCGGCCGAACAATTTCGGTTGCCGAACATTCGGTGCATCCCTAATAAGAAACTTAAAGAATGCAGGAAGGCAGAACGGAAATGGAATAAGGATAAACGTAGTTTAAAAAATCTGATGTCCTCTTATCAGTGTAAAGTTAAGGAAGCAAGGGACGCATATTTTTTCAGACCTGATTACTAGGGTAAACTTACCTATTAAGCTCACGTACCCATTAAGCACACTTTCATTTTTGAGATTAGAGTATAAAAAGAAAAAAATATTTATTATCCTACTTGATGTCTTAACCAATTCATATGTTTGTTACTATATACCTCCTGTAATTTCAAGTCAATCAGATCATTGAGATATGGGTCTCCATTAGGGATGGGTATCGTTAAGGTTTTAACGGTATTACTACTCTTATCGATACTGCTTATCGGTCCGGTATTTAACGGTATTCTTATCGGTACTTTTTGTTATTTATATATATATACATACATATATACATATATATGTATGAAATATATATTTCTATGATAGATTAGCAGCTTAATTAACATGGCTTTATATTCTGAAATGTTAAATAAATATTTCATTAAATAAATATAAAACATCAATTTGTAAATGCACCAGTGTGCAGGCATTTTAGTGTTTATATACATAAGATAAGATAGAGTAAGAACATGAACAAAGAAACAAAGTTAAATAAACTGACAATATACCATTTGTCATACCATAAAACAAATGTACAAATGTAAAAAAAAACAGTGCTTTCATTTATCTATGATGGTCTACTAACATTAATGTTCAGGTAAATAATAGCTACAAAATAAATCTAAAAGTGATCAAATATAAATGAACACTGCATAGTTGTCACTGTATATATTGATAGATTAATGCTTATTAAAGCTATTACTTTATTCAGATTAAGAGCTGTGAGTGATTTTGTCTTTGTATTTTGTTCTTTGATTAACATTTGAAGAAGCTCCAATCTGTCACTGAGACAAAATATTGACACACAATTTTCTCCCAACTGTTCTCGTTCACTTTAAGATATAAACTGTGTTTTAAGTGAATACTCTCCAAGCCGTCCGTTTTTACATGCTTTGTGTGTATTTGATCGTTTGGACGCGCCCGAAGCTCAAGTGTACTTTGCTTGTCTGTTTAGGAGCGCGCCGCGCACGCGCGCACACACACACACACACACACACACACACTTCAGCCTGAGGAACTGCGTCTCTCGTGTGGATTGTACTTTCAACGTTTTATTATCAAACATGTCCAGCAATTTAGTAACTGTAAAGATGGCATTTTACAACAATCGACAGACGATTGATCTGATTCTGACGTTAAGGTTTGGTCAGGGAGGAACGAATGCGCGCCGCTGTGAAGAGAAGGAAGTTGTGTTAGAAAAAACACGGCTATAATCTTTAGAAGCTAAAAAAAACATTAAATAAACTCAGTTTAATATAACAGCCACAGGCCTAAAGTGTAAGCATGTTTTAATTGTTAGTTCTCCCTTCTATCATAAACAGGGCTTTCATGTTGCGCGTGCTGAAACTCTTCCACGTGAGCGCGATCTGAATTGCGAATAGCAAAAATGCATCATAGACAAGAGTTTGAATATTATTGCATATAAAAACAGCTGGTGACTCTGGCGGGATAGAATTTGCAAGATAATGTGTATATATATATATAGCAATAATAAATGTATGTGTGTTTTCTTAATTTCTCCAGTACCGATAGCAGAACCGTTAACATCAGAGCTTATCGATACTCCGGTCTTTCATAATTTAGCCCCGAGACCGATTAAATACCGGGTTTCGGTACCCATCCCTAGTCTCCATGTGTTCACACTGTCTGGTGGCCATTTTGAAAGCTGTCTAAAAACTTTCACCAAAAGAGAAGTATGAGAAGTTAAATGTGATTTTCTTTAGACGTTTAAGCCTTTATTTTGGGTAAGTTTCACTACTTATTGTAAAATTAAGAGATTAATGTTCAGACTTTTGCATATTATAACCTGAAACTTGGATGTGGGAAATAATTAACATTAGATCAAAAATATAGATTTAGCAACCCAGCACAGATGCTACAGAACACAGTTAGCTGACTAGCTGTATAAAATTGTGTTCTACGTTAACATATTACTTCACAGTAGAGGTCGACCGATATGAGTTTTTCTCTGGCCAATGCCAATATTTGCCAAAACCTGTGTTTGCGATCGACAGGAGCCGGAGTCCCACAGCAATGACGTCATGTGCAAACAACCTATTGAACGAAGCGTCACGCGGCGCAGTGACGACGGCTGAGGGAGTTCTCTCTTCAAAAAGTTAGCAGGCAGAGGGGGACATCACAGGGTTATCCGTTGTGCCAGTGGAATGGCAATCTGCTTGCAGCACGAGCCAGCGTCACGTATTGCTTGCAGATGTGCCTGTATATTAATCGGCCTAATTTGCAGCACAATCGGCCGATCAATCGGTCAACGTCTAATTCACAGGCATTACTGGCTTGTACTTTTTTATACATAATATTATAAATTGACAGTTTATTGCTGGTCTCTCGTTTTACAGTGCTGTACTTTTTTTAAGATTTCATATTATTTTAAGGTGAGCTTACACGACTATAAAAATCACACAGCTTCAGTGTGACATCAGAAAGAAGTATAATTTCATAGATGTTGTTCATGTTTTAATTTGTATGAACTTAATACATGACCTAGACTATTTATTTAGCACAAATCCTGTCATTTTAATAAATATTACATGGATTTCATAAAAAATTGTTACTGCTCCAATTAATCTCAGTGTGCTCGCTTTAAGCTCTTCCACATTGAACATCTTATGTAAATACTTCATAAACAGACTTTACATATTAGCTGATGGTTGTCACTTTAAGTTAAGTTAATTGATTTTAAAGTGACGTGACTTGTGGCCAAGTATGGTAACGCATACTCTGAATTAGTGCTCTGCATTTAACCCATCCTAAGTGCAAGGCTCGAAATTGCGACCATTTTGGTCGCATATGCTCCCCTAGTGTAATCTGTGTGATGTCAAAATATATTTAGGAGCATTTGTGTGAATGCATATAATTGTTGTAGTGCGACCTGTTTTCATTTCTCTAAAAACGTTCACAGTCATGTGCCTTCTGTGTGCTGATACAATGACCGGTCTGCCGTTCTATCAAACGTTACATAACTTCATATTTACATAATTACATTTAATGCAGATTTTAGATTGGTTAATATTAGCGGTCAATCACTCAGTCACTGCTTTCCGCTGTCAGGTGACAGGGAGCTAACTACCGCGGGAACAGCAAAGTGCTGAAGAAGAGAGAAACTGAAAAGAAACACTGACAGATTTCTTTTGTAAAACACCTAAAGTTACAAATAATGGTGCTGATGATAGCGATCATGTGGTGAATGTTGATCCACCAGCCGAAAAGGCGCCGTTCAGTTTTCGGAGAGAATGGTTGAAAGACTTTGAGTGGCTTGCTAGTGTTCTATGCACTGCATTTACTTTAAAGCCAGATGGAGTTTGCAGGTAACACTAACAGCATTAGCCACCGAATCTACACATTTTAAGCTCGAGAGCTTGGTTAAACACATAGACAAGTGTGTGGCAAAAGGTTCAAGATCATCAGGTTCAATCATTAAGGCCTTTAATCGTCAGGATGCTCACATAGGGGTCTGTGATAAAATCGTAATTGTTGTTTTAACGATGTGCGATTTGACATTGAGGATATTGCAAAACCCAAACAAAACACCTTTTCATGACGTGAATAACAGTAAATAAATATCGGTTCTGCATATCGGGAACATAAACATGCAAATAATTGGTATCGGTTATAAAAAAAAAAATATTGGTCGATCACTAGACATAATCCAACAATACTTTTTAAAACTATTAATTATATTATAGGTCCCTTGCCTAGCCAGCCAGTTAAATATACTCCAGATAATTGCAACACCTTTTTGAATTACGTTTATAATAAAATAATGGAAATTAGACAGCAGTTTGATACTGATTTCCGAGATCATGATGTTGATTCATGTCCACCTTCAACATTTACTCATTTTAATGAAGTCTCTTTGTCTACCTTGGAACACATTTTTGTACTTTCAAAATCCTCCTCCTGTCCTTCTGACTGCCTTCCTGCTTGGTTTTTAAAAGCTGTACTTCACACGGTTAGTCCAGATATTTTAGATATTGTTAACTGTTCTTTGTGTTCTGGCATTTTCCCACATGTTTTAAATATGCCACTATTTATCCATTATTAAAGAAGGCTTCTCTAGACCAATTCAATTTAAGCAATTTTAGACCTATTTCTAAGCTTCCATTTCTATCGAAGATCTTAGGAAAAACTTGTCAATACAACTGATTTCGTATATGAAGAATAATTTAATCTTTGAAAAATTTCTGTCTGGTTTCCGTTCTCAACATAGCACTGTGATTGCCCTGGTTAAGTTTGCTAATGACCTACTGCTTGCAGCCGATACTGGCTTGTACTCCACTTTAATCCTTCTTGATCTTAGCTCAGCCTTTGACACAGTGGACCATAATGTCTTGATCAACTGTTTAAAAGTTGTTATCAGGGATGTAGCTTTGTATTGGTTTATTTCTTATTTGTCAAATAGGTATTTTTCCGTAGCACTTGGAGATGCCGTCTCCTTCTCGAGCTCCTTTATTTTGCAGGGTCACTCAGGGATCTATTTTGGGTCCCCTTCTGTTTACTATCTACATGTTACCCCTGGGTGAAATTATGTGCAGTTATGACATATGAGTTTTGCTGCTATGCAGAGGATACGCAATTCTATGTCCCAGTAAAGCCTGGTATTATTGATACATCCCATATTATGTCATGCTTCATCGAAAGCAAAAATTGAATGTCGAAAAAGTTTCTGCAGTTAAATTACTCTAAGTCAGTAGTGCTTATATTTACCACATGCACTCCCAGTAGTGCTAGTATTAATAATCTATCCTCTAGTCTGGGTGCCTTATCTAACAATCTTCGAAAAGAGGCTCGCAACTTAGGTGTAGTTTTTTATTCAGAACTGACCTTTGATGTTCAGGTGACTCAAAAAAACGTTGATGTTCAAAGTTGTGCAGTCTTGTTTTGCTCAACTGAGGCAACAAACGAAAATAAAGTAATTCCTTTCTTTGGCAGATTTGGAAAAAGTCATTTGCGCTTTTATTTCTTCCAGACTTGATTATTGTAATGCATTTTATTCTGGTATTAGTAAGAGAAACCTCCAAAGATTGCAGCTGATTCAAAATGCCGCTGCTAGGCTTTTAACACGTACTAAGAAAAGAGACCAAATTACACAGATTTTTGCTCCTCTTCACTGGCTGCCTGTGAGTTTTAGAATTTATTTTAAGATTTTGCTGCTTGTTTTTAAGGCCTTGAAGGGTCAGGCTCCTGTCTATATTTGTGATTTAATGGTTCCAATATCTCGACTGTACTATATACTCTTAAGTCTCTTCTTAAGACTAAGACTTTATGGATTTTTCTTAATTTTGATGGTATTTTCTGTGTTTTGTTACTGTACTGATCTTTTTATTGTAAAACACATTGTAACTTTGTTTTAAAAGGTGCTATAGAAATAAATGTTTACTTACTAAACGTACTGCTTTATGAAAGGCAACATTCATTTAAATGAACCACATTTATTTACTCTATGCAATTTCACAAAATGTTTCTTTCATTGCTTAATTGTTGTCTAGACGGATTATGTCTGAACAGTTTTATTATCATTGTGACTTTCACAGAGAGACGGAGATGAGAAACTCTATATTGGCTCAAGTCTTGGATCAGTCTGCCCGTGCCAGGTGTAAGTTCATTTACAAACCTTTGGCAAGCTATCACTAGTATAGAGTGAGGGAACTATGACGTCACTTTGTAGGCGGATCAGCTGTTAGCATGAAACTGTTTCCCTCAACAAAAAGCGAATAGGATTTTTCCATAGGCTTTTGGATTAGCGCAAAAAATAAACTCGGTGTTCAATCATACTTCATGAAACTTACACGTTTTTTCCATCAAGATAATCTTCACAAAATAATATAACTTTGACGAATTTTTAAGCCTAAATAAAAGCACCAGAACTGAAAAGCTAAACTTAGGCTATAAACGAACTACACCACCACCACCACAACTATTTAAAACTCAACTGTTCAGTGAAAAGGATTTACTCTGTATATTAATTTTAATCCACGCTACATGAACCTTTTCATGTAAACAGGAATAAATACAAAACTAGAGCCAAACTAAAACTGAAATGAGACATTAGTAATAAATAGTATAGTGAATAAATGAAATCATCTTAACTAAAGGACATTTAAAGCACGTATTTCTGTACATTTCTAAAAAAGGTGCATTAAAAGTCAATAAATCATTTATTAATATAAATTAAAAACGCATCGCCGTGTATTTTAATCTTTTAAATAAAAGCAGAGTGAGCGAGTTTAAAGATATGGTAAGATTAAACTTATTTTAGTGAACAAAATACCACATTGCAGCTCTCATGTTTTTAGGGTGGGTACGCAATGTTATTTTATCCTTGCTTCTAGGAAATCCTCAAAGTATATGCTTTCTAACAGCTTCATGTGGCCGTAAACATTTAACTCTTTCCCCACCAGCGTAAAAAAAAAAAAAATGCCAGCCACCACCAGCATTTTTGATGATTTTTACCTAAATTGGGACAGCCCTCAGAATATTTCTTCTATGAATATATGAACATATTATATATCAAAATAAAGAACCAAGCCTCTGCTTTTAAACAAAAACAAACTATTTTATTCTATCTTCATGTGCTCATGTTTTATCACCACTTGAATGCATAGGTTTCATCAGAAATACAATATTTTGGACAAAAAACTGTTTTAGTAGTAATGCGTTTTCAAGCTAAATGCATTCAGGTGACATTGTTTCAACTGGAAATATTTATTTGAAATTGCATCCAATAAACAGAACAAACAGACACACACACACAGGCTGCATATAGTTTAGCACTGTTCTCTGTTAGTTTAGTTTATTCATTTTTAAAGCACTTTCAAAACAGCCCCAGTGGCTGACCAAAGTGCTGTACATGAGGAAAATAATACGTCCGATATAAAATCTAAAATAAAAATATGCAGCTCAGTATAACTTTAACACACAAATTAAAAACAAAAGGAAAATCAACAGATTAACACAAATTGAAAGCTAAGGAAAACAAATTAGTTTTTAAGAGAGCTTTGAAAACTGATAAAGAGGAGGCCATTCTAAGTTGTACAGGCAGACTATTCCACAATCGAGGGCCCACCACTGAAAAGGCTCGCCTCCCCCTGGGTTTCAGCCTCAAGCAGGGGATGGTCAGCAAGTTAAGGTTGCTAGATCTTAAACTTCTAAAGGGGTTATAAGGACAGTAAATCGGACAAATAATTAGGAGCCAGATTGTGTAGACATTTAAACCCAAATAGAAGAATTTTAAACTCAATCCTGAAGTGAACCGGAGGGCTTGCAAAATGGGTGTAACGTGGTCAAATTTGTGACAATTTTTGAGAAATTTTGCAGCAGCATTTTAAACCAATTGAAGACGGGCTACCTAAGATTTAGAGATGTCGTACAATAGAGAATTGCAGTATTCTAAACGCTAAGTTATAAAAACATGGATAACTGTCTCACGAGATTTTCAGGCAACAAATGTTTTTTTTTGTAGAGGGAACGATGCTAGGCCACACACACACACACACAAACACAGGCTACATGCATATGCATGTATACACTTATGTAGATCACACACGCGCACACACATTCAGATTGACGGGTTAACGGTCTATCCATGACACAGAGATGTTTCTGTGTCTGTAAAGGCATCTCCCTCACTGACTACTTCATCCCGATCAGATTCAAAATGGTCAAAACATGATCTACATATATGATCTACATGTTCTCTGATCCTTGCATGTATGCTGATCGTCTTGTATTCGCACCCGGAAGACACGGGATGTCCCGTAACTCATTCAGGACATGCGCTAGGGCTTTCCTGACCGTAATACACCTAGAACACTGATTGCCGCAAAAACTTGCCAATGGCGGTGAATAGGGTTGGGTAACAATAAGGCACCAGTACCTATGTAACCGGTATGTACTAGAACCGAATCCAAACTCAGATTTCGGTGCCTCATTTTGGTGCTATGCCTGAGCGATCGGTTTAAATATTTGTCCTTTGTTTCTCCGAAATGGATGTAAGAAGCATCATCACCGTCACCTCACGTGAATAATTATTTTCCGACTGAGACTTAAAAGCACAACTCTGGAAATGAGAGCGTCCGAGAAAGGCGTGAATGCAGTGATTACACTTGCTATAACGATAGCAGTAGGTAGCCTTCCATTAACTAGCTAAGCTACAACTACATAGGCTACTAATACATCGATTAGCAATGGATTATAAATATACTTCATTATTATGAAAATACCAGAGATGGCTTGAATAACAGTTAAATTATACATAGTCATAGTCGAGTGTTTATTGTACTTATTTTATCATTCAAAACGTTTATATCTTATCCATATCCCTGGAGCATCATGAGTTCCGCAACTTCTATGACTGGATCTGTGGATTTTCTGTGTGAGGGCTCCCTCTGGCGTCCAGTATGAATGAAAAAAACATCATCCCCCGGTTTCACAGACAAGGCTTGAACCTAGTCCTAGACTAAAATGTAACTCTTAGCTGTTTTAACTGAAATAAACTTGCTCTGACTGATCCTAAAATATATCAGTGCCTTTGTTTTGTCTCAAGATGCACCCCAGTAATGTTTTTTTTCTAAGCATGTTTATAAAATTACTTAAATATCCTAATTGAACTATGATCTAATCCTGGTTTAGTCTAAGCCCTGTCTGTGAAACCGGGCCCATGTGTTTAGTGCTAATGGCCAATCCAATTATTAATTGGTAATTTGTTTTAAATATAAGTAATCGGTTCAGGCACCGGTACCATTTCAAAAGTATCGATTTGGCACCGGTATCGCAAAAACCCCAACCCTAGTGGGGAAGCGTTTGTCTCTTAATTGACGAGATATCTCATCAATGGTGGGGAAAGAGTTAATTGTAACGTGGCTTTAAGCACTATGCTTTTTTAAAGTTTCACTTAAAAAAGTTACTTAAAGCCGGCAAATGTGGTGTTTACATGTAGTAATCGTAATATAAGTTTACCTTATGGTACGAACCCAGAGTCTCTGCATCAGTAAGCGATAAAACAAGCATCTTCCCTCCGAAGACTTGTCGCATTTCCGGGCAAAGCAAAAAAATAAATTGTCAAACTATTGGTTGGTTATTCTAAAATGAATTGTATTACAAATTATTAGGGCTGCAACAACTAATCGATAAAATCGATTATATTGATTATGAAAAATCATCGACAATGATTCTCATTATCGATTAGTTGGGTCCGCCCACAGTGCACGTCCAGCTTCAGCCGGTTGCTCAAATTACAGCACTGAATAACGCATTTCTATCGACAAAATGCATCTAAAAAATAGTGGAGGAAACAGAATGCTATGCCGCGGGAGAAGTGTTATCCAAGCTGACCAAAACATGATCATTCTTTATTTTGAGCTTTAAGTTAATGCATTAGTGTAAAGGCTCGCCCTGTCAGGCGCTGTGACACATGCGTGTGAGTCCTCGGTGCAAAAACGTTCAGTTTACGGTCATATCCTTATCTATAAATGTCACGAATTCACGCGAGCATTAAAGGTCCGTCCTGACCGGCTGTGTTAAGTTTAATTTACCGAATGGCGCGTGCACGCGCGTCAGACAGACGGAACACAGAGAGGGGGGTTGGTTTAGTTTTCGATATTCGTGACACATTCAGCGATAAACGACAATGACTCCAAATCGACTTGCCCAAAACAAATCTAAACAGTGTGACCGCCAAAATGGCAAAGCTGATCATGTTTCACAGCCTTCTTTTCCATAGTTTCCGATCGATGTAATAAGCACTAGCCCGCACAAGCCGTCTCAAGAGAGAGTTCGCTCTCTGCAGGGCTTTCAGTAAGGGACCGTGGGGAAAGTGCACGTTTTCTGCAGAGCTTTCAGTAAGGGACCGAGGGGAAAGTGCACGTTTTCTTCGTTTTTGGCTATAGCTCACTGGGCGGTGTTTTTGTAGTAGCTTTTTAGTTAAAGGGCCTATAGACATGAGAGTCAGACCAGTGTCAATCAATAGAAGGGGACAGTGAACATTTTTCACAACCTTCCATTTTAGACCTACTGATAGAAAAGGGAATTGCATGTCAAAATTAACTTTCTTTATGTAATAACTTTCATCAGCAGGAAGATAGAGACTTGACTGTGATCAAAATGAACGTGTGTTCCTGCAGAACATTCCTCTCACCTGTTAGTTTACACTGAGTCTTTATTATCTTTATTATTATAATTTTTAATAGAGATTTAAACTATATTCACTATTACAGTGCTTAACAAATGTATTAAAACAAATGTATGTAAGGTTTTTAACAAATGATGTAAGGTTTGTGCCACTGCTGCTCTAAACTAACAGCATTGGAGATTACCAAAATCATGTTTAGCTTTCTGTATTGGTTAGTCCTCCAAAATGCGTAAGCTCTTTAGAAACAGTAGTAGGCTATTTCTAATGCTATAATATAATTCTTGCTGTTATCTATGAAAGAAAGGCAGAGCACTTTATAGTGTTTTTTTCAGATACGCAATTACAGTAAAAAAGTACATAAACAATGCAAGCTGTTATGAGGCCATTTTTGTTATTATAAATACTAATTAGTTGTTTCTGTTTGTAATTTTTTATGTTCCCGACAGCGCCTGTAGTCGCATTTAGCAACTTGTTAGCAACCGTCTTTTTTAAGAAATGTAACCGCTTAAAAAAACGCAAGTGTGGTGTAACTGGTGTGTTTTATGTCATAGAATATAACGTGAAAGTATCTTGAGCCTGTGTGAACCAAGGACCTTATTTAAGGGATTTAACCAAAATCCCATTAAAAAAAAACATTGACTCTGGGACGATGGAACTGTAAGTGATTAATGCTAACTCTCTTCCGGGTTTTCACCTACAAAGTGACATCATAGTTCCACCACTCTATTGTCATGTAAGCAGGGTTGGGACGAGAGGTCTGCATTCCCGTGGCTCTCCTGTGGGAGCCGTGGGACCTGACCAGATTTCTTACTACTCGGGATTAAATTTCCGAATAAAACACGGTAGCGGTCGGTAACTCTGGTGTAATTTGAACGGGAACGGGCAGTTTAGCAATATCCCGTTCCCGACTTTACTCATTCTTATCTTACAGCCTGCACTCAAATGTTGATCATATTTTGCTTTTAATTGTAATTGACAAATGTCATATGTATTTATTTATTTTCCTCTGTGATACTTTTCCTACTGTTGACACCAAAATGTAAAACAAATTTTATATTTTGACAAGTCAAATAAAATAACAGTCTACAATTTTTTTACACCCTACATTTTTTTTCTTCTTCTCTGCAACACTTTTTCCTATTTTGTTGACAGCAAAATGTTAAACTAATTGTATCTTGACAAGTAATAATTTAATGAATAGTATTAATTTATTAAATTGTACAAATAATAAAAATTTTGTACAACCTACATTTTTATTTTCTCTTTTTCAGTAGAGGAAATTTAAATGTGAGATTCTGGAAAAGAGATCTAAATTTATTGGGAACAATTGAGTCGGGAAGACAATTATTATAAGTGGGCAGTAAACAAAGAGTGAATAAATAGTGGGTGCGAAATATAACCTAGCGGGAGTGAGACTAAAAAAACAGTCCCACACAGACCTCTAGTTGGGACGGTTACATTTAAAATGTGTTTCACTACAGATTACAAAATACTAGGGGTGGGACGATAAATCAAATGCATCACGATTCCTCTGGAATCGATTCTGAGCTTAGATTATAACAGCAGATGGCACTACATACTTTAGAAACAGCTGTACTCTGCTTGTTTCCAAATCCTTATACACACTTGAACCTAAAATAATCATTCATAAAATTCGAAAAGGTGTGAAAAAGTGAATTACAAAGGGTGTTCACAGTAGGGCTGTCAAATTGGCTGAAAAACTAAAATCGAATTTTGTACAAATTTTAGCAAAATTCGAATTTTGTATATTATATATATAGTATGTGTATATATATATATATATATATATATATATATGCTCTTGTGTTACTTTTATTTAATTTTTATTTTTTTGCACTGTCCACTGAGCGGACCTGATTTGATTTACATTTCACTTCTGATTATACCCTGTATAATTTATTATGTGACGAATAAAGAAACCTTGAAAAAAAGGTTTTGGCTTCTCTCCTGAAGCCACAAGAGGGCGCATAGAGCGAAATATTACCAAATGCACGTTTCTTCAAAGTAGGGCTGGGCAATATGAGCAAAAATTAATATCTCGTAATTCTTTTGGCTGATTTACGGTATACGGTACATATCTAGGTATTTTGTATTTGGATTAAACAAATAAATAAAGTGAATTTAACCTTGTAGGCATATATAATGTGCAAAAAGGGTTGAAATTACATTGTAATAATACGATCTAAAAACAAAAATAATGCTTTTAAAGCAAACTTAAATTTACTAAACAAAAAATTGACAAAATAAAAAAGCACAGACTATGCTAATTGAGTAAAAAGGCTATTTTGATTACCCCATTACAGTCACTCTACAGTTAGTGTAGGTTTACACTTACTTGTAGGTTTAAAACATTTCAGAAAAAAATATATTTTAGTCAGTTTTTGCTAAAATAGCAATAACAGACAGAGCGTTTGTTTGGCGCGAATGTGCGTGGCGGCGCACGTTCAGAACCAAGTCTGTGAAGTTTAGCGGAGAATCGTGCACTTCTGACAGCAAAATAGAAATATTTCCATGGCTTTCTAACATATACAGATGGAGAATATACCTGTGAAATGTAAGTTATGCATTCAGGAAAAGAGCACATAGCTCAAACAGCACCTGTCTCTGTCAGCGGCACACACAGCCTTTCTGTCAGAGCCGCTTTAAACTCAAAGATTTAACATTGCTGATACACGTAATTGTGTGTATAAAAAAAGGTACATACTGACAAACCAAGCGACGTTTCTGGATAAACCTTAGCTATGGTTCAGTTGGAAGATGTCTCTAGTACTGCCCAGCGAGCACAAGGTCCGACTCTCCCGGCGCAGTGTCGCCTCTCTCGGCGTCTCTTCTGTGCAGTGAGCGGTAGAGAAGCAGCACATTCAGCTGGCCGTACTGCAGCAGACTCATCAGTAAATGAGTACAAAGCAGTGTTTCCATCCACCTGTCTCATTAACTGACTGTTTGGAATTATAAATATGAGCATAGTTCGTCTGTTAATATTATTAGAGATCGACCGATATATCGGTTTACCGATATTTTTCCCGATATTTAAGCATTTTACCATAATCGGTTATCGGTTTTGTAAAAAAAAATATCGGTTTTGACTTTTTATTTTTTTTTTTTTTTTACATACATAATTATACAGAGTATAACCAGCAGTGAAATTTTGTTCTCTGCATTTGACCCATCCAAGTACACACACACCTGGAGCAGTGGGCACTGTTCACTCAGGAGAAGCTCCAGCACGACCACCGCATGTAACTTTATACAAGATTAACTTGTTTGAAACACGCTGAATTATATTAACATTTACTATAGAACCATTATTTCGCCAATAAACATCTAAATAAATACATCTCTATCGAAATTAATTATTTATTTTCTCCACAAGCGATCGCAGTTTGAGTATAGTTCTGTGTAAATGCATAGATAAACCGCTGTCAGCAGTTATTTCATAATCTAGAATGACAAAACATTTGAATAATTCTGATAAAACATGCCAGTTGAGAAATGCAATAAAATACAATGTTTTGTTTGTTATAGCTTATTTCAATATTCCAGAGAATTATTCAGTGAATTAACATTATCCAGTGAATTATTATTATTATTATTCACTCTTTAGCCTATTAAACAGCTTATAAACCTAAAACTGTAGTTTAAAATGAAGTTGATATTTTGTTTGAGTTTTCCGTCTTTTCCTTAGGTTTTAAATAGCCTGTAAGCGCTGCTGCTGGCTTTTACTTTGACTTTAATATCAGCAGCAAATTAAGGCGTCAAGCAGTTTTAAAATAAAAACAGCAAATACTGTGGAACCAAATAAATGAGAAACTAATGTTTTTCTTTTTAAACATTATCACTTAGATCAGGGTAATAGATCGTATTCACCTCTCACGATTCTGTGTTTAGGAGGAGAAATACGGTTCTCATGGCGCTGTGAATACAGACTGAACGGCGGCTCAAAGCCGCTGTATGAGAACATGATACACAAACTACTGCTCTCGCTGGATAAAAGAAGCCAGTGTCACACTAGTACACACAAGATTGGATGGGCAAGTTTTGTAATCAAGGTAAAGCTGATTACAGTGACATGATCGTGCATTAGGCGCGCGTTATGTCCGTTATAAATGATGCGCAAACGAACCGTGTATGTGCGCTCTCGATCATAACATCATATTTCTGCTTGAATACAGCTCAGTATATAGTTGAATACAGTGACGTGAATAGTGAATAATAATAAAACACTATTTTATTTATCATTATTAAATTAATGCAACATAAAGATACATCACAACAAGCCTTTTTAATAATTTATTTAATGTGTATTTTATCATTTATTTACTTTTCACTTGGTAGATCTCGGTGAGTTTTCTCCCAGACTAAGATTAATGTCAGACTCAGAAGTCAAAACGGGCGCTTTTACATTTCGTTTTGAAACTCTTCCGCATCATCTTGTCTGTGTCACCTCACTCTTATTGTCTGTGTCACCTCACTCTTCTTGTCTTGTCTGTCTCGCCTCACTCTTCTTGTCAGTCATCTCTCTTCATGTGATAAATGAAATCTGATCTGTGATGTAGAGGTCTGCGCGGGACTATTTTAGGTTGTATTCCGCACGCACCCGCTCCCGCAAAATATTCAGTTTGTTCACATTTCTGCTGAAAGAAAGAGAGCTAGGCTAACAAATAAAAGTTTAGTCTGCACAAAAGTGTATTTATTTTATTTTTGTCTTGTCAAGGGTCTTGAATTTATTGACTGATAAATGTCAATAACATTTTGCTGCCAACACGGAATAAAGTTTCACAGAGAGGAAAAGTTATACAAAAATTGTAGCCTAATCCCTATTATAATTTGTTTTGTCAGGATATAATTCGTTTATGCTAACATTCAGCCTACAACACAATAGGAAAAAAATGTAGGTTTAGCCTAATAGCTATTTTGTTAGTCTTGTCAAAACACTGAATTCATTTAACATCTTGCTGTTAACACAGTGAAAAGTGCAGCAGAGAATAAATAAATAAATTCGACACAGTCTGTCATTTAAAATGATAGGATAAGCATAATACAAAAAAAAAGGAAAGAGAATTGCACGTCCTTCAATGACAGCGGAGTAAGAAATCTGTTCGGGACAGCTGCGGTAATGCAGACCTAGACTGCTGTGATGCAAGACTCTCGTTCGTTCGGTGCGTTGCATTTAGCAGCCGCGTTCAGTTTTAATTTTAGTGTCCTCTATCTGAACGAATTTATTTTTATTACTATAAAAACAATCTAAAGGACGTGGGGGACGGTGCCACGGTGAGCAAGTGATGTAACAGTGTTGCGGTTTAACACCAGTATAACTGTCGTGCGGCAAGCCCACTTCACTCTGTTATTTATTTACTTTATAACAGTAAATAAATATCGGTTATCGGTACATAAACGTATAAATTATCGGTATCGGTTATAAAAAATCAATATCGGTCGATCACTAAATATTATGTGCTTTTTTTTTTACTCGGAAGCAGGCAGTGTGCTGCACAAGACAAAAAATAATAGCCAAAACCACCACATAGCCGCACTTTAGTTATGCATGTTGATTTTATCGCACGATGTCAGGATTATAATTAATATGGAGTTTTTCTACAATATTCACTCATCATGACAGTAAAATAGGACATTGTAAGTCAGTCTACTGCAGTTTACTCTCTCAATCAGTAGAAAATGTGGTTAACACCCAGTCATGCATGAAAAAATAAATACCGTCATAGACTGTGAAACCGGTAAAATTTTGAAAAATACCGTGATATAAATTTTGGGTCATACCGCGCAGCTCTACTATTATTCTCGCTGTAGTATTGTTGTTGCTGCCGCCGGCGGCATGTCGTGGAGATGCTGTGTTCCATTGTGAAAGCGAAAGAAGAGTTTGGGCTTCCAAAAGAGGACACAAGTAGAAATCTGTTTCAGAACAGTTAAACCCAAATATTCGAGTGTGTGCATTGTTCAGCGCATTTTACGGAGGACTATTTCCTGAACCTGGAAGAGTATACTACAATAGTGGCTTGCACAAAGGCTGTTTCTATAAAGTGGGGCAATTCCAACTTTGCAAGGACAGTCTGACGTTTCTGACTCGTAAGTAGGTTTCTGCTACTGACTATTCAAACGCGAGTTTTGAGCAGTGTAGAGCAGTGCTTGTTGTTACTCCGATCACAAATACAGACATGATAATGTTTACGCAGTCCAATGCGACATGTAAAAAGACCGTATAAGTCGTTATAATCAGTAATTATATCCCCACTGGATGCAACAAATGCCTCGTTTATAATGGGTTTTATTGCTTTTGTGTCGTTGCGCCGGGACACGGCATCACAATATAGTGAGGGGCATAACATTTCCATCTCACGCTTGAGGTATTCGGCCAATCACAATGCACTGGATAGCTGGCCAATCAGAGCATGCTTCGCTTCTCAGAACAATAAGCTTTATAAAAATCTACGCGTTTCAGAAAGGCAGGGCATAGAGGAGCATCAATAATGTCAGTATGTGGAAAATAATGTATTTTTTAACCTTAAAACGCATGGACCGATTGTATTACACCAAATACACAAAATAATGTTCTTTTTAGCAACGTCATATGACCCCTTTTAATCTCGCGTCATAAAAGCATTCTGAGCTGAGGTGAAATTGCATGACTCGGCGAACGCACAAGCGCTCTTCTTGAGCATATGGATAAAAACTAGAGTAGAGCGCCATCTGCTGTTAAAATCTGAGCTCAGAATCGATTCTAGAGGAATCACGATGCATTCAGAAAAAGTATCGTCCCAGCCCTACACAATACATGCTTTAAAGTAATTTGTTAAGGATTTCGTTGACATCTGCCAAACATTGGATTTGATTTTTCCTTTGGTTAAACATTTACTGATGCTCAAGAAGACAACACAATGCATCTTAATGTTTCTCATATTTCATATTTTAAATATGTAATTGTTACATGCATTCCGTTACCCCCCAACCCTCTATGTATGAATGCTTGTAGATACTGTTTCTCTATTCTTACCAGATATTTATTCTGTGCTGTCATTCAAAACCCACAAGACTTTCGTCTCCATGAGAGCACCTGGAGATTTGGTTTGACGCTCACACTGCACATGGTGTGACCCGTTAAATATAACGAAGTTAAATAATTAATAATAATATTATTGCACTTTTTAGTTTTTTAGACAAAATAATAAAACAAAGTATGATAATACTATTATATTTAAAAATAAAAATTGAGTATTAAACTACTATTATTTTAGTTAATTATTTGTTTTCTTTTTTACATTTTGCTCTTTTAAATGAATTTTCATAATTGTCATACCTAGAGTGAAGCATGAATGAAGTGTATAGTGCACTATGTGTATCCCTGCATGGAAACGTTGACCACTGCACTTACATAGATCACATCAGATATGTGACCCTGGACCACAAAACCAGTCATAAGTAGCACGGTATATTTGTAGCAATAGCCAACAATACATTGTATGGGACAAAGGTATAGATTTTTCTTTCATCATTAGGATATTAAGTAAAGATCATGCTCCATTAAGATATTTTGTAAATTTCCTACCGTAAATATATCAAAACTTAATTTTTGATTAGTGATATGCATGGCTAAGAACTTCAATTGGACAACCATAAAAGGGGATTTTCTCAATCTTGTTTTTTTTAACCCTCAGATTCCAGATATTCAAATAGTTATATATCGGCCAAATATTGTACTATCCTAACAAATCATACATAAATGGAAATTAAAAAAAGACCCTCATGACTGGTTTTGTGGTCCAGGGTCACATATAGTTAACAGAAGCTCCACAATACTCATATTAGTTATGGTTAACAGAAGCTCAAACATAAGAACATCTCTGGTTTGTTCTTGTGTATTAAACAAACATGTTTCTGCTTCTGTTAACCATTTTGATGTTCTCTATGTATGTGCATTGATTTGCTTTCCAAGGATGAACAAAAGACTTGTGGGTTTGGAACAACATGAGGATGAGTAAAGGATTAAATTATTTTTATTTTTATTTTGGACCCAGTTTCAATGCTCCAGCCAGTTATTGTAGTTTGAGATGTGTTCCGTGTCGGAATATGTTTTTGCTTTGATCTCTGTGATGCAGTACTCCTTTCAACTGCTAGCTGTCAATATTCCATATTGCACCTTAAACTATTTTAAAACTAAAATCTACAATAACTTTGTGTTGTTGCTTTTAATTATTATTATTTAGTGAGTAATTTGGCTCTTGTAAAGCCAGATAAAGCAAAAGCAGTGGAGAATTACCTGATACAGATGGCTCGCTGTGGACAGCTTGGAGGAAAAGTAAGAACACCGATGAAGCATCATTCATAATGTGTTTAATAATTTTAGAATGTGTGTTTTATAGCATTGTTGTATCTTTAGATTACAGAGGCTGGACTCATAGAGATCCTGGAGAAAGTCAGTCAACAAACAGAGAAGAAAACAACTGTAAAAGTAAGAACCTTGTGATTGTATTACAAATTTGTTCTCAAGATTGTAAAAATGTATGTTTCATAAATGTATAAACATAAGTGTCCCTGCTTTGTTCCCAGTTTAACCGACGACGGGTAATGGACTCAGATGATGAGGATGATGACTGATATGTAGGTGTCATGAGTCAGCTAGGCTTTCTGTACTCATGGTACTTTTGATACTCTGGTCTACTGACATGACAGTGACTGACAGATCAGTTGCGCTGCCCAAATCACGATCACAGCCAAAGAATTTTGATCTGTGATGATACAGGAACGTTACTGTTTTTCATCTTTAGTTTAGCAGATTCTCTTAATTCAACACATTGCAGCAAAGCTGCTACATATTTAGAGACTTTTTTGTGAATACAGTGGACAATTCTGATCTCTTGTTATTGCAATAATTGGAACTTGCCCCATATCTTTGATTGTGTGGACTTTTTTGAGGAAACCTATATGTGCAACTATTTACATAATAAAGGCCTTAAACAAAAATTTCAAGAAATACTTGTTACATCAGTTTCATTGCTTGTAACCAAACTACACTTTTCTCTGGGCCATGCCACAAAAATACTTTTATTTGATGGTGCAAAAATTATAATATTTAGTTTTTATTTTTAAACTCTGATATTATTTCAGTCTTATAACCCTTCAGTTTTCAAAACATGCCAAACTCGTAAGTGCCAAGACATGCTCAGGATGTTTCTGGGCTGCAACCTTTGGCAGTGGGTGTGTAGCTCCCAAACAATAATCATGCGTGGGGCAGGTGAGGGCATATTGTCTGAGGCTCGGAAAGCTCCATTAAATTCTACTGCAGTGATTCTCAAACTTTTAAGCCAGTGACCCCTAATGTAAGATCGACAAGAACTTGCGACCCCCACTACCAAAGCATACACAAAAAATAAACAAAATAACTTATTTTAAGCCTTTCACAATATTTTAACTATATTTACTATACATCAAATTAATTTGGGTTTACCTTTCAATGGGATGGGGGTGTACTTGTTTTTGGCTGCACAAAAGCTTCATCTGTGACCTGATGGTGGATCCAGCTACTCGCAAATCATTGTTGACAGTAAATTTAGAGCAAGTGAATCCATACTTTATGAATTATTCTTGATATTTACAACGTTTTCTACTTTGGTCTGATGGGGTCTTTCTCGATGTACACGGTTCCGATGACTCAGGCAAACTGTCTAAAATTTCTTCATTTTTAGGTTTGCAAATTACTAATTTATCCATCTCTGCAGTTGCAGTTTCCACATGCAGGTGAGCGCTGTAGCGATAACTAGTGAGCCAGTCCCTGCACAGTGATGTCATATCTTCGAGTCTCAAATTATTATAACAAAAAAATGACTTTTTTTTTTTTAACCCCTTGAAATTATTCTGGGGGTCGGACCCCCAGTTTGAGAACCACTCTACTGCATTGACACAAAAAAACGATTTGTTCATGTTGCTATTGACTTGTTGGCTACTATCTGTAACGCGACAGATTACAAGGCATGACTTTTATGATGACAATTGTTTATTTAGTGAGTTAGACTGAAGATGGCTTTTTTTATATACCGTTATCTGTTAGCATAACTGTTTATTCATAAGAAAATGCCTTTTATGCATAAACACAATATAAAAAATAAATAAAATCATTACCTATCTTCCTGCAGATAGCTTCTTGAGTTGGTTGTGGTACATGGGTCAATATATCACCATAGAGTGCCTTTCAACCCCACAATGCATAATTTTAAGCGGTTACACTCAGATACTATAGAAACATATTAGCTGAGCTCTCACACGTTTTCTTAGATAATTATGGGCCATTATTCGAAGCATGAACCATAAGATATGTCCACCCTGTCATGGACATATATATTACTGTTAAATACATTTTCATTTTCAAATTATATGCTAATTATATTTTCTGAAAGGTTTTATGTCCTTTTCCTAAACATGCTTATTTGTTTGCTTAAAAATTATAAATGCACAGCCCCCTGGTTTCACAGACAAGGCTTAAGCCTAGTCCTAGACTAAAATATATGTCTGTTTCAACTGAAATAAACTTGGACTGACTGATCATCAAATATATCAGTGCCTTTGTTTTGTCTCAAGATGCACCCCTGTAAAAAACAAATCTAAGCATGTAACATGTACTGACAAAAAACAATGTATAGCCTGAATAGCACTGTAAGTCGCTTTGGATAAAAGCGTCTGCTAAATGCATAAATGTAAATGTAAGTAAAAATTACTTAAATGCAGTACCGCTGCTCCCTATACGCAGAGTACGCATGCAGTATGCATAGGGCACCATCCCAGTTGCAAAAAACAAAAACACGTGACGTGCCTATATAAATGCATCATTCATTCATCAGCGATCCGGCGCCAAGAAAAGGAATACAAATAAACAAGATGAAAACGAAGCCCTTGCGTCACTTTCAGGTAGCCTGCATTCATAATCCTGTGAAACTTTTTTGAAAGTGTCGACGTTATGTGTTTGAATGTCGGTAATAATTTCATCACCACCAACATCTAATATTCTCTCCCAGTTACCATGTTACGAAAGTTAGCCATGTTTTAAGAGGAATAAAACCAACAAACAAAAATGATGGTTCTTGTAGCCATGGTAACTACAAATTAACCATGGTTTTGTTACTTCAAATAATAATTATATATTAAGATAATATATATATATATATAAATCTTTTTTTGTGTGTGGTGGTTATAAAAACAAACCTAAGCCAACAACAGCTTAAAATGTTAAGGCATGACTTAAAAGGCATTATATAAAAACAATGAGGCAACCCTGCTGGGAAAAAAACAAACAATAAAACCATCACAGACAATTATAATACCATTACAAAAATTACAAGCCATCAACTTTTTACCATTAAAACCATTTTTAAACTGGTTTTATGTAGTGTTTTGGCACATATTCCATTACGATTAAATGGTTATTAAAGCCACCAATAGAAGGTGACCAATTACCAGATGAGACCAACAGGGTCCATTACAGTTTCCATTAAAACCAATACAAGTCCCATTGTAACCAGTAAAACCATTACAAACATCAACATTACATGTTATTACAAATGCCTGCAAAGGGAGCCAAAGGCCTGGTCATTGCTGCTGTTACACTTACAGGACGATCATATCCTTGTTTAATAGGCAATTGACCAAAAATATAATTCAAATATTCACTTAATCTTACATTTTTGGACACCTTTTTGCTATAGATGACACAGCCTCTATAATTTATTTAAAAAAAAAAAAAAACTTGGCCATCACAACCCTTACAAAAATTAACCATGGTTTTCTTAGTAATGCTTAATTTTCTTTTGCGTGATTTCTGAATGCTCGAGACCATAAAATCAATCAGACAACTGTATTACTGCCATAGGTAACTGTCTAGAGCTACAATTTTAAGTTGTAAATATTACAATTGATTTACTTTTATATTTTATTAAAGTTCTATAGTAGGTTTTTTTTTTTTTACTTCCATAATATTTAAAGGAGGGGGCACTACAATAAACTACTGTTTAGGGCACCCATTTGGCTTGCAGGGCCCTGCTTAAATGTCCTAATCCTGGTTTAGTCAAATCACTTTTATTGTCACATCACCACAGCACAAGTGCCTTGGTGAGTTAAATTCTTACGAGCGTGCTCCAGACAGTGCAAAAAAAACAACAATTTACATATGGACAGTACATATTTACAGACTGTACAGAAGACAATGTGCAAAATACACATACATATACTCAGTACACATAGTGTACTATAAAGACATACTTAGTTATCAACTACACATTATACACCGTATGGGCACATCTACATTATGTACACTATCTATACATTATGTAGTCTATACATAGTAATAATGTGAAGGTGCAACAGATTATAAATTAACAGCAGATTGGTTGAGCAGCAGATAGTTGTGCAAAGGTGCAACAGATTATGCAGTGTCGTGGATGTGCATTGTATGGTGTCCAGTGATAGCAGATAGGTTGTGTTAGTGCAGTGTGTGTGTAGTCCAGTAGAACTGTGTTAAAGTGCAGTGCATGGCATGTTGTGTGAGTGGGAGTGTGATGTAGGTGAGTTATTTCTGACTGTTCATTAGCCTGATAGCCTGAGGGAAAAAGCTGTCCCTCAGTCGGCTAGTGCGGGATCGGATGCTGCGGAGACGTCTCCCTGAGGGCAACAGAGAGAGCAGTCTGTGGGACGGGTGGCTGGAGTCTTTGATAATCCTCCGGGCTTTCCTTGTACACCGCCTGGTGTAGATATCCTGGAGGGAGGGAAGCTCACCTCCAACAATGTGGCGGGCAGTTCGCACGACCCTTTGCAGAGCCCTGCGGTTGCCAGCGGTGCTGTTTCCAAACCAGGCGCTGATGTAGTCTAAGCCCTGTCTGTGAAACCGGGCCATAAGATTTTATGTAAAGCATGTGTTCACTTTCATAGGTTCACTCAATGCTTGTCTGAAGCCCGTATAGAATCACGCCAATCCATTGGCTGATGGCGCGAGATACTGCCCCAGGTCACACGTAACTGACATAGGCTCGCGCTAACGCGGATTGAATACAGCCAAAGAAACGACATCAACAAAAACATAATTCTAAATGCTTTTCTGATGTGAGACTTTTATTTTAAAAGATGTGCATGAAAGCTGTTGACACTGTCAGATCATCTGAGTCAGATTCAGTTTAATTAAGTAAAGAAAGAGTGCCTGAGAAAAACACTCTGTCCTGATTCCGTATCTGCGGTCAGATGAGATGTTGGCAGGTTTAATGTCAGTGTCATTATTCTATCGTTATTTTCGTAACTTATGAAAAATAATACGTCTCTCACCTCAGAAAAAACGAACTGTCCTGTCAGACGTTATACTGAGCTGGTAGCACACACTCCTCTATAGCATGCGCGAACGCGGCACCGCGCTGTAGGCTATATTACTTCACTAAAGCGCAGACACTACGAGTACAGTACCAATAAATCACATAACTGTACTGCGTGTGATTGCTAGGAAGGATTTGCATGAAGGTATGATATTCATTCTATTCAGGAGCCGTTTCCACGTTTCATTAACAGTCACTTTCGTTGTTTTCATAACCCAAAAATATCATGTTATTTTCACTTTGTGTCATTTTTTAGGCTATATGTTTAACCCTCTGGTTGTGTTCGGGTCAAATTGACCCGAAAAATATTTTCTTTTTCCCGAAAATACTAGTTAACGTTATCGCATTGGACTCAAACTTACTGACTTTGTTCACATAGGGTATAAGTACTTCTCATTAATTTTTTAACAATCTTCGTATTTTTTTGTGGGTTTTATTTCACCTAGTAACACTTGTGGTGTTCCCGGTAAAAAATGACCGGACTCCAAACAACTGCTTATAAATCTGTCATTATGCTATATTATCACCAAATATTGGATTTACTGTTTTTGTCAACTTGTTTTCTTTCATTTAGGACTGGTTTTGTGTTTCTATTTGCATCTGATTAATCTTTAGCCTCATTTATCCAAAAGTAGGCACCTCATTTTTTGAGTGAAAAAAGCATTTTTTATGAATAATTTTCACAATATAAGATAAAAAATTATGAAAATTTGCACTGTTTCTCACACTAGTGTACTTTAATGTTTAATCTGGAGGTTTGCTTTTAAATGCTTTTATTTTGTACAAAATTGCAAAAAGTCACACTTGTGGTGTTCCCGGTCAAAAATGACCGGGCTCTGATCAATTGCTTATAAATCTGTCATTATGCTATATTATCACCACATTTTGATTTAATCTTTGTCAACTTGTTTTCTTTCATTTAGGACTGGTTTTGTGTTTCTATTTGCATCTGATTAATCTTTAGCCTCATTTATCCGAAAGTAGGCACCTCATTTTTTATGAATAATTTTCACAAAATGAGATAGAAAATTTGCACTGTTTCTCACACTAGTGTACTTTAATGTTTAATCTGGAGGTTTGCTTTTATTTTGTACAAAAATGGCTGGCCATTTAACAATAAACTTTAGTTTTTTTATATTATAAACTAGTTTTGTGGATAATTCAGCAGCAAAAGATACTCTAGAAAAATCATGGGTGCACAATCATTTTGTGAAACATTTTTATTTACAAATAAAAGTTAAGTGTAGGACTACATCTGGTAAAATTGCCCTTTGTACTGTAAAACACATTCATGAAAAAAACAAGCAAATACATTTACATATAAATATATACTATAAGATTAAAATACCTTTTTTTAATGTATAGCACAGTAATAAGGCAGCAACATACGATAGATAGGACAGAACAAGAAAGACTATTATTATATTTCATTGCGCTAAAGTATTGTAAAACGAAAGGCTAAATACAGCGCGGTGCAATGCACATCCCATGCGCAGAATGATGCTCTTGATACAACACGGAGTCAGCACACAGGCTGCACAGCCCTCTGAGTCTGCATAGAAAAGAAAAAAATACAGGGGGAAGATATATTGATAAGTACTGTATTAAATCCGTGCGTTAGTTTGAGCCTTTTCTTTTAACCGTTTTAAACCTCAGTGACTGTGCGCTCTTGAAGAGAGTTTGACTGTAGTAACCGAATGCAACACGCAGTTTGAATACTGAATGAAGGATGACAGACAGATGCAGCGCAGAGAAGAGTTTGTGAACTTGAATTTAACGACTTAAATATTCATCTGTACCTCGGATTAAACTATGGAACAGCTTCAGAACACTTGAAATATAATGCACAAACACTTTATGGTGCTTTATGATGTTAATGTGGTTTTCGTGGGGCTTAACAGCAGCACAAAATAGTATACGCACAACATCGGATTTGGATCAGTCTCGTCTGACCGATACCTGATCCACAGAAAATGATCGGATCGGTATCAGATGACACTGGATACTACATATAACGTTAGGTATATCAATTCAGAACTGCTCTACCAATGAAACCACATAAAAACACAAAACAATCAGAATTTGAACACTTTATTTTTAACAATTCTAATAATAAAAACTATTTTCACATTTTTTAACTAATACAGACCCAATACATGCAAAATGCACTGTTTTTACAACATTTGTCATTTTGATTTTATATTTATAATATGTCTAAATATTATGAATATTACTATTTTACTAATATAGTACTAAATAATGTTAATGAAAAACTAAAGCAACTATTTACAGTATTTACAGAGTAGGAAGATACTCAAGGCAGTCACTAAAAGGTTTGTTCTCTGACCACCTGGATACACCAAACCCACTGAAAGACAGGAAAGAGAGAGAGAAAATGTGTAAGCAAAACAAATCAAACTTGCAACACTGTTTACATGTTGTACACACACGTACATAACTCGTGTAGTCCCCTCATATTATCCCTCTCCATTGTCATTTTTAGAAATCTAAAACAGCTAACATGAAACAAAAGCTACTAGCTGCTAATGCTATACATACCTGTCATGCATTTGAGCGCGTGTTTCTGCTGCTCTCTTCGCCGCTGCTTCTCACCACGTTCTCCAAAACACTATACACTATACAAGATGTAAGCTTAGGAGAGAATCCGCTCGCTGAAAAACACTGGGTGCGACGCCATTGTGTACGCAGTGCGTCAAGCCGAGAGCGAACGAAAATGCTCCGGTTACTACCGTAATCTTGGTTCCCTGAGAGCTGGAACGAGACATTACGGATAATTCTCCGTGATGTCTCGTGAAGCTCGAGGGGGAACACACACAATGCGCAGGGGTATACGCCGATTTCACGCAGCCGCCATTTTGAAATCGAAAGCGAGGCTCCAGGGAAGAAACCCTGAAGCTTACATTCTTCAAACGTGCATACGCAAACTATGCAAACTGTCAATTACTATAAACGTCCTTGTTGTTGGCTAACACTTCCATCCATCAAAACTTTGCTGGCTAGTCATTGGATGGCTTCAAACATTGAGTTGCGCAGATTGACACCTCGCTAAGCCAGTCACTGACTCTTCTTCTTCTTATTGGTTTTATGGCGTGTTGCAATCATGATTTGTCAGGTGCATATCGCCACCTACTGTACCGGAGTATGCAGCATGGATTAGCCTATAGTTCAATGATTCTACTTAATAAAAATACAAAAATCAGGATACAATAATACTAATTTCTTCTTTTTCCTTTTCTTTTCCTTTCCTTCTTCCCTTTCCCTTCCTTTCCCTTCTTCTCTCCCCTTTCTTCATTCTCCCTTCCCTTCTTTTCCCTTTTTTCCTACTTATCTTTTCTACTTCCACTTCTATCTAAATCCTATAATACACCCCTGTATTCTTCAGATATTTCACAACAGCATCCTGTGCATCTTTTACCCCTTCTCCTGTTCAGTCACTGACTCCCTGACAGTTCTGGGTTATAACATCGCCTGTGATTGATGGAGAGAGACGAAGGAGGGCTCATTTTGCTCGGAAGAGACTATTCTTTGGGAAATATAATTTGCTATTTGCTTTTCAAGGCTGGAATACGAATTAGAATCGATATTTCTTCGAAAATGGACGCTATCGATAACTATAACTCGAATCACTCATGTAAACAAAGGAGGATCTTTCGTTTTCTCCCCCATATTTTTCGTTGTTTTGGATTAAAAAGTGGGATGCATTTTGAAGAGTGGACCCTTCCCTTGAAATATGCTAGTGTTTCTTGGAATAGTCTGAGCTGACCAGAGCTATAGGCGATCAAACGCAATTACTGCCGTTCACTTTTTTTTGTTGTTTTTTTCGAGTTTCTGCTACTGAATCCTTTTTTTTTTTTTTTTTATGCCAAGGTACCAAAGATAAAAGTACGTTCACTTTGTACATGTTTAAATGGCCGGTGTTACGAGATTTTCGGTTTCAGTGGGCGAGAGCATGCATGAATGTTAATGAGTCTAAACTACATTTGGTCTTCATTTCGTAACAGTTTTGATTAGTTTGCAGTGTTTCGTTCACGCAAACCTTGCACGTTTTGTGCAGTCGTCCCTGACTGAATGATTGCAGGCATTCTTTGTTTATGATAAATTACCGTAAACCTCAGCTAATTGTATACATTGATTTCAGTTCTCTGTGCTGTTCATTTGTTGCTCGCAAAGCTTTAAACTGTCTTAATTGTTATCATTTGTTGAATACATTACTGCCTGATACAAATTAAATA
Source organism: Gymnocypris eckloni scoliostomus (assembly GCA_027564155.1). Classification (NCBI taxonomy): domain Eukaryota; kingdom Metazoa; phylum Chordata; class Actinopteri; order Cypriniformes; family Cyprinidae; genus Gymnocypris; species Gymnocypris eckloni. The sequence continues at coordinate 3,399,683 of CM050423.1, read as the reverse complement.
GACCTATATGAATGTATCTCTGGACATATTTTTTTGTATAGGGTGTGATGATCCATGTCTTAACCTACTCCGTACAACATTCTCCATGTTGTTTGGTTATAAACTATCATAACGTTACACTGTTGAAAATTATATTGTTGCGGAAATTGTCTTTTTGTTCATGTTTCCAGTATATAATATTTAAACGTGTACAAACAAATATAAATTAAGAATATAGCTGCTAGTAGCAATTATCGGGGTTCAAGCATTTTATGGCCTAAGGTGGTATGATTTTAGGGTCTAGGCAGGGGTCTGCAACCTTCAATGTCAAAAGAGACATTTTGCTCTTTCCTACCGAATAAAATTCACGTGGAGCCAAAATATATTTGATGCCCAAATAAAGATAACAGGGCATATAGCTACATTTTTATATTCAGCTATGTTACAGGGCAGATGAATAGCAATCATTTCAGAAGTGAGGGGGACAGAAATGTCAAATGTAGTAATAATAAGTATTATAATATTATGCTGGACAATAGCATATGGACAATAATATCATCATATGGTTATGATTGTACAATCAGTATATATATATATATATATATATATATATATATATATATATATACTACGAACACATTTATTTATATCCATTTCTATCACAGAATAAGGCAGAAACTATATGTGACCCTGGAGCACAAAATCAGTCTTAAGTCGCTGGAGTATGTTTGTAGCAATAGCCAAAAATACATTTTATGGGATCGATTTATCTTTTATGCCAAAAATCATTAGGATATTAAGTAAAGATCATGTTCCATGAAGATATTTTGTGCCGTTAATATATCAAAACTTTTTTGATTAGTAATATGCATTGCTAAGAACTTTATTTTGACAACTTTAAAGCGATTTAGATTTTTTTGCAACCTCAGATTCCAGATTTTCTAATTGAGTTGTATCTCAGCCACATATTGTCCGACTATAACAAACCACGCACCAATGGAAAGATTATTTATTCAGCTTTCAGATGAAGTATAAATCTTAATTTCGAAAAATTGACACTTAAGACTGGTTTTGTGGTCGAACTGTTAATACACTTGCCCATTTGTTACTGGCGATCATAGCCTCGCTCAACTCACCAGACACTACAGCCACCGAATTGGTTAATGTAGCTCTGCGATCAGTGGGTTCAGTGCCGCCAAATAGATCATATAGGGTTCAGCAATCCCGGCCATATGGGTCTCCACTGATACCATATCATCGTTCGAGACACGCGACGGCGGCCTCTGATCATCGTCCCCCCAAAGACAACAAATCCACTCGCAGACAGCGGTGACTCGCTAAGGTCGGCGACGAACAGGTTTTCAGCATCACAAATTAATTATAGGCGTTCAGTAACGACAAACCATTGTCTTTTTTAAATACAATTTTGCAAGATTACAGTCTACAATTTCGTCGCTGGCCCCATGTAAACACAGGGATTCTTCCTTATATTACGACGAACCCAGAGAAACACAGAATTATTTCCATGGCAATTCAGACACTACTGGGAAAAGACGCTATAGAGGAAATAAAACCACCAGTTTTTTTTTCTGTTTACTTCATCATCCCGAAAAAAGATGGGGGTTTCCGTCCTATATTGGATTTGAGAGATCTAAACAAAACACTAAAATACCTGCCTTTTCTTATGCTTCGAACATCAGATGTCCTACGAGCAATCGAGCCTCAGGATTGTATAGTAAAAGTGGATTTAAAGGATGCATATTTCCATGTTCCAATTGCGCCTCATCATCGCCACTTCCTATGTTTTCATTTCGAAGGGAAAACATTTCAATTCAACGTCCTTCCATTTGGTCTGTCTTTAGGTCCAAGGGTCTTTATGAAGGTTGTTCAGGCAGCTCTTGCTCCCTTACAACAAAAGGGCATATGTGTGCTTCCATACCTAGACGATTGGCTTTTGTGCGCGCAGAACCCGACAAAAGTAACAGACAATTTGCGACATCTTTTGGCCCATATTGCAAAACTGGGGTTTTCAATCAATCAGACCAAATGTCAGCTTATTCCAGGGCAGTGTATTCAGTTTCTCGGAGTTCAACTAAACTCCTGAAATATGACAGCTTCTCTCACAGAGATCAGGGCCCAAAATATTTTAAACATATTAACCAAAATAAAAACAGGCAGATCAGGCAGGTACCTCACGTTGTTAAGGCTTGCAGGTATGCTGGCCGCGGCAACGCCCGAACCAATTGATTCACAAACATGTGTTGATACGATCAGACAATGTGTCGGTTGTATTCAACATAAATCATCAGGGTGGTACAAGGTCACTAAAACTCCTTCAGGCTGCGTACGAACTTTGGGTTTGGGCAGACACCCATCTGTCTTCTCTGAGAGCTATACATATACCAGGGCACATGAACATGTTAGCGGACGCGTTGTCACGAAGTGCGCCTCGGGCAGGGGAATGGCAACTCCATCCAGAGATCGTGCAATTAATCTGGAACACGTACGGGGCAGCAGACGTGGATCTGTTCGCAAGGATTCAGTCAGCGCAATGTCCGAGATGGTTCTCGCTAAGCAAGGAAGTGAGATCGCTAGGGCTGGATGTGATGGCCCACAGCTGGCCGAGTGGTCTCCTCAGTTAGTTCTCAGTCGCATTCGAGTAACGAGTCAGCCGTTATTATTAATAGCCCCCGCTGGCCAAACAAGCCGTGGTTTCGGCTCCTTCACCATCTTTTAACGGGTCCGCCAGCCCAGATGCCGATCAGACCAGATCTCCTGACACAGTTGAACGGCAGGTTACGACACAATCAACCTCAGACTCTGAAATTGTGCGTCTGGCGTTGGGGGCGACACCAGCCTTTTGTTCTGTTCGCAGAGGGTCCGGAACACTGTTCTAAATGCTTGCGCGCCGTCAACTAGAGCACTGTATCAGAACAGGTGGAAACTGTTTTTACGATGGTGTCACGATCATCAGTTGAATCACCAGATGTGTTCCATATCTGACATTCTGGAATTTTTGCAAAGTTTACTGACGATGGGCCTGTCATACTCTACAATAAGAGTTTATGTAGCGGCGATTTCAGCGCACAAGGGGCTCATAGAGGGTTGCTCTATTGGAAAGCATAAATTGGTGGTTGCTTTTTAAAAGGTGTTAACCGATTAAACCCTCCCTGTAGAGTCATGATTCCACAATGGGATCTTAATGTTGTCCTTGATAAGCTTTACATGCATCCATTTGAACCACTGTCATTAGCGGATATTAAATGGCTTTCTTTGAAAACCGCTTTGATTGCCATTTCTTCAGCAAAACGTGTCCGTGAACTAAATGCGCTCTCTCTGGCCCTGCAATGTTTACAGTGGGGTCCAGAAGACTCTAAAGTGACGCTGTGGCCAAACCAGTGAAACTGCTTTTTTACCAAAGGTTTTGTCCAGTAACTATGTTAACACACCAGTGATATTGCCAGCGTTTCACTCACTAGGCCTCCAGATGCGTCAGGAACTTTGTCCTGTGAGATCCCTGCGTGTCTATGTGGATAGGACAGCTCCCAGGAGGACTTCTGATCAGTTATTTGTTTGTTTTTCAGATCGTGATAAAGGTTCCCCTGTATCCAAGAACAGACTTGCTCATTGGATAACCGAGGTCATCACAAGCTCTTATGCCTCTGCCCATAAAGTCCTCCCCAATACAGTGAAATGTCACTCCACGCGTTCAGTGGCAACATCATGGGCCTTTACGAGGAGTTCAGCTCACAGACATTTGCGCAGTGGCAACTTGGAACTCACCTTTCACGTTTTCAAGTTTCTATAGACTTAATGTTGTTTCCGCCCCAAACAGCTGCTCAACAGCAGTACTGGGTGAAGGGCGCATAGGAAAGAATGTAATTTCATTTCATTGAAATTGAGAATTGGAATAAAATAAATTGAGCATCTCAGATGTTGTTATTTGCAAACCTTGAATTATAGTGGTTTCGCTTCTGCACAGAGTCACATTTTCTCATTGGTGACTATGAAGTTATGTCAATGGATGCTGATCGTCTTCCACTCTGTTATGCCTTCTGGCGGTCTGCAGCCAAGCAAATATAACGTTGGTTACATATGTAACCGTGGTTCTATGACTATAGTTCTATGAAGACCACCAGAGCCTCTGGTCACTCGGGTCAACGAGAAGACTCTGAGGAAGTGATGACATGTAAGCAGGTATTTATAGACAGGCACGTCATTAAGGTCACGAGGTGACAGCTTTTATATTAGGTTCTCGACAAAGGGAAGGACAGGAAGATTTTCCACTCTGTTACACCTTCTGGCGGTCTTCCGCCAGTCATAGAACCACGGTTACATATGTAACCAACGTTTTAGTGTTTCATAAGGCCATTAGTGGTATTTTTACCAACTTTCGTACATTTTTGAGTTTTCGTTTAGATTTTATAACATTTGGGTATATATGACCATGCGTCTTTTCTAAATGTCCAGTTATAAATAACCAAAGGACAATTTTTTATATAACTATTTATCTAGAGAGTCCAGAGGATATTACTGCAGTGGTTTATTCTGCTGTTGTTGTATTTATTATTTAAAATTCCCAATTTTGCCTAAAATTGGTTAAAAGTTAGATTAAAGTATGTTCAATTTTCCATACAGAATGTGAATAATTTTTTTTGGCCAATTTATATCAAATTGCAACATGGCCAAACAGGACACTTGAAGAGCACCTTCTACACCTGCCTTTATGTATTATAGTCAGCTTTGTTTAATATGAAACCCACACACACACCGTTTCCAAATTTTGCTGATGACCAATATTATTTGTTTTCAAGCTGGATGAAAAGATTGACTGGTTTATCTTCCAAACATGGATAGGATACCAGGACATTGGATGGTTTGTGTAAGTAATTCTGAATCTGTTGTTTACTTGGGATAACTTATGTCTGCATAATTTTGAGATACTTTTTGATCTATAAACTGCAGTGGTCTTCTTTCTGTGTATATATTGTGACATATCAACAGATTATGAACCCAGAAGAGCATGGAATTTCTTTTCTTGATCCTCTGCACGGCCAAAGATTCAGTCAGGAAGAATACATGCTCATCTACAGGTGTAATAGTGCACTGTTCGTAGTTCAGAGATTGTGGTTGTTCGTAACCACATTTTGTTAAAATTGTGGCTGTTATTAACCACATGTAGGTTTATCAGCTAGTGACTTGTTCATCTGATATTATTTTTAGTATGATCAAATTATTTGTACAGATCACTTTTTTTGTAAACTGTCAATGAAAATGGTCATACAATACTCATGGGATGTTCAGGTTCTGTCCCACATTTCATTTTTTTTGTATTGTTTTATTTGTTGCAGTGCAGTAAGTTTTTCAGAAACATTGCACAAATCTTGTCTCCTGGGCCTTGGCATGAATACTGTGTCAATGATATTACGGTAGCTATATTCATTTAAATGAATAACTGTAAAAGCATTGGAAATTGTTTTACTTTTTCAAAGTAGTTGGACTCTGTGCATGGCAACATCAACAGGGCCTTCCACAACAACATCTCAGAAACAGCTGTGGTGTCTTTGTCCTGATGGTAAAATTAATAAAGCTGATGTTGCTTACTAGATGTTTATCCAGTATATGTATCTTAGCAAATGTATTTGTAATGTTTACTATTTCAGTATTTACTGAGCTTTGTTACTGCAGGGGCCCATATTATTAAAAGGTAAGGTTAAAAGTGTAACATATGCTACTGGACACAGAGGTAAGTAAAAACACAATAGTGTTAATTAAACAGGATGAGCTATGGAGACTTCAGGTGAGTGGATGTCGTCAGAGATCGTCCTGACGCTGGGTTGACGAGTAACTGAATGTCTTCTCATCCACAGATATGACGGACAGCTGCGATGGGGAAAACACAACAGAAGCACACTGATCACGGAGACAGACAATCTGGTGGGAGAGGAGAACACAAGGAGTGACACAGGAGGTAAGGAGATACAGGTAAGTAGGCAAGGTAGATACTCAGCTTGGTATAAGCAGGAGTAGAGTCCACGTAGTGTGATACGAGATCGGACGGGGAGTGAACTGTGGCGGGTGCTCTTATGGAGGTTGTGATGACGGTGGTGATGAGATGCAGGTGCTCGTGATTAGAACTCAGGTGATTCGGATCGTAGTGATTGACGGAGGGGAGAGCCTGGCCGTTCCGTGACAAAAAGGTTATTCATTTTTTAGCCTGACGTGCCTTGCATCCAGTGGCAGTTCTAGACAAATTTTACTAGGGGGGGCAAGGAGGGGCCAGTGTTTAACCAGAGGGGCACATAAAAAAAATGGCAACAAATGATATTTAAAGATTCTAAACTGTTTTACTTTAAAATCATACAAACATTTATTTTGTACAAGAGTGAGTGCAGGTGCAAAAGAGGTAGGGCCATAAAAAATGAAAAATACAGTACAGGGTACAAATACAGTGTGTCAATTCAATGTGAACAAAACTCCAGGGTACAACAAAGGGTACAACAATGTGCCATTTCCTATTTATGGAAGCCCCACTACTGTGGACAGTTGAGTCCACACTTATGTATTTTAATTGGCACAACAATGCTGGATCAATTAAATTTTAATAAAATATAGATACACTACACTACAGCAACAGGATACGGCGGTTGTGCTGTCTGGAAAAACGGTCCACAAATACATCAAGATCCAGAGCCTTGGCCCTTCTGGACTCTAAGCTCAGGACACCAAGATCACTGAGTCTCTCATCAGTAGTGGTGGACCGCAGGAAGGTTTTTATCAGTTTCAGTGTGAAGAAACTGCGTTCGCAAGAGGCTGAGCTTACAGGAAGGGTTACTGCAATCTTGCACAGTCTAAAGAGCTCAAAGAAAACTTCCCTGTATGGCTCAATAAAACAAACCAGCTCAACTGTACTGCATGGCTTTTTAACTTCACCACTCTGTATTTTTCTGTCCAAAACTCTCTTAAATTGATGGAGCTCATGCCCTAAATCATCACTGTTTTAAGAATTTCCCTAAAGTTTCCTTTGTTATTGGACTCTTCAGATTCATCATGTCCTCTTTGTGCTATGTTTTGTGTAGCTGTAAGTAACAGCACTTCCCCAACTGTTTTAATGTATGCCCGATTTTCTTGTACTTGTTTAGTGTGTTCTTTGTCAAGAAGATCTGCTAGTGTTGCATCAGTTTTAACAGCTCTTTGATAATCCCTCCATGCTATCATTGCACACTTGTGTCGTTCAGACTTTGCATGTACTGAAAACCCTGCATCTCTCATAGTTGCTTTTTTCCAGTTTCTAAAACCAGGTGTTGAAACAAAAACAGTGTCTGGGGCATTTGGTGTAGGGGTCCACCGATTATCGGCGCCGATATTAAGCATTTTTACAATTATCGATATCGGCCATTTTCAAAACAGATTTGGCGATAATATATATATATTTTTTTTTTTATGCAAACAAACATACTATTTACAGGTGACATTATTTATTGGTGAATAAATAATACAGGTGAAATTATTTAATGTTTAAATGCACTATTTGGCTCGATGCAGCCTGTCTGAACTCAACACTCTGTGGCCGTAACACTCAGAGCAATCTCCGCCCACCGCTCATCTGATATGTAGGGAGTCACGAGTCTGACCAATCAACGCGGAAAACTGAAGGCAATCTCACACCGAAAGCACTTGCTAACTGGAGCTGCCTCAGTGATCACGCATAAGTTGTCTCTCAAAGGTAAGGCAGCAGACGTTGCTGAAGTTGCAATAAATCACAATCCACTATGATGTCCACGATGCGGAAAATGCGGGCGGAATCGCGGGATGCAGTCATAAAATGGAATTTACCGTATAACGCGGAATGTCATGGAATGTGTCGAAGTTTGGATGAATTAATCAAAAGTAGGTCAGTAAACTTAAATCGACTCGCGCTATGGACTAGTATCTATAAATATTAAGCCGCAAAAACACTTTAAATATGAATCCTGCATGTTCTGCATCTCTGTTAATGAATGACACAGACGTGCGGTTTCATTTACTGCACACATACATACTGAAGCGCGTGTGATTCTCGCGGTGTTTTCAGCATCTGACGTCTCACTAAATGAGGACATAAATACATGAACAACATCCCCAGAACTGCTCGGAGAGTCACTTCATGAGCATTTGACCGTTTCATTTGAGTAAAACGATCGTCATATCATATACATAGGCTACAGAAACTTAAAAGGTCCTCATGGCAACCTGTCAAAATATAAGTTCGGTTTAGCCGAATATATTACTGTGGTGCAGTAGAATATACGTAATACAACTACAACAATTATTACAACTTTTGTTGAGAATAATCACACAATACGCTAAATACGTTTACTTTAAGTTTTACTAAATGTTTACAGAATGCTTCTGGGTGATCCCTGCACTTATGTTATTATTAATATTACTGTTTATTTAATGTTGTTGTTATTAACAGTTTTCAGAATTAAAGACATGTTTAAAAGCATTTAAAGAGCGTTTTTTGTCAGAGCTCTTGTTATTATTAATTTTGGCATTCATTTTCGTTTTTACACCAGACACGTATATCGGTTATCTGTCTACTTGATCTGTAATAATCGGTATCGGCCCTGAAAAACACATATCGGTCGACCCCTAATTTGGTGTGCTAAAATGTCTACATGCATAGCAATATGTAGAGTCCATCATGACAGAATACTCAAGCCATGGATGAAGATTATACCAGTTTGGCCTGAAGATCCGTCTTCTGTCCCCCATCAAAGTGGTTGGGAATATATTCAAGTTGGGCTGTACTGGTACATCATTCTTGGACTTGCTGATATCTGTAGAAAGATGTACAGTCTTAGGGCACAACTACAACATTTATTTACTTATGCATGTATATCTGCATGTATTTCAAAATGTAGGCCAAGTATTTACTTAAAAAAAGAAACATTAGAGCCATATTGACATAAAAAAGAATTTACAGCAGAAAGCACCATTTTAAGGACCCACAGCAGTCCTACAATTAAATTATAATTGCACTGCTTTGCAAATAGTAAGAACCTTCTTCATCACAAACCTGATGGTGCAGTACTTGATCCACATGGATCCACTTTCTGTCCCTCTGGCTGTTCCTCTCTCTGTCCCTGTATGTTTTCTTCCTCCTCACCCTCTTCTTCATGCTCCTCACCCTCTGGAATTTCCCTCTCTGTGTCAGAGCCCTCACTTTCATCACATGCCCTCTCTCCAACCTCCACTGACTCTCCCTCTTCCTGCTCCTCAACTCTCTCAATACTTTGATTTGTTTCTCTCCCTTTTTTGTTTACTGGGGCAAAAAAGGACGCTATGTCCCTTCCTCGTTTCATGATAACTATTAGAAGAATAAGAAATTTAGGGGCATGCATTACCTTTCGTTTTCTAACCATCCCTCCCTACAAATCTATTTGTTATCGCAATGCAACAGCCAAGACGGATGAAGTTACGTGGTTAACATCACAACATTGTGTAGACCTAGCAAGGATACGGACATTTGGATATTTGCTTCTGCTTCGATGAGTTTGCTTAGACATGATTTTCTATTTAGTTTTTGGTAACACTTTACAATAAGGTTCGTTAGTTAACATTAGTTAACTACATTAGTTAACATGAACTAATAATGAACTGCACGTATACAGCATTTATTAATCTTTGTTAATGTTAATTTCAACATTTACTAATACTTTATTAAAATCTTGTTAACATTAGTTCATGCACTGTGAACTAACATGAACTAACAATGAACAGCTCTATTTATATTAACTAACGTTAACAAAGATTAACAAATACAGTAACAAATGTAAAAGTGTTACCAAGTTTTTAAACATCTCGAGACCAGCCATTTAACGTTACAAACTTGATTTCATTATCAGTGTGAGGAACAAAAGTAACACGGTTATGTGCAAGAACAACAAGTCACTCACGAAATGAAATTGTTTTGCTTACCTTCGACTCTTGCAACAGGAGAAATTAATCGTAGCTCCTCTCTCCAAGAGTAGTTCTAGTTGTTGCTGAGCTCTCATTCACCGAGCAGCACCGCAGGCTACAGTGTTTGGGTGCGCCGCTCTAATTTACCCGTGTAGAACGTTGCGTCGCATTAGTTCCGCTTTTGGCGCTCGTGTGTAAAATCATAATAAATTCATAACTTTTTTATTTGGTCAGCACGGGGGGGCCACAGGGGTGGCCAGGGACATGTCTACAGAGGCACGGGCCTCCCTAGGCCTCCGTGTAGAACCGCCACTGCTTGCATCAGAAGGTGGTGGTGTCTGCTTCTTTTGGAGAATTTCCCCTTGAGGTTTGTTTTCTTTATTATGTTATTTAACATTTTTTAACTTGGATTCAAATTTTTGCTGTGCTGTCACAATGACATTTTAAAAAACCATCGAAGCTTCAATGATCAAAGACTTAGCTTTTTCTTTAAGAGAACGTTTTATTTACATAACTTAAAAGAATTGTATTATACACCTGTCCTGTACTACTTTTCATTGCAGGTCTGATGGAGAAAGATGGACAACAAAAAGACAAATGAGGCATACTGAAAAGAATGTATGAGACATTTAATGAGACTTTTTTTCTTCTCTTACCATATATAGATTGACTTGTATTCTCTGCTATTCTTTTAGGCACAAAAGGCAAGCATGACTGCTGAGTTGCAACTTTTGGATGTACTTTTGTGCTGGAATACTGTAATATTCCATTCAAGCAAACTGATTAATCCTTTTATAAATACTTTCCAGTTACCCATGGAGGTCTTGGAGATGATACTCCTTGAAGTAGTGCTACAGGATGGAGATGCTGCCTACATGAATCTGTCTCTTAATTACAGTTGCTTTAGGGCAATTGTAAACAAGGCCCGGTTCAGACAGAAGGCTCACTATGCATCGCTTGACAGTAAGTGTGTTAAAAGTTTAAATGTGTGCAATGAAGTATGCATAAGGCCTCATGAGTATAAGGTTGGCTTTAAGTAATCTTGCTTCTTGCTTTTTCTAAAGCACTGGCATGGCTAACATAATCGTAGATGTGCATATGAAAGAGTTCTGTTTTATGTGTGTTTTTGGATATAGGTGTTGTGAACTGGGGAAAATGGAGTGAAACATCAAAGGCTGAATTGTGGGTGCCTTTTGAAATTAAAGAGTGTAACATGTAAAACCTTGTTCAAATCCTGCTCAGGTTTTTACGGTAATGGGAAGCGTGGTTGCCTGATAGGATTCTATGACAGCATAGAGGACCCAGACTGCTGTTTCATGTGCCAGTAAAGTGTATAAAGAATGAAGGTTTAATGAGAAAAGGAGATTAAGTATTAAAGGAATAAAGTGTGTAAAGGATGTTAAAATTTAACCAGAGATTTATATGTACAAAATATGTTTTATATACAGATGTACAAATTCCACCTTTCTTTATCAGAATTAAACTGTTTCAGACCTAAATAAATAACAAGGAAATAATTGTCATGGCATGTTATTCATACACAAACAATGCTGGTATTTTTTACCATAAGCTTTTCATTATCAAGTAAATCCATAAATTATTAATTTGGTAACAATATGTTTCATTAATTAACATGAACTAATAATGAACTGCAATTATACAGCATTTATTAATCTTTGTTAAATGTTAATCTCAACATTTACTAATACATTATTAATCTTGCTAATGTTAGTTAATGCTCTGTGAACTAACACGAACAAACAATAAACAATTGTATTTTCATTAATGTAAACGAAGATTAGTAATAACAATAACAAATATATTGCTCATGGTAAGTTTGTGTTAGTTAATACATTGTTTAATTAACCTTATTATAAAGTGTTACCATTAATTTTAATAACATCTTAAGACATGACACTTGCTGAGAATATTTAACTTTAATTTAAATGTTAATAATACATGTAACAGTAAAAAAATATACTGAAATTAAAATAAAAAATTATCATAAATAACGTATAAGTGGTAAATGACCAATACACACGAATAGATATAACTTGAATTCCCCTAAACTAACGTTATATTCGTTGACATTGCGATTGCAATGTGACAAGTCAAAAGAAGTAATTGGATTCTTGCTTGTAAATGTACATAATGAAACGTTATCCAAATATATTTTTTTTACAATGTATTGTTTAATACTATATATTGTTACCAGGTATAAGTAATTAACGGGTTCACCGTTTTGTTTTATATAATTATGTATTACTACGATGTGTTGTTTCAATCGTATTTCCTGTTTACCGCTGCGTCGACGTCATTACTTTGCCACTAACCAATGAGAAGCATTGTAGGCGGGGCGACACGTGCAGCCCCGCCCCAGGTACAGCCCCGCCTCGATCTGCAAAGCTACAGCCGGTATTATCATGGGTATACTGAGTAGGGGGAGCCTGCAGACCTGGATCAGACAGTTTTACGCATAGACATAATATACGTAGACGCCTCATAGACTGACGCTGCCTATTTTTGCTGACGTACTGCGCGGCCGCCATCTTGGATGGGTCCCCAAGGCGCCCTCCCTGCATTTATTTCTACTGAGGAAGGTACAATGATCATAACTCCCCGAATTTTTACCGGATTTTCACACGGTTTGGTTTGTTACAAACGACAGATATTTAGTTATGATACCGGATGCTGTCACACATTGAAAAAAAATATGTAATGCAAAGTGCTTTCATGCTAAAAGACTTTGTATTATTCTCTTTAACAAAGACATATGGTAGGCTATGGCATATTGATAAATATATAAATTAATTCATTTTATATTTTAATAAAGAAACAAGTTTGATATTTTATTTGAATTTATTTATCTCACACACACACTCTATCTCTCACTCACACACACACACACACACACACACACACTCTCTCTCTCTCTCTCTCTCTCTCTCACTTACACTCTCAAATCAAATCACTTTTATTGTCACATCACCACAGCACAAGTGCCTTGGTGAGTGAAATTCTTGAGAGCGTGCTCCAGACAGTGCAGAAACAATTTACATTTTACAATTTACTATTAGACATGCTTAGTTATCAATACACATTATACACCTCTACGTTATGTACACATCTACACATAGTAATATGTAAAGGTGCAACAGATTATACATTATACAACAGATTAGTTGTGCAACAGATAGTTGAGCAAAGGTGCAACAGATTATACATATGCAATGTCGTGGATGTGCATTGTATTGTACTCTCACTCACTCACTCGCTCTCTCTCACTCGCTCTCTCTCACACACACACACACACACACACTCTCTCTCTCACACACACTCTCTCTCTCTCTCTCACACACACACTCTCTCTCTCACACTCACACACATACACACACACACACATACACACTCTCTCACTCACACACACTCTCTCTCTCTCTCTCTCTCTCTCTTACTAAATTCAATAATGAAATGCATTCAGCTGATAATTGACCCTTCGCTAAGCCCCGCCCTCCTTAGTTACTGTTGCTACGCCTGTCAAGCTTTCGCGCCTGGCACGTCTATTAAAGTATGTATGCACCGGTGTAAGACATTCCCAAGGAAATAATTAGTAATTTTTGGCAAACAGGTGAAATATCTGAGAAAGCAAAACAAAAGGGACTGCAGTATGCATTCGAGGGATATATCCACGGCATAATATGCAACCGATTAGAGAATCATTTAATCAAAATTTAAGCTAAAGCCTATAACGTTAGGTCCCAGCACAAGCAGCAATCACCTCACACGCTGACTATTCAAATGGGAAACACAAATTGAGGAACAGCTATGTGCATGCACAGCAGGGTAAGTGAAATTTGAAAATAATCTAATAATTATAAATCAAACAGCTTATCCATAGGTCTTGTGGAATAAACACAAGACATTAGCCTGACCACTTTGCAATGATAACATTCTCCCGCTCATATTTTTTGCGCGCCAGGCTAACGTTACTGCTCACACGTCGTGGGTCTAATCTACGCCTTGGACCTGGCAAGAGCCAGAGATGCTGTGCTGAGCCATACATCATCAACAACACAAACAAAGTCTTCCTGCACGAGTCTGCCACAGCAGTGGCAGAAGCCAAGGGGTAACAAAATAAGGGCAGTGCCAATATCACCGGTAGTTGTCGCTAAAGCCAATGAAAACCGTATGCTACCGAAACGTGCTACCTTTCAGATTGTGCTACTAGTAATATATTTGCATTGGTTTAAGGGTAAGTTTAGAATAAGGGTAAGTGAGGACGGGTAGGTTTAGGGTAGGGGTAGGTATGGACATTAAAAAAATCCTCAAACCGCATGAATAAGATGCTGGTAGCACAATCTGATAGGTAACGTTAGCATTTTTCGCTATCGATTTGTGCTACCTATTTTTTTTAATGGGAGGTAGCACAATCTGAGCAGGTAGCACCTGAATTGTCAGAACACCGGTATGCAGAAAGCAGACAAGTTGAAAATTATGTTTATGGTTAATAGTTATGGGATTTGGCAGATGCAGATTTGCACAATCCATACGCACAACGCTTCGGCATGTTTCCCTCGCTCGAAAGCTTGCCAGACCTGCCGCGCCTAGTTACGGTTTGCTAAGCCACGATTGGTCTGTAGCGATTTTCAGGCGTGGCTTAGAGAAGGGTCAATTGAGTGTTAAATCCTGTCATTTTACATTATTGACACAATTTGCCTATTTTGATATTGTGCAGTGCTTTGTTACAATTTGTATTGTTAAAAGCGTTATATAAAATAAAGGTGACTTAACTTGACTTGACTACTCACAAGGTTCTTTTCCTTCAGATCTTCCAGAAGACTCTTTACGGTTTTCTTTGCTCTCCGTTCTCGGGCCTTTGCATTTTGCTTCTCCCACTCTAGACTCTCCACTCTAGTCAAAGCTTCACTGAGTCTGGCCTTTAGACGAGTAGGAGAATTGGGCAATGCATAGGAGTTGTCCTGGTAGAAAGAAGGATGAAAATATTTTCAGTGATGTTTATATCATACCACTCACAGTTGTTTTGGTGCATAGCACTGCATATGTGCAGGCACACATTCTTAATTTCTTACCCGTAATATCACTGCCAGCACCATGAGTATGGAAAAGAGAGAAGGGGTACGTGTGTGTGTGTGTGTGTGTGTGTGTGTTTGTTTGAGAGTGTCAGTGAAAGAGGGTGTGTATTTATTTATAACATATAAAAAGTGTTTATGTGAGTATGTCTGAAAAGAGTTGCAGAAAGCGAGGGAGAGATTTTGATATGACCAGAGCCATGATGCTCAACGCTGTATGGGACATATCAAATAGCCTACAAATACTCACATCATTGGGCTGAGGATCACTTTCAGGGAAATGCTGAGAAAAGTCCACTGGTAGGCTCTCTCTGTTCCTTGTCACTACAGGCTAAAATATAAGAAACATAATACTTAAAAATAACTTCTTTAAAAACACTTGAAAAGGTTTTAGTATCCCACAGTGTACTGTAATACACAATACATCACTAATTCCTAAACATGCAGAAAGAACTAATGGTAAAAAAAATGTGTCACTTTTATCAAAGTGTGATATTAACTTTTGTTTTACATATGAATCATAGACATCTCTGTTAGCATGTAGAGTAAAAATACACCTACTCTTGGAGATGACATGGGAAGTTGAAGACAGATGTGGTCGCACCATCTCTAAGCCTGACAATCTTACAATCTGACAATCCTGTCAAAATCATCAGGCTTGAAGTGCCCACTACAGAGATTTGACGACTCAGTCACAACAAAACCCTCCCGTCTTATAGCAACTTCCCATTGCCTCCTCAATCCTGTATCACTGGAAAACCTTCAAAATGTGAAGATGAAAAAAAACAGCAAGAGACAACGAGAGAGAGTACCAGTTCCTGCAGTAATAACGTTACATCGTTAGTTACGATGACAATATTATAAATGGTTAAATAACCAAAATTATTGTTCAATCTTACTTGTGAAAGGTAATCCCACGCGATCTGGTATCAATACTGCGCCGGTTATTGCAACCGTAAGATGCACAAAATACGGACATAGTTGCTCGCTCTCCGTTAACTCCGATTGACTCTGGTGCTAGCGTAGAGTGATGAGACCCACTCAATATGGCGGCGATGCTGGTTACGTTCCAGCACGTCATGGGGCGTCTACGTATTATATGTCTATGGTTTTACGCCCCAGGCAGTTTTACGCCCCTGTTGTTCCTGATGCGTCCAGTAGGGGGAGAATGATATAAGGCGAAATAACATCATTCAAATCAGCGCACAACACTTACTCATTAATACACGTCCCATTCATAGATTTGATTTAGGTTTGATTAAGTTCTGATGGCTCATATACTCGCTCCTCCCCCTACTGGACACATCAGGAACAACAGGGGCGTAAAACTGCATTGGGCGTAAAACTGTCTGGGGCGTAAAACTGTCTGATCCAGGTCTGCAGCCTCCCCGTATAAACTGTCTGGGGCGTAAAACTGTCTGATCCAGGTCTGCAGCCTCCCCGTATAGGGGTGTACTTGCCTGTTCGGGCAGGCTGCGCTATATCATCCAAGTCGATAGGTGGCGCTGTTACAAAACACATAGGTTCCTAGAACTGCGGTCCTGAAACTGCAGCTCCTCCAGTTGTGCAGGAACTTCTCCCTGATCCAGTTGGCCGTGACGTTTTCTCCAAAGGTGGAGCCTCGGAGGTTAGTATCTCCCAATAATAAGGCCCTCTCTGGTTCTGGTAAGACCATGGTCCGACGCCAATGATTGGGTCACTTTAATATAGGGTTGTACGGTGATCTCTCTAATTGGTCAAATAGGGATCCTCGTGTTCTGCGTGAACCAATCCACACTCAAGGTTGTGATTAATTTGCTCCACACTGTGTTTCACGCTGTTAAACAATAGCTGGTAACCAGCGCAAGTTGTATTTGTTAATAATCTTTCACTTTTGTTAAATTATCTGCGCGGCAATCATCTGTCGATTTTTATAAACCAGAATATGGCAGAAAACGGTAAACAAAATATAGCTATGGTCACTTGCACGGCACCGGTAAACATCGCTGTCATCAAATACTGTAAGTGTGTAACGTTATGTCCTAATCTATCAAAGTTCAGTAACAATAACATTCAGTTGTTATTATTATGTTGTAAGATGATCATTATTTTTGTTTTGAGAAAGGGTTCAGTGTCTTGTAACTTACCAAGTTCATGTCATTTTCAAGTTTGTAATCGTTTATATACACCGTGGCAGAAAACGAGTAAGTTATTTGTTAAATGTAACGTTACAGTTGTTACTGTAGGGTTGAAATGCTAAAACATAGTGCTGAGGATAAAGGCAAAACATATTGTAACACTTTGTGTTTGTAAAACTTTAGTGGAACATGTTTATAGTTAATGTGATGAGCTACACTTGTGGTTATTTTGCTAACTGTACGATCTTAGGGAGAAACCTACGTAATGCATCTACTAAAATCACCAAAACACTAAAAAGGCAGGGGAAAAAATAAAGAAGAAAAGACACAAAGCAGTGACAAGTCACACATTAGTTTAAGTGACCAAATACATTTTGGTGACACTGTCTACACTTTTTGTTAATAATATTAATTTTATTAACAATAACATTTTCAATTAAATAACATTGAACACGTTCTGCTTATATTTTCATCTGTTTTGTGGAGTTAATAATTATTGACATTGAATCAGGGGGGAAACGTGATGAAGACCTCATTCTGCCAATCAATTCATCCCTCAGCATAACATTGCATCAGGACCAGGTGAATGAAAGTCCCAATATTATTAACCCTGTCAGCATCTGTCATTGTACCCAAATTAATTTAAAGAGCTCCAGATTATTAGCTCAAAAAATGAAGTCACCATTATATACTGTAACTCTCTTTCTCAGCTCAAAACAACCACAACAATTGCATGCAGTAGAAATTTCCAGCAAGACCGCATCTGGTTGAATGGCAAAGAAGAGGATATCAGCAACCCCAGGCTGCAGTCATGTCTGCAGGAGAGTATGTTCCTGACTTTCAGAACATTAAAATAAGTTAAACTGTATGTCAGGAGCTGTCATTGTGATGTCAATCTCATTTAAATTCACCAGTTCGAAGGTTTGCTCGCAAGAGACGAAATACTGGCAATTCCACTTCTGAGGTCAGCAGTGTGTCGCATAAGGTCCATATTTGCTCTGTGAATAATTTTCCAACTGCTGCTGGCCTGGCATCATCTGCATCCGGCTATGCCTGTCTGGGTGAGTGAAAACAAATTGCATATACAGTTGCAATCAAAATTATTCAACCCCCTTGACCTGTAATACATTCTGCTCCCGTGAACATAACTTTGTGAAAACAACCAAGGCATCAGTTATAGGGTTAGGACTAGAGATCGACCGATATGGGTTTTTCTATAACCGATGCCGATGTTTAGAGGTCAGGGTCAGCCGATGGTCGATATGTGCTGCCGATTTTTTTGGCCGACTTTTAGGGCCGATATCTTTAAGTTTTCCCCTTAATTTGCATGCTAAAATATCACACGAATAATAAGTGGATGCACAACATTTCTAAACTTAACATCATAATTTATTGAACACTGACTTCAACCATCTCTCGAATCTTAATTTTGTGCACTGCACAGGATTAAAATAAAATATTTATCCAAAGTTAACCAAACAAACTGTCAAAAGTATTAAATATATAAAACAGGTCATAAAAAAAAATGTTCAATCATTTACATAAATTATCAAACATTAATTAACATTAACATATTTATATCACATTATCAAAAGTTTTAGAGCATTTATCAAGCAGAACTTTGAAAGTTTGTTGGAACATAAATGTAAACTTAAATATATGTTTAAATACAACAAATTGAAAAATATAAAATATAAAAAATAAATAGTAGTAGTGCTGCAAACACACTAGCAACCAGCAACATTTGTGTTTGGTATAAATGACACAGAACATCTAAAGTGCATTCTAACTGTCTGCTTTTAGCAACTTTCAGTATGTTTATATAAAACAAAGTCCTCAAGCAACTAACTGTGAATGCACTTGACTTACAAGCATCAAAAATCTCTTTTAGTTCAAATAACATGGCAGCAAACCCCTCATTTTTGAGTGAATGAAATGATGTAAACATTACAGAACAATATAAAGGAATGTGCTTTAATTTGAACTCAATTGCAGTCCCTGTGTCTTCCTCACTCTACCCATCTTTCACTGAAAGTTCTCAGTACTCCAGGTTGTCATGCAGGAAACACAACTGTTCTGCATGTTCTTTCTCAGCTGAATACGTTAACTTAAGACATAACTGACTGTGTTTACCAGAATACTTGCCAAAACGGGTATTTTAACATAACGTGTATGTATCCGTCCGTTGAGGCATTGTCTGAAACGCGGTATCTGGATCGCGCTCTCTCTCTCTCTCTCTCTCTCTCGTGAGTCCCGAAACGCGTGCAAATGATACACTTTCACTCTATAGTGGTTAAACATATCAGTTAATCCGCGAATCACATACGTGCCGAACCGTGGGGACTGGTCCGTATGGATCACGGATTGTCTACTGCACCCCTAACCAAAACCATTCACTAATGTGTTGTTTTTGTTGTTAACAGATTGCTGACAAGTTACAAATCTAGTAATCACGCACACACACAAATCTTTGTCATGTTGCGCAGCCTTGTATGCAAGGACTGACGGTTAATGTTAGACAGGTTTAATGTGGATAATAACTACGACGTATATATACATTCATTGGTCGGAACACGTCACTTTATTAGGCTGATGTCCATTTTGATTCGCATTACACAGTTGATGAAAACACACGCAGATGCACATATTCATGAGCTGAATTTTCATTAACGAAAATAAGTTGGATGGAAACCCGGCTATTGTCTGCATCAAACCATGCTTCTGAACAAATGTCATACACCGTTCTGGGCTTCTCTAGCACAGTTCTATCTCTGAGCACGGTGCCGTGAGCGGGCGGAGTAACGTAGCCCGTAGCCCTGAAGTGTTTGTGAGAGCTGCCGCCTTCTCCACCCCACGCACAGAGTGAAATTATCAGACTCAGATAAACGACAAATAAAACCGAACTTATAACATTTGGGCTAATTTGTTAGCAAGCAAGCTGCTGATAGTTTTCGACTACAGTCCTTAAAGTTGTAAGCGATCCTTCAACCAGCTGTAGCATTATGCCAGTTCCCGACGGTTCTATGCTATTAGTTTTTTCTTTCGCTAAGTGAAGCAACGCTTCATAGTTTACTAGTAATATATAGTAAATATGTGGCCATATGACTTTGAAATATCAGCATTTAAGCCTTACCTTTATCTCCCAGGACTGTTGTTGAATCTTCAAAAAGTTTTTGCTTGGGGTCCTTCACATGCAGCAGCAGCACGTTACACCGCACCAATAACACGAGGCTGCCCGCGGACGTGCCTGACTTTAAATTGGGGCTACTAAACACGTATATATTCAATAAACAGTGCTTTTCAGGTTTTTCAGCTCAGTCTAAAATACATTTTCAGGTACGCTAAAGAAATGTAATAATCAAATGTAAAATAACTGCATAGTCTTCACTGTATAAATTAAATAGCCTGTAAATTAATACTTTTTGATGTTACAAAGGTTATTTAGTCAGGAGCAGTGAGCACTTGTATTTTTCTTTGACAGCATTATATTTATTATTAATTTTCTTTCACTTTAAGAACGAAAGCACAGATTTAATATACTGATACACATGCCTTTGTTCTCTCCACTGTTTACATTGAGACATATGCTATTCTTAACCTACTGTTTACAAGGATATTAGCCAAAACATGCATTTTGATGTAGTTTTGTCTGAATTTATTCATCCATGCTCAAAAAAGCAGAGGAGAGCTCAATTTAGTATTCACGCAGAGTTGACGCAGCTGTCTGTGTGCGTGCTCTTCAGATGTGTGTGCGTGCGTGCGCGCTGCAACAGCGCGGCTGTTCCGCCAACAATCACGAGCGTCTTTTATGCTCGCCTTGTGCCTTCGGGTAGTCCCTATATCGAGTCCTGATACATGAGATTGAATGAGAATGCACGCGTTGGCGGTAATGTAAAGACGGACATAATGTGAAAATGTGGACAGTGCCAAAATAAAGGTGCCTTTTTATACTACAGATATCGATATTTTACGCATGGCATCGATGCATCGTATCGTCATACATTGTATCGATATATCAATGAATCGTTACACCCCTAGTGTTGTGGTCCAGGGTCACATATAAGCTTTATTGTTATGATTGTAGACATTTACAGTATTTACAAATGTTGCAACATGAATGAGTGCCAACACGGACCAGCAAGTAGCAAAAGAAAGGAGTTTATTTAACAAAAAGCATAATTAAAGTATTCAAACAGTCAGTAGTCAGTGTTAATGTAAGTCAGTAATGAAGCGTGCATGGCAGTGAACTGTAAATTCAAGGTTTGAACTGTATGCAAACAAAATAAACAAAGGAAAAGAGCAAGCGGCAAGCCCAGCTAGCGTGGTCACATTGTGCCCCTCTCCTCATCAGCGCTGCAGGCTTTATAGCTCTGCATAATGAGCCTCAGGCGGGAAGACACACCCACAATAACCAGAATACCTGCAAACCTAAAACAAAACAAGAAAAACACAGGACCAGCACTAGCTGGGACACAACCCCCCCAATGTATATATTTTTTAAATCCACAACCAATTTAAATACTTTAACTAATATATTTTCCTCCTACTATTATTATTACTCAATATCAATAGGCCACTGCCCATATAAACTTCTTAGGGTCGAAACACGAGCAGTAAGACATACACTCACCTGCCACTTTATTAGGTACACCTGTTCAATTGCTTGGTAACACAAATTGCTAATCAGCCAATCACATGGTAGCAACTCAATGCATTTAGGCACCGGGATGTGGTGAAGACGACTTGCTGAAGTTCAAACGCGTCAGAATGGGGAAGAAAGGAGATTTAAGTGACTTTGAACGTGCAATGGTTGTTGGTGCCAGACGGGCTGGTCTGAGTATTTCAAAAACTGCTGATCTACTGGGATTTTCACGCACAACCATATCTAGGGTTTACAGAGAATAGACAGAAAAGAAAAAAAACACTGTGAGCGGCAGTTGTTTGGACAGAAATGCCTTTTTGATGTCAGAGGTCAGAGGAGAATGGGCAGACTGGTTAGAGATGATAGAAAGGCAACATTAACTCAAATAACCACTCGTTATAACCAAGGTATGCAGAATACCATCTCTGAATGCTCAACATGTCGAACCCTGAAGCAGATGGGCTACAGCAGCAGAAGACCACACCGGGTGCCGCTCCTGTCAGCTAAGAACAGGAAACGGAGACTACAATTCACACAGGCTCACCAAAATTTGACAATAGAAGATTGGAAAAATGTTGCCTGGTCTGATGAGTCTCAATTTCTGCTGTGACATTCAGATGGTAGGGTCAGAATTAAGCAAAGAACATAAAACGTATGGATCCATCCTGCCTTGTCTCAACGGTTCAGGCTGTTGGTGGTGGTGTAATGGTGTGGGGGATATATTCTTGGCACACTTTGGGCCCCTTATTACCAATTGAGCATTGTTTAAATGCCACAGCCTAGAGTATTGTTGCTGACCATTTCCATCCCTTAATGACTACAGTGTACCCATCTTTTGATGCCTACTTCCAGCAGGATAATGCACCATGTCACAAATCTCAAATCATCTCAGACTGGTTTCTTGAACATGACAATGAGTTAACTTTACTCAAATGGCCTCCACAGTCAGCAGATCTCAATCCAATAGAGCACATTTGGGATGTGGTGGAACGGGAGATTCGCAGCCAACAAATCTGCAGCGACTGCGTGATGCTATCATGTCAATATGGACCAAAATCTCTGAGGAATATTTCCAACACCTTTTTGAATCTATGCCACGAAGAATTAAGGCAGTTCTGAAGGCAAAAGGGGGTCCAACCCGGTACTAGCAAGGCGTACTAAAGTGGCCAGTGAGTGTAAGTCATCCGGATTCAACTTACCCATGTCCCATCTCTCCACACTCCAGCAATACGGATCCTAGAAGCACTTTTAAGGAGAAGGAAGAAAAACGCCCCACCCCCAGATTAGGATTGCAGATTATAGGGTTGCAAAAACAAAGCCCACCTCATCAATCACTGACTGGGGCTCTGCAACGAATGCAGAAAAGTAAACGGATTGCGGTCTGAATAAATAACAATTTGAGCCCCACCCCCTACATACACATCGAAATATTGAAGGGCCCATATTAAGGCAAGTGCTTCTTTTTCAACAACCGATTAATTTTCTTGTATTACTTTTATTAATTCCCGCTGCAGAAAAGTAGACCGATGGCTTATTAGATTTTCTAAATTAAACAATGTTTCTGAATTTGTCAATCTAGGTTGCAACACACAAATTTTGCAGGAGCTTCAACCTCCTCCCTTTCCCCAGGTGGGATTGCCTCCCCCTCGGAAACTGTTAGTACAGTCGTAGATTTAGAGTCTGCCCTATCGCGAGAGAAATACGGTTTTAAAAGGTTAACATGACACAACTGCTCAGACTTCTTTCAATCGAGCATAGAAATAAGATAATTCAACTCCGATACACACCGAGTAACTATATAGGTAATTTGGCCCGAAAGGGTGATGCAGGCAAAGGCAATAATACAAGCACCTGATCACCCGGCGAAAACTCTCGCATTTCAGAATCATGTAGCATTTGTTTGTTTGTTTGTTAGACTAGTATGTGTTAGTGTTTAGTTAATAAAACTCTTGTGCACATATTACATGAGTTTCTGATTCTGCCTTGCAAATTAATGTCCCTTTACGACTTTTGATCCTTACTACATGCTCTAATGCATTAATACTTAAGAAAGTTTTCTGTGGTCACGAAAATATCCTTTCTTAAAGTTGATATGAATTTACACTGAATGTTCGCTGGACAAACAGATTACATTATGGCAATTTAATTCTGCTACAGTTACTACTGGCAGCTGATATAAATAATTGTAATTAACCATAATTAATTCTAATTATTTATGTACATTTCCCTTTTGAGCAAATTTGTTACAATCACGATCAAATAATCGCTTAATTTTCCCCTGCTTTTTCTCCAAAATCTCTCATGCAGTTTGACAAGCCAAAAACAATCTCCTCCTAAACCCATTCACATAGTCCAATAGGCCTTACCGGAGGGTCTTTTCCCTTCAGGCTGTCTTTTAAAATGGCTAAAGGACCACAGATTTCATGCCCAAAAACCAGCTCATTAGGGCTAAAACCTAAACTAGACTGTGTGACCTCTCTTGTTGCCAAGGCAATCCCTCCTCCCAGTCATGATTCCGTTCAGTACAATAAGCGCACAACAAAGTTTTCAACGTCCAGTGAAAGCGCTCCAGCGCACCTTGACTTTGCAGATGATAAGCGCTTGATTGTTGGTGCTGCACTCGCAGTTGCTTTAATATTTCGGCAAACATTTTTGAGGAAAAATTTGTTCCCTGATCACTTTGAATAATTAGCGGTATAGCAAAAATAGCAATACATTTTGAAAGAGCCTTAACTACGGCCTTGGTGGTAATTTACCGCAACAGAAAAGCAACAGGATAATGGGTATTTTAACACATGACCATCAACAAAAATGTACTCCCCGATCTTGAGGTGGTAATGGGCCCACGCAGTCAATCAAAAACTGTTAAAACGGTTGTCCCATAGCAGGTATGGGACATAACGTAGCTGGTTTAAGAGATTAATTTGGTTTCCCCATCATTTGACATATACATGACATGTTTTGATGAACTTAGAAACATCTTTTTTTAACAAGGGCCAATAAAATTGTTCAATTCGTAAGTTTTCATAAGTTTTCTTAACCCCCAAATGGCCGGCAAAGGGACCATGCGTTACATCGAGCACGACCTTATCTTAGTAAGTAGGTACTATCTTACTTATCTTACCTTAGCTTAGTAGGTACTACAATCTTTACCACAGACTCACCCCCGCGAAACGCACTCTGGGACATACATTTCCATAACAGCATCCCATCTTGTAGAAAATACCCGGTTGCTGCGCTTTGCACCTCATCTGAAGACAAAACCGTGTTAAACAACTGGGATAACGTCGGGTCCTCCTTCTGCGCAGCTGTTAACTCTGCACAGGAAAAAGTGGGGAGAAGAGAAAGACCAGAAACAACATAATGACAGGACTTCTACAAAGGAGCCTCCTCGAACTCTCCCTGCACCAACTCATTAGCTGCTTTTGTTTAAAGACAGAGTCGCAGCACATGATGGAAAAACATTTGAAAATTCCTCCGCAGTAACATCGACCGGACTGACCATAGACAGCGAAGTAACAGAGACACATCTGGCCACACGCGCTCCCAGCCAAATTCTTACCCAGAATTACATCTACTCCCCCTACTGGCAATGACGGGCAAACACCCATAATGGTCTTACCGTTCACCAGTTCAGACTGCAATACCACCTTGAGCAGCAGAACAGACATGCACGTAAGTGCAATTCCCTGAATCAACACACTCTTTCCTAAACTTAATGCTGTTGAAAAAGTCAGGGTAGATTCTAAAATAAAGGATTTGGAAGCACCAGTGTCACGCAAAATCCTCACAGGTACATTTTCAGCTCCCCCGGCAACGAAACAAACCCCTCCGTCACAAACGGAATATAACTTGGGTTTAATCCGGACAAACATTCATCCCGCGGGACAACCTGAAACAGTTTCTCATCAGGACAAAGATTAGGATGAACAAAATCAGACAATAATACCGGTGAGGAAACATTTTTGAAATCTCATCTCTTATTTTTGAGGACAGGACATTCTTTTTTCCAATGCCCTTCTTAAAAACAATAACGGAACACAGAATCAGGAACAGCTCTTGAAAGTACAATTGGCACATTATCTGCTATTAATAAATCAGGTTTCTGAAAATTCGGTCTCTTATCTTAAGATATGTCTCTCTCCAGCCCCAAGATGGGTAAAGAAGGGGTCCCATACTTTATAGAATTTAAAAGGTTTGTCTTTTAATGCTGTTGAAAAAGCTTCAAATGGAATAAGACCTTTGATTGTGTCAATCCACTGTGCTATTGAAGGGACTTGTTATCCAGCATACAAGTATGCATTTGCAGGCACATTGGAGTAAGATTTGAAGAAGATGGGTTGCTTGGAATCTGGATGAGAGTTCCTGGCTCATGCCAAGCAAGCAAGTCATTGGTCCTATTTGTAATGAGCAGCAAATACATTTTCTCTAGTTCCTTTAGGACGCCCATCCAGAATTGTTGTATTTTTGAGCAGCTCCAGAAACAGTGGATATGGGTTCCTTCTAGATTTTTACATTTATTGCAGAGGTTTGAGAGTTTTGGGTTTACATTGTCTTTAGGCAGGAGTCACATGCAGATCATGAACAATATTAAACTGCATTTCCCAGGCAGAGTTATTGGCAAGATAGGAAGGCATCTCACATATATTTCCCAATCCGTTATCTGAATTTCTTCTCCAAAGTCCTTTTCCCATAACACCCTAGTTTTGTCTGAGCTATCTGTATTTGCCTTTATCAAAATACTATAGAATATTTTGGATGCAGATCTAGATGAACAAAGATGGGCAGAGAGTTGATATAGTTTAATGTCAGGGGCCGCTAGTCCTCCACATCTGCTTGGTAGTGTTAAAAAGTTATATCTCAGTCTTTGTCTTTTTTTCTGCCAGATAAAGGAAATAATGAAGCCACGTAACTGTTTTAGTGCTTTGTTTGCAATGAGAACTGGTAACATTTGAAATGGGTATAGAAGGCGGGGTAGAATATTAATTTTAACGAGGTGAACACGGCCTACAAGGGATACGGTAAGATTACACCATCTATCTAGATCTGATCTAATATTCTTAAAGATAGGGGCAAAAATGCTTTTATTCAAACTTTCCAAGTTCGGCGTAATCTTTATACCCAAATATACAAAGCCTGTCGGAGACCATTTAATTGGGTGAGATATTGTGGGGTCGTGGGAATATGATTTACTTAATGGCATTGCTTCTGATTTAAACAAAATAATTTTATACCCCGAGAAAGAGCCAAAATTGGAAATCTTATCAATCAGATATGGAATTGAATGTTGTGGAGAATTGAGGTAAATTAAGATGTCATCAGCATAAAGTGAAATGTTATGTTTTCTTTTCTAGTCTAAAGGTGCGTTCACACCAGACGCGAAGGAAGCATTACGCGCGAATGATTTACATGTTAAGTCAATGCAAAAACGCGATAGACAATCCTGCGGATTCGCACTAATGGCGCGAACCATGAAATAGTTTAGAATCTTCTTTCTTTTTACTGGATTTTTAACTAGGGATGCAACGATACAATTTTTTCAGAACCGATCCGATCTGATACCGCAAATTCTGAGAATCGGCCAATCCGATACCAGTGCAGTTTTTTTTATGTAACTTTGAATTTCTATACTTCTCTGTGTTGACCCGTGCGTCACTCTTCTATGTGTTAAACACAATCTATTACAGTGTTTCTCAACTGGTGGGTCAAAAGTGCTGGGTATGCAGCCCAAAAGTGGGTTGCAAGACCATTCTGAGAGGGTCACGGATTGTTTACAGCCAAAGAAACGACATCAACAAAAAACGTAATTCTAAATGCTTTTCTGATGCGAGACTTTTATTTTAAAAGACGTACCTTTGTCACTTCGGTCAGATAATCTGACTCGGATGCAGGAAAGAGTGCCTGAGAAAAAATGTGCTGTCCCAATTCAGTTTCTGAGGTCGGATGAGATGTTGACCGGTTTATTGTCAGTGGCATTATTCTATCGTTATTTTCGTAACTTGTTATGAAATAAAAAGTCTCTCACCTATAACTTCACTAAAGCGCAGAAACTACA
Organism: Gymnocypris eckloni scoliostomus; assembly: GCA_027564155.1. Classification (NCBI taxonomy): domain Eukaryota; kingdom Metazoa; phylum Chordata; class Actinopteri; order Cypriniformes; family Cyprinidae; genus Gymnocypris; species Gymnocypris eckloni. The sequence continues at coordinate 3,371,855 of CM050423.1, read as the reverse complement.
AGCATGTAGCAGTACAGTACAATAAAAGTAGCCTACAGCACCAACAAATCACATAACTGTACTGCATGTGTTTGCTGGGAAGGATTTGCATGAAGGTGTGATATTCATTCTATTCAGGAGCAGTTTCCACGTTTCATTAACAGTCCCCTAGGTTGTTTTCATAACCAAAAAATACCCTGATATTTTCACTTCGTGTCATTTTGCAGGCTATATGCTTAAATCAGTGGTTCTCTATCTATTTTTCGACCGTGCAGCACTATGGTCCAAGTGCAAGTCTCACAGGCCGCACGCATGTCATTTACATATTAGTCACCAATACAAACCAACCTGATTTATAAAAAAATGTATAGCCTAAATATTATGAGATCTAAACGATTGCATTTATTTAAATAAATAAATAATTATACTCACCATTAATAAAACGCCTGATGCTGTGGGGGGCTGGCCAATTACATTTAACTGCTGGTTATATTCTGTATAATTATGTATGTGACGAATAAAAATCTTGAATCTTGAGAAATTCTGCTGGAAAGGAGTAACAGGACAATAAACTTGTGATTGCAAGTTACAGTCTGTAAGACTTGACACGCAACATTGCAGAAAAATTCACAAATGTAGCCTATGTTGATCCAAATATTTAGAGTGTTTTCGATTTTAATAATCTAAGGTTCTCTCCAGAGATGTTTTGACACATTTTCTGTAATTAAGGATAAGGATGATGTTTCTTTTTACCTGAACATGTTCAGTGTGAGGCAAGCACTGCTGATTCTGACACTATTCTTGTTCCTTCGCTGGCATTTCCCACATTTCGTTTCCTCCCTTAACAAATGTGTCCATTCTGATGCTCAATTTTACCGAATGAATGGCTGCTGATGACTATCTGAATTAAATTCTGCCAAGGTGCGTGCTTGTTAAATGCGTAACATTAATTACATGAGTGCATATAGTCTGCTCATGTCTAAAAATAATATATGAAAAACTAAATAATTTGACATAACAAAAACATAGCTTTTATTTTTTTCAAATATTTTTTAATTAATGTAAACATTTAAAATGAATTGTAGAACTGAAAGTATTTTTTTATTGTGTTCAGCATGATGGGTCGCGGGTTGAGAACCACTGCTTTAAATGAATGTGCTGGCTCATACCAAAATAATTGTATTAACAAAAAATGAGTTTGGGACGGCTATTTAATAGCCTTGCGTTATAGGCTGTTTATTCAGTCATATATTCATATTCATAACCGTTTTTGGCTTAATTTTTGTGAAATAAAGTTGCTTTGATTTAGTTGCTTAGATATATATATAATTTATAAATCCTAGTGAAACATATTTTTATTTACAAATAAAAGTGAATAAGTGTACGAATAAATCTGGTAAAATGTCACACGTTGCTCTTTGTATTATAAAATACATAAAAAAAAAAAAGCAAATACATTTATATAATTTATATAACCGTGCGCTCTTGAAGAGTTTGACTGTAGTAACCGAACGCGACGCGCGGTTTGAATGCTGAATTGAGGATGACAGACAGACGCAGAGAGAAGTTCAGGAGGACTTGAATTTAATGACTTAAATATTCATCTGTACCTCAGATTAAACTATGGAACAGCTCCAGAACACTTGAAATATAGTGTGCGAACACTTTATGGTGCTTTATGATATTTTTGTGGCTTCCGTGGGGCTTAACAACACAGAATATTATAAGCTTAAAAGCAAAGGATCGGATTTGGATCGGTCTCATCTGACCGATACCCGATCCGTAGAAAATGACTGGATCGGAGCCGATACCGATCCTCAGTATCAGATCGATGCATCCCTATTTTTAACTCCATTTACATTCCAGCTGCATACTTTTAATATTGATTTATTCATTGACATAACCAGAGATTAGTCTGTTTAGATCTGACATAAATGAAAGGTGTTTCCATAGAACAGCGCTTCTCAAAGTCCGGACTCCGGTCCGAATCCGGACCGGGAGGGAATTCAATCCGGACCCGCCTCCACGTTGTATTTCAACCGCACTTGTATCACTCAAACCTCCGTGCGGCGTGCGTGGTGCGCACACACACACACACACGGGCGCATGGACCAGTGTTGCAGTGTTTACAGACTCTTTTGTAAGACAAAGCACATAGCAACTAGCTACATTTTGGATAAACCTTAGCTTTCATTCAGTAGAATAATGTCACTGGTTTTGCCCCGCGAGCGCGAGGTTTCCCCCTCTTGACACAGTCTTTCTCCACCGGCAGAGTTTGCAGCGTATTCAAAGAACCGAACCACAGCAGACTTGTGAATGAACGAGTACAAAACAGCGTTTCCAAAAACCTATCACTTTTGACTGTCTGGCATATGAACATGAATGTAGTTTGTTTGTAAAGGGTTGAAATATGCACATAGTTTGTTAAACAGACGGACGTTTGTGCTCCATGAAAAAAAAATATATATATATATATATATATATATTTATATATATAATAAAAGATTTTAGCAATTCAGTTGTAGTGACTGCAGGTTACATTGAAGTAGGCTACTATTTCAGAAACCTAAAATATGTAGGCCTAAATGAGAACTGCTTTATTGGGCATTTAGTTGTATAAAAATGCAGTAATGTTGAGAAAAAAAAGAAAAGACAAAAAAAATGGTTTATTTAACAACGGCTTAATTAAAGTATTCAAACAGTTAGTAGTCAGTGTTAATGTAAGTAAGTAATGAAGCGTGCATGGCAGTGGACTGTAAGTTCAAGGTCTGAACTGTATGCAAACAAAATAAACAGCAAAACAAATGGCTAGCGTGGTCACATCGTGCCCCTCACCTCATCAGCACTGCAGTCTTTATAGCTTTACAGACACACCCACAATAACCAGAATACTTGCAAACCAAAAACAAAACAAGAAAAACACAGGCCCAGCACTCTCTGGGACATAACATAAACATAACATATATATGGATAACAAAACATAAGTGGAACATAAAACAAATAAACTGATTTAAAAAATATTGGATTTAAATATTGGTGTTTAAAATAAGTTTTAAGAGACTTTACGGTGAAAAAAAACTACATATTTTTTAACATGTATTAATAATAAGAAATCAGTTGAACCCATTTGAAATCGACCAAGTCAGTTCTGAGAAAACTCAAGTTGAAGTTTTCTGAATGTTCCAAAGCAAAATCACCTTGCGACATTACATTGTTTCCTCCACTCCCTTTCTTAATATCAATTACTATATAAATAATCACAATATAGCCATTTTTTATTTAATCTTTATTAAAAATAACGGATGCAAAAAAAGAACAACAACAGTAGAATAATACAAGAAAGAAACAAATAGGCCTAGTCCATTACTTTTTCATTTTACATCTAAACAAATGCATTCAAGTAAGAAAACAACTGCATTCAAGTAAGAAAACAACTAATCAAATGTACAAATCTCTTCAGTGGGTTCATTACAAATAAATTGATTATTAAAACAGCAATGTTGAATAATTATGACATTCAACATTGCTATGGTATTACAATAAAATCCCTGTAACTCAAAAATATAAAATTATGATTTTACATTATCACTTTTTACATGCCACTAAATGGTTGTAGGTGCAAAAATATAAATGGTTACACTTTCTTTTAAAGTCCAATTCTTGCTATTAACAAACCATTAAGTATGATGTTTGCCTAAATAAACTCCTAATTTGCTGCTTATTAATAGTTAGTAAGGTAGTTAAGTTTAACTTTGTGAAGGATTATGGATGTAGACCAGGGGTTTTCAAACTTTTAGGACATGCGCCCCCCCCCAAGTTTGTCTAATTTCACTCGTGCCCCCCCCCCAACATAATTTACATAAGAACTGCATGGATCTGTTATATTGATGTACATTTGATGCTTATTTTACTGTTTACGTTCACGCACAACATCCGACTGCTTACGAGGATAGGCCTACTCCTCTCAGTGGTTCTCAACCCGCGGCCCGTCACGAATCCGAATGCGGCACACCATACTGAATGTTACAGTCTTATGTGTTGAACATAAATAAAAATTAACTTTCAGTTTTACAATTCGTTTTAGTACTAAATGTACTAAACAAATTTAAGCTAGTGTTTTTGTTTTGTAAAATAATTTTGTTTTTCATATATTATTTTCAGACATGAGCAGACCTATGTATTCACATAATTAATGTTAGGCATTTAACGAACACTTACAAGCGCGGACTTTGGCAGAATTAATTCAAATAGTCATCAGCAGCCATTAGCTCTTAGTTATTACAGAAATGTGGCAAAACATCTCTGGAGAGAACCTCAAATTATTAAATTCGAAAATTATTTATATATTTGGATTGTTGAAAACTCTGTTCTTCTAAAGTAGAAAACTCAGAAGAGAAGACCAGGAGACTTCGGATTGGATCGTCAGCAGAATTTCTTTATTCTATGACATGTGTTGTTATCTGCAGTCATCGAAGATCTCATCTTAAGTCATTTTTACAGGGTATCTTATAGGTCTTTTTGGAGGAGGGATTCTTAGAGGTGGAGACAAACATCAAACAAAGCAAACATCTGAGGGAGGCGTTAGTTAATTACAGGAACCTTCCGTGGTCCAATAAACCTAACAAAGGTTGAATCTCTCAGTAGTCTAACTCCTTGATCTTACCATTACAAAAGGCACAGCTGTCCCAAGCCCAAATGGTCAGGAAACAATCTCAAGCACCTTTGCCTTGCCCGACACCTCTTAGTCAGGACGTGAATTCAAATCAAACATAGAATAACATTTGTGATCCTTCAATCCCTCTTTGAGAGTTCTAATAACTCTCACAAAATACAAATTTAGACACTTAAAAGTTAATTCTTGTAACTTGTAATCGTTAAAAGTTAATTCTTGTAACTTGTAATCTGTTACAGGCACATAGTACATGTTCTGTGTTGCTTATATGTAATTGCATGCTGACACAGAAACAAAACATGCAATTAGGGTCCGTGAAGATTTTACGGGTAATAGTCTCTGCGTTGTGTATTTTTATTCTTTTCTTCTTCTTTCTTTTCTCTTTCTTGTGTGATAGTTGGCTCGGTAATGGGTCTAGTTGTTTTCTAGAGGTTGTGGCTTTATCCGCAGGTGAGAAGGGTGGTGCATATGGATCTCAGGACAGCCATCAAATGGTATCTGCACAGAGGAAGAAAGAAACACAAACAAGAGAGAACTAACGGCACAGAGCAGTATTTGTAGAGTCTGCATACATTAGGGTTGTATCCTCTGTTCAAAATATAGTCTGCTATGGTTGTTCCTTCTTTCCCTATTTCTCAATTCCTGACACCTAAAGAACAGTGAGGAAAGGATGGACTAATGGAGGGGAAAGGCCTATGAGGAAATCTTCACCTCAGGGTTGGCCCCCGAAGCCTGTTGCTTTCGGTTCTTCCCTGGGCTCCTCACTGGTTCTTGTGTCTGATCCTATCCCTGCAGGGAGAACAAACACATGAGTCCAAGTTTTCCTTCCCTGACACAATACTGCAGCTGCTGTAATCAACATCACTTGATGTGGTCCGTACCACTTAGGCTCTAATGGCTTGTTTTTGAATGTCTTTATCATGACCCATTGACCTGGGACGATTGTGTGTCCACCTTCTGGTGGAGTCTGCCAACACGACTCAACTCTCTCTTTGGCACTCTGCACTGCCTTTGTGAGGTTTTCACAGTAAGCGATCAGGGCATCTGAAGCAATGTGCACATCAGCATTTCTAAGATCAATCACACCTGGCATCTGCATTGGGCGTCCAGTAATAATCTCATGAGGGCTCAGTCCTACTGATCTGTTAGGTGATGCTCTCATACTACACAGTACTGCGGGCAGTGCTTCAACCCATGGTACTCCTTCCTGATGCATTTTGCTTAGCCTGGTTTTGATTGTTCTGTTTGATCGTTCAACCTGTCCTGATGCTTGTGGCCTATAGGGACAGTGAAGGTTCCACTTAATCTTCAACATTCTAGACACTTCCTTGACTACCTGTCCTGTGAAGTGGGTACCTTGATCTGAGTCAATGCAATCTGGTAATCCCCATCTGGGAATGAAATCAGTGACAAGACATTTAGCAGTATGTGCAGCTGTAGCACGCCCTGTTGGATAAGCTTCTACCCATCTTGAGAACTTGTCTATTACTACCAAAACGTCAGTTTTTCCTTTACAAGGGGGCAACGATATGTAATCAACTTGCAGGTGACGAAATGGCCCTGGTGGAGCTGGGGTATGTGCTGCTGGTGTAATGGTTGCTGGTACATCATTATTTTTCTGACATGTAACACATCTCTTGACTGTTTCAGTGGCTGCGTTTCTGAATTTTGGATTCCACCATTGATTTGAGAACCTGTGATTCATCGTTGCTGGACCACTATGACCCAAACTGTGTATTTGTTGAGCCAAATATGGCAACAGTGATTCGGGAGCAACATACTTTCCCTTTGGTCCAGCAGCCGGATGAATCCACAGTGGCTCCTTTGTCTAACCATGTCCATGCTTCATATAGAGGAACGTCTTTATACAGATCAACGATTGATTCAGGAGGTAGAATTATCTTCTGTGCTGTACTACCTGAACACACTTGTACAGTTGCATAGAAACAAGCCTGTTTAGCCGCTACATCAGCAAGAGCATTACCTTTAGCTTCCATAGTATTAGTTGTGAGATGTGCTTTCACTTTGATCACTGCTAATTTCTTTGGGAGTTTCATGGCAAACATTAAATCTTTCACTAATCCAGCATGCTTAATGGGGATCCAGCAGAAGTTAGAAATTTTCTGGTTTGCCAAATGACACCAAAATCATGAATTACCCCAAAAGCATACCTGGAATCTGTGTAGATATTTGCAACCGATCCTGAAGCTAGCGTGCATGCTCTAGTTAAGGCTACTAGTTCTGCAGCTTGAGCTGAAAATGATCTGAAAGACGACCTGAAGCAACTACTTCAGTGGTGGAAGTTACTGCATATCCTGCTCGTCTGTTACCTTCAATAACTTGAGCTGAACCATCAACAAACAACTCCAATTCTGCGTTCTCTATGGGAGTTTCTGCTATTTCACTTGTCGCTGCATATGTAAGCGTAACACAATCATGAGTCATTTCGCCTTCATCCTCTAACACAAATTCAGTCATTGCAGACATCATACATGAGGATGGGTTCGTGACTGGTGCACGCTGTATAACAATATTCGGGGCTGTGAGAGTTGCTAACTTCTCTTTTATGCTACCTTTCACAAAAATTCTTTGGTCATTGTGTTGGATTACAGGGGAAAGGTAGCTACTCACAGCCCCAATAATTAGTTTTTTTCCTGGTCTTGTTGTGCTCTTAGAAGAGCCTGAACTAACTGTCCTATAGTTTCAGTGGTCACTGGCGGAACTACTTCAGGGTTGTGTGCAGGCTGAGAAGGAGCAGAATTATGCATAGCATTTCTTTTACTATCTTGCAACTTCTTCCTACACTCTTTCTCCCAATGTCCAAATTTTTCACAGTATTTGCATTTGCTTTCTCTTTTAGACCATCTATTGTCTTGTTTTCTGTTAAACGTAGCTGCTGCTACTCTTACTTTTGCTTTGACATCAGCATCTCTTTCCCATGTAGTTAACCTGTCTAGGTTACTTCTGAGAGTTCTGTTAGACCAAGTTAGATCTAAGAATGGTAAAGCTTTTCTGTATTCGGCTACAAGGCCATCTGACCATATACGAACCAGGGTCCCTTGTCATCCAGCACACTTTCAGGGTCATCAACAATTCCACTGTAAATTACAGCTGACTGACAAAATCTCTCAGTATATTCACTCACAGTTTCTTCTTTCCTTTGCACACAGGTAGTAATTCTAGACCAATCTATTTTGGGTCCTAAGATATTCTTTAGGATTTTCAAAATACCTTCTCTTAAATCACCCTTACTGGCATTTCGCAGTTCAGAAGTGACAGCAGATTCAAAACTGTTGAATTCAGATTCAGTTAGTATTTGTGACATCAGCTGCGTGACTTCTGTCAACGACATGTCATAAAGACGCATTTTACTGATCAATGTTCTTCTAAATTCAGAAAAATGTGTGCGTGCTGCTGGTAAACTTTGAGATAGTCTCTCTATATCTTTAGGACCTAAAGCTTTGGCAACAGTTTGTATTTGCACCACAGAAGAATTGAGAGGAACACTATCAGTTTCCTCAATCCCCTGAGATCTCCTCCTCGCACCACACACATTGAAGGAATTTACAGGCACATCAGTTACTGATTGCAGAGCTACATCTGTTTCAAAAAACGCTTGTAAATCAGGGTAAATGTTATCAGGCTGACTTACTTCCACATCAGTTTTTGCCTCTTTCTTGAGGTTCAATTTCTTGGTCAAAGTGGATACTCTCGCACGGAGTTCATTGTTCTGTTTCTCTAGCTCTGAGTTACGCTGAGACTGTTGTGTGGCGAGCGCTAAACCAAATTCTCTGTGGCAGCAGATAATGCCTTTCACATTGTTCTTGCGAATACATGCTCCCAGTACCTTTTACACTCATCTACAGACCAAGTCTTGTCTGGATGGATCTCATATTTCTGAGTTAGTTCTTGTCTAACTTTCTCAGTGACTATTATGTTCATTTGCACTCCTAAAAGTGATTTGAATTCGCTATCTGACCACAAAGGAGTCGCTAGACCACCTTTTTCAGTTGTGGGGATCAGTCTAGCATTCTTTCTAAACATTTTGTGAGTTTCTTTGTTATCACACAATCAAAACACTAAAACTTCTCTGATCAACAGAGGGTACACTTGTTAACACAGATCAACTATTGTTAACCTTCCCTGGCAAAGCAGAGGATAACACAATTCACTAGCACTTTACGCTAATCTTCCCTGCATGAACAGAGGATAACCAATTCTTCCCTGCCAAAACAGAGGATAACAAATATTAGCACGTAATGCTAAATCTTCCCTGCCTGAACAGAACAGAGGATAAACCAAAAATTAGCACGTAATGCTAACCTTCCCTGCCTGAAAGAACAGAGGATAAACCAAAAATTAGCACGTAATGCCAACCTTCCCTGCCTGAAAACAGAGGATAACCTTCCCTGCCTACAAGAACAGAGGATAAACTCTTCCCTGTCTGAAAACAGAGGATAACCTTTAGTTAAACAAAACCCTACAGATGTATGTTAACTCTTCTCTGGCACAGAGGATACAAAAATTTGTACTGGTCTTAGGTTCTTTCGGATTAGAGACAGCACTCACCAGAGAAAATTTCAGTCTGGGAATCCTTGTTCAGTTTGAAGTTTCGCTGGATTCCAAAAGATGCAGATCTTTGTTTGAGCTTGAAGTCTTTCAGGTGAGAAAGCTGGAACTCTATCCGGGTCACGGCACCATCTGTTGAAAACTCTGTTCTTCTAAAGTAGAAAACTCAGAAGAGAAGACCAGGAGACTTCGGATTGGATCGTCAGCAGAATTTCTTTATTCTATGACATGTGTTGTTATCTGCAGTCATCGAAGATCTCATCTTAAGTCATTTTTACAGGGTATCTTATAGGTACTTTTGGAGGAGGGATTCTTAGAGGTGGAGACAAACATCAAACAAAGCAAACATCTGAGGGAGGCGTTAATTACAGGAACCTTCCGTGGTCCAATAAACCTAACAAAGGTTGAATCTCTCAGTAGTCTAACTCCTTGATCTTACCATTACAAAAGGCACAGCTGTCCCAAGCCCAAATGGTCAGGAAACAATCTCAAGCACCTTTGCCTTGCCCGACACCTCTTAGTCAGGACGTGAATTCAAATCAAACATAGAATAACATTTGTGATCCTTCAGGATCAACATAGACTACATTTGTGAATGCACACTTTCTACAATGTCGCGTGTCACGCTTCCGTGCACGTCTTACAGACTGCAATTTACAATGTCAACTTCATTGTGCTGTTACGCATTTCGAGCAGAATTTCACTAAATTGGTTCCCGACAGCATCAGGTGTTTTATTATTGGTGAGTAGAATTATTTATTTAAATAAATGTAACGTAATCGTTCAGATATCATAATATTTAGGCTATAAATAATATTATAAATCTGGCTGGTTTGTATTGATGACGTAATATTTTAATAACATGCCCATGATTCTTGCACTTGGACCATAGTGCGCCCGGTGGAAAAAAAGGTTGAGAACCACTGCCTCAAGTCATTGGTATATATTCACCTGCTGTCTGTTCGGGCGCTTCGGGTGTGCGCGCGGCGAGCATAGAAACGCTCTATCACAGCGCGTGAGTACCGCATTGAGATGTCTTGGGCTTAAAATTACTTTTATGTTTAAACTGACAAGACAAAACACTTTCTTGAGGAAGCAGCGCTGGCCTGATCGTTAATAAAGTTTTGGGAGGGTGAAACCCAGCTAAAAATAGTTTAGAACCGCCCCTGCTGGTATAGCGTGCGGGATTATACTGAAACATATAAAATATAACCAGTTTACCTGATTCAATGTGATGTCTGTGTCTGAAATAACAACATGCCAATCCGTAGTTTGATTTCTGACACGACTAACCGTAAATCATCTTACTGATACTCCAGCCAACTCTAACTGTCGACTAACAGCGGGAGTCAGATTGCCCCCTAGTGGATGGATGAAGGTTTGCTAGCTCGTATTTATAAATTCTCAAGGGAATGTCTCTGAATTAATTAATTCTCGCGCCCCCCTTGACACGTGCTGGCGCCCCCCTGGGTTGTTCAAACCCACAGGGTTCAAACCCACAGTTTGAAAACCCCTGATGTAGACTATGGTCATGTAGTATGTGCTTTATATGTACTAATAAACAGCCAATGTGTTAATAATAGGCATGCTAATAAGCAACTAGTTAATAGTAAGAATTGGTCCCTGTACTAAAGTGTTACCAAACAGATCTTCAGAAAATCTGACATTAGCAAACTATTAGTGTCTGGGGGGGACATCCTGTTTTCTTAATGATGATGATGATGTGAAAATTTGGTATGTTTTAGTGTACACGCTGTCACAGTTGTTTGGTGTGGAGAACGAGCAGTTGTCTGCAGTGGCACGACAGGGCTCTGGCAGTGCATGCAGGAGTTTGTATGGCGGCTTTGTCCAGTGGAAGCTGGGTGAACGGTCGGATGGGAAAGACAGTCTCGCTGAACAAGTGGAATCTGAGTCGTACTGGCCAGAGCTCAGAATATTGGTCCTAGTGGTGAGTTTGTGAATTTAATCCTTATAATGGCAGCAGCATATAAATAGTGTACCAAAAAGTTATTAAGAAATATTGTTTTAATTTTTTACTTTAAAAAGTTGTATCTGGGATGCATATAAATTGGAGTTAAAAATTGATAAAAAAAATTATCACAAGATGCATGGTTAATCCTTTTGATCTTTTATTAAAAAATGCACAAAAATCTAACCCTCCATTGGATAGTAAGAATTTTAAATGGGGGGACATATCATTATGAAATAATTTTTTTTCTCAAATAATGTTGGACACAATTATTTGCACCCCTAGAAATTCTTATGAGTAAAATATATCTGAAGTATATTCCCATTCACAATTTTGAGCACTTCAGGGTGATTATAAACATGAAATTATTCAGCCATCGCTTCCTGTTTCACAGAAATATAAATAGGAGGGAAAACAAGGCCCACATTCCCTTAAACATCCATCACAATGAGAAAAAACAAATAATATATTTCAGATGTGCAGCAAAAGATAATTGAGCTTCACAAATTAGTGAAGTGGCTTTAAAAAAAGAGCTAGAGCAGTGAAAATTCACATTTCCACCATCAGGGCAATAATTAAGATTAAGAATTTCCAATCAAAATAAAATGTTATGAAACTCCCTGGAAGAGGATGTGTCTATATCGTCCTAATGCACGGTGAGAAAGAGAGTTTTAGTGGCCAAAGACTCTCCAAGGATCACAGCTGGAGAATTGGAGAAAATACAGGTGCATCTCAATAAATTAGAATGTCGTAAATAAACTACTTTAGTCTGCGTGCATTGAATTTAAGTCTTTGGTTCTTTTAATTGTGATGATTTTGGCTCACTTTTAACAAAACACCACCAATTCAGTATCTCAACAAATTAGAATATGGTGACATGCCAATCAGCTAATCAACTCAAAACACCTGCAAAGGTTTCCTGAGCCTGGGTCTCTCAGTTTGGTTCACTAGGCTACACAATCACGGGGAAGACTACTGATCTGACAGTTGTTCAGAAGACAATCATTGACACCCTTCACAAGGAGGGTAAGCCACAAACATTCATCAAGAGCCACCACACACAGACGTGTCAAGGAATTTGGCTACAGTTGTCCTCAGAGACGTCTTACCTGGACTAAGGAGAAGAAGAACTGGACTGTTGCCCAGTGGTACAAAGTCCTCTTTTTAGATGAGAGCAAGTTTTGTATTTCATTTGGAAACCAAGGTCCTAGAGTCTGGAGGAAGGGTGGAGAAGCTCATAGCCCAAGTTGCTTGAAATCCTGTGTTAAGTTTCCACAGTCTGTAATGATTTGGGGTGCAATGTCATCTGCTGGTATTGGTCCATTGTGTTTTTTGAAAACCAAAGTCACTGCACCTGTTTACCAAGAAATGTTGGATCACTTCATGCTTCCTTCTGCTGATCAGCTTTTTAAAGATGCTGATTTTATTTTCCAGCAGGATTTGGCACCTGCCCACACTGGCAAAAGCACCAAAAGTTGGTTAAATGACCATGGTGTTGGTATGCTTGACTGGCCAGCAATCTGAACCTCATAGGGAATCCATGGGGTATTGTGAAGAGGAAAATGAGAAACAAGAGACCAAAAAATGCAGATGAGCTGAAGGTCACTGTCAAAAAAACCTGGGCTTCCATACCAACTCAGCAGTGCCACAAACTGATCACCTCCATGCCACGCCGAATTGAGGCAGTAATTAAAGCAAAAGGAGCCCCTACCAAGTATTGAGTACATTTAGAGTGAATGAACATACTTTCCAGAAGGCCAACAATTCACACACAAAAAAAAGTTTTTTTGGTCTTATGAAGTATTCTAATTTGTTGAGATTTTGAGATTGGTGGGTTTTTGTTAAATGTGAGCCAAAGTCATCCAAATTAAAATAACCAAAGAATTAAACTACTTTAGTCTGTGTGCATTGAATTCATTTAATAAAGTTTCACAATTTGAGTTGAATTACTGAAATAAATAAACTTTTCCACAACATTCTAATTTATTGAGATGCACCTGTAGTAGTCTCGGGGTCAGAGAGCCTTAAAAAAATGTCAAACAGCACCTACATCACCATAAGTTGTTTGGGAGGGTTGCAAGAAAAATGATCTTGGCTCATCCAAAAACAAACTCCAGCATATTCGGTTATCAGACACGAGTGGAACTTCAAATGCGACTGGCTTCTATGGTCAGATGAAACTAAAAATTCGCTTTTTAGCGGTAAACACTCAAGATGGGTTTGGTGAACACAGGGATAAAAAGTATCCCATGTGTACAGTGAAATATACTGCTGTATTTTTTATGTTGTGGGCCTATGTTTATGCTGGAGATCCTGGACATCTTGTTTAGACACATGGCATCATGGATTCTATCAAATACCAACAGATAAAAAATCAATAAGTGACTGACTCTGTTAGAAATCTTATAATGGGCCATGTTTGGATCTTCCAACCATACAATAATCCAAACGCAAACCTCAAAAACAACACAAAAAATGGGTCACGGAGCACAAAACCAAGCTTCTGCTATGGCCATTCCAGTTCTCTGACCTGAACCCTAATGGAAATGAGTGAGGTGAACTGAAGAAAAGAAGCACCAACATAGAGCTAGGAATCTAAAGGGTCTGAAGTGATTCTGGATGAGGGAATGGTCTCTGAACTCTTGTCAGGTGTTCTCTAACCTCATCAGGCATTATAGGAGAAAATTCAGAGCTGTTAAACTGGCAAATTAAGGTTTCAAAAAGTATTGAATAAAAGGGTGCCGTTAATTGTGGCCAATGTATATTAGAGGAAAAAAAAATATTTCATAATGATACTTCCCCCCTGTTAAATTCATATTATCCAATGAAAGGTTCGATTTTTTTTGTGAATTTTTTAATTAAAATCAAAAGGATTAACAATGCAGATTCATTTTCACAGCCTTCTTGGTTTGAATCCAAGATGGTGCCGAGCATGGCAGCCGTGTTGTGAGCTCCGAGAAAACTCTGCAGTTTTTTGTATTTTTATTTGTTATTTTGTTATTTTACGTGTTTGATGTTGTTAGTATAACTTTCTACGATAGACACATGCTTTTAAACATTGGTTTCTCCGTCGCGCAACGCAAACCGGACTTTGAGTTCTTGAACGCCGGCGCTTTGTTTACAGACACCGCATCAGAGCTCTTTGTCTGGGACGCACGGTCACGACTAAGGAAACGCTGCTGGAAACGGGGGAGGCGAGCCAGCGTCTTTGTCAGACTCAGACGCTATCCCCACCGTATTCCTCTCCCAACCATTTTGCTGGCTAACGTTCAGTCACTGGACAATAAACTCTGTGAACTGCGGGCGCGCATCTCATACAAACGAGAAACAAGGGACTGCTGCATTATTTGCCTCACAGAAACCTGGATGTCTGCAATGGTTCCAGACTCAGCCATCGAGCTCACGGGGTTCTCCGTGCACCGCTCGGACAGAACGAAAAAGCTCACAGGGAAAAGCAGAGCTGGGGGCGTCTGTTTCTTTATCAACAACTCATGGTGTGATGAAAGGAACCTACACTATTAAATCCTTCTGCTCCCCTGATCTGGAATTTCATATGCTTCTGTGTCGACCATTCTGGCTACCGAGGGAATTTATAGCGATCATAGTCACAGCTGTTTACATACCCCCTCAAGCCAACACATACTAGGCTCTCAAGGATCTGTATGGGAATATAAGTGAGCAGGAAACCGCCCACCCAGATTTGTTGTTGCGGGGGACTTTAACAATCCAACTTCAGAACAATAGCTCCAAAATACTTACAACACATCACCATCAACACGCGTGGTGATCGTGTACTTGACCACTGCTACTCTCCCTTCCGGGACGCCTACAAATCCCTCCCCCACCCACCTTTCGGCAAATCAGATCACTCTTCTTTTCTGCTTGTTTAATAGGTTTCATCAGGAAGTGTGTAGAGGATGTAGTACCGACAAGAACAATCTGCATCTACCCCACCCAAAAACCATGGATTAACAGCGATGTTCGAGCAGCCTTGTCAGCACAGACATCTGCCTTTTAAATCAGGAAACATTGACAATCAAAAACAAGCCAGTTACAATCTCAGGAAATCCATCAAAGCCACCAAACGACAATATAAAAACAAAATTGAAGAACAATTCAATACCAACAACGCAAGAAACATGTGGCAGGGAATTAATAACATCACAGGTTTTAAAGGGAACAAACCAGCTACTGTGAACATTGTCACCTCTCTAGCGGACGAGCTTAATAATTGTTATGCTCGTTTCGAGGCTCACAACCCCGCCCACATAGAGAGCGCTCCCACGGCTGCTGCAGAAGAGATGAGTGCACTCTCCATTTCTGTCGCAGATGTAACCTGATCCGGGTGAATATCTGCAAGGCTGTGGGTCCGGATGGCATCCCAGGCCGTGTGCTCAGAGCAATACGCATTCCAACTAGCCTGGGTTTTTACAGACATCTTAAACCTTTCCCACTCTCTATCTGTGGTTCCCTCATGCTACAAAAAATCCACCATTGTGCCCATACCGAAGAAAAATAAAATCACATGCTTGAATGACTGGAGGCCCGTTGCTCTGACACCCATCTTCAGCAAGTTTTGAGAAACTCATTAGAGACTACATCTGCTCTGTTCTGCCTGCTTCGCTGGACCCGCTACAATTTGCATATCGCAGCAACCGTTCCACAGACGAGGCTATTGTCTTCACCCTGCACACTGCTCTCTCCCATCTGGAAAATAAGAACACCTATGTGAGAATGCTGTTTGTGCACTGTAGCTCAGCATTTAACACCATAGTGCCTGCCACACTGGTTGCAAAGCTCCAGACTCTGGCACTAACAGATCTCTGTGCAGCTGGATCCTGGACTTCCTGACAGGCAGAAGTCAGGTGGTCAGAATGGGCAACAATACCTCATCTCCCCTGGTCCTCAACACTGGTGCTCCTCAGGGCTGCATCCTCAGCCCACTCCTGCACATGACTGTACAGCCACACACAGCTCCAACATCATCGTCAGCTTTTCCCCTCAGACTATCAGGCTAATGAACAGTCAGAAATAATACACTCTAGAGCATACTCACACGTCACGGTATGCCATGCACTGCACTTGAACTTTAACACAGTTCAACTGGACTACACGCACACACTGCACAAATACAAAAATCTGGTGGTTCTAATGAACATCCATGGCATTTTGTAACCAGCGTATGTATATTTTGTTGCACCTTCACATATTACTGTGTGTATATATGTGTACATAATGTAGAATGTGTACATATGGTGTATAATGTGTATTGATAACTATAAGTATGTCTAATAGTATACTGTTTGTATGGAGTATATGTATGTGTATATTGCACATTGTCATCTGTATAAGTCTGTAAGTATGTACAGTAAAGTATGTAAATTGTTTCTGCACTGTCTGGAGCACGCTCTCAGGAATTTCACTCACCAAGGCACACGTGATGTGATGTGACAATAAAATTGATTTGATTTGATTTGATATTTACCAAGGGTGCCGATATTTTTGGCCATGACTGTAGGTCCTTGAAAATGCTTGAATTAAATTGTAAATAAATGTAGTTTATTGCGCCATTTCAAAAATTGTCTTATATATGCTGTCAAAGACAGAAGGAAACGGCACTAATGATTGGGGTGGAGATGGGCTAGCGCAAAAAAAAAAAAACTTAGTGTGTGTTGATACGCAGCCTAGAGCCCTACGTGGGTCAGTTTTCTTAAGCCCGTTCCTGCTGAATTTCTTCCATGAAGCTGGAAGTGAAAAACTCCTTATATTCAGGTGTGCATAATTATTAAAGGCAGGTTTTCTTTTACAGATGAAATTATAAAAAAAAGAGATTTAACTCCGACTGAAAAGTAAAAAATTATTACATTCCCATGAGAAATATTAAAAACTAATGCAATACAGAAATTGCTAAATTAGAGTTAAGGCATGATGCAAAATGCTCATTGGGTCATCTGGGTCAGAAAAAAACAGGTGGAGAAGAAAAGACACATGTTAACTGCAAAATATTTAAGAATTAAGGTGAAGAATTATGTGCAAAACCATCAGGAACCATTTAGTCTCCAGCTCCACCATTTTCCAGAACTGCAACCTACCCGGAGTCTCCAGAAGTTGTCAGGTTCTTAGAGACTTTGCTTGGGTAAAAAAAATACTAAAACATTACCCTCACTTAATGAGAATAACATGCTGAAGTGTTGTGAAATAGATGAAGATACATTTTTAATAGGCTTTATAGACATAAGTTGAGAGACTCATGAAGGACCAGCACCACATCCTCTTGTACCTCTGTTTGAATAATTTATCTTCCATATTATGGCAGTAAGTTTTAGGAGCTCAATTTTAGTTAAACCTGCAAGACAGACTTTCAGGATAGGAGATGGACTAAAAATGAACTCCCAAAACTTACTGCGACATGGAGCTAAGGAGAAAATGTAGAACTTGAAAAATTGGAAAACCAGCTTAGTGAAAAATGTTACCTGTTTCATAGCAAATAGAAAGATTTTTTTTTTTTTTTTTGCAGATTTGCACATGTACAAGGTTTAAAATGTTCATGAAATATTTTTAAAAATATATAGAAGTTTTGAGCAGCTGCATTCTTTCTGCAAAAGAAAAGAGTTTTTAGCCAATGATCCAGCATCAGTATGGACTGGTCTGAGGAACATCACCATGTACAAGACACCACCCCCCACAGTTTGTGGAGAATCAACAACTGGCTGACGATCTGAATGTGTTTTACTGCCGATTTGAAAAGGCCAGACTATCACCCAGCACCCGCTCTGATCTGCACTTCACGCATTCACTTACCACCCCTGCCGACAAAGAACAACTTCGGCCGACGGTGCGGAACACACTGAGAAAACTTAGTTGGCCGATGAACAAAAACTGCCCAACGGCCGACTGTCGGCTTGGTGTGTACCGGGCTTAAAGTCGGTGTAGAAGATGTGAACCTGGGTCTTCAGGAAGTAGAAATCTAGTAAAGCTTCAGGCCCAGACAGTGTTTCACCTGCCTGTCTAAAAGTCTGTGTCGACCAACTGGCCGCCAACTTCACTAAGATCTTCAACAGATCTCTCGAGCTGTATGAAGCTTCCGGCTGCTTCAAACGCTCCACCATCATTCCTGTCCTCAAAAAGCCCAAAATCCCTGGGCATAATGATTACAGACCTGCCACTCTCACATCTGTGGTCATGAAGTCATTCGAGCGACTGGTCCTGGCCTACCTGAAGGACATCACTGGACCATTGCTAAATACTCTTCAATTTGCCTACAGAGCAAAACAGGTCTGTGGATGATGCAGTCAACATGGGACTGCATTACTTCCTGCAGCTCCTCGACAGACCTGGGAATTACGCAAGGATCCTATTTGTGGACTTCAGTTTGGCCTTCAATACCATCATGCCTGACCTTCTCTCAGACAAACTCACACAGCTCTCTGTGCCCACGTCCATCTGTCAGTGGATCACCAGCTTCCAAACTCACATCCAGGACTATCATGATCAGCACTGGCACCCCTTAGGTTTGTGTTCTCTCCCCACTACTCTTCTCCCTCTACATGAATGACTGCACTTCAAAGGACCATTCTGTCAAGCTCTTGAAGTTTGCAGACGACAAACTATATATAGTCACCAGCTTCATGAAGGACAGAGACGAGTCTGCTTACAGACAGGAGGTTAAAGAGCTGGCTGTCTGGTACAACACAGGTCTTAACAACCTGGAGCTTAACATGCTCAAAACTATGGAGATGATCGTGGACTTCGGGAGAAACCCCCCTGCACCATCATGAACAGCAATGTGGCTGCATCATCGTAGAGTCAGTAGAGTCATTCAGATTCCTGGGCAACACTATCTCTCATGACCTGAAGTGGGACACTCACATAGACTCCGTTGCTAAAAAGGCCCAGCAGAGGTTGTACTTTCTTCGCCAGCTGAGGATATTCAACCTGCCACAGGAGCTGCTGAAACCATTCTACTCTGCTATAATTGAGTCTTTCCTGTATTCATCCATAACTGTTTGGTTTGATTCACATACAAAAGCAGACATCAAGAGACTACAGCGGACAGTCAGGACTGCTGAGAGGATTATCGGTGACCCACTGCCTAGCCTCCAAGATCTTTAGTTCTCCAGAGTGAGGGAAAGGGCCAAGAAAATCACCTTGGATCCCTCACACCCAGCCCACTCTCTCTTAGAACTGTTGCCTGCTGGTCGGCACTACAGAGTACTGACCACCAGAACAGACAGGCACAAGAACAGTTTTTTCCCGCAGGCTATATAGACCCCTTCAATGTTTGTAAACATCGAAAGCCTAGGTTGGGTGCGCGCGCAGCTTGGGGTCAGAAAATTGGCGCGGCTAATAGACCGGCATATTGTGTCAAGGAGAAACAGACAAGCTTTATAGATAGATAAGATACTTTTTTATTATTATTTGTACCTTTCCATTTTTGTCTTAGGTGTCTTGTTTTTTTTTGTGTACACAAACAAGGAGGGCACAAAGTCAGGACTACTGGAGTCAAGTGATGCCTCTACTACAAAAAAGAATTGCACACATTGATTACAACACGATCTACTGTTGTCATAGTGAAAGCGCTAATGTAAAGCTAGTCTGCTATCTGCTAAGTCTGTAGCATGCCACAGGTCACAATTTATGCCAGATATCAAACTTCACCTAACTATTAAATCAGTCTAAAGTTTACAGAAAACATTTGTTTACTTATCATGGCTTAACTCTACAGTTGTTGGCACAATGTTGGCGCTAGCCTGCGGCTAACTACTAGCAGCTGGCTACGTCTGTAGCATGACACAGGTCCATGACATTTACAACACTATTAACTTGCATAGCTTAATGTACAGAAAACTGTACATGCAATCCAGGCTTTCGAGTTTAAGCAAACAGAAAGAGATGATAAAGGATGACTTTAACGTTTCCTGATATGAAGTGAGCGCTACCAACACGAGCCTCTTTGATCGTAGTATTGTCCCAGTCTGCCCGTTTAATAGCTTGCAGTCACAGATGTCGTCTATTTTTTTTAAACGGATGAGATCCTGCAGGAATCCTGAAAAACTTGACTCCAGAACTGGTGCGATTTTCACAGTCCACGACGCAACAAGTAGGCATTTTCTAGGGCTGTGACGATGGCCAAATACGAATAAGACCGCAGTAAATGGAAGATGTTAACAAGAAATGTGGCAACATACGGCGCGATTCCTATTCCACAGAGAGCGCGTGCAGCAGACGAGGAGTTAACGCACCCGCTTGCTTGGTGGAAGAACAGTGAACCATGTCTAAACCGGATGCCGCGTCGCAACAACAGGTTGAGTCTGTCCACAGGACATTTTAACTTTGTTTCAGTTCGTCATAAATAGGACGAGACAGTTTACTGCGACCGATTTGTCGTGTTGTATCGCGCATCTGGTGTAGACAGCATCACTGATTATAATGGGTTCTCGCCGTGCCGCTCGCGTGAGATAGACCGGGTGTATTTAACTTTCTCATTTAAGGCTACTTTCCTATTTAACTGTATTATATATTTGATATTTATTTTAGTGTTTTGCAGGCTGAGTGTTCACTGACGTAAGTGCTAAAATAAACACGTATGTTTGTTAATAGACGATTGAGCCTCATTTATATATTTTTTCGTTTCAGAATTATATATATATATATATATCACAACACCGCACCACCTGCGGTAGTTGGTCCATTACCACCGCGGTGGTAAAAATCTGCCACCGTCACAGCCCTAAGTTTTGTCTTGACGAGAAATTCTCTGGTTAACACACAATTCAATGGGATGGAATTAACTTTCTGACCCCGACATGCGCACTGCAAACTTCGAATTTTCCTGTGACGTATACCGTGAAGGGGTCTATTCAGCCTGAACAATTAAACTTTCATAATTATACATCGTCCATCATAACTGACATATTTATACACCGAATCCAAAATGTGTACACTTGTAAACTGCACACTTTTTAAATAACATATCTGCACACTTATAACATATCTGTACATTTATCTAAACAATTTTTTTTCCTATACTTCTATTTCTACTTCTATTTCTGTATATAGTACATTATTTAATTTCTGTTTTTTTCTTATATTAGTGTTATATTCCATCCCTACTGTGCCATTCCTATGTATGTCTGCACTATGTCTGTACTTCCTGCACTGGAAGCTCCTGTCGTCAAGTCAAATTCCTTGTGTGTGTGTGTAAACATACTTGGTAATAAACTCTGATATTATTTTGTGCTGTATTATTGGTTACTGTGTTATTGATGTTCCCAATGGCAGCAATAAATAACACACTAATGATTTATCTTAAATCTGTTAAAATTAGTTATTAATAATTTTATTTCCAATCTTTTTTATTGGCATTTTGTCAGGACAGCATGAAATACACTTATATCCAGCTGATCAACATACAACAAAATGTCCTTACCATGTCAAACCCCTAACCTAACCATCCCTACTCAGGGAGGAAGAACAAAACAAAACAACAGAAAAAAATCAATTACAATATTTGTATACAATACATTTACAATAAATCAATTACAATATTTCTCATGTTTAGCATTCTGAGATGTACACGAGAGGCATTTCTTAAGTATCCAAGTATTTGTTAAAGTCTCCACCTATAATAATCAGAATCTGTAAAAGAGGGACAAAGCAAGCCTTTAATGACATTTTAGAAGGGATTCCAGGTGCTATTGAAGGTTTTTGAGAGCCTTGATACATAAACCTTAATTTCTCCAATTTAATGTAATAAAATGTGTCTTGTATCCATCTATTATGAGTAGGGGAAGTGGCGGACCACCATTTAAGGAGAATGTTCCTTTTAGCTAATAGAGTAGTAAAAGCCACTTAGAGTAGTAGCAACCACTTGAGCAATGGGACTAGAGTAAGTGGTGTATGGTGGAACACCAAAAACAGCTGTCAATGGATTGGGACTCAGTACAATATGAAGTGCTTTTCCCAGTGTGTTAAATACGTTGGACAAAAGGTTACTAATTGAGTCCATGACAAGAACGTGCAGATGATCTGCTGGAGCTTTTTTACAATGGTTAAAAGCATCATTCTTGTCTGGAACAAATTTAGATAATTGTGCATTTGTCAGGTGAGCTCTGTAAAGTACCTTGCATTGTATCAAACCATGCCTTGCGCAGATTGAAGATGAGTGCACCCAATATAAGATGTATGACCACTGTTCATCTGAAATGGGAATGGAAAGGTCTTTCTATTCCCAAAGGCCCAAATCTCTTTGAAACGCTTTGAAAGATTAGGTATCAAAGTATTAATTAAGTTATAAATGACTGAGATGAGATGTTTATCATTGGGTTTAAGATCGAAAAAACTGTCTAGGGCATGTTCTGGGTGACGATTTGGCAAGTGAGGGAACAGTTTCTGCACAAAATGTCTTGTCTGGAAAAAACTAAATAGGTGACTATTGGGTAGGTTAAATCTGGCAGATAGGGAAGGAAATGATGTAAACATACTCTCTTCATACAGGTCCTTAACTGAGTGTATACAATTGCATGCCCATATACGGTATGCAGAGTCCAAACAAGATGGTAAGAAAGCATGGTTTTTCATCATGGTCTCTCCTCAACCACCGCTAGTGTGCAGCATCCACTTGGATGATGCAACGGCTGCCACAGGATAACGGCGCCAGTGCGCTCACCACACACCAGCTACAGGTGAAGAGGAGAGAGAGTCATCAAGCCAATCAAGCGGATGCGGATTATTAGGAGGCCATGATAGACAAGGGCCAGTGGAGGGAATTTGGCCAGGACACCGGGGTTACAGTTCTCTTTACGAGAAGTGCCGTGGGATTTTTAATGACCACAGAGAGTCAGGACCTTGGTTTAATGTCTCATCCGAAAGACGATGCTTTTTTATAGTATAGTGTCCCCTCACTATACTGGGGTGTTAGGACCCACACAGACCACAGGGTGAGCACCCCCTCCTGGCCTCACTAACACCCCTTCCAGCAGCAACCTAGTTTTCCCAGGAGGTCTCCCATCCAAGTACTGACCAGGCTCAACCCTACTTGGCTTCAGTGGGAAACTGGTCTTGGGCTGCAGGGTGACATGGCTGCCGTGAAAAAAGGAAAAAAGAAGACTGCATGCCGTTTGTATGAACTGAGGCGGCAGGTGAGGTGTAAAGGAGCCGTATCCAAGAGATAAAATTAGACCCCAGACCGAATTTTTCTAAAACACAAAACAAATAATCCCACGCAACACTATCAAAGGCTTTCTCAGCATCTAAGGATATAATGACTTGCTGAGAAAGGGGAGTACAAAATATTAAGGAGCCTCCTTGTATTAAAAAAAGAATGTCTCCCTGGACAAAAACCTGTTTGATCTTGCGAAATTAGAGATGGTAAGACCTTCTGGAGACAAAGGCTTAGAATTTTGTATAAAATTTTAAAGTCAACATTTGACGGGGAAATTGGTCGATAACTTCCACATAACGTAGGGTCTCATTAATGGAAGCCTCATTAAGAGTTGGTAGGAGACAGCCTACTTTAAAGGAGTCATTGTTCAATGCTGCTAATATAGGGGTTAGAGAAGATCTAAACGCTCTGTAGAACTCTAACATAAAGGCCTGGATATTTATTAGATTGCATGGATCCAATTGTATCCAATATTTCTAATTCGGTGATGGGGCACCCAGGTCTTCAGCCAGACTTGCCTCAAGTATGGGAAAATCCAATGTATTGAAAATATACAAATTTGCCTGAGAGTTAGATGAGTTCCCAGAAGAATATAAGTCAGTATTAAAATTGGCAAAGGCAGCATTGATGCCCACCTGATCAGATATCAGCTCCCCTAATGGAGATCTGATACATGGGATCCATCTGGAAGCACTAGAAGCACGCGCTTGATGTGCTAGAAGCTTCCCGGCTTTATCACCATGCTCAAAGAAATGCTGTCTATAAAATCTGTAAATGAATCATTTGTCAGTTTAAAGGAAGGAAATCTCCACGTTCTAAACATGTAAATTCCTAGAGAAATATTTATATCGACCGACACCGGAGCATGGTCAGAGATAACCAAAGGGTGATATGTACAACACATAACATCCTGTAGTAATTGATTATCCAGCAAGAAAAAATCAATTCTAGAAAAAGTATGATGGGCATAGGGAAAATAGGAAAAAGCTTTATCTTGGTGATTCTTAAATCTCCAGGGATCCAAGAGACTCAGTCTAAATGAGCAATCAAGTACCACACCCGCAGATTTAGACAAGGTAATTTTTTTTGTAGAGGATCTATCTAAGCAGACATCCTGCACTTTGTTAAAGTCTCCACCTATAATAATATAATGGTCACTGACATTAGGTAAACTGGAAAAACAATTTTAATAAAAAATTCCTCATTGTCCCAATTAGGGGCGTATAAAGAGGCAAGTAAGACAGAAGTAATGTAGAGTCATTATCCTAGTAAGCCAAGTCTCTTTAAGTATTCTATAGACTTTTCAGACCGTATAGCGCTCGCGTTCTTCTACGAGGAAGAGCTGGCTCGGATCGACGATACAAAGTCATCTGCCTCTGTCAACGACGTGAAAGATTTCCGATTTCCATCCTGTGTTCTGATTAAAAGTCTCGCTGGAAAGAGTAATGAAGGCCTCATTCTCAGTTTATAGAGATCAGCCATGACATGTCGGAATTGGGCTCTTTGCGCTGCCACCTCTGGTGCATAATCTTCAAATATTGCAATCGGGTTGCCCTGGTGTTTTAGGTTCCCTCTCTTAGACCTGACTTCGCGTATTATCAGCTCCTTCTGTTGGTATCAATGAAGACGGATGATGATCGCTCTTGGTTTCTCTCCTGTCGCTGGCTTAGCTGTAAGAGTTCTGTGGGCTCTGTCATTCACCATTTCTGGTGGAGTCGGAAAAATGTCCTCACCAAATACGTCTGACAGCAATTGAGAAAAGGAGGAGGACGGACGAGGCCCTTCGATCGACTCTAGTAAGCTGACTATTCTAATGTTTTTTCCAGCAGGACCGAACATGTTTTCTCCAGAGCAAGTAAATGCTCCTCTGTTACATTAATGTTGGTTTCAAGCGAGGTAATCCTTTGACCACGATCCGAAATTTTTGCTATGTTGCTAAAACTTTCATTTAGATCTAACTGTAATTATTTCCCACATCCAAGTTCCAGTTTATAATATGCAAAAGTATAAACTTAATCTCTTAATTTTACAGAAAGTAGTGAAACTTACCCAAAATAAAGGCTTAAACATCTAAAAAATGCATATTTAAGGAGCTGCTCTTTTCGTGAAAGTTTTCAGACAGCTTTCAAAATGGCTGCCAGACAGTGTGAGCACATGGAGACCCATATCTCAGTGTGCAATGATCTGATTTATTTGAAATTACAGGAGGTATGTAGTAACAAACACATCAATTGGTTAAGACATCAAGTAGGATAATACATTACTTTTTCTTTTTATAATCTGAGCTCAAAAATGGTAGTGTGCTTAATGGGTATGTGAGCTTAATTTATACTAATTAAACTTATATCAGAGGTTCACCGACAGCGAATAAAAGGCTGAGGTGTTCCTGTGGATCAGTGGTTAGAGCATTGCGTAAGCAGCGCAAAGGTTGTGGGTTTGATTCCCAGGGAACACATGTACTGACAATACAAATGTATCACTGTAAGTCGCTTTGGATAAAAGTGTCTGCTAAATGCGTAAATGTAATGTAAAATGAATAAGAGGGTTATGTTAAACAACTGGAAGCCTTGCTACTTTCCCAGCATCAATTATTCATCAGGGCAAAAGAGTCCAATGAAAATATTACCAAAGCAACAAGCTATGAGGTGACCATCCTTATTGGTAAACATTAATCTTTCTGGTGAGTTTCATAAAGAATGTTCAGTAAAATTGCTGAAAACATTTTCTCAGATAAGAATAAGAGTTTAACTAACTATCCCTTTAACACATGGTTATCTATTTCCTGTCATCACATTAATGACAAGGCACAAAAAAGCAGCCACACTGTTACCTCCAAATACTTTTTTACATTTACATTTAGTCATTTAGCAGACGCTTTTATCCAAGGCGACTTACAATTGGGGAGTACATAAAGCGATTAATCTTGAAGAGGCAAACATACAGAGGAAGTGCCAATAACACCAAGTCTCAGGCATTGTTCAAATATGTACAAGCTAGCAAGGGAAGGAGAGAAAGATGAAGATTTTGAAAAAAGTGAAACAAATTATTATTATTATTTTTAAGTAGTCAAGTAGAGTTGAAAGAGATGAGTTTTCAGTTGTTGCTTGAAATTTGACAGGGATCCAGCATTCCGGATGGGGGTGGGAAGATCATTCCACCAGCCAGGAATGGTGAAATAGAATGTTCTGAAGAGTGATTTTGAGCCTCTCTGTGATGGTACCACGAGGCGTCGCTCACTAGCAGATCTCAGACTTCCGGAGGGGATGTAAATTCGTAATAGTGAGTGGAAGTAGGTGGGTGCTGAGCCTGTGGTTGTTCTATATGCAAGCATCAGTGTCTTGAACTGGATGCGAGCTGCAACTGGTAGCTAGTGCAAGGACACAAAGAGAGGTGTAACATGGGCTCTTTTGGGCTCGTTGAAGACCAGTCGTGCCGCTGCATTCTGAATCATTTGTAGAGGTTTGATTGTGTTTGATGGAAGTCCAGCTAGAAGAGCATTGCAGTAGTCCAGTCTAGAAATGACAAGGGCCTGGACAAGAAGTTGTGCAGCATGCTGAGTAAGGAAGGGCCTGATCTTTCTGATGTTGTGCAATGCAAACCTGCAAGATCGAGCAGTCTTTGCAATGTGCTCTTTGAAGGTCAGCTGGCCATCGAAGATTACACCAAGATTTCTGACCGAAGCTGATGGGGTAATTGTTGATGAACCTAACTGAATCGTGAAATCATGCTGTAGAGTTGGAGTTGCAGGGAAGACAAGAAGCTCAGTCTTTGCCAGGTTGAGCTGTAGATGGTGTTCTTTCATCCATGCCGAGATGTCCGCCAGGCAGCCTGAGATCCGTGCAGCTACCGTTGGATCATCTGGTCGAAATGAGAGATAGAGCTGTGTGTCATCAGCATAGAAATGGTAGGAGAAGCCATGTGCCTGTATGATGGGAGCCAGTGATGTAGTGTATGTGGAGAAGAGGAGGGGTCCAAGAACCGATCCCTGGGGAACCCGGTGACCAATTTATGTGCTTTGGATACCTCCTCCCAGGCCACCCTGAAAGACCGACCAGTGAGATAGGATTCAAACCAGCAGTGGAATCCCAGTGATATCCAGTGATGAGAGGGTGGACAGGAGGATCTGATGATTGACAGTGTCAAAAGCGGCAGACAGATCCAGCAGAATGAGGACTGATGATTTGGAATCGGCTTTTGCAATTCGCAGGGCTTCAGTGACCGAGAGTAGCGCAGTCTCAGTTGAATGGCCACTCCTGAAACCTGACTGTTTAGCGTCCAGTTTGTTGTTCTGTGAAAGAAACAATGAGACCTGGTTGAAGATAACTCATTCGAGTGTTTTGGCAATGAATGGAAGGAGAGAGACAGGTCGGTAGTTTTCTAAAAGAGAAGTGTTTAATGTAGGTTATTCTTTTACACAACATACATGATTTTATGAACAAAATGAATGTTGTCATTTTAGATGGGGTTATTTTAAAACTTCAGATGTGTTTTACTTCTCCTATCTACTTTTCATTTAACAAGCTTTTATTCAAAGAAAAGCATACACGCCATGTTCAATAATCTACGGCATGTTCAAAATGTTCTTTCTAAGTCTTTATTGTGTTGTTTGCTTGAACTTTTTCCACTTTTTTAATTTCTTTCACTTTTTTATGTATTAGTTTTTTTTTTACTTGACAGCTTTGTCAAAGTATAAGCCCTTGTTTTTTGTGCAGTGATTGATTGACAGGTAAGCAGTCGTGTTGTATATAATGTATCAGAAATCATTACCTTTTACACTATAAATGTGACAGAAAGAGGGTATTTACACTTTATCATTTTCTGTTTTTACGGGTCAGACCATTAATGCCCTGCCAGATGCATTTTAGAGGACTCACTCCACTTCTGAATGTGGTGGCTAGTTACAGGATCTTAAATCATACACTTGCTTCATACAGATACAAACTGTTTACCCTTAGATTTTGAAAAATGCTAATGTCCATTTGTCAGCTACTCATTACTGTATCTGATATGTAGATTTTTCCTCTCAGGTGAGTGCTGATCAGAAGTCTGTTGGGAGCACATCTGGAATGCATACTAGTGTGGAGACAAGCCAACTTCTGAAGGTTTTGTCATTTCTATTCGTCTTTACTGGCATGTATTTTAGCAATATCACACAAGCAAGTGCAAGTGATGTTGTTCTGTGAACAGTGCTGGTAGTAATTTATGATTATATAATATATTATATAATAATCAGATTATGTAATCAGATTCCGAAAGTTAAGTAACATTTAACTTTATATAGTAAATCAAGACTATATAACATTTTAAAAAGCTTGCAATCAAATTATAGTTGCTTTTTTATGAATTACGTGATATCAATTAAATTATTCATCACTTCTAAAAATCCTACTGTGTATATAGAATATAAAAATAGAATGACATGAAAATGTCACAAATAAATGTGTGATCTATGACAAAAGCACCTCTATCAGTTAGACCATGCAATAGAGAGATCATTTTGCAAGTCATTAAACACTGCTGATACTGCGATTCATATCTATGTAATAAATTAGTAAGGTTAAAAAAATGTATAAAAGTAATCAAAAAGTAGCACATTACCAAAAGTAAGTAATCTAATAGATTATGCTTCAAACTACAATTTGCATCATGTAATTTGTAATCAGTAACAGATTATATTTTGCAAGTGATCTATCAGCACTGTGCATATTAGCACAGATTATCACAGCTGTCATGATCTTCAGACTGAAATAGGAAAAAAACAAGTTAATGTTGAGAAACTTGTGTATTATTGCTCTGCCAATAAATAAATCCAAACAAGATCATGATGTAAGGAAATACATCATGTAAGTTGGCAGGTGGACAAGTGCAAAGACCGTAAGTATGGGTTTTGGGACCATTCATGAATGGGTGATTCAGTGACTCACTCAAAAAGACTGTCACTTGTTGCCACTTACTGATGTAACAATGTAACCTGGATGTAACCTGATATTATTTAATGCATCTAATAATATATTTAATAATTATCATTTTTTGCAATCAGAATTTACATCTGTTGTAATCTAGCAGTGCAATACAAGGAATGTAATTTAGGTTGCTTTAATTTACATAGATTTGTAGACAAATAAGTTCACCTACTCTTCCATAGTACCGGGCAGATGTTGTGGTCTCCGGTCGTATGGAGGAGATGATCAGGGTTATACGACAACGAGACTTTCCAGCATTTGGTGAGCTGACCATGAAAGACAGTAATCAGTTTCATTCCATCTGTCTGGACACCTACCCACCCATATTCTACCTGAACAACATATCGCACCAGATCATCAGCCTAGTGCACCGCTACAATCAGTACTATGGGGAGACCAGGGTGAGTTCAAGTAATAAATTATATATATATACAGTAGTCAACATTTGATATGGATCAAAACATTTCATCAAAGTTGTCTTAAGACAAGAACGCATTTTGGATTTAGGACAACTTTAATGATAGGTGTTGATCCACTTGTTTCAAAATGTTTAAAAGAATATATATATATATATATATATATATATATATATTAGAGGTGGGCATAGATTAATTTTTTTAATCTAGATTAATTTTGGAATTAATCTAGATTAATCTAGATTAAAATGGCTCATTTGAATTCTGCCGAAGGCATTCAGAATATGTGTGCTACCCAAATAATGATTAAAAGTAAGTCTTTGAGAACGGGTTTCTCAAGCCAGGTGGTGCATTAGACCAGGGCTCATCTCCTGTTTCCAAAATGCATCACAAACTTTAATCTCTTCCGTCCCAATCCCAAAAAACTGGAGGAAAATCCTGCTCCACTCCCGGAAGAATGACTCCCATTCCTCCCACTCCCGTGTTGTTGTTTTTTTTTTTTGCCGATAACTGTCAATTACAGTAAAAATATAGTACAGATCACAGCGTGCCCACCTTATTAGTTGAATAAAACCCAAAATGTCGTTTTTGTTATTATATTGAACTGAAAGCCATCTTATGCACAGTGTTGCACAGATTAAATTTCATGTAAATCATCCATGCTAACACACACGTCTTCTATTTTTATTTTTTGACATTTCACTCTCTGTAGATATATTTTTCTATGTACTGTATTTTTAGATATATTCGAGTTTCAAGTTTCTCGCTCAAGTTCACATGAGACCTAAAGCGCATCCTGTTTGCTTAAAAGCGCAACGCTTCGTTGTTATTCTGAGTGCACACAAATAAACGAGAGTCTTTACAGATTCGAAAGATGTATTAGGCTACTTTTATCTGTTTGACCAAAATGACGGAGATTTTAAGAGCAAGTGAACGCACCGAGCCTGTCCTGCCGCAAACGCTTCCACACAAACACTTCAATAGCGCACATTTCTCTAGGTTAACATCATATTGAGCGGCCATGTAAAGTTGTTACTACATACATCTTTCAGATGAAAAGCCATATTTGAGGTTGATGAATGATAGGTGAGCGTTTGGATGTCCTGCCCGATTGTATTTCCACATAGACCAGCCGTTAACAATCTGTCCATCACGGACTGCGAGCCTCTAGTTCAAGAAGACACGCTTCTCGCCCCTACAGTGCAATTCGCCAGGTATACATCCGGCTAAAATATCAGGGTGAAAGTCATCATAGCTTGCGTAGTATAGACCCAGCTCCCAACCCAACTTTGAGAATAGATTAACGGCGATATTTTTTATCGCCGATAAGAGTCTCACATTAACGCAGCACGTTAACGCCGATAACGACCCACCACTAATATATATATATATATATATATATATATACAGTATCTCACAGAAGTGAGTACACTCCTCACATTTTTGTAAATATTTTATTATATCTTTTCATGTGACAACACTGAAGAAATGACACTTTGTTACAATTTACAATGTAAAGTGGTGAGTGTACATCTTGTATAACAGAGTAAATTTGCTGTCCCCTCAAAATAACTCAACACAGCCATTAATGTCTAAACCGCTGGCCACAAAAGTGAGTACACCCCTAAATGAAAATGTCCAAATTGGGTCCAAAGTGTCAATATTTTGTGTGGCCACTATTATTTTCAGCACTGCCTTAACCCTCTTGGCCATGGAGTTGACCAGAGCTTCACAGGTTGACACTGGAGTCCTCTTCCACTCCTCCATGATGACATCACAGAGCTGGTGAATGTTAGAGACCTTGCGTTCCTCCACCTTCCATTTGATGATGCCCCACAGATGCTCAATAGGGTTTAGGTCTGGAGACAAGCTTGGCCAGTCCATCACCTTTACCCTCAGCTTCTTTAGAAAGGCAGTGGTCGTCTTGGAGGTGTGTTTGGAGTCGTTATCATGTTGGAATACTGCCCTGCGGCCCAGTCTCCGAAGGGAGGGGATCATGCTCTGCTTCAGACATGTTGGCATTCATGGTTCCCTCAATGAACTGTAGCTCCCCAGTGCTGGCAGCACTCATGCAGCCCCAGACCATGACACTCCTACCACCGTGCAGACAATTTGATGCAGTGTGCGGCGTATGGTCTGAGCACTGACAGGCTGAACCCTCACCCCTTCAACCTCTGCAGCAATGCTGGCAGTACTCATACGTCTATTTCCCAAACACAACCTCTGGATATGACGCTGAGCACGTGCGCTCAACTTCTTTGGTCGACCATGGTTCAGCTCCAACCCTGATCAAACACAACTGAACCAACTAATTAGGATCTGAAGGAGCACTTGATAATTACAGACAGGTGTGTTTGATCAGGGCTGGAACTGAACTCTGCAGGAAGGTAGATCTCCAGGACCAGGGTTGGGCACCCCTGGTCTATGCCATTTTTATGTAGAGCAACAATAATTTTTTTCAGATCCTCAGGGAGTTCTTTGCCATGAGGTGCCATGTTGAACTTCCAGTCACAAGTATGATAGAGTGAGAGCGATAACACCAAATTTCACACACCTGCTCCCCATTCACACCTGAGACCTTGTAACAATCGGGAGAAGCCGATTAGTCACCAGAAGAAATGGACGGCAGCTTGTAAGTGTTCGTAATACTTGTTCATAGATCTGTTGTTTAAATTATTTACTTGCTGCTAGGAAGGAATACTTAGTTTCCTACCTATTTTTAGTCTGAATTTTCGTTGAGTTTTATATTTTTGATTGCACTTACTGGTAATTATAATCATTTGCGCCTCCATTGCTCCTTGGGCAAGGTGTTTGTTTCGTCTCGAGCTATTAAGTCAAGTCACATTTATTTATATAGTGCTTTTAACAATACAAATTATAACAAAGCACTGCAAAGAATCAAAATAGGAAAATTGTGTCAATAATGTAAAATGATGGGATTTAACACTCAATTTTCAGCTGAATGCATTTCATTATTGAATTTAGTGATGGCATTGTCCAGCTCAGTTCATTTTAAATAATATCTGTGCAATCAAGTCGATGATTTTGCTGGAAATGAAGATTCCCCAATTAAGCATGCAAGAGGCGACAGCGGCAAGGAACCAAAACTCCATCGGTGACATAATGGATAAAAAACCTTGGGAGAAACCAGGCTCAGTCGGGGGCCAGTTCCCCTCCGGCCAGACGAACCAGTAGTTTGTTCCAACTGCATCAAAGTCAAATTTTAAGTGGTCCACTAGTTCCAGTGGTCTTTACCCGATGGATGTCTAGGTGACGAGTTCCTCACTGGAGATCTGTCTCTGGGGCTCATCTATGTGTCCTAGACTCTGCTGACGTTCAGGGCTGTAGAGGTTGTCTCTAGGTGCTGATCCACCATTCATGGCAAAATTTGGTTAATTCAGTATAATCGCTGATGGTTGGCTTCCTCTGAGGTCCTCCGAGGGGTTGTCATCGTCTCTTCTCAGGTGTTTGGTCATCTCAGATCGTTTAAGGGTTGGATCCAGACTGAAGCTTGTGTAATTTCTAGCTACCACGGGATGTTAGATGTGTCTTTAATCTAGATTTAAACAGAGAGAGTGTGTCTGAACCCCAAACGTTATCAGGAAGGCTATTCCAGAGTTTGGGAGCCAAATATGAAAAAGTTCTACCTCCTTTAGTGGACTTTGCTATCCTAGGTACTACCAAGAGTCCAGAGTTTTGTGACCTTAGGGAGCGGGTTGGATTGTAGCGTGATAAAAAAAAAAGTTAGGTAATAGTAGTTTGTAACTGATACGAAACTTAATAGGTAGCCAGTGCAGAGACTGTAAAATTGGAGTAATATGATCATATTTTCTTGACCTGGTAAGGACTCTAGCCAATGCATTTTGTACTATACAGGGCTCTAGAGTGCGACCTAATTTCTCAAGGGTGCGAAAAAAAAAAATCTGAGGTTGCACTGGTGCGCCCAGCCATTCGAGAAAAATAAAATAAAGTCTCCGCAACTCAGAAAGTCTCTCTGCTGTTCAACAACAGAAACGTTAGGCTCATATCGTGGTCTAAACCAATCAGAGATAGTGAAGGGCGGACCCCCCCCTCTGATTGGCCGTGGTCCAGATATTCCTGTACGTGTGTGTACGTTTGAAGATGCGCGTGCTGCTGCAGTCAGACAGAGAGAGATAGAGGTGAGTAGTAGAGATGCGCGCAGCTCTTTCTCTGAATCTGCTCTGTTCAGTGAGCGTCTGACAGTCCCTGCAGGATTCTGCGATCGCTGAATTTATCGCAAGATCAAGCAAACTCCGCTATTTTCCAATTTTATTTTGCGTTCTCTTCATGCCGATTTACAAGAGCTACATCGGACAAACGAACCGAAAGCGGAAACAAATCCGTGCTACTCGTTTGGGCTATACGGCGCAGACCGTTTATCTGCTCGTGCCTGAGCCGCGGGCTGCTCTCGATCACGCGACACCGTTATGCACAGTACTGGGAGATACAGTGAAGAAAGCAGTCGAATTCACCGCGGAATCAATAACATCTCTGTCAAATCTTGTGAGAAGCATTTGTTGTGGCAATTTTCTAACAAACATCATCACTGAGTAAGAGACAACTCTGAGTCCATATTATAATAATAAAGGTATTTATTCCCTTGCAAGAGAAGATCCCTCAGTTCTAACATACATAGCTGTGAGTCAGTCAGGAGCGGGAGAGAGAGATAGAGAGAGAGAGAGAGAGAGATAAGAAGAGAGACAGAGAGCCCAAGAGCCAGAGATAAGAAGTAGCAAGAGCCCAAGAGAGCAAGGGAAAGCAGTTTTGGTCTGTTTTATAGTCCTTTCCTTCCAAGGCCTCCTCCTTCCCTCCTCTAGAGGGAGAGATACCAGTTTGTTTACCGATTAATGGTTATACAGAAAAGGCAGGCAAATGCCCCCTTGACCCCCTGACCATCTGCGTTTCCTTACCTCTATCACTTCCCACTTTACCTCCAATCATAGTAAATCATCACACATAGAATGCTTTTCTAACTGCAAGTGAGAAAACATATAATACATACATCTTGGATATAGGTTTCACTGTTTGATTACTGCCCAGAAGGAAAATTCCTTTACAATTCCTCCCTGTTTATCATTCTCTGATAACTGATTAATCAAACATTGTAATAATAATAGTACAAATAATAATAAATACAAGTTCAAGTCATTAATCACACTTATACTCTTCATCTCTGATTTTCACATATATGATCACTCTTCTTGAACCTGTGAAGTAAGTTTTTTTGAAAATTTGAAAAATGCTTAGGCTGTAAATGTTTAGCAAGCACAGTAAAGATTTCATTCTATCGCCGGGCTAAATGGACAGGCATTGCTGTCGCACTCTCGGTTAAACCGAACCCTCAGTCACAATAGTATAAATAAGGAAAAGTATAGTTCATAGTAGGAAATAAACATATCAATTTATCACTGTTGAGTTACTCCTGTAATATAAAATGTAAATATTAAAAGTATGTAAAATCCTCAGTTTCAACCCCTCTCCTTGTACGTCCTCTATACACGGATAACTGCTGCTTTTAACCTTCTTTACATACCAATCATTCTTAAGAAAAAATAGAAACATCATAACTCAATTAACACATTTCACTGTAACTTCCGCTACTTGTGTCATCATATTATTGGTCTGATCTCCTGTTGGTAACACCTTCAGACCTGTTGTGAATTGTATTACCAAGCAAATTGTCACTGACAACAAAGTCATTATACATGTGGTCTTATACAGGCCACACATTCCTGGCACTCTGAATGGGTGCCACGGCCTTGGACGCTCCATTCTCTCAGTTACTCTGTATCAAAAGATGCTGTTATGACAAGAGAATGTGAGAAAGTACTGTTTTTGAAACACTAAGAGTCTTATCTGTTCTGTTGATTACAGTGTCCACCCGTCGCGGTTGCGCAATCAAAGTTGTCTCCTCCTTGCAGCTGATATTTTTCAAACTGGATCTTAGCGTTTACTGACACTCGCGTTGAACCTCCTCCAGCGATTGCTCCGCCTCCGCAATGGGCGGCACCTTCCTGCATGGTTTATGTGAACCCACGTAGCCCTCTCCTGCGACCTTCACCGCCGTGGCCACCAGAGGCACCTGGAAAAGCCCTAGCCACCTTTTCGATTTCCAGCTCTTTCTCCTGTGATCACGAATCACCACGAAATCGCCAGGTCTGACCTCGCAGGAATCTCTCAGCAACCTTCCCCTGGGCAGCTTTTACCTGCACAGAAATATTTGACAACAGACAAGACATTTCCTTGCAGTAATTCAACATGTCATTCTCACACACATCCGTTGATGGCAGCCTTTGTTTACCCCCTTCCATGCCCATGAATGGTGGCCTGCCAAACAAAATTTCAAATGGGCTCAGGTTTGTTTTTACTCTTTTTCTCATTCTCATGTACATCAGTACAATTGGAAGGGCTTTAAGCCAAGTCAGACCCGTCTCTTCACAGCATTTCGCCAATTTGTTCTTAATTGTCTGGTTCTGTCTCTCTACTGCCCCACCTGACGAGGGCGCGTAGCTGCAGTGTGTTCTCATGTCAATTCCCAAGAACTGACCCACCTGCTTTATTGCATCATTGACAAAGTGTCTGCCATTATCAGAACTGATTTTTCTTGGAATTCCCCATCTCGGAACGATCTCGGTTAACAGGGCCTTTGCCACTGCCGCCGAATCTTGTTTCGAGGTTGGGAAGGCCTCAACCCATTTTGACCACATGTCAACCATCACCAGACAGTGTTTCTGTTTCCCACAAGGGGTTAATTCGATGAAATCCATCATTAGATATTCAAATGGACCTGCTGGTGCTGGTTGAGATGCCAAGGGTGTTTTTATTCCCCTAGCCACATTGTGTGTGTTTACAAGTGACACATCTTTTGCAAAAATTTCAGCAACCACTGTAACCCCTTTGTAAACCATAATTCCTTCCTCCCCTTTGACACATGATCCAACCCATGTGTCAACTTAGCCTAATGCTGAAAGAAGTGTTTGGGCAAACAAGGAATGTCATCAACACTCATCCATACACCCCCCTCGAGACTGCAGCCAGACGACCTCCATCGTTGTTTTTCCGCTCCTGTGGAAAAAGACTGCATACTCTGTAAACAAGGGGAAATATCAGGGTTAGTCACAGATACTAAAGCACAAGTTGTTTCTTTTGTCTCCTGTGCTGCCGCGGCCTTCGCTGCCGCGTCTGCTCTCACGTTTCCTGTGGAGATAAACATTTTATCGTTAGTGTGCGCTGCGCATTTACAGATCGCGACCTTGTCTGGTAAAAGAATGGCCTCCAAAAGCTTAGCCACAAGAGCTGCGTTTAATATCGGATGTCCATCTGACTTCAAAAAAAATTTCTGTGCTTCCAAAGCGCGCCAAAGTCTATGCGTGACCCCAAAAGCATAACGCGAGTCTGTGTAAATTGTCACACACTTGTCTGCCATAAGATTACACGCTTCTGTCAGAGCAACCAATTCAGCTGCCTGAGCCGAATAATTTGATGGCAATTTGCCAGACTTTACGACTTCAAATTCAGTGGTCACCGCGAAACCAACCTTATTCAAGCCTGTTTGTGGATCTTTGGACGCCGATCCATCCACAAAGAGGACATTGTCACAGTTTTCTAAAGGTGTGTCCAACACTGATAGACAACAGTGGTGTATCTTTTCACCGTTACATTTGGCATGTCAAGCAAAATCGTGTGATACCTCAGCCATCGGGCTGTTGATAAATGTGACGTTCTCTGTTCGTGCAAAATCATGGAGACTGCGTCTACCATCTGTGTAAAAAAAGGCCTTTCAATCTTGTCACATGACCTCAGCCCTTTCCCTGTTGTCAGGGCTCTCAAGGGCTTTTCAAGAAGTGCATAATTTGGAATATACGTCGACAATATGCACACATTCCCAAGAATGATAACAATTGTCTTTGTTAAAGGTCTTGGTACATCTTTGATAGCTTTTATCCGCTTTCTCAGAGATAGCTTTACTGTTTGGTGTTAGTGTGACCCAAAATGCTTATCTCCTGTCTCACAACTGAAAGCTTTGTCAGACTGACCTTGTGACCCTCTCTCGCCAGGTGGTTCAAGAGAGTCACAGTGTCAGCCACGCACGTAACCTCATCTCGTGCACAAATCAATAAATCATCTATATACTGCAATAGTGCCGCTCCGCTCGATAGAGTTAATGGTTCAAGGCTCCGCCTGAGCGCTTCATTGTAAATCGTCGGAGACTCACAATAGCCCTGACACAACCTGGTAAACGTGTACCCTTTGTTGTCAAAATCAAACGCGAACCAAAACTGACTTTTTCTTCCACTGGGACGCTAAAAAAGCGTTGCACAAATCAACCACAGTGAAATACATTGCATTTTATGGAATTTGTGACAAAATTGTGTATGGATTAGGTACGCGGGCAGCTCTTGCAATAACGGCTGAGTTTACAGCCTGCAGATCCTGCACAAATCGCCACGTGACTGGTTCACTTGTGTTAGATGTTATTTTCTTTACGGGAAAATAGGAGTTCGTGACTGGAGAATCATGACAGGGAATTATTACTCTCTCCTTCAGGAGAGACTCAAAACGCTGTATCCCTCTCAATGCCTCCTTCTTCAGGGGACATTGCGATTGACATGGCCTGTAATCAGACTTTGGAGTGATTACAACTGGTTCACAACCTTTATTCACCCCAACATCATATTTGTGTTTTGCCCACAATTTTGGAGGTATCTCTGCCAGGACAGGATGAATGTCTGTGGCAGAAATAGATCCGTGCTCATGTTTCTCCATTGCATTCTGACAATAGCAGTCACAGTTCTCTGTACGGCAACATCAAACTCACATTCCTCCATAAAACACCTGCATTTCCACTGTGTTTCTGCCCGTTGGCTTTTCAATCCAATCTGTGGCAGAAAGACATTTTCTCAAACAGGCCTATTTCTTCCCATTTCTGCTCGGTGGCCTTGATTACTGATAAGTGAGGCGCAGACTGGCCTGTTATCAAATACAGCCTCATTTGTTTTCCTGACAGGCATGCCGAAAGCGCACACACATTTTCACTCCAGAAAATCTTATTAAACCTTGTCAAAAACATTTTCTGCCCCGCTAAACCACTCTTCCTCATATTGAGGTTCACGCTCAATTTCAAAATCATTTGTGCCCAATCAGAATCTTTTATCTGCCACTCTAAGCCCACTGTGGCTAAAATTTTGCACAACTAATCTGCTGTTACTCTTCAATAACTCCCAAACCAGCAGTGAGTTTCAGATTTTAATTTACAGATCCCTGGCCATTAACGGAACCGGACAGGTTTCAGAGCACAAAAATGCATGTTTCAATGCCCTGCCCCCCCTCCGTCTCACATTTCAACAGCACAGTATAGTTTTCTGAAATTAATGCCCTGACTTCAAGTGCTTTCAACCACTAAATCCGTCATTCTTGGTTCACAATCAACCATAAAGTCTATCATTGTCCCGTCAACTAACATGGGATATCTCTGTAGCCTTAAAACCCTAAACTTTTGTACATTCTCAGACATTCATCAGTCAACTAACATTATTCAAAACTTCAACAGTCACACATTTAACGGTTTGCAAGCATGTCTTCATTGCAGATAGCCTTATTCAAAACTTACACACACTCACACATTTAAAGTTTGCAAGCATGTCTTCATTGCACAGAGCGGTATTTGAATCAGTGTATGTGAGCGTGTTGTGTGTGTGTGTCAATAAATTTTTACTTCCCTTTTTCGTAGCTTGCTGAATGCCTGTCACCCGCCCTCTCCTCTCCTGTTCTCCGTTCCTCTCGTTTCAATCCGCCTTACGTGCCTCTGGACAATCCTGTGCCCAGTGTCCATCGTTCTTGCACAACCTGCACTTCGTGCAGCCAGAAAAGTCATGTTCACCCCTCGCACACAGTCCACATTTGTGCGCTGCTCGTGCTGCTTTAATCTGTACAACAGCCAGCTGCATCTCTCTCCCCCTCTTCGCTTTCGCGGCGCTGCTCGTGCTTGTTCATTCAGCGTCTCGCGCTGCGGTTGTCTTGGACGGAGAAACAGTCGAGGTCGGGGCGAATTTCAATGCACCCAGCTGGGCTATTGGGTAGATGGGTGTTTTGCGGTGCCGGCCTCACCGTATTTTCATGTGGGAAACACAAACATACTGTGGTTCAGTCTGTTCTGGTGGTGCAGACACATACAAATAGACTTTCATACTTTTCATTTTTCCCTCCTGCTAACTTTCTGCACTTGCTTTTTTTTCCTTTCCTATCTACTTCCTTGAGCCAACCATCTACTTCCTTTAGCCAACAATCTACTGTTTGTTCACATTTTTAACATACATGTTTAACACATTTGCAACAACAACCTGGTTGTTGAAACCACTTTCAGTTTTGTGAGACTCAATGTTCCCTCTTCGGGAAAATCATGATGCTTGATTAATTTTTCAATATCTTGCATACATTTCTGACCATAATATTTTTTTAATTTGGTAGTACACCGTGTATCATATTTCCACAAGCTTGCTCTGAGACATCCCCATACTGGCTGTTTTCTGCTCTGTGGCTTTCGGCTTATTTAATCTGCTAGACGTCTCCAGCAGATCCGATTTTCTCTTATCCCGCAATCGGGTCGGGTTGCACTATTAGTGCCCTCTTAATTGTGATTTATCAAAATCTTTCGATTTTTCCTAACCCCAATTAACCTCGGTACCTGTTTGAAACCCTCTTGATCCGTACAGATCTCAAATTAATCTCAGGTTACCTAATCTGAATGTTGCTCAGATTACTCTACCACAGAAACAAATCTCAGCCAATATGGTTCAATTTCACTCTTTAAACTGAATTTCACCCTAATTAAATTGAATTTAATTGTTTCTTACCAGAGATGTCGTTTTGTGCCACCTGGGTTATTTTTGATTCCAGTGGTCGATCCCTCCGGTCCCAACAGCGGAACGGTCCCTCGTCTCTGAATCTTTTTGCGGTAGGGTTGGAACTTTTCAGCTCCAAGGTGATCAGCCTCCGTCCGCTGTCAGGTCCAGAAGTCACGTCCAAGGAATCCCACTATCTGACACCAAACTGTTGTGGCAATTTTCTAACAAACATCATCACTGAGTAAGAGACAACTCTGAGTCCATATTATAATAATAAAGGTATTTATTCCCTTGCAAGAGAAGATCCCTCAGTTCTAACATACATAGCTGTGAGTCAGTCAGGAGCGGGAGAGAGATAGAGAGAGAGAGAGAGAGATAAGAAGAGACAGAGAGCCCAAGAGCCAGAGATAAGAAGTAGCAAGAGCCCAAGAGAGCAAGGAAAGCAGTTTTGGTCTGTTTTATAGTCCTTTCCTTCCAAGGCCTCCTCCTTCCCTCCTCTAGAGGAGAGATACCAGTTGTTTACCGATTAATGGTTATACAGAAAAGGCAGGCAAATGCCCCTTGACCCCTGACCATCTGCGTTTCCTTACCTCTATCACTTCCCACTTTACCTCCAATCATAGTAAATCATCACACAGAATGCTTTTCTAACTGCAAGTGAGAAAACATATAATACATACATCTTGGATATAGGTTTCACTGTTTGATTACTGCCCAGAAGGAAAATTCCTTTACACATTCAAATTCGGCACAGAATTATGTTAAAGCTACAGACATCAGAACAATCAGAACAGCCAGCTTCTTTGGCAATGAATGTTAGTGGCTTACCCTCCTTGTGAAGGGTGTCAATGATTGTCTTCTGGACAACTGTCAGATCAGTAGTCTTCCCCGTGATTGTGTAGCCTAGTGAACCAAACTGATAGACCATTTTGAAGGCTCAGGAAACCTTTGCAGATGTTTTGAGTTGATTAGCTGATTGGCATGTCACCATATTCTAATTTGTTGAGATAGTGAATTGGTGGGTTTTGTTACATGTGAGCCAAAATCATCACAATTAAAAGAACCAAAGACTTAAACTACTTCAGTCTGTGTGTATGGAATTTATTTAATACACGAGTTTCACAATTTGAGTTGAATTACTGAAATAAATTGACTTTCCACGACATTCTAATTTATTGAGAAGCACCTGTAGTTTAGTATCATCAGCATAACAATGGAAATTAATCCCATATTTTCTAATAATATTACCAAGGGGCAACATGTATATTGAAAATAGCAGAGGACCTAGGACAGATCCTTGTGGTACTCCATGCTTTACTGGTTATAATTGTGATGACTCCCCATTTAAATAAACAAAGTGGTAGCGATCGGACAGGCAGGATCTAAACCATCTT
Source organism: Gymnocypris eckloni scoliostomus (assembly GCA_027564155.1). Taxonomy (NCBI): domain Eukaryota; kingdom Metazoa; phylum Chordata; class Actinopteri; order Cypriniformes; family Cyprinidae; genus Gymnocypris; species Gymnocypris eckloni. Next base: position 3,329,865 of record CM050423.1, on the reverse strand, counting down.
AAAGCCTGCCCTTGAATACCTATATAGTTTTGTAATTGATCTATGAGTATGTCATGATCTATAGTGTCGAACGCAGCACTAAGATCAAGTATCAAATTTTGCCAGCCCTTTTCCTCACTCTGGATAAATACAGTTCTTGGAGAGTAGGGAGGGTTGTACCAGTGATTCGCTCCGCAGTCCAGACTGTAGTCTCCTGAGGTCAGATTTGGTAGCTGAGCTGAACCAGACAGTTATTGAAGTGCAGAAGATGGTTTCAATGATGGCAGAGTAGAACTGTTTCAGCAGCTCTTGTGGCAGGTTGAACTTTCTCAGCTGGCAAAGGAAGTACAACCTCTTGCTGAGTCAATGTGAGTGTCGCACTTCAAATCCTGGGAGACAGTGGTGCCCAGGAATCTGAATGACTCCACTGTTGTTACAGTGCTGTCCATGATGGTGAGTGGGTGGAGTGCAGGAAGGATTCTCCTGAAGTCCACGGTCATCTCCACTGCTTTGAGCTTGCTCAGTGTGGAACAACTTGACTGGTCTGCAGAAAGGCAAGTCCTAATCCCAGCTGAACACTTCTGGTGTGACTTCAAATGCAGACCTTGAGCCAAAAATTCAGCACCAATCACCAATGACTTGTACATTCATTATATGGACAAAAGTATTGAGACACTCCCTTCTTTAGAAGAGAAAAAGGAACTTCCGAAACTATGGCAACAAAGATGGAAACATAATTCATGTACTTAAACAAAATGATTTCCACCTCTGTTACAACAGTTTTGAAGTGTCTAAAATAGTCCTGTGAGGCACAACGTTTCGTTCCACTGTATGTACCCATATGTAGCGGAATGATAATAAAGCTCAACTTGACTTGACTGTACTCATATGTACAAATCGTTGGTGTTTGGTGAAGAATTTTTGGCTCAAGGTCTGCATTTAAAGTCACACCAGAAGTGTTCAGCTGGGATTAGGACTTGGCTTTCTAAAGACCAGTCAAGTTCTTCCACAATGACTCAATCTTTTATTTTTTAACCTTGCCTTATACACAGATGCACTGTCATGTTAGAATAGAATAGAGCCCTGTCCAACTATTGCTATAAAATTAGATGCACACAATTCCCTAGAATATCATTACATGCTTAAACATTAAGATCTGTACTCAGGGAAATTACTAAAGTAGTCAAACCTTTCATTAGAAGGGGGTGACCCAATACTTTTGCAAATATAGTGTATATCTCGACAGCTCCATACAGGTTCTACAACACACACATCAAGTTTCAAGGGCTGGCATTACTGTTCCAATGCTCCAACAGTTGAAGAACTCTTATGTGCTGAATAATTTATAATCAAAGCAGTACAACAGGAGACATATGCCCAAGAGTATAAGAGCTTGGATACAGGAAATAAGCTCTGCATGAAAAGCCCCATCAAAGGCTTAGACCCATTCATAGATGTAGACGGCCTGCTACAAGTAGGAGGACGATTAACAGAAGCACAGATCGAGCTTGATGTAAGAAAGCCCCTGATCATCCCTGGTAAACATCACATTTTAACACTTTTAGTCAAACATCACCATGAGAAACAGAGGGTGCTGGGTGCTGTGCAAGATGCTGGGTATTGGATAGTTGGTGGCAAGAGGCGAGTTTGCTGTTACTGTTAAAAACGTTTCCATTGCAAAATTAAGATGCAAATGATATTTTCTGAAAGGTATGATGTCTCTTTCCTAAACCGGGTTATTTGTTTGCTTTCAAATCATAAATACATAAAATATTATATGTAAACCATGTGTTTTTAAAGAAACTCATACAATTCTCACACATGCATTTTTTCTTATTTGGAGAAAACTGATATTTTGAATGCAGTTTTTTGTTTGCTTGTTATTACCCCCACACCTAGCTATTGAACAAACTAGATTATAAAGATATGATTTATTTATTATTTAAAATATTATTGTAAAATATCAAGATGACAGGGTGGACCAGCACATGACGGTGTGGACACATAATGCAGAACACACAAATCATGATAAAATATGAAAATGAAAAATGTATTCAACTTCTAAAAAATAATATAGTTACATCCTCAATCACATTGATATACCATTGATATACAGTGGGTAAGGAAAGTATTCAGACCCCCTTAAATTTTTCACTCTTTGTTATATTGCAACCATTTGCTAAAATCATTTAAGTTCATTTTTTTCCTCATCAATGTACACACAGCACCCCATATTGACAGAAAAACACAGAATTGTTGACATTTTTGCAGATTTATCAAAAAAGAAAAACTGAAATATCACATGGTCCTAAGTATTCAGACCCTTTGCTGTGACACTCATATATTTAACTCAGGTGCTATCCATTTCTTCTGACCATCCTTGAGATGGTTCTACACCTTCATTTGAGTCCAGCTGTGTTTGATTATACTGATTGGACTTGATTAAGAAAGCCACACACCTGTCTATATAAGACCTTACAGCTCACAGTGCATGTCAGAGCAAATGAGAATCATGAGGTCAAATGAACTGCCTGAAGAGCTCAGAGACAGAATTGTGGCAAGGCACAGATCTGGCCAAGGTTACAAAAACATTTCTGCTGCACTTAAGGTTTCTAAGAGCACAGTGGCCTCCATAATCCTTAAATGGAAGACGTTTGGGACAACCAGAACCCTTCCTAGAGCTGGCGGTCCGGCCAAACTGAGCTATCGGGGGAGAAGAGCCTTGGTGAGAGAGGTAAAGAAGAACCCAAAGATCACTGTGGCTGAGCTCCAGAGATGGAGATGGGAGAAAGTTGTAGAAAGTCAACCATCACTGCAGCCCTCCACCAGTTGGGGCTTTATGGCAGAGTGGCCCGACGGAAGCCTCTCCTCAGTGCAAGACACATGAAAGCCCGCATGGAGTTTGCTAAAAACACCTGAAGGACTCCAAGATGGTGATAAATAAGATTCTCTGGTCTGATGAGACCAAGATAGAACTGTTTGAATTCTAAGTGGTATGTGTGAGAAAACCAGGCACTGCTCATCACCTGTCCAATACAGTCCCAACAGTGAAGCATGGTGGTGGCAGCATCATGCTTTGGGGGTGTTTTTTAGCTGCAGGGACAGGACGACTGGTTGCAATCGAGGGAAAGATGAATGCGGCCAAGTACAGGGATATCCTGGACGAAAACCTTCTCCAGAGTGCTCAGGACCTCAGACTGGGCCGAAGGTTTACCTTCCAACAATACAATGACCCTAAGCACACAGCTAAAATAACGAAGGAGTGGCTTCACAACAACTCCGTGACTGTTCTTGAATGGCCCAGCCAGAGCCCTGACGTAAACCCAAATGAGCATCTCTGGAGAGACCTAAAAATGGCTGTCCACCAACGTTTACCATCCAACCTGACAGAACTGGAGAGGATCTGCAAGGAGGAATGGCAGAGGATCCCCAAATCCAGGTGTGAAAAACTTGTTGCATCTTTCCCAAAAAGACTCATGGCTGTATTAAATCAAAAGGGTGCTTCTACTAAATACTGAGCAAAGGGTCTGAATACTTAGGTATGTGATATTTCAGTTTTTCTTTTTTAATAAATCTGCAAAAATGTCAACAATTCTGTTTTTCTCTGTCTATATGGGGTGCTGTGTGTACATTAATGAAGAAAAAAAATGAACTTAAATGATTTTAGCAAATGGCTGCAATATAACAAAGAGTGAAAGATTTAAGGGGGTCTGAATACTTTCCTTACCCACTGTATACGACCCCTCCCCATTCATTTTCATTCAGTCCAACTTGCCATGCGTCTGTCCACTCTATCAAGTCTAAATGGCCAACAGGGTGTGGACATTTTGAGCTTCAATTAGCATATTAGCTTACAACAAACTGACTAGCTAAATATTTAGTCTGGTTGTAGAAGAGAATTTGGTATATTTAAACTTACATATTTTGAAAATACTGTATGTCTAATCAATGAGCATGTTAAGCTTGGGAAAAGAAAGTTACCAAACTGATAAGTCACCAATTTATTCACTTAAGCGGTTGAAATTCCCGCCACTGAAGAGCGTCATGAATCCGGTTTATGAACTTCTGTTCATTCACCACAAGATGTCACTCATCCATCATATTGACTCTCACACTGCACAGACCGTTACACTTACACTGGACTTCAGTTCCCACAATCCATTGCACTCATTCGACACTCTGCTGCAGCCAATCACATACCTTACATAAGCCATGTACTCCCTCTCTCTCACTGCTGAGTATTGTTTGCGCATATCGCTAAGCTAGTGATAACAATGCTACGGAGCCTTTTCCAGAGTCTAGCCTAGCCTTGTTATTAGTCTATGTACCCGTGTCTCGATCCTAACCTGTTATCTCGTCTCATGTGTTCACCGCCTGTCCTGAAGCCTGTAGCCATTTTTGGAATTACCCTTTGTCTTGCCGTTTCGGACTCTGTTCGCGCCTTGCCTGGACTATTGCTCACGTTATCGGATCTTCCCTCTCGTCAAGCCCTCTGGATATTGTTTGTCGATTAAAGACCCACACCTGTTTACTGAACTGCTCTTATGACTTGCCCTCTATATACCTGTTTGCCAGCTTTCGACCCTGCCTGTGTTTGACCACGTCTCTGTTTAATAAAGCTCAGCATATGTCTCTTGTCTCGTCGGATCCATTAAAAAGAGACAAAAAATCAGTTGTCCTGATGTCACTAAATGGAATGGCCTTTTCTTAAATGGGTGGAATTCCCAACACGACAGGGTGGACAACCTTTCAAGGAACATAGAAAAACTCTTCTTTTTTAATAAATAAAAATATTGTGTTTATTACCAAATTATCAATACACTCAAATTGAGTTTTTTTGAGACAAAACAATTACACAATATTAATAGAGAACAATCTTTTTTTATTTTATGATTTGAATGTATTCTACTCATTCAAATTTAATGAGCAGTGCATGGGACAAAGCAAGATAACACGCATCTTCTTACACAAAACTAAATCGAGAAAATGTATCTACAGAGCCAAGTAAAGCTTTTGTTATGAATATAAAAACTTAGCCTAATATAACCCACCCTTTCATAGTCATTTTTATGTTAAGTTATCATGGCAAATTAATTATTTATGTAAAGGACACCAAAAGGCACCAGTGAAATTGACCCAAATGTTGTTTTGCTTCTGTAGTTTTGTTCATTTCTGGACATTATTATTTAATGTGTTCGTTTGTTTATTTGTAGTTTCACTCCATACTCAAGACATTAAGCCTGTGGGCAAACAAGATAATTTATGTATGTCCACCCTTTGCCTTGTTTCAGGTGGCATATACCTTTGATGCTGGTCCTAATGCTGTTATTTACACATTGCAAGACCACTTGCCAGAGTTTGTACAGGTGGTCTGTCATTTCTTTCCCCCAGAAATCAGCAGAGAAGAGTAAGTTACAAATCAGGCATGATGTTAGTATTCATTTAAAAAAAATTGAGAGCACAGTTGCATCATGCTATGATCATAACTCTTAAGCTCGGTAATTTTAATTTGCAGGTTTGTCAAAGGTCTTCCTGTGTGTTCAGCTGACCTTTCTGAGGAGCTAAAGAGAGACATTCATATGGATGCCATGCCCAAGGGTATACGCTATATAATCAGCACTGAGGTAACTGTCTGAAAATGGCTGCAATCTGTACTTTATTAAAGGGATAGTTCACCCAAAAATGACAATTCTGTCATTAATTGCTCACCCTCGTGTCGTTCATCTTCGGAAACCAAATTAAGATATTTTTTGATGAAATCCTAGAGCTCTCTGAACCCCCATAGACAGCAAGGGTACTATCACGGTCAAGGCACAGAAACTTAGTAAGGACATCGTTAAAATTGTCTGTGACATCAGGGGTTCATCCGTAATTGTATGACGTTATAAGAATATATAATACTATACCCTATATTGAATCCTGTGTCAGGAAAAAATGTTGTATGTATAGTATGGTCTGTTTACCATAATTGCTGCATAATGTGCTTTTAGGCTGGTCCTGGGCCATGTGTGGTGAAGGATCCAAACCATCATTTGTTGGGGGCTGATGGGCTGCCCAAGAAGAGTGCTATTTCAGATGAACCCTAAAGATCCTTATAGAGGAAGAAAAAATGTTTTGCATCATCAAATATATTTTGTAAATATATTTCAATATAAATTGCTGGTAAAGAGTGAATTTACTATTTTAATCTTTGTTTAGACTCATATAAATTTGTCTGAAAGAATGGGGAACATTTAAGTTACGGATGTTTATAAAAAACTAAAACAGCAATGAGTTTTTTTTCACCCAGCAAATAGATAAACATAAAATAACCATCTACATAAACCATGTTATGCATCATCTTGACATCAGAAACCTTGATGCATGCCCTTAGGTTGGACATCATTTTACAGTTATTTTCTCACAGACAAGAAAGCTTTAATTTATTTAAATGTTTAAATAGTTATCTTGTGTTCTCGTAATCAGCCATCGAGAACACAAGTGCAGAGGACAGATTGAAATACATGGATGTGTTCTTGACATTGAGGATTTATTAAATGCCACTTTTGAGAGAAAGCACTGGATTGAGAGCAAATACGGGACCGCTCATGAAAGTAAACATTTTTGTTTTGTTTTGTTTTGCATAATTTTAATAAAGGAATGAAGACTCAAAGAAAGCCTGCAGTATTTGTATTAGTATATTACAAATAATCTTAACATTGACAAAGCATTGGTAACATCAAATATGGATACTCGTTTTCACAAATGCTTGCTGTAAAAGAAAAATATAATAAATAAAATAATATTCAAATTATGTCTATAATAGGAAATAATAAAATAATGGGTTTTAATAGGTTATTGCATTTGTTTGTGATGTTATGTTTGACTTATGTGCTGGGATGGTCAGTTGAGCAACAACATTGCGTATCTCAATTTGCCAAAAAGATGCATTCTTGGCATTCTTGAGTTCATTTTTTCAAGGTAGTAAAACAGAAAGTAGCTGAGACATATACACAACACAAAAAATACCACATACACGGGAATACGGTAAGTGTGCCGTATTCCAAAAAATAAGCAAGATTATTTTAATGTGGCTATAAAAAATATGAACTGGGAAGATTTATTACATAATACTGATTCAGAAATAGCTAGTCAAATCTTTACAGAAAAGTTACAATCTACAATTAGCTTTTTTTCAGTTAAGATGAAATGTAGGTACAAGATACAGTCCCTTGCCTCTGTAAATGATAAACACTCATGTGCAGAAGGGGGTATTCAAAAGTGCCCCTCTCGGACAAATAGCAATGATATTGTGGTCAATAAAACAAAATGCATTTGAATTCTAATTAACATGACAATTTGTACAAAACAGTAACTACTCGCTCAAAAGTCGGAAAATTCCTGTTTATTTTTACATATCTGTCAATCTGAGGCATTGCTAGGCTCTCGAGCCATATAGGCCTATGGTTCTTTCATATGGGTTGATGGAAGTAAAAAATAAACCAAACTACATTTAAAAAAAATTTCATCAATAATCAAAGCTAGTGTGTCGATTTAATTAAAAATCCATATATTACATATTTTAGAATATTACATAATTCACAAATGGCCATTAGTCATGTAGCTACACCAACCAATCATGATCTGGCTCAATAAGTTAAAATTTCATTGGACAATATGTGAAGTGGAGCAGTTATTTTTCGTTCTTATTCATAAATCGGTTGAAAATAGTTTGGGACCGACGAACTTATTTGTGGAGCAATCTGGATCTGCGATTTGTCTCATTTTATAAATCAAATTACATCACTGGGAAAATGTATGCTCAATGATTACATAAGCACTGCACAAAACAGTGCAGCGCCAAACATCGCACTAATGGTCATCAGTAGGCTATTCATTTCACTTATATTTATGTAGCCTATGATATATACACCGTTTACTATTTGATGAAGCTATCTTAGTTAATGAAGCCCAAGTGCCACCTACAGGTGTTTTATGTGAAGTGTAGGCTGGCGAAATGGTGACATGAAAGGACTTTATTATATTACCATTTTTGATAATGCAGCATTGTGAAAGTGTCTTAATATGCTCATCAAGCCTGCATTTATTTGATCAAAAATACATAAAATAATGTAGCCTAATATTGTGAAATATTATTACAATTTAAAATAATGTTTTTTCTATTTTAACATACATTTTTAATCAAATATAATTTATTTCTGTGATTCAAAGCGGAATTTTCAGCATCATTACTTCCATTCTTCAATGCATGGTCATTCAGATATTTTTCTAATATGCTGATTTATTATCAATGTTATAAACAGTTGTGCTGCTTATTCTTTATTGGAACTTGTGCTACTTTTTGGGGTTCATTGATAAATAAAAAGTTTAAAAGAACTGCATTTATTAAAAATAAAGATGTTGTCTAACAATATCAATCTTTTGCTATCATCAAATAAAATACTGACCTCAAGTTTTGAAAAGTTATTCATTGAAGAATCCTGAAAAAAGTATCACAGGGTTTCAACATTGTTAATAATTCAACATTGCATAAAATGCTAAGTAAATTAATAACATATATAAAAATTGTATTTGATCAAATAAATGCAGTCTTGATGACTATAAGTGACTTCTTGCAAAAAATATATATAGTAACGTGTCCAATCTTTTGCCCTATAATTTTTTCCCCTCCTCACATTTCCCCTTTTTACATTTGAGCCCCTACCCCTCAAGAACTCTCTGCACGTCCCTGATGATAATATAAAAAAATGAATAAAGGAACGCGATAACGCTTTAAAATTAGCAACACGGTCAAAGATGGCTCATGATAGAAGTACATTTGTAATGTTAAAAAATAAGGTAATAAGAGTATTAAGGAAAGCAAAGGCAGATTGTTTCATCACAATTATTGAAAATGCTCAGGGTAACTCAAAAACTAAATGGAGACAGATAAAAAAATGTACCAGGAAAAATAATATCAAAGCAAGGCCAATTGAATTGAAGATTAATTATACAATTTTACAGAGCCCAATCGATGTGGCACAGGCCTTTAATCAATATTTTATTGATTCAGTGGATAAAATTACGCAAAGTTGCAAAGTACAACAACCTTATTTACGAACAAGTAAAGCTAGCGAGACAGCTTTAGTAGGTCCAGTAACTAAGTTAGATGTTGAAAAGATAGTCATGTCTCTTAAGTCCTCAATGGCTAAATATTTCTTTAGTATAGAGACACTTTTATTGAAACAAATTAGTTCTTCAATAGTTAACCCTGTAACACATATCATTAATAGTTCATTAGATCAAGGGAGATTCCCTACCTCTTGGAAGCCGACGGTTGTGGCCCCTATATTTAAGGGAGGCTATCCCCATTTTAACCAGCAATTATAGGCCAATTAGTGTCCTCACCACAATATCAAAAGTTTTTGAAAAACTGGTGGCTAAACAAATTGTTGATCATTTTAATAATAGTCCTTTTCAATTACATCCGATGCAGTTCGGCTTTAGGATAAATAATTCAACAGAAACGGCTACTTGTTATTTTATTGAGAAGGTAAAGGCATGAATGGATAAAGGTGGAGTGGTAGGGGCTGTATTTCTTGATTTACAAAAGGCGTTTGATACTGTAAATTATAATATTCTTTTACATAAATTACTTAATTTAAATTTTTCAACAAAATCTCTAAATTTAATTGAATCTTATCTCTCTTCCCGTTCTCAGGTAGTAAAAATGTATAATTACAAATCCAATTCACTATGCCTTGCAACTGGTGTTCCACAAGGGTCCATATTGGGACCAATTCTCTTTAGCATGTAAATTAATGATTTACCCAAGGTGTGTCAACAATGTAATATCATAATGTATGCTGACAATACAGTCATTTTCACACATGGTAAAAATGCTGAAGAGGTTGCAAATAAGTTGACAGATGTTCTGGCAACAATCATATCCTGTCTAAATCAGTGTCATCTGAAATTAAACGTGTCAAAAACAGCTTGTATGCTCTTTTTTAAAGGACATAGTGTTGATATAAAAGGGATACTTTTATTTCAGGAGAGAGATTACAGGTTGTTTCAGAATATAAATATTTAGGGGTTCATTTGGACTCATGTCTTGGTTTTAAAATGCATATTAAAAAGGTATGTAAAAAGGTAAAATTCAATTTAGTTAATTTTCGGTTTATTAGAAACTCTTTATCAAAAGGAGGCTGCAAAGATATATTTCCATTCTCTTTCTTACATCTCACATTCATTCTCTGTCTAACATTACTTATTGTCTGACAAGTTGGTATAATACACATGATATAGTTCTAAAACCATAGGAAATATTGTATAAACAAGCACTTAACATTTTAGATAAAATGTTTTAGTTTTCGCTATTGTCATATTTTAAATACGTATAAACTGCTTAGCTTGGAAAATATCTCTAAATTTAAAAATGTTGGTTCAGTTCATAAGATTATGCATGGTTTAGCTCCTTCTCTGGTTGATTTTATTCCATTTAAATCTATTGAAAACAGAGTAACTAGGTGCAGCTAAAGCTGATTGCATAATTACATATGTTATGTCCAAGGATGTATTTAATGTGTTTGGTAATTGTGTATATGTGTGTGTTGGATGTGGTTTTGTTTGCTTTTCTTCTATCTTTTTTCTCTCGTTTTTCTTCCTCGTCAGAAGATAGGAATTCCCATCAGCTGTGTTCAATCAGTGATGCCTGTGGTGATTGCATGATGACGGGAGGAAGTGGATATATAAGTGGTGGATCTGTGGGGGAGAGGGAGACTTTTTTTTTGCCAGGGCCATTCTTCCTCCTGTTTGCCCAGACTTGTTTATTGTTTGATTTTGGTTAACTTCATGTTGAGTAAGTGAACTCAGGACTTTGTTGTGTTCTTAAGCAGAAAGAGAACTGAAGTTGTTGAGAACCATTTAATTATTATTGTTTAATGTTAATTCTGTTTAATATTATTGTTTGATGTTTGTATTTATTTTAGGGAACATAGGGGGAGGGTGCCATTTTTGTTTTGTGCTTCTCTTTTGGTTTTGGGTAGATAGGAAGAGAAGGAAGTTGTGTACTATGGTTTGTTTGGATTATCTTTTTCCAGGTAATTTAGAAATATTTTTGGTTTAGTTTGGTTTTGTTTGTTATTTTGGCCTAGCTCTCCCCTGAAGTCTTTGTTCCCTATATGCTTGCAAACATTTTTGTGAGATTGTTTTTGTTTATCTCTTTATTCAAATTGAATAAAAATATTAATCTGAAGTGGGGTTTGTGTTGATTCTGGGACAGGAGGTTGGATGCCCTGGTTCTCTCTCCAAGATTTTTATTTTTACTGGCTTCCCAGCCCTAGATGGGAAGTATGTAACACACAAATATAAAAACCTTGTTTGGTCAAGCTGTTTTTTTCATTCAGAGCATCACATCAGTGGAATTCAATACCACAATCAATTTGAGTGTTCATTTAAGCATAATTTTAAGAAATGGCTTCTTCATAACCAACAATGTGAACATTAATGTTTATATAACCTAATAAGCTGCTTTTTTATGCATTTCTTTATTTTTATTGTCAGTTTTTATAATAATTTGTTTAATTTTTGGTTTAGTTTCGTTATTGTTTTCTATTTTGTTTATTTTTTCCTGTAGTTTTTGGCCTAATAATATCTGGCAAAGGGACTACCAATAAAAACTATCCTTCTAGCTAATTTGGGTACATTTACATTCATGAATGTTGATTAATGTAATGTTGTGAAATTACCGTTTTTGTGAAATAAGTGTGGGAGGGTCTCTGACCTGGTCTGCACTACGTGTCTCACTTTTTTCTCCCATCAGAAACTAGCTGAGAAATATACACATCTATACATTAAAAACATAATTAAATAAATAAAAAAATAGACAGAAGGTAAGTGTGGAATGAAGGTAGTGGCCGGGGATGGCTGGTGTCTAGGTGGTGGGGCTTTGGGCCCTGTTGCGCCACAGCATTATTCCCTGGCACTCCTGTTGTGGCGTGACATGGGCTGGGGATTAAGTTACGGTATGTTGTAGCTACGGCGGGATTGGAGGCAACCCCAATAATTATTAAATATTTATTAATATATAATTTAATAATAATATTATTATTATTATTACTACTTGCCCTCTTCATTGTCATCCACCCTTTCCAAATCTTAATGAAATTACTGTCATTATGGTTATTATTAATATTGTTGCTAATAACATAGCATTTTTAAGTTTTATTACTTATTATAACATCTATTATATCTGTTTTAAATCTGTTAAGATACTATTTCATTTGTATGCTTCCTCTCCCACCCCTAGACGCAATGACACATGAGCACGCACGCACGCACACACACACACACACACACTCATGCATACTCACAGACACATGAATGCAAATACAGGAGCTAATCACAATGGACTTGTAATGTTGGTTATTAGTATATATGTTTGTCCAAGAGATTCTATATGCACATGTAAATATTGTCACTTTCTTTACTTAGCCTATGTTTTTTATTTATATGTTTGGTCCATGGTATTCTATTTTTGGCACATGAAAGCATTGTCACATTCTTTATTGCATAATAAAAAAAAAAAGGTAGTGGGTCTCCACAAGAACACAAGTCCATAAAAGAAGTTTGTCAAAATTCAAAGAACTTATAAAAGAGAAGGAAAAATTACCTGGACCTACTACTTCGGGCAAGATCCCGAAGTATGCATGGACAGTTTACTATCCCATGAGGCCACAGAAGAGGATTTGTGAATGGTAGTCAAGTGACACTAGTGATCCTGGTAGACCACATGACAATGACAACATGGCGAATGTAATATGCCTAGATTACATTCAAACTTATCTTGGATCGCGTGTACCTTGATCACATTACAGCGTTAACACCATTGCATTTGTTGAGAATTAAATTATACTTTAGCGATTTAAACAACAGATAGAGTTAGAGATTTCTTCAGATAAACAAAGCTACACGGCGCTACAAACAGCAGCACGGCAGGCAGGAACAACTATTAATAGTATTTCCCTGTCTAAACACTGTAAAGCTGATGTAAAGCCACCCAGCTTTATATCAAGCTGATGTAAAGCTGCTTTGACAAAATTTGCATTGTTAAACGTGTTAATATACAAATAACAGTGACTTGACTTGACTCTTTTAATCAGTAGGCTAATAGTGTGTCACATCTGCCTTAAGATTTTTTACTGTTTGCACTCCGATTGATGCACGTAAGCAAATAAAACAGTGGCAATCTATATTTACCCATTTTACACCTTTATATTTTATATTATTTCATATTTTAACAGTTTTAATCCGTTATGAAGCATGCGTCCCGTGGACCCTCCCACCAAAGCGTTGTGCAACTCTCAAGATCTCTGACTAACTGTATAGCCACCAGACAATGCGATTGATGCACATTATTTTTAATATTAATTCACGTAGGCTGTAGCATGTTCTGTGACAGCTGTGCTTAGATCGTTGGTGTGATGTGAAGTCTCATCTAGGGCAGGCAGAGTAGGAGTAGCAGCATTTTCTGTTTTGACGTGCATCAATTGGATTGTAAACAGACTGAGAGATCTTGAGGCAGGTGCTCTATTATAAGATGTGAATAAGATATAGGTGGCAAATAGGTAAATACGTGCAGATTTTCACTGTTTATTTGCGTATGTTCCTTAGTTATATATACATATATATATATATATATAGATAGATAGATATAGATAGATATTTCATTTGGGACCATCCATTTACTATGTCATTGTTTAATTATCTTTACAGATTACATTAAAGGACTCCAAACCTGTCATACTGTCCCAGTGTAGCTATTCCTGTGTTGCTGGCACAGCACTGTGCAACCATATTGTTGCAATATTGTACCAGACTGCACATTACTCTCAGCTTGGCATCAGTGCTGTTCCACCAGTTCGCAGCTGTACTGAAACTGAGCAGAGCTGGCACAAACCACGAACAATGGTAAGTTTAAGTGAATTTTTCAAAACTTTTAAGAATAAATTATATTAAATTATTGCTTTCCTAACATTCCTGGAGGCACACAAACCTTGTTTTAAATTCAACTCATTGCTCTTTAAAAGACCTAAAACTTGTGTGTCAGATTAGTGAGAGGTCCAAGACATGCACTTGTTGGTGGGCCTCCAGGAACAAGTCTGGCAAACACTGGTTCATACTAAAGTGATTATTGGTATTCCTAGGGAGTCCGGCCAGGTCCTGTCAGTGGGATGGTGGTTATATCTGCACGACTTAAAGAAAGGAAACTTGCTGATGGCTTAAGGTGCACAGTGCAATCAGTTACTTACGTAATGTAGAAGTATAATATGGGATTGTTTAGGATTGTTTACTATGTGGACAAAGTGATAGTTCACAAAAAAGTCATGGTATTTACTCGCTCTCATGTCATTCCAAACCCATATTACTTTAACACAAAAACATATATTAGGCAGCATGTCCCACATCTTATGTAGGTTTGTGACTTACAATCACTTAATGGCATTCTGGAGACTCATTGAACCTGCATCCCACAACATGGTTCGTGTGACCAGAGCAAGGGCAGCTACAACTAGGAGTGAAGGTGGAGCATCAGGCAATGCATCTGTAATTACGGTATATATTTTTTTCATTTATCATTCCTTTCTAATTTTGTATATTATACAGTAGCCTACATACAATATACATTGTGTTATGAATTTATTGGGGGGGGGGGGGAACTAAATTGAAATACCACAAATGATACTTTATGTATAAACACGCATATAAAAAGTTTTTTTTTTTTTTTTTACCGGGTCAATGCCTGCAGCCCATAGGTGAGTTTTTTCTCTTCATGGTTCATCTCTCAGTTGGTCTGACACAAAGGGATCTGGCTCACAGATTTGATATTCATCAGTCCACCGTGAGTCGAATTATAACAACCTGGGCAAATTTTCTTTATACCGTTCTTGGATCAGTGTGCATCTGGATGTCTGAGGAAGCGGTCAAGACTCACATGCCAAAGGAGTTCCAGGACTATCTAGACACACAAGTGGTGATCGACTGTACAGAGCTTCGGTGCCAAACTCCATCCTCTCTCCTGCTTCAAAGTGAAGTGTTCTCCTCTTATAAATCCCACTGCACCTTCAAGGGGTTAATTGGCATGCCACCACATGGCACAGCCACCTTTGTGTCATCCCTGTATGCAGGATCCATCAGCGACAAGGAGCTTCTCAAGCAGTCTGGGATTGTGTCTCTGCTGAAACCTGACATGGCTATTATGGTCAACAAAGGTTTTCTCGTGGACGTCTGTGTGCCATGCAAAGTCTACAGACCTGCTTACCTGTCAAAAAGGGAACAGATGTCGGCCGATGAGGTAAAGGAAACTCAATCCATTGCTCGACTGAGGGTCCATGTTGAGCGTCTCATCCGTAGGGTGAAACAACACAAGCTGTTTGACACAGTCATCCCTCTCTCCATCACAGGGAGCATCAACCAGCTATACACTGTTGCTTGCCTCCTTGTAAACTACCAGAATGGCCCCTTGGTAAAAGCATGGGCAAAGGATTAAAGACTAGACAAGACACTTGCTGTAGGGGACGGAACAATTTGAATTTATTTGTAGAGAATATAAATATGCTTAGAACTTCCGTATAATAGAGAGCGCGTCACCTGCCTCAAGATCTTTTACTGTTTGTATTCCTGTGCGTTCCATTCCGTGACGGTTGAGCTAAAACAAATAAAGATGGCATCTGAAAGTTGCGTTTGGTGGTTAGTTTGTGTGTAAATGTGTATTTCTGATTAATTTTTGCACTTTTTATGTTATTTCTAGCGAGAAATTAGTATTATAGTAATTAAATATTTGTTTATTTATCACCAAAACTCGTTCTATTTTGTTGTAGATCATTAAACCATTACGCTGCCTCAGAAAGCCTGTCCAAAATCAGTTTCATGAGGTGCAAAAATGCTGCCTGCAAAGTAATTGCCTCATAAGACAGCAAGTGAGTTGTCTAAGTTTTCGGATGCAGCCATTGTGTATGTGTGTCATCTTCCCTGCCCGGTGTGGATTAACACTGTATTAGCAGGTGGAAAAGACGTAGTATTAAATGTATTAATATACTTGAAATTAAAGTAGTATGTTTATAATAAATTTGTATTCCCTACATTCTTACTTGAAGTGCATTAAAAATATTTGCATTTTAATACATTTCTAAAAAGTATACTAGAAGTACTTTTAAATTAAATATATGTTTAATTTAGTGGTGGGCCGTTATCAGCGTTAACGTGCTGCGTTAACGTGAGACTCTTATCGGGCGCTAAAAAAAATATCGCCGTTAATCTATTCTCAAAGTTGGGTTGGGAGCTGGGTCTATACTACGCAAGCTATGATGACTTTCACCCTGATATTTTAGCGCGGATGTATACCTAGCCGAATTGCACTGTAGGGGGCGAAAGGTCTTCTAACTAGAGGCTCGCAGTCCGTGATGAACAGATTGTTAACGGCTGGTCTATGTGGTAATACAATCGGGCAGGACATCCAAACGCTCACCTATCATTCATCAACCTCAAATATGGCTTTTCATCTGAAAGATGTAGGTGCGCTCACTTGCTCTTAAAATCTCCGTCATTTTTGGTCATACAGATAAAAGTAGCCTAATACATCTTTCGAATCTGTAAAGACTCTACGTTTATTTGTGTGCACTCAGAATAACAACGAAACGTTGTGCTTTTAAGCAAACAGGATGCGCTTTAGGTCTCATGTGAACTTGAGCGAGAAACTTCGAAACTCCGTCTTTGAAAAATATATCTATAGAGAGTGAAATGTCTAAAAAATAAAAATAGAAGACGTGTGTGTTAGCATGGATGATTTACATGAAATTTAATCTGCAACACTGTGCATAAGATGGCTTTCAGTTCAATATAATAACAAAAAACGACATTTTGGGTTTTTATTCAACTAATAAGGTGGGCACGCTGTGATCTGTACTATATTTTTACTGTAATTGACAGTTATCAAAAAAAAAAAAAAACAACACGGGAGTGGGAGGGAATGGGAGTCATTCTTCCGGGAGTGGAACGGGATTTTCCTCCTGTTTTTCGTGGGATTGGGACGGAAGAGATTAAAGTTTGTGATGCATTTTGGAAACAGGAGATGAGCCCTGGTCTGTCGCCACCTGGCTTGAGAAACCCATTCTCAAAGACTTACTTTAGTCATTATTTGGGTAGCACACATATTCTGAATGCCTTCGCAGAATTCAAATGAGCCATTTTAATCTAGATTAATCTAGATTAATTCCAAGGTTAATCTAGATTAATCTAGATTAAAAAAATTAATCTATGCCCACCACTAGTTTAATTATACTTCTAAGAAATATGCTAAACACATGCATACTTTTAATGTATTTCTTAAAAATATATTAGAAATACTTTGGTATTAAATATATGTTTAGTTACACTTTTAAGGAATATGCTAAACACAAGCATACTATTAGTATATTCCTAAAAAGTATAGTAGAAATACTATGTTAATAAATGTATTATAGTTACACTTTTAAGCAATATACTAAACACAAGCATACTTTTAGTGACGTTTTAGTGTATTTACAGAAAACATACTTATGTTACCCTTACTTAAAATATATTTTATGTGTATTTTGTGTAAGAACATAACAAAATGATTGCAATTTTAGTGGGGTTTTAATGTAATTTGTAAGCATGTGTAAGCCTACTGCAATATATTTTAAACATTTATATATTTATATTCGGAAAATTATGATATTTTGATTTTTTTTTTATATTTACAATGTACAAACATATTAATAAGCATTGCAATAGAGTGGTGGAACTAAGATATCACTTTGTAGAGAAAACCCGGAAGCGAGTTAGCATTTTAACACTTCCGGTTCCATTGTCCCAGAGTCAATGGTTTTTTTTAATGGGATTTTGGCAGTGGTGGAAGGAGTACTGAAAATGTGTACTTAAGTACAAGTACTGTTGCATTGCTGAAATAATACTCAATTACAAGTAAAAGTACTGGTGACAATATGGTACTTAAGTAAAAGTAGAAATTACTCGTCTCAAAAACTACTCAGAGCACTAATTACTAGTTACTTTTTATCGACAATATATAATGAATTACCAAAATAAATGAATTCATATCTTCGCTTCTGGGTCCTAACGCTCTGCCAGATGCCCCATGAAAACATCAAACTGTGCTAATATACACCCACGATGTCATGTGATGCAGAAAAATTATAACCCTAACCTTTATCTCCATACTGGAAAACCCTGATGGCCAGACAGTGATTCAGATAAAATATTAGTGTCTGAGACACTGTGAGCAGGGAGACTGTAGTGTGCACAACAAATGTTTAAATGCTTAGCTTAAATATGTAATATTAATTAAATACTGCTCATAAACGGCTGTTGAGATAGTATTCTCAATTGAAATGAGTAGAGACATGGACCCTGAGGAGGTCCTAAGATGGTGGAGTGAGAGGTTGTGTTTTCAGCAGGCTCCGATTTATATTGTGTAATTATCCAAGTTATTGATCCAGTTTGACTGTAATAGCCCTATTTTATTTCCTAAAAATTATGTCGACTTGATTGACTACAACTGACTACAACTTGATTGCTCTTCGTGAAGCCTGCGACGAAGACATGATTGAGGAGATTGAAGTGGACCAGGCCATGTCCAAAGAAGATAAGGTTAACTGGGACCACACACCGATAAAAAAAAGCAAAGTACAAGATGACCATGCCAAAGAAGACACGGTAAACGCTGTCCTCCGGGCTGTACATGAGCTAACCCAAAAAATGGATGACCAAACTTATGGGCTGTGATTCGTGCCTTGGATTACCTACCAAAGGTAACAGTCATTTACTTTTTACGTGTGAGAAGGGGTACGTCGCAACACCAGTCCCGTGACACCAAAGCCGGAGGAGGAGTATGTCGCAACACAAGTCGCGTGACACCAATGCCAGAGGAGGAGGAGTACGTCGCAACACAAGTCGCGTGACACCAACGCCGGAGGTGGAGGAGTACGTTGCAACACAAGTCGCGTGACACCAACGCCGGAGGAGGAGGAGTACGTCGCAACACAAGTCGCGTGACACCAACGCCGGAGGAGGAGGAGTACGTCGCAACACAAGACGTGTGACACCAACGACGGAGGAGGAGTATGTTGCCACCACAGTAAATTAATATCTTACCCTCATGTGTTTTTTTCCCCAAAGTTTTCTTATTTTCTTTATCAATCATTAGGGCCCAAGCAAGAAAGGCGCAGGGCCCTATTGTTTTCGTTAGGATAATTTTTTTTTTATTTTTACTATCCGGGCATTTTTGGGGGGCTTAACATGGTCAATAACTCTTGAAAATGTGCACACACATTGGAACCCGCGGCAGTTAGGACGCCGCTGAGGATGGGACCCGGGTGTAGCACAGAGGCTCTACAGCGCCCCTGGAACACCATCAGAAAACTTGATGTGTAGCTCACACATACTTGCACGTATTCATATGAAACTCGGTACACATCTCATCAAGCCGAACAACTTTTGCGCAGCATGTCATGGGCTCCGCCCAACAGGAAGTCGGCTATTCAGGGCTGTTTAAAAAGTACATGCTCTGGAATTTGAAATACTCCTCCCAGGATTTTCAACACACGAGCACCAAACTCGGTGAACGTGATCTCAAGACATTGGGGATGCTAAATTGCGGAGGGATTTTTGATATGTCGAACAGTTTGCCCGTGGCGAGGCGATGAAGTTATGGCGAGAATTGAGATACAGGAAGTGTCTAATAAAGTCCACATGCATTGTCTGATTTTGATCACACTTCAGTGGTTTGTTCGGTGTATGAAGCCGATCGCATCGATGTGACAATTATGAGGCAAAGTTATAGCGCCACCAACTGGCAGCAGGAAGTGTGTCATTTTCAAAATGCTTTTAATTCACCATCTTACTTTTACCCAATTTGCTTCAAACTTCATCAGAATAATGTAAAAACACGGCCGATGTGAAACTGTCAAGGGAATATTGATATCTAAAATACTGTTGCCGTGGCAACGTGTCAAACCTCAATATTCTTTTTTTGGTGATTTTGAGGCTATCCGGGCCTTTTTGGGGGGCTTATCATGGTCAAAAACTCTTGAAAATTTGGAGGAGCTACGCTATAGCGCCACCTTTTGTCAAAACATGGGGGGTTAATTTTAGCTACAGTCACCAAACTCAGTATATATATTGTTCTAATCAAGCCGGACAACTTTCTAATTTACACTCATTAGCTATGACCAACAGGAAGCCGGATATTTTTATTTTTGTGTGGAAATAATGATGTGAATTACTGCATACTACTCAGAGAACAATTATACTATTGTTGAAAACTCTGTTCTTCTAAAGTAGAAAACTCAGAAGAGAAGACCAGGAGACTTCGGATTCGATCGTCAGCAGAATTTCTTTATTCTATGACATGTGTTGTTATCTGCAGTCATCGAAGATCTCATCTAAGTCATTTTTACAGGGTATCTTATAGACAGAATTGGAGGAGGGATTCTTAGAGGTGGAGACAAACATCAAACAAAGCAAACATCTGAGGGAGGCGTTAGTTAATTACAGGAACCTTCCGTGGTCCAATAAACCTAACAAAGGTTGAATCTGACTCCTTGATCTTACCATTAACATAAGAGACAAAAGGCACCGTTGTCTCGAGCTCAAATGGTCAGGAACGCTCTCAAACATCTGTATTTCCTGACACTTTCTTTAGTCAGGAAGTGTATCTAAATTAAACATTTAAAATAAAATTTGTAATCCTTCAATCCCTCTTTGAGAGTTCTAATAACTCTCACAAAATACAAATTTAGACACTTAAAAGTTAATTCTTGTAACTTGTAATCGTTACAGGCACAGTGTACATGTTCTGTGTTACTTATATGTAATTGCATGCTGACACAGAAACAAAACATGCAATTAGTTTTGCTGAAAGATCGTATGTGAGTCTCTGCGTTGTGTATTTTTTTTCTTCTTTCTTCTTTCTTCTTTCTTTCTTGTGTGATAGTTGGCAATGGGTCTGGTTGTTTTCTAGAGGTTGTGGCTTTATCCAGGTGAGAAGGGTGGTGCATATGGATCTCAGGACAGCCATCAAATGGTATCTGCACAGAGGAAGAAAGAAACACAAACAAGAGAGAACAACGGCACAGAGCAGTATTTGTTGTAGAGTCTGCAAACATTAGGGTTGTATCCTCTGTTCAAAATATAGTCTGCTATTGGTTGTTCCTTCTTTCCCTATTTCTCAATTCCTCGACACCTAAAGAACAGTGAGGAAAGGATGGACTAATGGAGGGGAAAGGCCTATGAGGAAATCTTCACCTCAGGGTTGGCCCCCGAAGCCTGTTGCTTTCGGTTCTTCCCTGGGCTCCTCACTGGTTCTTGTGTCTGCCCTATCCTATCCCTGCAGGGGGAGGAACAACCTTAATATGTGACACATGAGTCCAAGTTTTCCTTCCCTGACACAATACTGCAGCTGCTGTAATCAACATCACTTGATGTGGTCCGTACCACTTAGGCTCTAATGGCTTGTTTTTGAATGTCTTTATCATGACCCATTGACCTGGGACGATTGTGTGTCCACCTTCTGGTGGAGTCTGCCAACACGACTCAACTCTCTCTTTGGCACTCTGCACTGCCTTTGTGAGGTTTTCACAGTAGCGATCAGGGCATCTGAAGCAATGTGCACATCAGCATTTCTAAGATCAATCACACCTGGCATCTGCATTGGGCGTCCAGTAATAATCTCATGAGGGCTCAGTCCTACTGATCTGTTAGGTGATGCTCTCATACTACACAGTACTGCGGGCAGTGCTTCAACCCATGGTACTCCTTCCTGATGCATTTTGCTTAGCCTGGTTTTGATTGTTCTGTTTGATCGTTCAACCTGTCCTGATGCTTGTGGCCTATAGGGCAGTGAAGGTTCCACTTAATCTTCAACATTCTAGACACTTCCTTGACTACCTGTCCTGTGAAGTGGGTACCTTGATCTGAGTCAATGCAATCTGGTAATCCCCATCTGGGAATGAAATCAGTGACAAGACATTTAGCAGTATGTGCAGCTGTAGCGCGCCCTGTTGGATAAGCTTCTACCCATCTTGAGAACTTGTCTATTACTACCAAAACGTCAGTTTTTCCTTTACAAGGGGGCAACGATATATAATCAACTTGCAGGTGACGAAATGGCCCTGGTGGAGCTGGGGTATGTGCTGCTGGTGTAATGGTTGCTGGTACATCATTATTTTTCTGACATGTAACACATCTCTTGACTGTTTCAGTGGCTGCGTTTCTGAATTTTGGATTCCACCATTGATTTGAGAACCTGTGATTCATCGTTGCTGGACCACTATGACCCAAACTGTGTATTTGTTGAGCCAAATATGGCAACAGTGATTCGGAGCAACATACTTTCCCCTTTGGTCCAGCAGCCGGATGAATCCACAGTGGCTCCTTTGTCTAACCATGTCCATGCTTCATATAGAGGAACGTCTTTATACAGATCAACGATTGATTCAGGAGGTAGAATTATCTTCTGTGCTGTACTACCTGAACACACTTGTACAGTTGCATAGAAACAAGCCTGTTTAGCCGCTACATCAGCAAGAGCATTACCTTTAGCTTCCGTAGTATTAGTTGTGAGATGTGCTTTCACTTTGATCACTGCTAATTTCTTTGGGAGTTTCATGGCAAACATTAAATCTTTCACTAATCCAGCATGCTTAATGGGGATCCAGCAGAAGTTAGAAATTTTCTGGTTTGCCAAATGACACCAAAATCATGAATTACCCCAAAAGCATACCTGGAATCTGTGTAGATATTTGCAACCGATCCTGAAGCTAGCGTGCATGCTCTAGTTAAGGCTACTAGTTCTGCAGCTTGAGCTGAAAATGATCTGAAAGACGACCTGAAGCAACTACTTCAGTGGTGGAAGTTACTGCATATCCTGCTCGTCTGTTACCTTCAATAACTTGAGCTGAACCATCAACAAACAACTCCAATTCTCTGTTCTCTATGGGAGTTTCTGCTATTTCACTTGTCGCTGCATATGTAAGCGTAACACAATCATGAGTCATTTCGCCTTCATCCTCTAACACAAATTCAGTCATTGCAGACATCATACATGAGGATGGGTTCGTGACTGGTGCACGCTGTATAACAATATTCGGGGCTGTGAGAGTTGCTAACCAATTTCCCCAACGGGAGGAGGTGACAGAAGTGACTTTTGCTTGATTCATTAGTGCGGACACTGTGTGAGGGCATTTTACGTTTACAGTCTGACCTAACACCATTCCTGATGAAGCCTGAAGCGCTAGATGAACTGCCTGTACTGCTCTGAGGCATGGGCCCATACCTTGAGCGACTATGTCAAGTTTACCGAATAGTAATGAATTGGGCGTAAGCTGCCCCATGATCTTGCATTAGACATGCAGTCATAAAGCCTAAGTGTTCATGGACATAAAGCACAAAGGGTCTATCAGATTGGGCAATTCCTAATGCTGGTGCTTGACATAGTGCTCTCTTCAAATCATTAAAAGCTTTAAGATGAAATTCTTCCATACAAACAGTATCTGAATCTTTACCATGGCCTTTCAACAAATCATAGAGAGGCTGAGCAATCGAGGCATAGTCTTCAATCCAAGGTCTACAATAACCTGTTGTTCCTAAAAATGAGCGGAGTGTTTTAATGGTATTAGGCGGAGGTATGGCTTTGACTGAAGCTCGATCCTGTGTAATGGATCTATTTCCTGCACCAATTGTTTGACCCAGAAATGTGACTTGCTTTTTAGCAACTTGAGCTTTGTGAAAGCTGCATTTGTGTCCTTTTTTATGCAAATAGTCCAACAATGATGCCAATTCAGTTTGATGTACCTCATGATCTGTTGAGGCAATCAAAATATCATCGACATATTGGATCATAGTGGACTGTTTTACCGACATTCTGGGTCACACAAATCACGCCTGACAGCCTGATGATATATGGTTGGGGAGTTTTGAAATCCCTGTGGCAATCGTGTCCACTGGTATTGTTCATAGTCAACTGTAAAAGCTAACCATGGCTGGCTGTCAGAGTGCAACGGTACAGAAAAGAATCCATTAGACATATCAATTACTGAAAAAATCTTACAATCTAATGGTAAGCCATTACAAATTGTAGATGGATCTGCCACTAGGGGGGTGATTTTATCAATATGTTTATTGGCTACTCTGTAGTCTATTGTCAGTCTCCATGTCCCATTAGATTTCTTGATGGGCCATATGGGTGAATTACATGGACTGTTGGTTTTAACTAGCACTCCTTGTGTCAGCAAATTTTCTACAATAAGTTTGATTCCCTGTATAGCTTCCTTATTAATCGGATATTGTTTGGTGACCGGAGGTGGAGTTCCTGTCAATTTAACTGGTTCTACACCTGTCAACAACCCACAATCATCCTTGTCTTTAGCCCAAATTGGATGATTCTGTAAGAAAACATACTCGGGAGGGTTGCATTATTGGTAGAAATCTGTGCTGAGGAAATTTTTATGCTAGTAGATTCTGAGGACATGTCTAAAGTTAGATTTATTTGTCTCAGAAGATCCATGCCTAAAATGGCACCTGTATTTAATGGAGCGCATAGCAATTTTGTAGTCAGAGTTTTGGGCCAAATTGTACCTCTATGGGCGGAGTTTCATACAAAACAGAATCTTCACCTATTACACCAGTTAAACAAAGTTTGGTTTTCTTGTATGGGATGTTTAAACCTTGTGCCAATTTTGTAGGAATTACTGTAATTTCTGCACCTGTATCAAGCAAAAATCAATCTCTTTCTCTTTATGCTACCTTTCACAAAAATTCTTTGGTCATTGTGTTGGATTACAGGGGAAAGGTAGCTACTCACAGCCCCAATAATTAGTTTTTTTCCTGGTCTTGTTGTGCTCTTAGAAGAGCCTGAACTAGCTGACCTAGAGTTTCAGTGGTCACTGGCGGAACTACTTCAGGGTTGTGTGCAGGCTGAGAAGGAGCAGAATTATGCATAGCATTTCTTTTCCTATCTTGCAACTTCTTCCTACACTCTTTCTCCCAATGTCCTAATTTTTTACAGTATTTGCATTTGCTTTCTCTTTTAGACCATCTATTGTCTTGTTTCGTTGTGTTAAACGTAGCTGCTGCTACTCTTACTTTTGCCTTGACATCAGCATCTCTTTCCCATGTAGTTAACCTGTCTAGGTTACTTCTGAGAGTTCTGTTAGACCAAGTTAGATCTAAGAATGGTAAAGCTTTTCTGTATTCGGCTACAAGGCCATCTGACCAGATACGAACCAAGGGTCCCTTGTCATCTAGCACACTTTCAGGGTCATCAACAATTCCACTGTAGATTACAGCTGACTGACAAAATCTCTCAGTATATTCACTCACAGTTTCTTCTTTCCTTTGCACACAGGTAGTAATTCTAGACCAATCTATTTTGGGTCCTAAGATATTCTTTAGGATTTTCAAAATACCTTCTCTTAAATCACCCTTACTGGCATTTCGTAGTTCAGAAGTGACAGCAGATTCAAAACTGTTGAATTCAGATTCAGTTAGTATTTGTGACATCAGCTGCGTGACTTCTGTCAACGACATGTCATAAAGACGCATTTTACTGATCAATGTTCTTCTAAATTCAGAAAAAATGTGCTGCTGGTAAACTTTGAGATAGTCTCTCTATATCTTTAGGACCTAAAGCTTTGGCAACAGTTTGTATTTGCACCACAGAAGAATTGAGAGGAACACTATCAGTTTCCTCAATCCCTGAGATCTCCTCCTCGCACCACACACATTGAAGGAATTTACAGGCACATCAGTTACTGATTGGAGCTACATCTGTTTCAAAAACGCTTGTAAATCAGGGTAAATGTTATCCGCTGACTTACTTCCACATCAGTTTTGCCTCTTTCTTGAGGTTCAATTTCTTGGTCAAAGTGTATATTCTACGGAGTTCATTGTTCTGTTTCTCTAGCTCTGTTTACGCTGAGACTGTTGTGTCGCTAGCGTTACACTGAATTCCTGTGACAACAGATAATGCCTTTCACATTGTTCTTACGAATACTTGCTCCTAGTACCTTTTACACTCATCTACTGACCAAGTCTTGTCTGGATGAATCTCATATTTCATGCGTTAGTTCTTGTCTAACTTTTTCAGTGACTATTAGGTCCATTTTTTTTTCTAACAGTGTTTTGAATTCACTATCTGACCACAGAGGAGTCGCAAGACCACTCTTTTCTGTGGTTGGAATCAGCCTAGCATTCATTCTAACCATTTTGTAAGTTTCTTCGGTACCACACAAACAAAACAAACACTTCTCTGATTAACAGAGGGTACACTTGTTTTTTTTAGCACGTAAATGCTAAAAAACCTTCCCTGCCTGAAACAACAGAGGATAAACCAAAAATTAGCACGTAAATGCCAAAATCTTCCCTGCCTGAAAGAACAGAGGATAAAATTTCATCTCTAAAAGCAGAACTTTAGAGGATAAACTCTTCCCTGTCTGAAAACAGAGGATAAACGTCCCTGCCTACAAGAACAGAGGATACTTTTATCTCTAAAATCAAAAAAACTTTAGAGGATAAACTCATCTCTAAAAATAAAAATTTTTTAGAGGATAAACTCTTCCCTGCCTGAAACAGAGGATACACGTCCCTGCCTACAAGAACAGAGGATAAAACAAAATTATTAGCATGAAATGCTAACCTTCCCTGCCTGAAACAGAGGATAACTTTTAGTTAAACAAACCCTACAGATGTATGTTAACTCTTCTCTGTGGCACGGCACAGAGGATACACTGGTCTTAGGTTCTTTGGAATAGAGACAGCACACTCACCACAACCCTTTTGGTTGAGAGAAAAATTCAGTCTGGGAATCCTTGTTCAGCTTGAAGTTTCGCTGGATTCCAAAAGATGCAGATCTTTGTTTTAGCTTGAAGTTTTTCAGGTGAGGAAGCTGGAACTCTATCCGGTCACGGCACCATCTGTTGAAAACTCTGTTCTTCTAAAGTAGAAAACTCAGAAGAGAAGACCAGGAGACTTGATTCGATCGTCAGCAGAATTTCTTTATTCTATGACATGTGTTGTTATCTGCAGTCATCGAAGATCTCATCTAAGTCATTTTTACAGGGTATCTTATAGACAGAATTGGAGGAGGGATTCTTAGAGGTGGAGACAAACATCAAACAAAGCAAACATCTGAGGGAGGCGTTAGTTAATTACAGGAACCTTCCGTGGTCCAATAAACCTAACAAAGGTTGAATCTGACTCCTTGATCTTACCATTAACATAAGAGACAAAAGGCACCGTTGTCTCGAGCTCAAATGGTCAGGAAACGCTCTCAAACATCTGTATTTCCTGACACTTTCTTTAGTCAGGAAGTGTATCTAAATTAAACATTTAAAATAAAATTTCGAAGATCTCATCTAAGTCATTTTTACAGGGTATCTTATAGACAGAATTGGAGGAGGGATTCTTAGAGGTGGAGACAAACATCAAACAAAGCAAACATCTGAGGGAGGCGTTAGTTAATTACAGGAACCTTCCCGTGGTCCAATAAACCTAACAAAGGTTGAATCTGACTCCTTGATCTTACCATTAACATAAGAGACAAAAGGCACCGTTGTCTCGAGCTCAAATGGTCAGGAAACGCTCTCAAACATCTGTATTTCCTGACACTTTCTTTAGTCAGGAAGTGTATCTAAATTAAACATTTAAAATAAAATTTGTAATCCTTCACTATGCACCCCAAACTTTGTTTGTGTGATGCCAAAACATAGAGGAACTTAAATTGCAAACGGCTTTTGGATAGCTTGAACGGTGTGGCTATGGTGATTTATTAAAATAACATTAAAAAAGATAGCAGTAATTTTCTTGTATCTTTAAAGTGCAGTTTTCAAACACTTCAAAACTTTTTACATGCAGGGAAAAAGTCATTCTGAGGAAGTATGGTAAAAAAATTTAATTTATCATGCTCAGGGACAACAACACAAAATTAAAACTATCACTATTAATATGAAAAAAGTGAATACTGTAATACCAAGAATGAACACAAGATTGAAGCATAACTTTAATCCTGAAGAATTACAAGATCTCTTTCTCTGTGTATTATAATTAAAAACAATGATTTAATCAGTTGAAATGTTCTGCACTGTCAATATACTTTTACATAATTATTGTAGAGGCTTATTGTAGAGCCAATAGAGAATTAAACAGTTTTTTTTTTTTTTAAAGAAAAATAATTACAACATCTATATGTTCTAACTTGTTTCACTTATAGGATAAGGAATATTTTAAGTCCCTTTACTGCTCAGTTCAGTTAAACAGAATAAGAAACATAGACATAAAATAAGTTATGTATTTTATTGGTAATATAGTTGTATATTGTTTCACAAATGCTTATAGATAATTTTAAATGGTTATAGATCATAACATTTTTGGCAACTGTTGTAATTTATAGGGCACTGACAACATAATTTGGTAATACTAAATAATACCTGCATGCTATGAGTCATTAGGTAAGCTTTATTAAATAGTCAGTTCATCCTTTATAAAGCATTACCCCAACATAAAGAGTTATTAGTAAGCAGTTTATAAATACAGCTATAAATGCCTGGTTTTTTATAAGCATATCTATTAAAAAGCAGATTTAAAGGCTCAGTTATATTCCTAAGAGTAAAAAAATAAGCAAACACAACACAGAGGGATACAGAACTCAGAAATATGTATTTCAAGATGAAATATGTAAAATGAAACTGTAAAACTGTACAATTTAATTTAATTTATTTATTTTCAATGAAATTGTCAACGTTTATTTGTCATTTTTTTATCAAGTGTAGAGTTGTACAGTTTCATTTTTTTGCATTTATAAATGTACATTTAAATAGTTTATTAATAATTTACTTACTTATGAACCACTGTTATTTAATCATAATGTTCATGTTAATTCACAGTGCATTAACTAATGTTAACAGATACAATTTTACATTTTAATAAAGTTTTAGTTTAGAACGTAATATGAACTGACATTAATAAATGCTATATAACAAATGCTAACATGCTCCAGGGCAACCAAAAATGAAATGTATCACACTTTACAGGACTCAGGTGAAGACTGTAATACCAAGGATGACCACTTGGTGGAATCAGAGGATTAAATATCTTTTACAAAGTTAATATGTATTGTACTGCCAGTATAGGTTT
The DNA here is from genome assembly GCA_027564155.1 of Gymnocypris eckloni scoliostomus. NCBI lineage: Eukaryota > Metazoa > Chordata > Actinopteri > Cypriniformes > Cyprinidae > Gymnocypris > Gymnocypris eckloni. Next base: position 3,300,681 of record CM050423.1, on the reverse strand, counting down.
AAATGTTTATTGTAGAAACACTTATAGAGCATTCATTTTTTTTTATCTTTAAAATCATTAAGTTTGATATAATCCTTCCCTCTCACTGATAGGATAAGGCATATTTTAAACCTGACCCTTTACTGCTCAGTTCAATTAATTATAATAAGAAATAAATACATGAAATAGGCTATTATGTATTTTACTGGTAATATATTTTATATAATTATTTCACAAGTGCTTATAGATTAAAATATATTTTTTTAATGGTTAAAGATCAGAAAATGAGTTGGTAAAAATGTACAATAAATTGATGGTTTGGATTAACCCTTTAATTGCTGTATCCCTTAAAACCAGACTGCCAGAGGGTTACTGTAAATGAATGTGTGAGAGAGACTGAGAGAGAGAGAGAGAGAGAGAGAGATAGAGACTGAGAGTGAGAGAGAGAGAGAGACTGAGAGAGAGAGAGAGAGAGACTGAGAGAGAGAGAGATAGTGTCTGTTTAAACTGTGTGTGTTTCACAGAGTTGGTGGTTTGGACTAACCCTGTAATTGCCGTGTCCCTTAAAACCAGACTGCTAGAGGGTTACTGTAAATGCATGTGCCCGCTGGGCACCGCTTTCCTGATGCCATCGGGGTGGCGTTTGCATCGGCTTGGGCACGCCATCGCTGCTTGCAGCTATATTTTAACTTTGTTTCTTTTACTTTCCTGTGTTGTGATGACATTGAATATATCCTTGATACGAATTGTGTATTGCATACAAAATTGTATGTCATTAATATCATCTCTACTTTTTACAAACCGGGAGTATTTTGAGGTTTCATGGAAGGCGGAAATAGTCCGAAAATAGCTTATATTGAAAAATACACGGACGTGGTTTTCGCCTCAGAAACGGAGATCTTAACGGTCTCTTTTACTGAACGGAAGAGGTAACTTAACGTACTTTTATAACGTCTGTGAGTGTCTTATGTCATATTTAGATAAGATTTTACAATATCTGCTCTCTTTGAGGTGTTAATAGATGGTTATTAACATGTTAATTCGTTATTGTATTGTTCGCGGTTAGACTGAATGTAGTTTCCTAAAGGAAACGGCGTTATGTAAAGACTAGCATAATTATTTTGAGGCTAATTAAGTGATAATTGTTAACAGTAATGTCTTGCATGTAATATTTCAGACTTGCTGAGCATGTCTTCATTGTGCCCGCGCCGGGAGTTAAGGACAGAGCAGCCTGCTTGTGTGAGGAGGAGGCTTCTCAGCTTCTTCAGAAGAGAGGCAAAGACCGTTTTGAGGCAAGTAAACTTCATAATTCCATCACTTTTTTTGTACTAAGAGTAAAATAATGTTTCTTTGTTTTTGTTAGATTTTGAAAGCCAGAGACATAGGAGAGCATCATTCTTTTGAGATTGATGTAAGTGATTATTAGAAAATAAAGGTTTCTGTTGTCTCCTGCTTCTTTACTTCACATTTTAATGTAACAACAGTATGATTACGTGTTCATATTTTATATAAACCATAAGTGTCCCTTTTTTTCATTGCAGAACCCAAACCAATTTTGGAGTTAAGGACAAAATCCTGCTTGTGTGAGGAGGAGGCGGTTTTCTCAGCTTCTTCAGAAGAGAGGGAACGACCGTTTAAGGCAAGTAAACTTCATAATTTCATGTTATCATTTTTTTTACTAAAAGTAAAAGAATGTTTCTTTGTTTTTTGTAGATGTTGATTGCCAGATACATAGGAGAGCATCATTCTTTTGAGATTGATGTAAGTTATTATTAGAAAATAAATGTTTCTGTTGTCTCCTGCTTGTTTACTTCACATTTTAATGAACAGTATGATTACGTGTTCATATTTTATGTTTTTCATTGCATACTCAAACTTTTGAGTTGTCTGATTTGGAGATTCATCATTCTTGGTCTTCTTTTCTTAAAGGAATAGTTCACACAAAATTTTTTTTACTTGCCCTCATGTCATTCAAAACCTATAAGACTTGTGTCTTTCTTTAGAACACAAATTAATATATTTTACATTTTCTTAATATTTTCTTAATCCATTGATAGTCTAGATAATCAGTATGTTCAAGCTTCATAAATAGAGTTATTGTAGAAGTAATACATTCCAATATTTATATATGTATACATCTTAAATTACATGATCGCGAACATGTCTGTTCAGAAGAAAATATTGGTCTCCCAGACTGGCAATGGAGGACCACAATTAAGACAATATTAAATATATTTATTTTTGTTCCAGAAATTAGGAGAGTTTGTATGGGTCTGGAACAACATGGGGAGAGTAAATTATGACCATTTTCATTTTTTGGTGAACTAACCCATTGTAGAATATCAAGGACCGAATAATTGGCAAATCAAGATTCGATCGAAGCATGGTTGAAACATGAGAAGCCGAATTCCACAAGACAACAGCAGAAAGTCATAAATCAGACCCCCAGCCCGCCTGAATACACCCTGACCAGGTTTCGAGGACAAAGGCTAAAATTCCTGGGTTCACAAAACCTGTAAAATCATCTTAAAGGACTTTCATTCTCATTGTTAATGAAAATAATAATTTATAGGCATAACTGCATATTATGTATGTGACCCACAAATTTGAATATCCTTGTTTTAATCATTGTGTTTATCGTGCTTTTAATTAGTATTGACTAGCTAAGCCTTAAGGGTTAATGTCATGTTTAGTATGTATGAGCGTGATAATTCCAGCTTTGAACATTTCTTTTAATTGATTTCCTGTCAAATGCATCATATTCTGGCTATAGAAACCACATTCAAAAGGATATTTTGCAAGAGAATGTAAAATTCGAGCAATGTGACTGGCCATGACATGTTAATTTATTAAGTGGGTGGAGCTACAAAGCGGCACCCAGAGTCAGCATGGGATCTAATTGGTCAAGACAACCATTGGGAGGTCCCTAAAAGGCCGAGAATAAATACTAGGACACCCCCTTGAAATCGCTCTCTTCAGCCTCTCTTAACTTCTCCTCTTGGATCTCTCTCTCTCCGGAAAAATGAACTCTCTCTTCAGCTCTGACCACACCCAGCCAGTTGCTACCATGATGATAAGAAAAGCCACCTAGTCTTTACATCCTTTTATTCTTTGACTTTAGTTTATTTTCTTTCCGTGAGTTCGTGTGCTAAGTTGCGTTTGCCCAATACGACAAGCCCAAGACTCTGCAAAACCAACGCCCACTTCAACGACTCCTGAACTCTAAGCCAATCAGCGACTTGAGAAACCCTTTCCTGAAAAGACGGAGAACAAAGGGAATCCTTTAAACACAAAAGCTACGCAAGTACAAACCCCAGACTTTGCTGTAACTGGTGTAATATTGAAAATAGATTTTAGCCTCATTGAAAACTCAATGCGAGTGTTAAATCAGTGATTGATGGTTGTTCAGGTTTATGCAATTGCACATATTGCTGTAAACGTGGGATATCAAATTCTCATTCTCTTAATCTAATCCTTTCCTCACTTTCTCTCTTTCTGCAACGCGTGAATGTGTGAATGCTTGTGTTCATGTGTAGATTAGTTTACATGTCTTAGATTTATATAAATAAAGTCTTGTTTATATTGAAAAGAGAAATATCTTGTGTTTTGTGCTCATAAGTTAATGCCTTAATCTGTCGATTTTGTTACTGTGCTATTTAATAGTGTTTTCACTATATTTTGGGATTTTAATATCCAGTGCAGAGTTTGTTATACGGCTTGTTCGGTGAATCGCCGTGAAACAGTGAGTCTGTTCAAATTCCCTATAAAATCATTAATGATTCCCTTTGAGCTAAATTGACCTGTTTCCCTTATAACAATATATATATTATATGTTATCATTACATATTGGTGGAGGAAAAGCGGGCAGATTAATCTAAATTATGAGCATAAACCAAGTTATTTAATCTTTTATATTCTTACGGATGAGATCTGAGATCAGACTGGTGTGTGTGTGCGTTTGTGTGAGTGACGTCAGCAGCGCGCGCCTCCTTGAATGAATGAGCACAGAGAAGGCTGTAACTCGAGTCAGCCTCTCCCTTTTTTTGTTTAACTGCAGTAAGGGAACTCAAAGTTAACATTTGAGATCGGAGAATGAGGTTGGAGATGAGCGTGTTCCTCTCTTCTTGTAATGCCTTGTTTTATAGCTGAATTAATTTCCTGCGTGTTCCAGGTCATCTAATAGCTATAACTTACTCCATAATCTCAGTAACTGTTAGCCGCACGAAGCTAAACTGCAGTAATTAAAAGGGAAATAAATCAGTGGATAAAGAATAGTTTTGAGCGTGTTCCTCAATTCTATTTATCAAAGCCTTATTATTCATAGTTTGATCGTCAGTGCGTGTTCCATTGTCAGATCTATGACTCCCCGGGTTAAACATTAGAGAATAATGCTTGCCTGTTTGTGTACACTGCTCACAAAGTTAATTAAATCTCGCGAAAACACTGCGCTGTCCGAGAGTGATTTGAATGGGAGCTTTAAAAGCTTTATCAAGTAAAGTTTACCTTTGAACCAACAGCGAAGAAACCCTGTTGTGTTTATGTCCATATAAACGGACACGGGCTTGTGATTCACTGTTTCCTCAACCGCAGCAAGCTATTATTTGAATAAGGTTTAAGTTTAACTCTGAACGAACTGAAAGTTTAAGCGCCACATCGCAGAACAAGCGGTGTTGTTATTTGTACAGTGTTGAGATGCGCCAACATTTAATGTAACATACTTCCGAGCAACTTTGAACTGCGCACGCGCAGTACATCGATGCTTTTGTAAACAAGCTCCATGCTGTTGCTAATGGCACGGTGGTGTTTACATTGAAGTCTATGCTAAAGCCATTAGCCTCAAAGGTTAGAAGTTAGCATTAACCTCCAATGGTTGAATAAAGTGTGTGTTTTGAAAAGCTAAAGTGGTTTAACCCTTCAAACATTTAAACTAATATACTTGTTGGTCTTTCTCTTCCCTATTTCTCCCTTTTACCACTTATTTGTAGTTCTACTAGAAAGGAAAATACTAGTTCAGAATTATTAATTGTGCCAAATTCAAATTTAATTAAAACATTAAATTTATTTGGAATCATTCTAATTTTCCCCCCATATTATTAATATGATCCTTCCTTCTAGTATTCCTTTTGGGCATAATCATTTTAGGTACAAATAAGTATTGAACTTTAAAAGTTTAAGTAAACTTATTCTACCTAATTGATTTATTACCCATTTAAGTAGATTCTATTCAGACTTATACTCACTCATTACTTTATTGCGTTTTACCCCTAATTCTTCCTGTTTTGGTTATAAACATAACCACTATTTTATTTACTTATTTCCTCATTTACTTAATTTCATATTTGCTTATTTTGCCTGTTTATTACTTTACAATTTTACTTTGTCTTACCATTTCCTTTCCTCTGTGTATCCTAGCTTGGGAACGACCCACCTGAGCCTTAATAGGACGATTGTTATCCTCGCCACGAGTTCAAATAAATTAGAGACAAATCTCTTTTACCCAAAATTTATTTTTGTTGATAGTTGTGTAGCAACTGAAAACAACACTATACGCCGTAGTCGGGCATAACTGCTTGCTAGTGGACCGATCCACTCAACTTACTGTCTCTTTCTCTTCCCTCCTGTTCTATCCTCCTTTCTTTCCTCTTCACTTTTCACATTTGTAGGGACCTGTAAGAACCATCAATCAATTCTAAGTGTATGAGATATACAATCCTGTCAAAAGGCGAATCATCCTTACGAATTTGATTGCAATCAAACCTACTTTTGTTCTTCTTAACCTCCCTATATTTAAAACGCAATCCAAATTTGAACAACTCATGCAACGCTGAGATCAATTTTAATAGAGATAAGTGTTGAGCAACTGTCGCCTTCGCAGCCTCCCTGGTGAGCGGTCCCAACTGTAAGGTGTGCGTTGTCAATTCTGTCAGACTAAGAAAAGAGATATCAGAATTATTATTCTATTCGTTTGTCTAAGACAAAGATTTAATAATATTGTTTGCCTCCTTGATAACAACATTTAATAATAAAAAAAAGGAAAGAATTTTCTTCATTTGAAAAAAAATAGAAAAGGAATTGTTTTTTTTTATTAAATTTGTTTTTCACCTTTTTGTCTCTTTTCCCTCTTCCTCATTAGAGTGACGAAGTCTTCACATCGCTAGTCTACCTAGATACTCTGAGACCAACACAGTGATCACCACACTTCACCAGTGGTTCAGAATCACTGACATAACACTTAGTTGTCACACCCACATAAGCTTCCACTCCACACAGATCTGTGTCAGTCTCTCTTCTCCCCAGCGTGCCAACATGCCGCAGACTGCAGACCCCCTGGCAAAGGGGAAGATGTGAACACTTGGCTGAGAGGCACGACAGACAGCCTCACCCCAAGACGTTTGAACTGTTATTATTTTTAATAATAATCCTAGTCCTGAGAAGATTCCTGACACAAGATTCAAGCCAGAATAACAACCATGAGGAGCTAGTCAAAATTGCCAGCTCCTAAGCTATGCCTTCACGACCCAGCTGAAACTGAGCGACAAGCACATCACCCACCTTCAAGAGGAACTGACATGTGCTCAACGTCGCATAGACAAGCTGGAAGTGAAAGTTCAAGATCAACTCAAAGCACCCAACGAGAGCGAGCAGGAAACAACGGAACAAGTTAAGGAGCTCCAAGCAGCCCTGACAGCAGCTCAGCTCGACCAACAACATGCAAAGGCTGCCCAGGAAGACCTGGTAAACAGACTTCAGTATGCCAACCAGCTACTAGAGAAAGCCAAGCATGACATCAGCAACAAGAATGCTGAAATAAGTGCCCTGAAGGACCACCTTGAAAGGTACAGAATTGAAATGGACAATCTGACCCCACAACTAGACGATACCAATGATCAGCTCTACATGGTCAGAAAAGGACTCAAACATGCTTATGCGCAGAAGCAAGAGCCCAAGCGAGAGAAACCACACTCAGCCTCACCACTGCTGAGTCGAGCAGAGTCCCATGTCCAAGAACTCGTATACAGCGAAGAAGCGAAGGGCCACAACCCAAAACCTCACCTGCCTTCGCCACAGAACTCTTTCCTGTCAACGAAGAAAACCTCCCATCCAAGCAGACCTTGGAGCTGCACCTGGGATGACCATCAAAGACCTCGACAAGCTGTCTAAAAACATCAGCAAGTTCAACCCGAACTCCACAGGGGGCCACACCATCCAGGCCCACCTTCAAGATGTCAACTTCTATCTAGAAATGAGACCTCATGTGACTGACAGAGACAGGTTATACCTCCTTAGAGCCACGTCCAGTTCCAAGGTACGAAACTTCCTAGATCGACAGCCCAGTCGAACGAAGTCAGACTACCAGCTACTTCGTGAGGTCCTGATTAAAGAGTTTACCGACCCTGACTCCGAACATGGACTGTTAACTGCCTTAGAAACCAAACAAGGTCGACAAGAGGCTCCACAAGCTTACTATAACCGACTCCGACAAGCCTACTTTGGTGCACACAATGAACCTGACCTTGAAGAGGATGTGAACTTCAAAAGCCTCTTCCTAAGAAATCTGCACCCTGGAGTCAGCCACCATCTAGGCGTCATGGCCTGTCCACGCTCCATGACCATCCAACAGTTGCGTGACCTAACACAGAAGGCCTACAACAAGCAGAAGATGGCCTCAAAGAAAGGTGACAAAACATCCACACTCTTGAACTCTGTCAACAAAGACTCAAGCCTTGCACTGGACGACACCCAGATGCATCACAAAACCAGAGTTCTCCATCAAGAGCACAGAGAACGTGATCCCCATGTCCACGAAAGCTATCAGCCCAACTTCTGGAAAAATCCATGGGACCAGCCACGCTTCTCAAGAAACGCAAAAGATAGCAACAACTGGAAACCTAACCAGACATCCAAAGGTAATCGCCTGACTCATTCAAGAGCATCTCGTAGGGTTAGCGACAACGAAACCCACCTCAGCATTACTCAGACATGCACAGTGCTGAGTATGCTCCAGAACCATACAGCTTACCGTCAGAAGACATGGAACAAGTCATGAGCCAACTGAACGAGTTCCTTCAAGATAAGCTGAACACGGGTGACTACGAATTGAGTCATGCTCGCTGTGACCAGCGACAGAACGGAAGGCCGATGATCGCATGGTACACCACCATATCCGAGATGACAAGCACCTGTTCAACAACCACACAGGACAAGCAAGTCTCTCACGGCCAACCGTTGATGAAAACTGAGGTACCAGAGAACATCACCTCACTCACCCATCACTCACTAGCAAACTGCTAAATGAACTCCAACTCCTAGAACCACATTCCTGTCTGTGCAACAGCAACCACCAAAGCACAGAAGGTCAGAAAGTCTGCCACATCCAGAAGGTAGCACAAGAGGAATGCAACAAAGGAGACAAAGTTTGCAGCCCAGCTTCACACAGCCATGCCAAACTACCTCCGACTGTCTGCTAAAGAACTTCCTGCCTTTCTGGACTGATCCCCATTAGATCATGGACATGCCCACATCCAAGCCAAGGATGAAGAGAGCCAGTCTTATGTAACATACCTGAAAAGGGGGGAGACGACACAGACTGGAACAGATCTGACCACACATACACTACACCATTAACACACACAACATTACCTACACCCAGAGGTAACCACATCTACTGATAACACATTCAACAAACATATTCTTCCCACAAGTAGAATATCCAACTTTAGCACAACACAGTTACATACACCACCATGAAGAAACATATAGCTATCCTCACAAGAGTTAGAACACCTGACACGGTTAAGGTGCATGGCCCCTAGCTGCACATGACATCCTAGCTCAACAGTAGTTGCAAATCATGCTAGGAAAACCCACAGCAGCTTTGTTTTGTTTTGTTCTTCTTTACCTATCCTTTTCCTTCCCCTCTTTCTTTAGTAGGTGAAACACCTAGACACCCTGCAAGGGTCAAAGGTCTGATATTAGGATTGACTCGCTACACCTAATATCCGCAAGCCACTCTAGACTGAAGGAAAGCCAGAGAGCTCCATGCACGATAGGTCGATTCATTTTACCACAAATTAGTTCACTAGAAACTAAATGTGAACATTCTTAAGTTAAGACAACTTAGAAGAAACACACAAATCTAGTCGCAAAAGTTGATCGAAGAACTAAAACAATAATTTCCAAAATTGAATAACCTAATGCCCGGCACCAGTACAGTAACTGTCATGGAGGTGTTGTCTTGTTGTTTGCTGTGTTTTGTCTGCTTCTTCTGCCCTTGTTTTTCCAGCGCTCGACGATGTCTTCTGCTAAAACACCTCGCCGAACGAAGAGGGGTGTGTAGAATATCAAGGACCGAATAATTGGCAAATCAAGATTCGATCAAGCATGGTTGAAACATGAGAAGCCGAATTCCACAAGACAACAGCAGAAAGTCATAAATCAGACCCCCAGCCCGCCTGAATACACCCTGACCAGGTTTCGAGGACAAAGGCTAAAATTCCTGGGTTCACAAAACCTGTAAAATCATCTTAAAGGACTTTCATTCTCATTGTTAATGAAAATAATAATTTATAGGCATAACTGCATATTATGTATGTGACCCACAAATTTGAATATCCTTGTTTTAATCATTGTGTTTATCGTGCTTTTAATTAGTATTGACTAGCTAAGCCTTAAGGGTTAATGTCATGTTTAGTATGTATGAGCGTGATAATTCCAGCTTTGAACATTTCTTTTAATTGATTTCCTGTCAAATGCATCATATTCTGGCTATAGAAACCACATTCAAAAGGATATTTTGCAAGAGAATGTAAAATTCGAGCAATGTGACTGGCCATGACATGTTAATTTATTAAGTGGGTGGAGCTACAAAGCGGCACCCAGAGTCAGCATGGGATCTAATTGGTCAAGACAACCACTGGGAGGTCCCTAAAAGGCCGAGAATAAATACTAGGACACCCCCTTGAAATCGCTCTCTTCAGCCTCTCTTAACTTCTCCTTGGATCTCTCTCTCTCTCTCTCCGGAAAAATGAACTCTCTCTTCAGCTCTGAACACACCCAGCCAGTTGCTACCATGATGAGAAGAAAAGCCACCTAGTTTTTACATCCTTTTATTCTTTGACTTTAGTTTATTTTCTTTCCGTGAGTTCGTGTGCTAAGTTGCGTTTGCCCAATACGACAAGCCCAAGACTCTGCAAAACCAGCCAACGCCCACTTCAACGACTCCTGAACTCTAAGCCAATCAGCGACTTCGGAAAAACCCTTTCCTGAAAAGACGGAGAACAAAGGGAATCCTTTAAACACAAAAGCTACGCAAGTACAAACCCCAGACTTTGCGGTAACTGGTGTAATATTGAAAATAGATTTTAGCCTCATTGAAAACTCAATGCGAGTGTTAAATCAGTGATTGATGGTTGTTCAGGTTTATGCAATTGCACATATTGCTGTAAACGTGGGATATCAAATTCTCATTCTCTTAATCTAATCCTTTCCTCACTTTCTCTCTTTCTGCAACGCGTGAATGTGTGAATGCTTGTGTTCATGTGTAGATTAGTTTACAGGTCTTAGATTTATATAAATAAAGTCTTGTTTATATTGAAAAGAGAAATATCTTGTGTTTTGTGCTCATAAGTTAATGCCTTAATCTGTCGATTTTGTTACCGTGCTATTTAATAGTGTTTTCACTATATTTTGGGATTTTAATATCCAGTGCAGAGTTTGTTATACGGCTTGTTCGGTGAATCGCCGTGAAACAGTGAGTCTGTTCAAATTCCCTATAAAATCATTAATGATTCCCTTTGAGCTAAATTGACCTGTTTCCCTTATAACAATATATATATTATATGTTATCATTACACCATTAAAGAGCAGCCCTCCACGTACATGGACATTTGTGAGGTATGTGAATGTCATGTTTTAATGTTTCAGTAAAGAAGAAACTTTCTGAAAGCAATATATTTACTTAAACAATATCACATACCCTCACACTAGTGCTGCCATTATAGCATTCTAGAGCGCTGTTAATGTGCCTACAGACATTAAACAACCACACAAAGTGAAAGACTATTTACCTGTCCTTACTGATGTGGATGCACCTCTATCTGAAAATGGATAGTTTCATTAAATGTTTTTCTCTTTTTAGGCCACTGATGAAGAACAGGCAGTGACTGGGATGAATGCTGGTCAAAGAGGAGAATTTCCCCCAATCTGATACAACAGTAGTTTTAAAGGAGGACGCTGCCCTGGATGCTGTAAAAGATGTCGCATGCTGTGCTGATGGGGCTTCTTCATGACTACATCAATTATGATAAAGAGATCATGAAAATTGGCAGTGATGCATGATCTGTATTCATGGACTATGAAACAAACTGTAAGTGTATAATTTGTAAAAAGCAAATGTTAAATGTTTGTCCTGTGTTTAGTAGAGATGGAGTTTACACTCAGTCATTCACACACATACTCACATTCTTTCACACACATATGTTTCTGGTAAATGTAATAATATCAGTGCTAATGTTGTGGTTTATTTGTGTACACTCATGCCAGAATAGTTTGTTTAGAATTTCACTATTAACTAATTGTACAAGTATTGTATAATAGTGTTTTTGTATATTTGTTTATACAATTTACCAAAAAAGTCTTGATTTTAAGTTATATTCAACAAATGTTCATTTATAAACTCTGTAGCTGTTAATGCCATACTTTTCTGCATTTCTTCTTAACATGCATGTTACTTTTTGACTGTTTTCTCTTGTTGTTTTTAATAAATATTTACCTTTTGATAGTCATTCTTTGTGTGTAAAAGTTATTTTAAAGTGAACAAGATTTGTAGATTTAATATCTAGCTCGATTTGGGTTCATTTTAGCCTAGCAATGTAGTAATTTTAAACCATGAAAAATCAACCCAGCCTGCTGGGTTAAACATAATAACCCAAATGGTTGGGTTAAAATAACCCAGCGCTGGGTTGGTCCCTTTTTGACCCAGCACTGGGTTACCAAAATAACCCAAATTGGGTTGTTTTCAACCCAGCAGTTTTTAGAGTGTATATTGATGCATTCTCATGTGTTGCTTGTGTATGTTTTTAAGTTGCTACAAATAATTTCAACAGCACAAGTTTTGTCCACATTCCCAAATGCAAGTTATTGTGGAAAAAAAGTACCAAGCGGCTTGCCGCGATAGACTGTCGTTTAGATTGTTTTTTTTATAGTAATAAAAATAATTTCGTTCAGTTAGAGGACACTAAAATTAAAACTGAACGCGTCTGCTCAATGCAACGCACCGAACAGACTGTGCATCACAGTCTAGGTCTGCATTGCCGCTGCTGTTCCGAGATTTCTTGTGCCGTGGGATTAATTTCAAGGAACACAGTGCGGTAACGGTTGGTAACTCTGGTGCAGTTTTAAAGGGAGCGGTGGTCTAACATTATCCCGTTCCCTGACGTCCTTTCAGACCAGCATATCTGTGCTTTATTCTTATCGAGCTCTGGTACAGCCTGCACTGGGACCGTTATGCCCGCGCTGCAGGCATGTTTTATTTTCTGGGTCTGAGCACAGCATGTGTAACGATGCTCAGCAGGCTAGCAGATATAATATACGACTCTCAAACAGAACAGGCAGGTTGTGATGAGTGACAGAGCAGAATAAGGATAGAGCAAAGTGTAGATGTCTTTGAAGCACGTTCAACTCGTTTTTCCTTTTTTCTTTTTTTTGTATTATGCTTATTCTATCATTTTAAATGACAGACTGTGTCGAATTTATTTATTTTTCTCTGCTGCACTTTTCACTGTGTTAACAGCAAGATGTATAAATTAATTTAGTATTTTGACAAGACTTATAAAATATATATTAGGCTAAACCTACATGTTTTTCCTATTGTGTTGTAGGCTGAATGTTAGCCTAAACGAATTATATCCTTACCAAACGAATACAAATAGGGATTACTAATTTTTTTCTCTCTCTGTGACACTTTATTCCGTGTTGGCAGCAAAATGTTATTGACATTTTTCTGTCAATAAATTCAAGACTCTTGACAAGAGGAATAAAATAAATATAATTTTGTGCAGACTACACTTTTATTTGTTTGCCTATCTCTCTTCCTTTCAGCAGAAATGTGAAGAAACAGTGAATATATGGCGGGAGCGGGTGAGTGCGGAATAAAACCTAAAACAGTCCAGCTCAGACCTCTACATCACAGATCAGATTTCATTTATCACATAAAGAGAGATGACTGACAAGAAGAGTGAGGTGACACAGACAAGACGATGCGGAAGAGTTTCAAAACGAAATGTAAAAGCGCCCGTTTGAAGCCTGTTGACTTCTGAGTCTGACATACATATTAAATAAAATAAACAATTAAAAAGGCGTTTTGGGATGTATCTTTGTTGCATTCATTTAATAATAATAAATAAAATATTTGTTTATTATTATTCACTATTCACTATCAGTAAATAGTTCCTCTGTAAGAACAAGCTGTTTGGAGGGTCTGATGCCCATATGCACATAACACCACTGATCCTCACAAACTTATCCAACACACGCGAGCATCCGTTATAAAACACTCGCTGTATTCAACTATATACTGAGCTGTATTCAAGCAGAAATATGATGTTATAGTGATCGAGAGCGCACATACACGGTTCGTTTGCACATCATTTATAATGGACATAACGTGCGCCTAATGCATGATCATGTCACTGTAATCAGCTTTACCTTGATTACAATAGTCGTCCATCAAAACGTGTGTACTAGTGTGATACTGGCTTATTTTATCCAGCCGAGAGCTGTAGTTTGCGTATCATATACTCATACATAGTTTTTGAGCCACCGTTCAGTCTGTATTACACACGATGAGAACCGTATTTCTCATCCGAAACACAGAATATGTAGAGGTGGTACTCTTATTTTTTATAGGCTATATTTTTTTTTACATGACTTATCATGCAAGACATAATATTAGTGAATATATTATATTGTAGTTTTATGTCTCGCCCCCCTGGTTGAGAAACACTGACCTAAAGCGCAATCTTCCAGCATTGCTTTCGTGATCGATCTTTTAGGCATCCCTGATCTATAGCCTATATGTGATGTTTAAAAAAAATAAACATTAGTTTCTCATTTATTTTGTTCCACAGTATTTGCTGATTTTTATTTTATTTAAACACTGCTTGATGCAGAATTACCGCTGATATTAATTAAAGTCAAGGTAAAACGCGCACGGCGCTTACAAGGTATTTAAAACCTAAGAAAAGCAAGGAAAACAAAGACTCCCCACCACGGTGATACATCAGGTCGATTAACCGGTGGGAAAATTTCCTCACCGTCACAACCCTACCAAGCATATCTAAAATAATACAAGGACCGTAAATGGTTTTGCCACAAACTTAACTCTGTTGAACAGAACAGAACCGGAGGGTTAAAGGATCGAGATGCTTATGTTGTCCCAAACACGTATTTATTTTTCTTTCTTATTTGGAAAATAACAATTTAAAGGGGACTTCTTGAAGACTTTTGAATGTCATTTCAGGGAAATTGTGAAAACTCTTAAAACCATTAATATTTAATGTACAGCTCAGCTGTACATATTTATCTGTTTTATTGTGTTTTTCCAATGTATTTGTTTTTCTTGTTTGCTCAGCATTTGCTGTTTTTAATCATTAATTGAAGACACCATTTGTACTCTGCTTGCTCACATTTAGGAAAACAGTGAATGGTAATGATACACATAATACATTGCATTATTATATGTTGTGGGGAGTGGTCAATAATCTCCCAATTCCATCATAATTACTAATTGAATAATTATAATTTTGGGTTCTCAGAATAGCTGTAATACAAATATAAAAACAAATCAGAGTATGTTCATAATGAGATCCAATATGTCGCACCTGTGTACTCAATTGCAATACATAAGCTATTGGAGTTTTAGGTTATCACGGAGTATGAAATATAAAATTATAAATATATAAAAAGAAATATGAATTTACATGTATACTGGAGACCAGATCTTAGATACAGTTATTCAGCTGAATGAGATTCTAGCAGATGACAAAAGCTAAGTATTAAAAGTTTTCTTTCCACTTTGTTTTAGTGAAAATAAAAAATTAGTTAAGAAATAAGTTGTGGTATAGTGGATCAAGTTGAGTTTAATAGTCTTTTATGAATAGTGTTAATAAAAGGTAATAAATCGATTATACTTATTTTGAAATTGGTAATTTCAGAGCGAACTTTTTTTCACAGATAAGAGAAGAAATTCATCACACTCAAGCAAAGGAAAAAAAGTTATTTGATGACACTGAACACAAAATATAAACCAAATACAATAGAAATGTGGCACAATGAAACTCACCAAAACCGATGTTCCTTATTCATGTAATTTTCCTATAGGTCCACAAACAGGTAAATATAATCTTTCGTATTTTATAGGGTCTTAAAATCAACTAATTAATTACTTATTTTAGTCAGTAATCTCTTTAAACTTTCCACTTGTTCGTTACATTATGCCGCTGTTCTATGGTTTGACGTGCGCTAGTTATCCTTACAGGCATATTTTATTTGATTTATTTTATATAATTTATTTTTATTCACATTTCCCATAGGCACCTAATCAATTGAATGTATTTATTTGTAAACTGTAAAGTATTATTTTTATTGTTATATTTATTATTTACTATTATTTATTTTATTTTTACAATACGTTACAAACGTTTACTATTTAGACATGAAATAAAAATACAAAATATACACTAATTTTGTTAAATATTATTTAACAAGGGGAAGGGCTAAGACAGAGAATTGGGATTCACCCTTAAGTCTAAAACGATTCCCTATTTTATAGCTCCATCTAGTGGACAAGGTTAATATCAAATCCTTCAGGTTGCAGATGATTTAGAGCAGTGATTATAATACCAAAAATAAAATTATAATAGTTCAGGAGGAGACCAGCAAATTCTAAACCAGGAGTTATCAACTGATTAGGGTTGGAGGAAATATCTGCAGGAAAGTGGACCTTAAGGACCATAGCTGAGATGCATCACACTCAGTGCATCTCAGTGTGGTATGGTAATTCCACAAACCAGGACTGCAAAGCTATGCAGAGAGTCGTGCGCTTAGCTGAGCGCATCTCAGGGTCTGCTCTCCCCTCTCTGCAGGACATCTACCTCAAACGCTGCAAAAGCAGAGCTGTAAAAATCATCAAGGCCTCAAATCACCCCGATAACCATCTTTTCATTTTACTGCCATCTGGCAAGCGCTTCAGGAGCTTGATGGTAAAAACTGAGAGACTGAGGAGGAGCTTCTTCCCTCAGGCCATCAGGCTCCTAAACTCAAACTCAGTTTCATAAATATTTACAAGACTCATTATTAACTGTAAAACATTCATATTCTCATCATCCGTATTGCTGCTATGTGTACATACCCGGTACAACCCGTTTGCACATCCCTCTTGCACATCCCTCTTGTTCATATTACTATTTATTAAGTCTCAATATACTTTTTTTGCACATCTTATTTGTTGTGCACTTTTTATTCTATTGCACATTTTACTCTTTATTTCTTTTTTTACCTACATATATGCTCTTGTGTTGTGTTACTTTTATATTATTTTTATTTGTATTCTTTTGCACTGTCCACTGAGCGGACCTGATTTGATTTACATTTCACTTCTGATTATACCCTGTATAATTTATTATGTGACGAATAAAGAAACCTTGAACCTTGACCTTGACTAGCTGACAGCCCCGGGTTTAGAATTAGCTGTTCTCCTCCTGAGTATCAGACATTCATACATCTATTATAACTGCTCCTCTTTTAGGTCTGAAGTTACCATGTTAGGCTATTCCTTTGATGTTACACATTTAATAATATTCAGCCATGGTTTTAACCCGAATACAACCAAAAATCATCGAAAAACACGCAAGCAAAATTAAAATGACTTAAAATACATTATATAAAAACAATGAGGCAATAATGATTGGCTAATTCATAATTTTATGGTTTCATTGAATAACACTGTTAAAGTACATTATGAAATACTAAATAAACAATTTATGTACATGTTATTACAAATGCCCGTGAAGGGATCCAAAGGCCTGGTCATTGCTGCTGCTACACTTAGCCTATATAGGCTATTGACCAAGCATTTAGTTCAAATCTCCACTTAATCGTAACATTTTTATCACCTTTATATATATATATATATATAGAGAGAGAGAGAGAGAGAGAGAGAGAGAGAGAGATGACACAGCCTCTATAATTTATTCAACAACAAAACAAAAACGTGGACATCACAACCCTTACAAAAATTAAAGCATATTTTATCTTAGTAAAAATGCTTAATTTTATTTTACTTGAGACTATAAAATCAATCAGACAACCGTATTAATGAAATAATAGCCATGGGTAACTGTCTAAAGCAACAATTGCAATTTGTAAATAATAAAATTTATTTATTTGCTTTTAGATTTTATTAAAGTTATATTTTGAAGTTATATAGTAGGCCATAATGGCAAGCCCTTTTAACATTTAAAACGTTTTTCTGACTATCCATAAATATAATTTCGGATAGTCATAATTATAATTCGGATAGTCATAATTATAATTCGACTAGTCACAATGACAATTATAGATATCTCCAATTATAATTGCACTAGTAAGAAATCGAATTAGAGATATATGGCAAGCCCTTTTAACATTTAAAACGTTTTTCTGACTATCCATAAATATAATTTCGGATAGTCATAATTATAATTCGGATAGTCATAATTATAATTCAACTAGTCACAATGACAATTAGAGATATCTCCAATTATAATTGCACTAGTAAGAAATCGAATTAGAGATATATGGCAAGCCCTTTTAACATTTAAAACGTTTTTTTGACTATCCATAAATATAATTTCGGATAGTCACAATTGTAATTCGGATAGTCATAATTATAATTTGACTATTCTTAATTATGGCAAGCCCTTTTAACATTTAAAACCTTTTTCTGACTATCCATAAATATAATTTCGGATAGTCACAATTATAATTCGGAGAGTCATAATTATAATTGACTAGGCGTAATTGATTTGAAGATATCTACAATTATGGCAAGTATGGCAAGCCCTTTTAACATTTAAAACCTTTTTCTGACTATCCATAAATATAATTTCGGATAGTCACAATTATAATTCGGATAGTCATAATTATAATTCGACTAGTCGTAATTGATTTGAAGATATCTACAATTCAATTATGACTAGTCGTAATTGCTTTGAAGATATCTACAATTCAATTACGACTAGTTATAATCTTCCATTGACTTCCATTGAAAAATATTTGCAGATATCTTCAAATACGATTCGCCTAGTCAAAATACAATTAGAGATATCTCCAATTACAATTCGACTAGTCGTAATTCAATTAGAGATATCTTCAAATGAGTTAGAGATATCTACAAATGAATTGCAGATATCTTTAAATATGATTTGACTAGTCAAAATACAATTAGAGATATCTCTAATTGCATTTTTTTAAGATATCTCTAATACATTTGTAGATATCTGCAATTCATTTGCAGATATCTCTAATACATTTGAAGATATCTCTAATTGAATTACGACTAGTCGAATTGTAATTGGAGATATCTCTAATTGTATTTTGACTAGGCGAATCGTATTTGAAGATATCTGCAAATATTTTTCAATGGAAGTCAATGGAAGATTATGACTAGTCGTAATTGAATTGTAGATATCTTCAAAGCAATTACGACTAGTCATAATTGAATTGTAGATATCTTCAAATCAATTACGACTAGTCGAATTATAATTATGACTATCCGAATTACAATTGTGACTATCCGAAATTATATTTATGGATAGTCAGAAAAACGTTTTAAATGTTAAAAGGGCTTGCCATAATTTTGACTAGTCAAATCATATTTAAAGTAGAGGTGGGCATAGATTAATTTTTTTAATCTAGATTAATCTAGATTAAAATGGCTCATTTGAATTCTGCCGAAGGCATTCAGAATATGTGTGCTACCCAAATAATGACTAAAAGTAAGTCTTTGAGAACGGGTTTCTCAAGCCAGGTGGCGCATTAAGACAGGGGCTCATCTCCTGTTTCCAAAATGCATCACAAACTTTAATCTCTTCCCGTCCCAATCCCACGAAAAAACTGGAGGAAAATCCCGTTCCACTCCCGGAAGAATGACTCCCATTCCCTCCCACTCCCGTGTTGTTGTTTTTATTTTTTTTTGCCGATAACTGTCAATTCACGATTTCACACTTACATCTACTAGCACGATAACGTAATGCGTATTTGGCGTGTATGGTAATACGTTGTAGGCGTGCTGTCCTGGGGGAGGGCTCCTAGCCGGGAATGGCCCAAACCCAGTGAACCACCCGTGTGATTAGAAATCTAGTGATATTGGTGGAGAAGGGGTGGTGGAGGGATGCTGCTTAACCGTCGACTAGATGGAGGTAAGACAGCTGTATTTATGTCCAAGGCTGATTACCTAGATTGTGTACCACCTGTGCTAATTAGCCTGAGTATCTGACGTGCTCCTCCCGAACTTAGTTTAAAAACTACGTTTCTAAACTTCATTTCACGATTTCACACTTACATCTACTAGCACGATAACGTAATGCGTATTTGGCGTGTATGCTAATACGTTGTAGGCGTGCTGTCCTGGGGAGGGCTCCTGGCCGAATGGCCCGAACCCAGTGAACCCCAAAAGCAATAGAATGTAGGACAGCCGCCAGACTAAGATTTACCCCCAAATACGCTGCTTGACATCTGGCGGGAGCTAGTTCCGAGTGGCTTGTGTGGCAGGCGGGGGTCTACGTGCTCTGAGGGAGCGGTTTAGCATGCATGAGTGGGCCCCACCGACCCGGAGTGAATTTCGTGGTTTTGGGGCGACGGTCGGGAGGGCTCAACCGAGGCCCAGCGATGGCTCACCGCATTGGGACGGGTGAGCCCTGCCTGCCGATGGAGGAGCAGCGTGGTTGGAGCCCTGGCCAGGAGGACCCGAGTTGCCTGCAGTGGGATAGTTCACGGAGTCGGCGTACCGGCCCTACTGGCCGTCAGCCCCTGCTAATCAGAGGACAGAGGGCGGTATCTGGCCGAGAGGACCCATGAAGCCTCCGATAGGGCACAATACCCCTCCGACGGACGGATGGGTCCTATCGGCTAGGCAGATAAAAAGAGTTTGGGACGCCCGACAAGGAGGCTCTCGCAACATCCAACGGGAGATCGAGACTCACGGCATCGAATGGATGAGCGTCGCATGCGGACGGCAAGCATAGGAGCTCACCGGGAGACCAGCGTCAACGTCATGACATGAGACCAAGGCTACGCTGCCAGACGGATAGTCTCGCCGACGAGTAGGGAGAAGAGAAACCCGGATCTGGGGGGGCTCTGGCAGCATCCGATGAGAGATTGTAAGACTTAGGACATCGGACGGCTAAGCCTCGCCAGGCGGGGAAAAGGTTTGAGGATAGCAGAGACAGTTCAATGGTGTTCGGGCGGCGGATGAGGACCGCAGCGACGGCTAGGCCTCGCCGCCCGTCGGACGGAAAAAATAGATGGGTGACTGAGACTGACGCCGACGCCCACGGAGGCCAATACTCACTGAGTCTAACGGGTTAGTCTCGCCTGCCAAGTGGGAAGCGGTAAATCGTCCCGCTGTGAGGCTCACGCCGACGCCCAACGGGGCACAATACCCGCTGTGTTGGACGGGTAAACGCCGCCAGCGTGGGACTAGAAAAGGTAAGGATGCCTGGCCGGGAGCTCGCGCGGCGTCCGATGGGAGATCAAGACTCACTGCGCCGGACAGGTGAAGACGGAAAGGTAAAGTTTTGGTCGGGATGTTTAGCCGACATCCCACTGGCGGGCGTGCCCGCCTGTTTGATGGGTTAGCTTGACGAGGGAGGAAAAGGTGAGGTTGTCCAGCCGGGAGGTTTTGCGGCGTCCGACGTGAGATCAATACTCGAAAGTCGGATGGTTGAACCTCGCCGGTAGTGGACTGAAAGCTTAAGATTGCCTGAACGGCCGGGCACGTAGCGCTCGACGGAGTTCGATATCGTGGTGCGAGCAGGCGGAAAGGATGAGTTTGTCTGGCTGGGAGGCTCTCGCCGACGTCCGGACGGTGGCTTCAACAATTGCCCGTGCGGACGGGTAAGCTTTGCCGAGCATGGGACTTTGAAAGGTAAGATTGTCTGGCTGGGAGGTTCTCGCCGACGTCCGACGGTGGCTTCAGCAATCGCCATGTCGGACGGGTAAACCTTGCCGAGCTCAGGACTTGGAAAAGTGAGATTGTCTGGCTGGGAGGCTCTCGCCGACGTCTGACTGTGGTTTCAGAACCGCCGTGTCGGACGGGTAAGCCTTGTCGAGCGTGGACTTGAAAAGATAAGATTGTCTGGCCGAGTGCTCGCCGCGTCCGCCGAGATCGGGCTCGCCGAGTCGGACGGGTTTAGACAGAAAGGCAAAGTTTAGAGGGTCGGAAGGCCTCCCAGTCAACGGCAGCGTGGTTGGGTATTTTGCCGGCCGCAGGATGGAAAAGGAAAGTTGTCTGTCCCGGAGGCTCTCGCCGACGTCCGACTGGTTTCAGAATCGCCGTGTCGGACGGGTAAGCCTGGTCGAGCAGTAGGTTTGAAAAGGTAAGGCTGTTTGTCCCGGAGGCTCTCGCCAACGTCCGACTGGTTTCAGAATCGCCGTGTCGGACGGGTAAGCCTCGTTGAGCAACAGGTTTGAAAGGTAAGGTTGTCTGGCCGGGGAGCTCGCGCCGGCGTCCAACGGGAGATCAAGACTCGCTGTGTTGGACAGGTAAAGACAGAAAACAAGCTGTGTGGCCAGGAGGCTCTCGCCAACATCCGACCGGAGGAAAATACTCGCGGTCTGGATGGGTAAGCCTCGCCGGCCGTGGGGTGGAAGAGGTAAGGTCGCCTGGCCGGGGTGCTCGCACCGGCGTCCGATGGGAGATTAAGACTCACTGTCGGACAGGTAAAGACGGAAAGGTAAAGTTGGGTAGCCGGGAGGCACTCGCCGTCACCTGACTGGAGATGGAAGCTCGCAGCCTGGATGGGTGAGACTCTCCGGCCGCAGGGTTGAAAAGGCAAGTTTTTTGGCTGGGAGGCTCTGGCCAGAAGAGGTGGTTCATGCGGTGTCAGAAGGGAGCCTCGCCAAGCGTGTGATTTGGACAGGTAAGAAAAGCCAGGAAAGCTCGCACCGGGTTTATGAAACGAGAGTTTGGTGGGCTGATTTGATGTGGAACTGGTCCGTTCGGATGTAGCTTTGAAAAGCTTCTGAAGACCATCTACCTAAGGTTTGGATTTGGTGTTTAGTGAGGCCTTTTTGGGCCGCTGACGTCGCTGCCCCGATGCGAAAGGAGTGGCTGGAAAAATTTGCTGCCGAGATACCTGCTGATAGCAGGACGGACTTGAGCTGTTTTTGAAACCAGGTACGACTGACTGGTTTTCCGGCGTGGTCTAAGAATAAGGGTTCGAGGGGGGATTTGGCCTGGGAAATCCTGAGGTGGAGGTACTCACGGACGGCTTGGTAAGGTTGGATAGGTGAAGAGAGATTGAAAATGTAAACAAAATGACCTTTCTTGACTTGGTCTGTTTTGCTTTGTTTGATCAAAAAGGAGATGGTTTCGCTATCGAGGACGGTTAGATCTGAGATGGTGGGGTTGATGGCTGGGTCGAATTTAGAGGAGGTAGTTAGTTCGGCGCATCTTAAAACCCCAAAGAAGGCTAAAATAAACATGGTGTCGAGCGTACGGGCGGTACTGGGGGGCTGGTAACACGTGCGGAGGGCGTGGATGCACTTGGTGAGGATGTCTAGAGTAATGGGTAGTCTGGAGTCGGGACGAATAGGTCGGGATCGCTGGATTCCTCTTATCAACAACGCGGTTTGGGAATTGTTAATTTCGCGACGGAGCTGCATAATAGTTTGTGGAAAAATTGGATACCGCTTATGTAGCTCTTGATGGAGCTGACTTGGAGGCTTTTAATGCTGTTGAGGAAAGAAATAAAAGAGGTTATTGAGAGTAAGGAAAATTCAGGGAATGGTATGTTATAAGAGAGATGGAATGACTTAAAGCATTTCCATGCTGTCAGGTATGTTTGGAGTGTTCTGGGGGAGACAGCCTGGAGGATGGTGTCGAGCGACTTGTCGAGGAGGGGTTTTAGTGGGTGGTTTATGGAAATATTAGTTCTGAATATGGAGGTACTGGGGTTGGGACTTCGTCCGCCTCTGGAGCCAACCTCCTGAATTTCTGAAACAGAAAGCGAGACAGTGAGTCAGCGATTTGGTTTTCTGAACCTGCGACATGTCTTGCAACTATTACGAATTGGTCGCATGCCGCGATCCATTTCAATCGTCTTAGGAAAGGCGAGAGAGCGGGAGAATGGGAACGGCCTTTGTTGACACATTGAACGACTGCTTCGTTGTCACAGTGCACTAAGATACATTTTGAGGACCATTCGTTCCCCCATAAGAAGGCTGCTACCACGAGGGGGTAAAGTTCGGCGAGAGCTGAGGATTGTGGCAAATCCTGTAGCTGAGCGGGCCATGGGGACGCGAACCAGCGACCTTGGTAAAAACCTCCGAAACCGATTGAAGGAGCCGCGTCTGTGAATAGATTGATGTCAATAGGTGACGAAATGAGGTTGTTATAGAAGAGGGAAAGGCCGTTCCACTGTTTAAGGAACAAGGTCCATAACCTGAGTTCGTCGCGGCATTCTTGGGATAGAGAAATTAGGTCCTCGAGCGCGTGGGCGGATGAAGCGAGTATGAGGAGATGCGAGACAAAGGGACGACCCTGGGGGATGATGCTCATAGCGAAATTTAAATGCCCAAGCAGTGACAGAAGTTCGCGTTTGCAACAGCAACGTCTGTTGACGAGCTTAGTGGCGATGAGGATTATTCTATCGATTTTCTCTTTCGGCAGCGAAACCTGGAATTTAACTGAGTCTAGATTAATACCAAGGAATTCGATGGATGTAGTTGGACCCAGGGTTTTCTCCTGGGCAATGGGGATCCCTAGCTCGGAAAAAACTTTTTGGACTGTGAGTATGTGGGCGGCTGGGATGGCATTGGGGGGCGAAATTATTAGGAAATCGTCTAAAAGGTGGATGAGCTGGGGAATAGCGTAATTGTTGGATAGAATCCAGCAAACGGCTTCTGAAAGCATGTCGAAAATTTTTGGGCTACTTTTGCAACCGAAGGTTAGGCGGACGGCAAAGTAAAATTTTCCTGCCCATTGTATCCCGAATAAATGCCATGAATCTGGATGGATAGGCATCACTTTGAACGCGGAAGTGATGTCTACCTTTGCGAGCCAGGCTCCTCGACCCGCAATTTTTATTAACTCGACTGCCTGTTCTATGTCGTGGTATCTAAGGGAAAATTCGTCGAGGGGAATCAGGCTGTTAATACTGGGGACTGTAGAATTGTGGGGAGAAGACAAGTCGATGATTAGCCGTTTTTTGCCTGAAAATTTTCCTGTGGCTATACCGATGGGGCTGACGCGAAAAACTTTGAAGGGAGGTTCGTTGAAAGGTCCGATCATGAAGCCTGATTTGACTTCTTTCCCGATGAGATCGTTTACGACGTCGGGCTCGGCGTGGGCTGATTGGAGATTGTTACAAATGTGATTTTGGGAAAGTGCGCATACGACACCGGGGTCAAAACCGTAACTCAAGCCGGACAGGAGATATTCATGAACTCTCTATCTGGATGATGGGTGAGCTCGGTGGCCAGACGAGAAATATTCACGGGAGTCGATAGGTAATTTCTGTATTTTTTATTTGCAGCTTTGGACACTGGGCATGTGACGCGAGCATGGGCTCCGCCGCAGAAACTGCAGATATGGAGGTAGCGGCATCGGTGTCTAATGCACCTCCGGTTGTTGAAAGAAAAGCATGGCTGCCTGCTGTCCGCTGCGTATGGAGCTGGTGGTTCGTAGTCTGGGTACGCGACGGTTGCTGGTCTCGGGACGTAGCTGGTGGATTTCGCGGAGGTGGGTTCTGGGTACTGAGCTGCTGAGGGATTGATCCGTGGGCAGTTTGCGGTGGTGTGGGCGATTGATCGGCACACGGCACATGCGATGTTCTTGCAGCCTAAGAACACCCTGCTGTGGAGATCTAGGTCGAGTGCGCCCCAGTAAGGGCATTGATTCCACTGTGCGACTCGCACCGCGCATTTCGCGGAGAACAATTTGTGGTACGTAAAGAAATGCCCTCCTCCATAGGACAACGCGAGTTCGGCTATGACTGCCAGATAGTCGTTGAGCTCGCGTCGCCTGTGAGGGAAGACTGAGCATATGATTTCCGTGAATCGACTGAACGCTATGCAAAATTCAGGAAACGAAAGTATGCGAGATGACAGGGGGTTGGGGTTTTTCAACGTGACTGAGAAATCCCCGCAATCAATCTGACGGTTTGAGTCTGCCGTGGGTAAGAGGGAAAGGAGTGAGGAGAGATCGACATCTGCACCTGCTAAAATCTGTGCTCGGATGTTGTGAGCTGCTTGCGGGGGTTCTGTGGCGATGGCGTTTGCTGGGACGGGCATTGGTGTAGCGGTGAAGAGCGAGTACTGCGATTTTGTTTGGAGGAGAGTATTGTAAGCGGCCGGAGGCGCTATATTTTGCGGCCCGGTGTCTACGTGGGTTATCGGCCCTGAGCTAAGAGGGGTAGACTGAGGGATTGGGTTGGGAGGCCACTGCGGCCATGTGCTGGCTTGTGCTACGGGCCCTGGGCCGGGTTGTGGGGCTACGTAAGCCGGCCGCTGCGGCCAAGCGTTTACTTGAGCTGCGGGCTCTGGACAAAAGGGGGTGGGCTGTTGAGCCGGAACTGGAGGTGGAGGTGGCCAGAAGCCCGTTTGAGTTATGGGCATTGCTGGCTGGAAAGCCGTGCCGTACGGCTGAGCTACATCCGGACCCTTTGCGGGCCTTGCATCTGTGAAATCGGGGGCGCGGCTTTGGCTTGCCGACGGCCTCGTGCCGCTATCCGGAGCCCTTCGGGAGCTGGTGTTCGAGCGAGAGGAGGAATGAGGAGTCCAGCGGGGTGAGGCCGTATGTTTGCTCTTTCGTGTAGCCTTCGTGGTAGTTTTCGTAGAACGGGTAGTTGGCTTGAGATTCTTGTATAACTCATATAACTCCGCTTTAGTCGATTTACGAGGAGCCTGGATGTCCGAGTTGGCTAATGCTTGCCTCAGACTCGCCACGGTCCACTTCTCGATAGGCGGAAACGCGGGCCTGGCGGACCGGTATGAAGACGCCGGTGAATCCGCTTGTGTTCTCGCCGGAGAAGGCGAACCGATGCCTGGGCGTTTTAGAGGACGCGATGTAGCTCGGCGAGTTGCGGGCCGACCGCGAGCAGAAGCCTGGGGCTCGATTGCGAGGCTGCGCGAGGACTTGGAGATGATTGGCTGCGGGGATGCTACCGGGGAGATGGATTCATCCCCTGACGAGGAGGTATCGACACGCGACATTGTGGAGACGAGCGGACCAAATGCTGCTTAACCGTCGACTAGATGGAGGTAAGACAGCTGTATTTATGTCCAAGGCTGATTACCTAGATTGTGTACCACCTGTGCTAATTAGCCTGAGTATCTGACGTGCTCCTCCCGAACTTAGTTTAAAAACTACGTTTCTAAACTTCATTTACAGTAAAAATATAGTACAGATCACAGCGTGCCCACCTTATTAGTTGAATAAAAACCCAAAATGTCGTTTTTTGTTATTATATTGAACTGAAAGCCATCTTATGCACAGTGTTGCAAAGATTAAATTTCATGTAAATCATCCATGCTAACACACACGTCTTCTATTTTTATTTTTTTAGACATTTCACTCTCTATAGATATATTTTTCTATGTACTGTATTTTTAGATATATTCGAGTTTCGAAGTTTCTCGCTCAAGTTCACATGAGACCTAAAGCGCATCCTGTTTGCTTAAAAGCGCAACGTTTCGTTGTTATTCTGAGTGCACACAACAAACGTAGAGTCTTTACAGATTCGAAAGATGTATTAGGCTACTATTATCTGTATGACCAAAATGACGGAGATTTTAAGATCAAGTGAGCGCACCGGAGCCTGTCCTGCAGCAAACGCTTCCACACAAACACTTCAATAGCGCACATTTCTCTAGGTTAACATCATATTGAGGCCATGTAAAGTTGTTACATACATCTTTCAGATGAAAAGCCATATTTGAGGTTGATGAATGATAGGTGAGCGTTTGGATGTCCTGCCCGATTGTATTACCACATAGACCAGCCGCTAACAATCTGTCCATCACGGACTGCGAGCCTCTAGTTCAAGACTCGCTCGCCCCCTACAGTGCAATTCGCCAGGTATACATCCGCCGCTAAAATATCAGGGTGAAAGTCATCATAGCTTGCGTAGTATAGACCCAGCTCCCAACCCAACTTTGAGAATAGATTAACGGCGATATTTTTTTTATCGCCCGATAAGAGTCTCACGTTAACGCAGCACGTTAACGCCGATAACGGCCCACCACTAATTTAAAGATATCTGCAATTGATTTGTAGATATCTCTAACTCATTTGAAGATATCTCTAATTGAATTACGACTAGTCGAATTGTAATTGGAGATATCTCTAATTGTATTTTGACTAGGCGAATCATATTTAAAGATATCTTCAATTGGAATTACAACTAGTCAAAACTCATTTGAGATATAAAGATATATAATTTTACTTAAGTACAAGTAAAAGTACCAGTCTAAAAATATACTCAAGTAAAAGTAAAAAGTAGCTCATTTAAAATTTACTCAGAGTAAAAATTACTTAGTTACATTTTAACAATGGGTGGGAGGAAAAAATGGGATAGACCAAAGGTGTCAAACTCAGTACCTGGAGGGCCACAGCCCTACACAGTGTAGATATAACCCTAATTAAACAGATCTGATACAGCTAAACTAATCATTTAGGCTTATTTGAAAACTACATGGTAAGTGTGTTGGAGCAGGGTTGGAACTAAACTCTGCAGGGCTGCGGCCCTCCAGGAACTGAGTTTGACACCCCTGGGATATGGGCCTATAAATCTCAAACTAGGTGTTTTTAATTAAAGGAATCGGTTAATTAGAATAATAAGACATTTGAGCTGTTACCAGGCAAATTAAATCAGTATCAACAAAATTGATCTTTGCAATGCAGAGGAAACGCAGAAGCTTCATCTGAAGATGTAGATGTATTTACACTGATATTGAATGCATTTAGCCTGCAGTTACAAATGCAGAAATAATGTTTTGATAAATAAGACATAAAATGTGACCCTGAACCACAAAACCATAAGGGTCCATTTTCCTGAATTGCGATTTATACATCATCTGAAAGCTGAATAAATCATCTTTCCATTGATGTATGGTTTGTTATGATCGGACAATATTTGTAAATCTGGAATCTGAGGGTGCAAAAAAATCAAAATATTTAGAAAATCTCCTTTAAAGTTGTTCAAATTAAGCTCTTAGTTTTGATATATTTACAGTAGGAAATTTACAAAATATATTAATGGAACATGATCTTAACTTAATATGCTAATGTATTGTTGGCTATTGCTACAAATATACCCCAGCGACTTAAGACTGCTTTTGTGCTCCATGCCAGGGTCACAAATGTTAAATAGTCATTTGAAATTAAAAAATAAATAAATCAAAAGATACTTTAAATGTTAAATTAGAACCACCAGTAGGTGTCAGCAAGTCACTGATAAGTGAATCATTGCGATTGAACAGAATCATTTAAACGGTTAATTCAAGGAATGAAATACCGTCATTTCTCAGTGTCAGAGACGCAAATCTGTGTATGGTGGCTGTATTTGGAGTTATTTTTGTTGTCGAAATAGAGCAAAAACAGGCAATATGGTGACTAAAACGTAAGTCTCTTAATTAACTTCTTGTTTTTTGAACTGTTGTAAAAATAAAAACTACAGGCGTATGTAATCATGGTGATTTTTTGAGAAAAACGACATTCTTCATGTGATGTTGACTTACTATATTAAATTATATAAATATATACATTTTCTGCTTCTATATCTTCAATTTTGTGATCATTCTAAACGCATTTTAACAGACTGAATCACGCAGTGAAAGAAAGCACTCCAAATGCACGCGGATTAGTCTAATCTACTAACGTTACTAGTTCCCCTCCGGGAACATCGAGCTGCGTCGAAACGCTAGGGGAACGCCATCAGCGTTGTCCAGCTCTGAATCATATGTGTAATCAGTCAAAATTGACGGCCAGACGTCAGGTGCGGTGACGTCATGACCAGGATGCTTAAAAGCACGTGATGTGCAGCCGGCGCCAGCTTTTTGTCATTCAGCAAAGCTCTCTGTGTGTGTCAGTCGAATGTGTTCTGTGAGTCTGTTACTATCAAGATAGGAAATAAGAAAGTTTATTCTTAAAAAGATAGGCAAAGAAAGACTAGAAGCAGACATATCAAAGGCCAATGAGGGCAGTAGATCACGTTACAGACTGTGTGTTCCTCTCTGACTGGAGGCGAAAACTCTCTTTGAGGAGGGAGTTTTTCACCTGCGTCCTCGCAGCACCTGCCACGCTGCCGCTGAGGCGGAGCAGTGGCTGTGCTCGCAGATGGATTAGATGGAAAGATTAAGACGGGTGATCCCCTATCTTCCTTTCCCATCAGATCCAGCGTCCCCGCCGGCACGCCCGAGGAGTGTGTCCGCGCCTATGATCTCCCAGTCCCGCTGCTGCTGAGGCACATGTGAGTGAGATCACGGGATCGCACATAGATCTGGAGGACGGGTTGGAGACGGGTTCGCCTATTTCCACCTGTATTCCCCAGGTCTAGCGCTCTCGGGATACACACAGTTTTTGCGATGATCTGGCTGGAGGCGAAAACTCTTTGAGGAGGGAGTTTTCACCTGCGCTCAGCGCAGATGGATTAGATGGGAAGATTAAGACGGGTGATCCCTATCTTCTTTTCCCATCAGATCCAGCGTCCGCTGCAATGCATTGTGCTCCCGCCGGCACGCTCCGAGGAGTGTGTCCGCGCCTATGATCTCGCGGTCCCGCTGCTGCTGAGGCACCGGCAGTGAGATCACGGGCGCATAGATCTGGCAGACGGGTTGGAGACGGGTTCGCCTATTTCCACCTGTATTCCCCAGGTCTAGCGCTCTCCGGGCGGAAGCCTAAGCTGTAGTTCTTCCCCTTGAGTGAGAGTGCGCTAATCTGCAGCAGTTTCTCTCCAAGAAGATTTATTTGTTTTGTTCGAAGGGCTCGCACGTTGCCAAGGCAACGCGCGCATTATGGTGATCCTCGGTTCATTTATGCACTTTCAGACCGTGTTTACTTGTCTGGGTGTTCGACTGCATTTAATTTTGAATAATTAAATATGCATTTTATCCGACTATGAAAGTTATATATATATTTATACATATATATATATATATTGTAGAGGAATATATACAATTATATATTGTATATGACCTACAAGAGCCTCTTGGGATACTTCTCAAGTGAGAGCACAATGTTTACCTCTCTTCCTCCAAGGAGGTTGAGGTGGTCAGCTTGGGCTGCTGGGTGGAGCAGCCCCAATTGTGTTCCAGCTCCTTATTCGGGGAATGTCACTTCTCGTACTCGCCAGAATCGGAGTCAGAGTGACGCGCCCGGGCCGAAGACGGATCTGCGGATCGATAGTCTTCGGCCAGAATGCCCTGATGCCATGGTCCAGGGCCTTGAGGGCCGGCTCCTCTGGGGAAGAGCGGTGTACACCGCATTACACGGTGCCCGTCTCTCCTCAGTGCCCTCAGGAGATCAGTCTGCTAACCCTGCCAGTGTTCTAGGGCACAGCGGTCTCCAGCGAGCGCTTCTCTCAGTCTCTTCCGCCCAGAAATGTAGCGGAGATGGGAGGCTCGCCACCCCTTCGGGGGTCTCTAGAGCAGCTAGATCGGCCGCCCCTGCCGGGTCCTCCGCTCCAGGGCACCGAGCTAGCCGCTCTAAGGCCAGTCTCAAGAGACTGGTTCCTTAGTAAATCACCTGGCGGTGTGGGAGCCCTTGCCAAGCGTGTCTTATTGGGATCTGCCTGAGCAGACTCTGGTTCCTAGTCTTCCTTAGAGATGACGTAGGCCTGAGGACCGTCATTTCCAATAGGAGGCTTCTGAAGCAGTCCTGATGCCAAAGCCCAGGACTGGTGAGGGCAGGCCCCTCTGGGGAAGAGCGGTGTACACCGCATTACACGGTGCCCGTCTCTCCTCAGTGCCCTCAGGAGATCAGTCTGCTAACCCTGCCAGTGTTCCAGGGCGCAGCGGTCTCCAGCGAGCGTTTCTCTCAGTCTCTTCCGCCCAGAAATGTAGCGGAGCTGAGAGGCTCGCCACCCCTTCGGGGGTCTCTAGAGCAGCTAGATCGGCCGTCCCCTGCCGGCCTCCGTTCCAGGGCACCGAGCTAGCCGCTCTAAGTACACCAGAGGCCAGTCTCGAGAGGCTGGTTCCCTTAGTAGGCCACCCGGCGGCTTGGGAGCCCCTGCCAAGCGTGTCTCATTGGGATCTGCCTGAGCAGACTCTGGTTCCTAGTCTTCCTTAGAGATGACGTGGGTCTGAGGACTGTCATTTCCAATAGAAGGCTTCTGAGGCAGTCCTGAGGCCAAGGCCCAGGACTGGTGAGGGCAGGCCCTCTGGGAAGAGCGGTGTACACCGCATTACACGGTGCCGTCTCTCCTCAGTGCCCTCAGGAGATCAGTCTGCTAACCCTGCCAGTGTTCCAGGCGCAGCGGTCTCCAGCGAGCATTTCTCTCAGTCTCTTCCGCCCAGAAATGTAGCGGAGCTGGAAGCTCGCCACCCCTTCGGGGTCTCTAGAGCAGCTAGATCGGCCGTCCCCTGCCGGTCCTCCGCTCCAGGGCACCGAGCTAGCCGCTCTAAGTACACGGGTCTGAGGACCGCTGCTTCCTTAGGAGACTTCTAAGGCAGTCCTGATGCTACATTCCAGGACTTATGAGGGCAGGCCCTCTGGGGAAGAGCGGTTTACACCGCATTACACGGTGCCCGCTCTCCTCAGTGCCCTCAGGAGATCAGTCTGCTAACCCTGCCAGTGTTCCAGGGCGCAGCGGTCTCCAGCGAGCGTTCTCTCAGTCTCTTCCGCCCAGAAATGTAACGGAGCTGGGAGGCTCGCCACTCTTCGGGGTCTCTAGAGCAGCTAGATCGGCCGTCCCCTGCCGGTCCTCCGCTCCAGGGCACCGAGCTAGCCGCTCTAAGTACACCAGAGGCCAGTCTCAAGAGACTGGTTCCCTTAGTAAGTCATCTGGCGGTGTGGGAGCCCTTGCCAAGCGTGTCTTATTGGGTCCTGCCTGAGCAGACTCTGGTTCCTTAGTCTTCCTAGAGATGACGCGGGTCTGAGGACCGTCGTTTCCAATAGGAGACTTCTAAGGCAGTCCTGATGCTACATCCCAGGACTTATGAGGGCAGGCCTCTGGGAAGAGCGGTTTACACCGCATTACACGGTGCCGCCTCTCCTCAGTGCCCTCAGGAGATCAGTCTGCTAACCCTGCCAGTGTTCCAGGGCGCAGCGGTTTCCAGCGCTTCTCTCAGTCTCTTCCGCCCAGAAATGTAGCGGAGCTGGGAGGCTCGCCACCCTTCGGGGTCCCTAGAGCAGCTAGATCGGCCGTCCCTGCCGGTCCTCTGCTCCAGGACACCGAGCTAGCCGCTCTAAGTACACCAGAGACCAGTCTCGAGACTGGTTCCCTTAGTAAATCACCTGGCGGTGGGAGCCCTTGCCAAGCGTGTCTTATTGGGATCTGCCTGAGCAGACTCTGGTTCCTAGTCTTCCTTAGAGATGACGTAGGCCTGAGGACCGTCATTTCCAATAGGAGGCTTCTGAAGCAGTCCTGATGCCAAAGCCCAGGACTGGTGAGGGCAGGCCCCTCTGGGAAGAGCGGTGTACACCGCATTACACGGTGCCCGCCTCTCCTCAGTGCCCTCAGGAGATCAGTCTGCTAACCCTGCCAGTGTTCCAGGCGCAGCGGTTTCCAGCGCTTCTCTCAGTCTCTTCCGCCCAGAAATGTAGCGGAGCTGGGAGGCTCGCCACCTTCGGGGTCCCTAGAGCAGCTAGATCGGCCGTCCCCTGCCGGTCCTCTGCTCCAGGGCACCGAGCTAGCCGCTCTAAGTACACCAGAGACCAGTCTCGAGAGACTGGTTCCCTTAGTAGACTATTCGGCAGCGTGGAACTGCTGCCAAATGTGTCTCGATGGGTCACGCACACTGTAGACAAGGCTATGTGGCGCTCTGCCGCAGCCTTTCTACGGGCGAGCAGGCTCTGGTAATGGAACAAGAAGTGAGCACTCTCCTGAGGGAGGAGACCATCGAGGTGGTCCCTGCTCTAGACATAGAGTCCAGGTTCTACAGCCGTACTTCTTGTTCCGGGGAAAGGGGTTGCGTCCGTCTTAGATCTAAGCTAACTGAACCGCTCAGTCACACGACTGAAGTTCAGAAAGCTCTCTTCAAGCACGTGTCTCTCACCAGATCCGAGGACTGGTGGTCACGAGCGATCTAAAGATGCATACTCCTTCCCCATCACAGGAAGTTCCTGAAATGTGCTTTGGGGCAAAGCGTATTAATATCGGGTTCTTCCCTTCGTAAAGGAGCAGCCATCCTGTCGAGGCAGACATCCAGCTCCGCTAAGGGGCTGGATGCTATGGTACAATCGTGGCTGAGGCTTCGTCTGTACGCCTCCCGATCGCTCAGCTCCTGGGAGTTCTAGAGAGTGCGCATGGACGGGTCCTTCTATTGAAAAACCCTGTTCTGGCCGGGCCGAGTATAGTCTCTGACCCGATTTCTCCTCGACGGCTCTCCATGGGGATTCCCGCCAGGAGGGATCTCCTCTCACTGGCAGCGGGCATGATCTTTCACCCCGCCGGAGTTGTGGAAACTATGGGTGTGGCTCCCGAGGGGCACAACTCATAGCCTCTGGTCTCTCAACTGAGGTTGCTGAGACCATCCTCCAATCTAGAGCTCCCTCAATAAGGAAACTGTACGCCTGAAGTTGAGACTCCGGGTGCGGAGACCGCCAGCTTGATCCAGTTAACTGCCTGCTGAGACAGTGCTGGAGCTCTCGCAGGCCCGTTTCTCCGCAGAGTTAGCCCACTCCACCCTGAAGGTCTACGTGGCGGCTATAGCACCTACCACGCCCCTCTTGGTGGCCTTTCAATAGGCAAACTCTCTTATACGTTTCCTCCGGTGGAGGCCAGGGTGCTTATGCTAAGTAGTGGATCTGGATGCTCTCCTATGACCTCGAGTCCTCTGATCTCCCTCGCCTTTGGGAATCAAGGCTCACTCTACTTAAGGTATGGCGGCCTCCAAGGCCTTCTGGCAGGTATACCTGTGCAGGACATCTGTGACGCTGGTGGGTGGTCTCGCCCTAACTTTCCAGGTTCTACGACCTGGCTCTGCGAGCCACACCCTGGCTTGTCTTTTCCCTTGCCATAGCTGTGCATTCCACACACTAAGCAGGATTTGCAAGCATGGCGGCGTGGATATCTCGTTCCCTAGCTGCCGACGCAGCTCGATGTTCCCGGAGGGGAACGTCCCAGGTTACGTATGTAACCCTGGTTCCCGAGGGAACGAGACGCTGCATCGCAGGGCCATACTCCGCATCCCTACTAGAGCTATGCTTCATTCCTGAAGCTGGCACCGCTGCACATCACGTGCTTTTAAGCATCCTGGTCATGACGTCACCGCACCTGACGCCTGGCCGTCAATTTTGACTGATTACACATATGATTCAGAGCTGGACAACGCTGATGGCGTTCTAGCGTTCGACGCAGCTCGCCTTCCCTCGGGAACCAGGGTTACATACGTAACCTGGGACGATTTCACGGCACACTGATTAGTGTTTTGTTTGGTTTTGGGCAAAATACTGATAATGTCAAATCTCACATCGTTAAAACAACAATTACTATATTATCGCAGACGATATTGCACACCCTGCACCACTGTCTTTTTGGCTCATTTGTGCAAAACCTTTTGTTAAACTGTTAAAGCTTAATTTAAACCACCAATGCAACGATGCAAGTATTTACCTTACGTTACCTCTATCTTACATGCTTGTGAAGGGCAATGTCGAGATTTTATAAGCTGCTAGTTCGGTCTCCCGAGGCAAACACAGCTTACACTGCATAATAGAGCATGAAGTTCAACTTCAGCAGAGTACGACGGGTTTGGTTTTCAGCTGGGTCTGCATCATTAACACATGTCATGTACGTCTGCATCTTTCTTGTGATTTTAGCGCCAGTTTCTTCTTCTGCCCATTATTTACTGCAGTTGTTTCCACGGAGCGATTTTTTACTCAGTAATTAATGCATTTTAAAATGTAGCGAAGTACAATACTTCACACAAAATATACTTAAGTAAAAGTAAAATTACAGATTAAAAAAATTACTTAAAAAAGTGCAAGTACACAAAAAAGCTACTCAATTACAGTAACGCGAGTAAATGTAATTTGTTACTTTCCACCTCTGCGTAATTGCTTTGTAGATATCTGGAATGTGTATTATGACTAGTCGTAATTTCTTTGTAGATATCTTCAATGCATTTTATGACTAGTCATAAACACATTTGTAGATATCTTGATTCCAATTACGACTAGTCATAATTGTAATATAGATATCTGGAATTAAAATTGTGACTAACCGAAATTATATTTATGGATAATCAAAAAAAGTTTTAAATGTTAAAAGGGCTTGCCATATGCCATAGAAAAGGCATTATTCATATCTCATATCACACGTCAGTTTTTATGTAAATTTCTCACGTACGCCGCCGTCACATCAAACAACGTTTCCAGAGTTGTCATCTTTCAGTTTGGAATGCGCACGATTCGGGATGAAGTCTGGAAAAAATCTAAGGATGCTAGAGTCTGCAAAGAGCTTCACATCAGCTTCAAGGAAGATTTTTCCAAGGAGGACAGACTCGCCCGTGCTAAACTGTGGCCGTTGGTGCAGGGGGCCCGAAGGAGGGGAAGCGTGTGTACCTGAAGGAGGGCTATGCGCTGATTGACAACAAGAGAGTGGACCCAGATTGACTTTTATTTTCGCACTATAGTTATTGTTCTTAAGGTATGTTGGTACCTGTATTTTTTACAGGGTTATTGCAATTTATCTCAAAGTTTTGTGGCTAGTAAAGTTTCTCATTCCTGCGCATCTTTCCTGTTAACTTTACTGCTATATAGACTCTTTATTGTATGCTATCCTTGTTATCGTTAAATGTAAGGGGACTGAAAAATAACGTTAAACGTAAGGCAACATTTCTTTATTGTAAGGAACAGAAGGTGAATTGTTTTTTTGGTGCAAGAAACACATTCTGAATGTGAGGACTCACGTTTTTGGAAACTTCAGTGGGGGGACTCTGCCTACTTCAGCCATGGGACATCTCATTCAGCTGGGGTTATGATTTTGTTTTATAGGTTTCAAGGCTCAATTGTTGACCATAAAAGTGATACAAATGGTCATTGGTTAATGGGGACTGTGGTCTGTGGAGATTGACGGGGTTAAATTAATCTTGGTATGTGTATATGGTTACAATAGTAGAGCCCTAAACATGCTGATTTATGTGTTAAGATTAACCAATGGAAGGTGATATATTCAAGGGATGAAGTTATTATAGGGGGGGATTTTAATTTTGTCCCAGACAACTCAGTTGACCGACTTCCCACTAGAGGGCACCATCACACTTTTGATGACATTTTCAATAGCCTGGTTTCAAATACAAATTTGATTGACTGCTGGAGGTTAAAGAATTCAGATATTAGACAATACACATGGTTCAATGCATCTAGCAATGGGCAGTGCTCCAGGTTGGACTACTGGCTTATTCCATTTAACTGGTTTGATAATATCGCTAAATGTGAAATCTCTACAGCTCCCCTAACAGACCATTGCTCAGTAACTCTGATCCTTACCATAAATAATATCAAGCGACCTCAAAACACAATTTGGAAATTAAATAGTAACCTTTTGAGTAACAATCTGTGAAGAAGTAAAAAATCTCATTGTTGAGGTGACATCTTTAGATTCTTCACAATTAAATAAATGGGAGTGGTTTAAATTCAAAGTTAAAGAAGCAGCAATTAAAATCGGAAAATATTATTCTAAGCAAATGCGGCTTAAACAAAGGGAAATTGTTGCTAGTATTAACATTCTATGCTCTAAGCTATGTTGTCTAGTGAGGAAAAAAGCTAAATTAGAAAATCTCAAAAATCAACTAGACAATTTATTCTTAGATAAAGCTCGGGGTGCATTTGTTCGCTCTAGGGCTCGCTGGATCGAGGAGGGTGAAACAATTCTTCTTACTTTTTTAATCTTGAGAAACAAAGGCAAACGAAAAATACAATTTCTAAACTAAATATAAATGGTGCAGTTACAGGAAAATTAGATCTAATTAACAAGGCAGTTAGAGATTTCTATAGTAATCTATATTGTTCAAGATACTCTGAGACTAGCTGTAAATCCTTGTTTCAGTCAATTCAAGGATGGATTGATTTAATTCAGGACGAATTTAAAAGTATTATGGAGGATGATTTAATAATTGAAGAGTTGGATAAAGCTATCATTCAAATGGCCAAAGGTAAATCACCTGGCTTAGACGGCTTAACTGTCGATTTTTATGTCTTCTTTTGGAAAGATATCCGTCAGCTTTTATTTGAAGCCCTTGGTGAATGTATCTTAAGACAAAATCTCTCTCCCACAATGAAGCGTGGTCTCATTACATTGATCCCAAAGGCTGATAAAGATCCACTTTCGATCGATAATTGGAGACCGATAACCCTTTTGTGTACGGATTACAAATTACTAGCTCTTGTATATGCCAATCGCCTGAACAGTGGCTTGACAAAGGTTATCAGTGAATGTCAATCTGCCTTTATAAAGAGAAGGAATATACATTTTCATTCAAGACTGATTATTGATATGTTAGATTACAGTCATCTGATAGATAAGGAGAGTCTAATATTATTCCTTGACTTTTATAAAGCGTTCGATTCGCTAGACTAGAGCACTGTTTTATTGTAGAAACATTAAAATGTATGGGTTTTGGAGACAAATTTTGTAACATTATCAAAATGTTTTATTCAGATATAACTAGTTCAGTGTCTTTGGGATCTGAAATCACTCCTAGCTTCAAGATGTCTAGAGGAATTCGCCAAGGATGTCCCATATCTCCAAAACTATTTATTTTAACTACCCATGCTCACTTTGGCTATTGTTAATGATTTAAATTTACAAGGCATTAAGATTTTTGAAAAGGAATTTAAAATTAGCCAATTTGCAGACAATACTGCAATTTTCTTAAAAGATAAGGGTATGGTTGACCCGGAAACTGCAGTCCTTACGTCAGACTTAAGAGGAGGATTCGCAAGCCTTCAAACTGACGTCATCAGAGCGAGAACGCCATTCCAGAGCGGAAGCGAATTTTCAGTTTTTGATTAAATATTATGACGGCAGACAATTTTTTTCCCGGTGTATTGACTTGCACGGTTTAATTATGAACCACAAAAGACTAGTAAGTAGGGTATTTTTTTATTTCATGATGACTTCATGACTACCACATACTGCCATATAGATATTTTAATATTTCAAATTGTTTTGTCCATCCATTTTCTTTAAGGCAATCATTATTTCAAGCTTTGAGTGGTTTAATCCAAGTCTTCTAAAAAAGACACGTTCGCTTTATATGATGAACAGATTTTAATATAGGCTTTTATTTACATAACCTACATATAAACATTGATTAACTACCATTACAAAAATCTCAATCTTAAACATTTGCTCATTCTGTGTATTTGTGTCTTTAAAATAGGGTAACTTTGTTGCAAAAGCTTACAGCAAAGAAGCTTGATTTCAAACTGAACTGAATTTACAAAAAAGACAAGTACACTGTCAGTAATAAATTCAAAAAACAAATTAGTTGAGGCATTCGAAATATAACAACACTAAATTTGTATAAGCAGTGATATAAGAGCCATGTTATTTATTTAGATAATGGAACATCAGATGGCTTTGATCTGTAATGTCTGTACAATGTAGTGATGCAGTTAGACAGAATAGATGTACAAATCATACAAATATCCCATTCTGAAACATTTCTATGGAGCTTATAATATGACAAAACTATTTGAATTTGAATTGTGTAAATTTGAATTATTGACAAGTGTCATTTAACAAAACTGAATATTGTGTCATTTAACATAGTTCTGAATTAGATTTGTTTTTAAACTTGATTAATGAACATTTGAAATCTAACACAATTAAAAAAATGTATGGCAATTTTTTAATAGATGTGGTGAAATGCAGTTATTGCCGGGGGTTTGCCGCTGTCTGGTTGATCACACCCCCTAAATAATTGTTTGTAATTGCGTCCTAGTTAGGGGAATGTATATAAAGGCGTGAGGCAAAGTAGAAGGGTGTTACGTCATACTCAGCTGATCGTACTATCGGCATTCAGCGTTTGGTTGCACGAGGGGTATGTATTGGCATTTTCCACCTAGATTGTCTGAGTTGTAGCCTAATAGTGCTTTTTAACTGTTTGTTGTTTGCAGTGGCGGCTGGTGAAATTTTTTTGAGGTGGGGCTGTGTTTTACCACAGCAAAATGTGGCACAGCAAACAATTTCACAAACAATTCTTCACAATAAATCAAACCATCAGGCTGATCTGGACCCAGCTCTTTTACCTTCAGTTTGTCTGCCAAATGTCTCCTCTCAAACGGACATTGGAGTAGATATTGTACAGAGTTAGGTTCGTGTCCGGAATTAATAACACCTGAGTCCGCCATTGTCACGTAATTGAAAATTGCGCCGCTACAGACCAAAAGACCAGCCTTGATTTTAGCAGCTTGGGGCGACAGAAAAATCGCCCATTTCAGTTAAGATTTGAGGACGCTGATTGGCTAAATTTTATGTCACATCTTGAATATATTTATATCTTGAATCAGGATTTGACTAAGTTCTACAAAGACCCGCCTCCTGTGGGCGATTTCTCGATCGCCCCTCGGCTGAAATTGAGACGTAGCCTACTGACAGGCAGAGAGGTCATATTGTGATGGTGAAAACATATTAGAAAATCTTCTGTGATAAATATATATCACATCATACAAATATACATTTAAATAATTTATATTATTATTTTGTGTGTGATTCAGGGAGGACGGCGCCCTAGCGCCCTCTATTGGCCAGCCGCCACTGGTTGTTTGCTACTTGTAATCCTTGTGAAGCTGGCATTTGTTCGGGCGCATGTTGCACACGTAATTTGGAAATCGCCGGTCCTCTGCTTCTTCTAGTTTTACGGCGGATCGCAGACTAACAAGTGCATTACCGCCACCTATCTCTAAAATGGACCATTGACACTCTACCTATCTCATAATTAACCTCCCAACCCATCTTCAAACACCTTTATCTTTCCCTTTTCGCCTCCACCCACCCAGAGTCTTCATAGAGTTTCATTCGGCGCTGCGTGTTCAGCTCCTCCGTCCACCCTCATCCTCTCAAGCGGGATTTGAAGGAGAAAATAGAAAAGACCGGTCGGTCCTCTGCTGTTGTGTTTCTCTGCATTTGAGAATTGCCGGTGTCACCTGCTTGAGTGATTTGCCGCTGCCTGAATGCGATCTATTGGAGTAAGGGCTGCTGGATAGATGATGGGGTTCCCATTATCCGGTATGTACAACCCACTCGTGTCTCTCTAGCCCACATAAAGGGGTATTAGTGTGGGTTATAACTTTTTCTGTGTCCTAGGTGTTTAAACCATCCTGTGAGCGTGCCTGCTTTTGTGCTCCCGTCTGTGTATGGCTTATAGCAGGGACTACAGCATGGCTTAAAATTTCAACACTGCTGTTTTGCTTTTACATGATGCTAATTCATTTGTTTTTCTTTAATATTGCATTTACTATTATGTTTGGTATTAATTGATTTGTTTTGCTTTAATGTATGCTTTACATGCAAGTCTTTTGGTTAATTATTTGGTTTGCATTTAATTAGTTATTTTGCTTTAATTTATGTTTTGCATTGAAGTCTTATTTGCAGTGAATTTACTAGATTGGCTGCAACAAGTTAATCTGTTTTGTTTGAATGGATGTTGTTTCTTTTCTATTTAATTATTTTGTTTGCATTTAAGCTTGTTGCATTATCTATGTTTGTTTTGCAGATTTAGAATTTGGTTTGGTATTTAATATCTATTATTCGTTTTTATTTTTATTCTTGTTTTGTGGCAATAAGTTTGCCGGTGTTCCTTGCAGTTCCTTTTTCCTTGTTGTTTTTGGGGGAGCTGGGGCTTGGAGAAGGCAGGCTGGCTGTGCCCGTGCAGAAATATCCCTCTTCACCAAAGTGGTGTGGAATTTCCTAGGGTGTGTAAGTGCGTTTTTGTGCACGTGTGGGGTCTCGGTAGTACGGGCCCTGTTGAAGCCCGGTGTCTAGCCGCCTCCCTATTGCGAAGCCCATGCTCCTTTGTGTTTTTGTTGTTTTTATGCGTTTCATGGCAGTTTGTTGCTTTTGTTGTGCATAATTTTCTTTTTCCTAATTGAATAAGATTAATTTTAAGTGAGTAATTGTTTAATAAAGATTTGTTAATTTTATACAAGTTATTCACGTCTCTGGGTCACTTTGAGAAGGCGAACCTGTGGATTTTTCCCGGGTGTTAATTCCCGGGTGGCGTAGTCGTGATTGTGTAAATTAGTATTCAAAGTTGGGTAATTTCTTTAACCTTTTATAACCTCTCACTTCGTCACATAGACCTGTATTTTCAGACAGTGGATTTTTGATTCTGAATTCTTTGACTGCAAATATGCAGTTTTTAAAAATACAGCTTCAAGTTTTCAAGATGAAGAAATTCTGAACATCAAATTCAATATTTAAAAAGCAAAGCGCAGAAATTCAGAATGGACAGAAAGTAGGTTCGAGGTTATCCACAGGGAAGAGTAGTAGATCGAAGTCGAACGAAGCATTTACTGTGACCGGGAGTGGATATGCTCGGTTCAATTAGGCTAGTTTTGCCACAACATATTACAACATATGAACTCGTGGGAGCGTGATTTATATGTCCTGGCCACGAGACAATTTTCCGCGGCTGCTGCTTTCTATTGTAGTGGAAGTGTTTTGTGCTGTCTCGGGCAGACATTGCCATAGTTAGGCCTTACATAGTGTAACATAAATTTTATTATATGGGTCATTTGCTATTTCGTAGGACTGGCTAGAGCGATAGTTTTCATGTCAGACACAGTTAACTATGATATTTTTACACACACACACACACACACACACACACACACACACACACACACACACACACACACACACACACACACACACACACACACACTCTCTCTCGCTAAGCAGTGTGATCTTGTAGGCAACGATTGGCAGACAACGGCGGTTGAGACCATGTTAATATGAAATTAAATAACGTGTTTAAAAACGCAGATACGTAGGTAATAATTAGTTGCACAAATGCCCTGTTATATTATTAGATTGCACAGATTCAATTTCGGGATCATATGCGGTCGCAATTTCGAGCCTTCAGGCAATAGTTGTGCGGGCAAATAAGGGAAAGTAACGGCGCTTTTCCACTGCATGGTACGGTATGGTTCGGCACGGCTCGATACGGTACGGCTCAGTTCGGGTTGGTTTGCGTTTCCACCGCAGTTTAGTACCGCTATAGAGTGGGTGGGATTATTCACGTGTCATTATAATTGGTAGTGTTCCTCCACCAAGCAAGCGGGTGCGTTAACTCCTCGTCTGCTGCACGCGCTCTCTGTGGAGGAATCGCGCCGTATGTTGCCACATTTCTTGTTAACATCTTCCATTTACCGCTGTCTTATTTGTATTTGACCAATTTGGAGAAATCCTCACCAATACACACCTGATCATCCGGGCATTTGTGATGACGTGAACTTGAAGACACTTGTGCAAACGCGGATGGGTGACATGAATGGAGATGATTCCAGATCAGCGATTTAGTATTTGGTTTCCCAACAAGGTCCATCGCTCATCACAAAATAAATATGCAGAATAAACAGTATTTTCCTGCGTTCAAACCTGCCAATCTAAAGGAAGCTATTAAACGGGCAGACTGGGACAATACTACGATCAAAGATGCTCGTGTTGGTAGCGCTCACTTCATATCAGGAAACGTTAAAGTCAACCTTTATCATCCCTTTCTGTTTGCTTAAACTCGAAAGCCTGGATTGCATGAACAGTTTTCTGTACGTTAAGCTATGCAAGTTAATAGTGTTGTAAATGTCATGGACCTGTGTCATGCTACAGACGTAGCCAGCTGCTAGTAGTTAGCCGCAGGC
The DNA here is from genome assembly GCA_027564155.1 of Gymnocypris eckloni scoliostomus. NCBI lineage: Eukaryota > Metazoa > Chordata > Actinopteri > Cypriniformes > Cyprinidae > Gymnocypris > Gymnocypris eckloni. Next base: position 3,257,414 of record CM050423.1, on the reverse strand, counting down.
TAGCGCCAACATTGTGCCAACAACGGTAGAGTTAAGCCATGATAAGTAAACAAATGTTTTCTGTAAACTTTAGACTGATTTAATAGTTAGGTGAAGTTTGATATCTGGCATAAATTGTGACCTGTGGCATGCTACAGACTTAGCAGATAGCAGACTAGCTTTACATTAGCGCTTTCACTATGACAACAGTAGATCGTGTTGTAATCAATGTGTGCAATTCTTTTTTGTAGGAGAGGCATCACTTGACTCCAGTAGTCCTGACTTTGTGCCCTCCTTGTTTGTGTACACAAAAAAAAACAAGACACCTAAGACAAAAATGGGAAGGTACAAATAATAATAAAAAAGTATCTTATCTATCTATAAAGCTTGTCTGTTTCTCCTTGACACAATATGCCGGTCTATTAGCCGCGCCATTTTTCTGACCCCAAGCTGCGCGCGCACCCAACCTAGGCTTTCGATGTTTACAAACATTGAAGGGGTCTATTGCGCCGCCTCTACTGCCGTGACATCATCGTAAACGCGCAACAAACAAACACAACAAAGAAAGGAGACGGAACAGTGTTCTTCATTTTCGGCATGTGGATGTTTTTAACAGCAATGGAGAGGTCTATGAGAATGCTTGGGATTTACCCCAGCAGCAGAGACTGTGGTGGCAGTGCCACGGGCTGTAGAGGAGAGCAGAGATGTTCGTGCAGGTGTGCTGCGTTACTTGATTAGTTAACTATTCATGCAGCGTGTTCTGTAAAGTGAATTATCAATAAACTTTTGAATATTTCAAAATGTACAATGTATCCCTTGTTTTTTTTATTTATGTGATGGTTTTTATAATCGTGGCATTAATCATTTGTCTTTTTCAAGAGGTTCATTACGTGCTCATACAATAATACATTTTTAATATAGTCTGGAGGTACACTTATTCGATCAGATTGTTTTTAATTGAAGCAAAACACATATACAGAGGTAAAAATATAAACAGAAAACATACTCTGAAAATATAAGCCCAGTAAACGATCTCAGAGGAGTTCAGAAACTGGAATGAACTAAAGCTCTGTGACAGTGAGTAATATAAGTGCATGAGAAGAATTAACAAAAAAAAAAGAAAGAAGAAAAAAACTGTCCAATTAAATTGTTTCATTTCAAACAAAGGAGAAGCAGGCAAGTGATTGGTCCGTGGCAACACTGTGTGCACATGCGCAGCTCATTCACATCTATGTCAGCTGCCGTGCGGTCACTGGAATGTGCTGCTCCTCTCAGCCGGAGCCAGCGCTCACTGATCAGAGCAGACACAGGGAGAGATGTAACACAAGATCTCGCGCTCGCAGGACAGTACTGGCGACATTTGGAAAGTTGCTAAGGTTTGTCCAAAAGTCGCTAGATTTGTCGCTAGGCGCTTTAAAAAAAAAAGTCGCTAAAGGGGTCTGAATTTCTCTGAAAAGTCACTAAATCTAGCGATCTTCCTTGGCTCGGCATGAATGTGTTCGGGGGAAATTTTATATTAATTCTGTATTAACATTAATAAACTAATGTTTTCTAAGTCGGTGTTGCAAGGATGAAGTTGCAGATCCCGACTTGCCATCTCCTCATTAGATGCACCTTTAAGTAATGCATCTGTACGAATTAATATTATGAAAGAGTTTTTGTTTTCTATGTTTTATTTTGTTAAATAGTAATTTAAAGCTTTCTATAGATATATTTATCATATAGCTATGATCAGCTGGTCGTTAGCTACTTTAAAAAACATAAACTTACATTTAACGAATAAAAAAATGCTCCAAATGTTTTTCTAAACTTTGGAATTTCATTCAAAACTGAAGTATTCTAATTGCTGAAACAGTATAGTATAAGCTGATTTGGGAGAAGTAAAAACGGGCTTGGGCTGGAAATTCTGATTAGCTGTCGGGCCAGGGCTGGGGCCTATATTTTAGGCCTGTGCATGACTCTAATAAGCACTATCCAGCACAAGCCTTCTCAATGTGCATCAAGTCGGGAGAGCTCGCTCTCTGCGGAGCTTTCAAGGGACCGTGGGGAAAGTGCACGTTTCTTTTCTTTTTTGCTATAGCTCACTATGCAGTGTTTTTGTAATAGCTTTTTAGTTAAAGGGCCTATAGACATGAGACCAGTGTCAATCAAGAGAGGAGGACAGTGGACATTTTTCACAACCTTCCATTTTACAATTGCATGTCAAAAATTAACTTTCTTTTTGGGATAACAGCATGCAATTGTCTGAATATAAATATGAGACCCTCCATAACTGCCTTTTACAGGATAAAGAAATGACAGTAAGACATGACTGTGATCAAAGTGAACGTGTTCCTGCAGAATATTCCTCTCACCTGTTGGTTAGTCTTTGTTACAGTCTTTATTATATTATTATTTACATTTTTAAAAGATATTTAAACTATATTCACTATATACAATGCTTAACAAATTTATTAAAACAAATGTATATAAGGTTTTTAACTAGTGATGTAAGGTTTGTGCCACTGCTGCTCTAAACTAACAGCATTGGTGATTACCAAAAGCATGTTTTAGCTTTCTGTATTGGTTAGTCCTCCGAAATGCGTAAGCTCTTTAGTAACAGTAATAGGCTATTTCTAATGCTATAATATAATTATTGCTGTTATCTATGAAAGAAAGGCAGAGCACTTTATAGTGTTTTTTTTCAGATACCAAATTACAGTCAAAAAGCACATGAACAATGCAAGGAAGAAATGCAAGCTGTTGTGAGGAAATTTTTGTTATTATAAATACTAATGAGTTGTTTCTGTTTGTAATTCGCCCAATAAATGACAATAACATTTTTAGATATTTTTTTTTGACAGATTCCTAAAATATTTGTTTTCTCTTATGACAGGTGGTTTAATAAATTAAGCACTGTATGTTTTCATAGCATTCAGAGTGTTTGAAGGACATTGAGCAGAATGTGGAATAGTGTGTTTTTTTGTCAATACAATAATTGTTTTTAATCTGATTAATCGAAAGAATAATCGACCAACTAATCGATTATCAAAATAATCGTTAGTTGCAGCCCTAAAGCCAACCCTCAGACAATATACAGAATTAACCAAATTTTTGCCATAAGTTAAATATTTTAAGTTTGTTGAAACTTAATTTCCTGTTAAGCTGCTTTGCAAAGATTGTATCGTGAAAAGCGCTATACAAATAATCTTGAATTTAATTTATTTAACTTTGTCAAACTCTAACTTTTCCTAAAATGGTTTTAACAACACTAGCTCATCTTAACTTGTAGGGAAAAACAGTTATTGCTCGTTTTACGTGTATGTTTTATGTTTTTTCTTGATATGTGTGTGAAAAACTTTAATAAAAAACGTCCCTTTGTCCCGTTTAACACAGTTTTACAATTTAAAGCACATTTCAATGGCCCACACACAAAAACACATTTCCCAAAACAGACATTCCTAACAATCACTGGGGTGGATAAAACATATGGCCATTTAGATGGGTGGGGGTGGACACAAATATGTGTCCAGTTATGGTGGGTGGGAGGGGGGAATTTTATGACCCTCGTCAATCAAATTTTGGAGACAAGGTTCACTACTATCACTCTTACATGAAATAAGCCTGCTCCTGAGCAGGTTTAAGCGTATGGACCTGTTGCCATGACAACAAGTCTAGGATGAGCTTCAAAGAACCAAATAATCCAAGATCAAGCGAAATTGTCAACAATCAAATCCAGCTAACGGTGTTAGCGATGTACAAAGATCGGCCCCAATTCTCTGACCCAATGTTTACACACATCCCTAGTAGGATTCTACCAAGTTCCCTTTTGATGATATTAAGCTTTTAAAAACTCTTTTTTTTAATCAGTTGCACCAATTGCTTTACAAAATGGTTTACCAATATACAAATATTACGTTTCTGTATAATGCATGCTATTTTATTAAATTGTATGGCTTATTTCTTGGAGAGCTTATTTAATTAGGCCGATAAAAGACTAGTTTGATATGCACCCCGAATCACTGGTTCAAACCAAATTACTCAGTGGCATTTTTAGCCTAAGTCTAAGTAGCACTGTCCATATGCATCAGTAGTTTATTGTATGTGTATGTGTCTAACCTACAGTAACCAAGCATGGAAGAACTTCATATTTTATCTGTCAAAGTTTGAATTGAAATGAACAATTAAACATGCTACTGTGCAGTCATGCTCAGAATGTTCAAAACCTTTAAAGCTCCTATTTTCATACAGCAGAACAGATGTTCAGAGAATTTTGTCAGTTTGATGGGAACTTTTTGACCTACAGCACTTATTTCTTCCATGTACATGACAGTGAATTTAACATTAGACATCAAAGAAACAGTCATAATCAAACAAGCACAAAAGAAAATGAGTTAAATTTTTCTTTGAGAAAGATTAACTTCCTTGTTCCTTGTTGAGTAATGGAGGATTACGAAAACATGACGTGATTTACATTCTGCCATAATAAAATGATCATTGTACATGGTTGTATTTCTTTAGTAATGAATATAGACATTTCAGGATGACATGCATTTTAGAGGAACGATTGCGCTACATTTATTTTTTGTAAATGAAATAACACAGCATTAGGTTATACGTATGCACGACATATTAAAAAAAGGGGAAAGAAGTTTGGCAATATTTTAACTACAGATGACAAATGATTGAATGAAACACATCCTCAGTTTGTTGTAAGTACAAATGAAGACAAAACTATATACAGTCTCTTAAGTTAAATATATACAATCACTGTTAACATTTTAAAAGCATCCCAGTAAAATTAGTTTTTTCTTCAATGATTATATTAAACAAAAATCTCTTACATATAAATTGTTCCTCTATTAGTAGCAATAATCTCTACTAGTAGTAATATATACTGGATATTTTAAATTGATTAAGAGTTACAAACCATAGATATTATAAAATAAACATGATACAAGTCAATGCTAGCTCTCTCTGTTTTGATGCGGTTTGTTAGTATAAACTTATCAGCATTTTTTCATAGCAATACAGTTACTTGTTTCTGAAGCCTCCTTGAATAATAGGTTACTGTTTTCACAATGGAATCCTTATTCGTTGACGGTCACAGACATGGGATTGTCATATGCAGCAGTCTCCAGTTTATCTGCTTTCTTCCGGCGGAGTTCAGGAGGAGGCCGAGGTGGAGGGTTTTGAGGAGGTTCTTTGATGCTATCCCCAACACGCTTTGATGGCTCTGTGCGGGGCAGTATGGGCTCCCAGTGCTCTCCATGAATAGCTGCCTGTGATGCCAAAGTTCAAAATCAAACGCCACACAACCAAATGCATCCAAAAATAGATGTTGTCCAAATAGTTCTTCTCGAAATAACAGTTCATGAGTCAAATGAAATAAAGTATAATACAAAAATACTGTGGGATGGATCATCATATTACACTCAAATCATATGTCAGCACATCAGTGGTCAGCGCAAATAATCTGATTCAGAGACATGTTTTTAAAACTTTAGTTAACTCAAAACTCTGTCGACATCTACGTCATTGGCTGCGTTTACACTTGGCATTAATATGTGACCTGTATCCGATTCCGGATGTTGTCCACATACATGTTGAAAAGACAAGTATAAACGCGCATCTGCTCGGAATGTTATCCGATCTGCGTGTCCTGCTCCAGAAGTAGTCGAGACGAGGATGCATTGTGATCGGATCTCAGTGTAATGTAAACGCAATCCAGCCACTGTGTCTGCATTCGCAGGTCGACATCACGTAAAACGCCGCCCCCTCTCTCGCGAAAAAAGACGGAGAACACCCGTGTGGAGCGCTAGTGAGACTCCTACACTTATCTTTGATTTGTAAAATGTCCCACGACTGAAAATTCTTTTCAAAAGAAAACCCACCACTTCAGGTTGACTTTGCCATTCTCTGCAGACTTACTTAAATATTGCGCTGGAAAGACAGATCCGATCGGTTATCCATATAGAGAAGTGACCTGATGTTGCCAAGTGTAAACGCGATCAAGTGATCTGCTTGATCAGATCACGGTGATCGCATGTTAACGCCAGGTGTGAATGCAGCCATTCATACTCATTTCATTCTTAAATATTCTTTCTTCCGTGGAACACAAAAGGGTAATGTAAGAATGTGCATGAACTGCTTTTTTATATTCAAGTGCTTTTTGTAATTTTTGAAGCTTTGAAGATATCTGTCCCCTTTCATTTTAATTATTTAACAATTTTGCTAAACACTTCCATTTGTGTTCTACAAAAGAAATAACATCATATGGGTTTGAAACAACATGTGAGTGAGTAACTGTTTCTGTAACAGTTTGAATGTGAAAAGGGGGATTTTATAGGAGGAAGCAAATGAGCATGAAGCAATAATATAGTTTTTTTCTTCCTATCTTCTTTTAGTTACAGTGGTATTCACATTCATTCAGTCATGTTGTTTATCTGGAGTTCAGATGAAAGAGCACTGAATTGAATTATGAACTTACTGAAAGATAGATTAAACTAGAAATTCCTAGACACACACATCCCAGAACTGTGGCTAACATGAACCCTCCAGGAACACACAGCCTGCAAAGTAAAACACACAGAGACAGACATATGTGTGCATTATTTGAAACACAAGTAAGATGGTATCTTATATAACAAGAGAAGGGACATGCATGACAACACCTGACGGAAATATAACAGACTTACGCAGCGTGCAAGAATGCTCTGACGTAATAGTTTCTGGTCAGGGGTCCAAAAGCCTTTACACAAACTGTGAAGCAGTACTGACCACTGGAATCAAATAGAAAATCTTTCCATGAGACGTGTATGATTCAAAGCACACAAAGGAAATCTTCATTATACAACTGACTCAGTATGAAATATTTTGCAGAGAATTATTGCAACGAATGTGTTGAAATCACCAGGCTGTACTTCCTGTAACTAGTTACGGTCTCAAATGAGTTCAGATTGACTCTTCATAAAAAAACTCACGTTCTCTCAACGCTGGTGCCTTTGCCCCGTTTGCTTCGTGGATATTCAAGCAAACACACAAACACACCGGCAGCACTATTACAGTCAAGGATATAAATGAGTACGCTGTAAATACACTTTGGTACTTTACCAAAAAATGTGTACTTTACAAGTTAAAAGACTAGAAGAACACATGAGGGCAATGAAAATGAGGGCAAATAAGAGTCTCACGCATTTATAGGAAAGAGCTCTATAGAGGTTGTAAGGATACATGCCAAAAGCTGCAAACTGCCAGCCTCTGAACTGACCAGCCACCCCGACAATCCCACCAGTCGCATAAACTGCAACAAAAAAGTTATTTTCATTTCCTCATTTCCATTTCCTCATATTTACACAAGACTACATTCACTTATATATTATATTTCAAATGTAAATATAAATAAAATAAAACCATCTTTTTAAATTTTGTTAGTTTACATTCAACTTAACTTGCTCAGAGAGTGAAAATCAACGTATTGCTTTTAAAGATAATACAAGAGATTAACACACATTCTAAACAAAATAAAACAAAATAATACAAACAAAAAACACTTGAATGACGACATGAATGACAGCTGCTAGATTTATACTATAAAACCCATGTTGTATGTAGTTGGGGTCTTCTCTTTAAAGTTTTACATATCTATAGTCACGACTCTTTTCGAGAAACATTAATGTAAGTAATACTTTAGTCCTTGTTTAAATGTTTTAGAGCGCCTGAAAAACAAAAAAAGGTATAGAATTAGAGTATGTGTGTTCTTACTGAGTCCAGCAGCCAGAGCTTGCTCGTTTGCCCACATCGCCCACTCAATTTTCCCCATGATCACTGGAGTGCGTACTGACACTGATAAGTTAACTTTATTTTCAACTTAACTTTATAAAAGAAAAGTAGGAAGTGGCCAGCGTGTCATAAACACAACCCTTTTCGTTTCGTCATGTCCTGTTCACATTGTTCTAGGTTTCATCAAATTCATGAAAGGAAATAAAAGCGCTAGATCGGACACTTTAATAAAACGAATTACCACAGGAGGCGGGACGACAGCAAACAGGAACTTCTTCCTCAGTTGTATGGCAGGTAGCACCAACGTTAATGCGCATTATCGCCACCTACTGTATTGGAGTGTGGACCACAGTTTACCCATTTCAGAATGAGAAAGGGAGGAGGAAACAAACAAACGAAAATACAAATAAATAAACATTTGTAAATAATTAAATTATATCTCTAAATTCTCTTAATCAGCTCTGTTCTCTTGAGATCAAGAAATAAACTCTCTAATCCAGTGGTTCTCAAACTTTTTCTCGAAGAGGCCCCCTTGTGTATGGTGAATCCTTTTGTGGCCCCCCAAAAGAAAACCCATGACGCAAACATCCTAAAACTTACAATTTTACTTACAAAAATTAGATTGTACCAAAAACAAATTAATTTGTACAATGCTGGAACAACAATTCTGTTTGTAGCCTTATGTCTTTGATGTTGAATATTCAAATTTGTTAAAGTCTACATTCCATAAAATATAACAAATTATAAAAGAGTTTTGACAGTTAACAATAATATTGTCTTATAAGTGCAACAAAAGTATTGAATACTGAACAGTTATTTATGATGTCCATAGTAGAAGATCAATACTGAAAAGTTAATTTACATTTGATTTGTAAAAAAGTGCATTAAACTTACATTTTAGTGGAGTAAATGACAGTGGCTCAAGTTTGGTTTGCAATTTGAACAGCAATCTGTTTTTCTGCAAGAAACATACAAAAATGTCTGCTCTACTTAAAAAAAGAAATTGTTTTTCAATATAGAAGACATATACAATATTATACAAGTTTTACAATATAAAAGAAATCTTGCAATGCAGATTTTACTCCTCCCCGACCATCACTCGGCACATGTCCCGATCGCGTGAGGCTTTTTACATTTGGCTATTTGCAGGGCTGCAATATGCTTGCTGTGCTTTCTCGTGTATTGTCCTGATGTTAGTCAGTCATAACGTTTGCTTGACGTATTCTTCTTTCTTTCTCTGAAAAAAAATCCTTACTTTTATTTGCATGCTCCGGATGAATTGTTGTGAAATGTCGATTGAGTTTATATGGTTTCAGTACTTCAATGGATAAAATCGTCAAGCACAGTGTGCACTGTGATCTGCCGTCATTCCATAACGCCATATTTTATGTACGAGTCGTCAAATTTACACTGTTTGTTTTTTTCACACTGGGCTCTTCTGTATTTACCTTCTCAGCTGAGATAGCTACTGCACCCTCTATCTAATTTAAATAGTATCTATCTATCTAAAAAATTTAAATAGTATAACATTAAATAGAAAATGTTAAATAGGCTAGTCTTAGCATTTATCAGCGTGTTCATGTCGATGTGTTCACTAGTACGTCAACGGTTTGGTGTTGTTTCAGCGTAGTGTGCTGCGCATAATTTATATATATATTTTTATATTTCTATTTTCTTAAATACATTATAGTTCAGATAGGAAAATCCTGACTTACATACAGGTAAAACAATTTAAAAAAATGTAATATTCAAGAATTTGTTTGCCATCTAGTGCCATCTAGTGACCCCCGGCCACCAGTTTGAGAACCACTGCTCTAATCCATAGGCAAATATATTTTTAAACTTTAGTTAATCCATTCCCACATTTTCAAACCATTCTTCATTGTTTGTCGTTCATTAGTATACTTTTGACAAACACAAATAACATGTTCTACTGATTCCTCTGTTCCACAGTGCCCACATAATCCTGTTGGATGTTTATTTATTATTTTTAAGGTTTTATTCAGCATAACCCTTAATCTTGTTAGAATATTTTCTTCTTTGGTGCTTCCACAGATAGCAAGCAGACGTTGATTCAGCGTCGATTTTTGGTTGTAGCGGTCAGTATCAGTCGTCAATCAAATTTTCATTCATTTACTGTTTATTTGAGTTTTTATTTGTTATTTATTACAACATTTTAATATAAAAAAATAGTATACATTTTTTTATTTTAGTTTTTTAACAAAGAAGTTAAGTGTACTAATCTGGCCCTCTTAACTGCCCAAGTTTCTCTTGTGGACCCTTAGGGAAATTAATTGCCCACCCCTCATCTACATGCAAGCAGGCTTTGTAATAAAATAAGGTTGAGTGTTCATAAAAAAAATATATATATATATATAAGTGCTGCTTTATCCGACAACAACGTGCAGGGTGTCATATAACTACATTTAAATAAATTTAATTTATGATTTAATAATAATTTAATTCGATTTAAGTTATTTCTTTATGTAATGTTCTAATTTATATGAATATTTATGTAAGTCTGCGTGACTGTGACGTATTTAAAGCGTGCACGCAGAACATTCCGAGCCAAACAATCAACTCTGTCGGGAGTTCCCATGGAAACGGGGCAGCAACACCCCAGGAAGGTCAATCAGGAAGGTCCGTTTCTCGCTGATGTTTTCGCTAAGTTTAGTCCTTAAAATCTCTCAAATATTAAATACAGCTATTCCTGACACCTCTCTTGCTTGTATTTGACTCACTTCTGGTGAAATTATTTCATAGAAATGATTTAAGCTAGTGTCTTCGATCAAGTCCATTAGTATTTTAGCCGTTTTCAGAGGGTGTAACGTTAGGCTAACTCAGCGGTTCTCAATTCCAGTCCTCGCAAATCCGTCACTTCCATCAGCGGGACAATTAACAAAATCTTGTTCAAATGTATTTTGATCTCTCATGGTAAATAATTTATAAACTGTTCTATGATTTCAGAAGAAAAACAAAAACACGGCAACATGGGAGGTTCCAAGATTTCACAATTTCTGAAGGGAGCCCCAGATGGAGAAGGAACACAAGTGAACAGGTGAAGCTTCTTAAAATCTTAAGAGGGGTTTGACATTCACAAGGAATAAGTATGAGCAATATAAATAAGTAAACCCAGAAGCAAATAAATGTTAAATGTTATGTTAAAAAATAAATTCTGTGTATTCTTTCTTATTTCTACATTTCGCCCTGCTCTAACTTGCTTGCTTGTAATTAACCTGGCTGGCATTGTATACTGTCCGATTGACATGCTCCCTACACAGGGTCCATTGCTCCATACTCCCTGAGCAGGGGAAATCCGCTGAAGTTTACTTTATTTCGGAACATTCATTCATGGATTTGCGCTGCGCAACGTCTTCACGCACGGACGAGTATGACATCATATACCTCTGTAAATATATACAATTTTAATTCACGTCTTGCACACTTCAATGCACTTTGAATGGAATATATATATATATACGTTCGCTTCGAACTGGAATCATGGCGGAATATTCTGTGATGTCCACTTCGCAGGGCACTTACGTCCAATAGAACAAACATCTGAAGCAATAAGAGTAACATACGAAATATACAGAGCGGGGGGGAGGGGGTGGGTGGGTTGCGAGGACTGGAATTGGGAACCGCTGAGTTAGCCTAACGTTATGCCCTCTGAAAACGGCTAAAATACTAATGGACTTGTGTGAAACAATTGCTTGTTATGTTCCTACATTCTTTCATGTTGATGGCCTGTAGGGTTGTGATGGTGAGAACATTTTCCCACTGGTTAATCGACCTGATGTCACAGGTTATAACGGTATCACCGTGGTGGGCGGTCGTTTGAGTTTTCCCTATTTTCCTTGCATGCGCCTTGCACGTTTTACTTTGACTTTAATGTCAGCAGCAATTCAGCGTCAAGCAGTGTTTAAATAAAATAAAAATCAGCAAATACTGTGGAACCAAATAAATGAGAAGCAAATGTTTTTTTCTTTTTAAAACATCACATAGATCAGGAATGCCCAATAGATCGATCGCGAAAGCAATGCTGGAAGATCGCGCTTTAGGTCAGTGTTTCTCAACCAGGGGGGCGAGAGATAAAACTACAATATAATATATTCACTAATATTATGACTCGCATGTTAAGTCATGTAAACAAATATATAGGCTATAAATAAATAACAGTAATGTTACCACCTCTCTACGTATTCTGTGTTTCAAAGCAGCACATGTTTCTCATCGCGCTGTGTGAATACAGACTGAACGGTGGCTCAAAAACTCTGTATGAGTAAACTACAGCTCTCAGCTGGATAAAAGAAGCCAGTGTCACACTAGTAGCCTAAAGTTTTGATGGACGACTATTGTAATCAAGGTAAAGCTGATTGCAGTGACATGATCGTGCATTAGGCGCATGTTATGTCTGTTATAAATGATGCGCAAACGAACTGTATGTGCGCTCTCGATCACTCTAACATCATATTTCTGCTTGAATACAGCTCAGTATATTCACGTAGTTGAATAAAGCGAGTGTTTTATAATGGATGCTCGCGTGTGTTGGATAAGTTTGTGAGGATCAGTGGTGTTTATGTGCATACGGGCATCAGACGCTCCAAACAGCTTGTTTTTACAGAGGAACTAATGATGGCGTCGTTAGGGGTGCGATAAATATCATCTGCGATATTATCGTAATTGTTGTTTTAACGATGTGCAATTTGACAATATCGAGTATTTTACAAAAACCCAACTAACACCTACATAGTGCACGCATACATTAGCCTACGTGGGGATGAAGGAGTTAAACAGTGCACGCGTGCAATCCGAGCATGTTTTTCACTGTATGATTCAGTCTATTAAAATGCATTAAGAATGATCGCAAAATTCAAGATATGGGGGCAGAAAATGTATATATTTACGTTTCATATAGTTAAAATCACAGGAAGGGTGCCGTTCTTTCTTTAAAAAATAAGCATGATTACAAATGTGATATTGATTTTATACAACAGTTCAATAAACAATAAGTTGATATTAAGAGACTTACGTTTTAGCACCATATTGCCTGTTTTTGCTGCATTTCGCCGACAAAAAATTATTCCAAACAGCTACAGCGAGGTTTTGAGTCTCAGTGATTCGTTCCTGAATGATTCAATCGTTTAAATGATTTGGTTCAGTCGCAACGACTCACTTAACAGTGACGTGCTGCCACCTACTGGCGGTTTAATTTCACATTTAAAGTCTATTTTCAGTTTTTAAATAATTTTAAATATCAGTATTCAATGTTTTATGTTTAAAATGTAAAAAAAAATGATGCATTTGTAACTGGTTAAAGCACTCCATGTCCCTATGAGCGGCATTAAACAGTGTGTGAATACATCTAAACACTTCTGCAACTTCTGCAGAGATTCATTTGATGATACTGGTTTCATTTGTTTGGGAGCAGCCTGCCAAACATAAATGTAACAATTTGACTCAAAATATGTACACTTTTAGAAACAAAATTGCTTTATTAAAAGGTAAAAATCTTACATTAAAAGATTAATTCATCACTGATGTGAACTGAGCACACAGAATATGAAGAATATCATAAACTGCAGCTGTGCACGTTATTCAGATATCAGCACAATAACACACTCGGCAAAATATTTTCTAATTATCGTTATCGAAAAAATCCCCAAAAATATCGAGATATAATTTTCTTTCAATATCGCACACCCCTAGGCGTCGTGAATAGTGAATAATATTAAACCAATATTTTATTTATTATTATTAATTAATGCAACAAAGATACATCCCTTCCCAACAAGCCTTTTTAATCATTTAATATGTATTTGATCATGTATTTACTTTTCACTTGGTAGATCTCCGTGAGTTTCTTATTTGTAAAGTAAATCCGCACACAAAAGTGTGGGCATTTAGTCTGCACAAAATTGTATTTATTTTTTCGTCTTGTCAAGAGTCTTGAATTTATTGACAGAAAAATGTCAATAACATTTTGCTGCCAACACGGAATAAAGTGTCACAGAGAGAAAAAAAAGTTAATATACAAAAATTTTAATCCTTATTTTTATTCATCTTGTCAGGATACTATTCGTTTAGGCTAACATTCAGCCTACAACACAATAGGAACAAAAATTTAGGTTTAGCCTAATAGCTATTGTATTAGTCTTGTCAAAATACTAAATTAATTTAACATCTTGCTGTTAACACAGTGAAAAGTGCAGCAGAGAAAAATAAATAAATTCGACACAGTCTGTCATTTAAAATGATAGGATAAGCATAATACAAAAAAAAGGAAAGAGTTGAACGTCCTTCAAGGACATCGCATCATCGCATCCAGACTTTGCTCCATACTTATTCTGCTCTGTCACTCATCACAACCTGCCTGTTCTGTCTGAGAGCCGTATATTATATCTGCTAGCCTGCTCTGAGCATCGTTGCACATGCTGTGCTCAGACCCCGCAAATAATACGAAGCACTGGTTCATGCGTGCAGCGCGCTCATAACAGCGAGTGCAGGCTGTAGCCGTGCTAGATAAGAATAAAACACAGATATGCTGTTCTGAAAGGACGTCGGGAACGGGATATTGTTAGACCGTCCGCTGCCATTCAAATTGCACCAGAGTTACCGACCGTTACCGCGTTGTATTTGGGAAATTAATCCCGCGGTACAAGAAATCTGGTCAGGACAGCCGCGACAATGCAGACCTAGACTGCTGTGATGCAAGACTCTCGTTCGTTCGGTGCGCTGCAGCAGCGTTCAGTTTTAACTGTAGTGTCCTCTAACTGAACAAAATTATTTTAATTACTATTAATAAAATCTAAACGACGGTGAGGGACGGTGCCACGGTGGGCAAGTGACGTAACGGTGTTGCGGCTTAACATCGGTATAACCGCCATCACCGTCTATCGCGGCAAGCCTAATGGCCTAAATTTGTGGCAGCTGTCCATGTTTCATTAATTTGTTCCCTAGAAAACCCATGATTTAACTTAAATGCGTGAACAATTTAAGTCATAGTAACGAATTCTTAATTCATGGCCACGAAATCTTTCATTTCCCCCCCAAACCTTTAGCACAGTAAGAGATGCGAAAACAGTGATTAAAAGTGAACAACAATAAAATAAACCTGCTAATCTAGAGGGTGAGAGAGAGGATTTGGGAAAAGAAACAATAAATAATATTAAATTCGTGACCATTCGGAAAAACAGAACAAAAAGCCGCATTTGGCTTGATTTAAATGTATGTGCTCTGCATGAATTAAAAAGCATGGTCGCGATGTAACATTTGCCTGCTAACCAATTATTTATCTTATTAACAAAGCTTTGTACCTCACTTGTTTCATATACTCACATTAAAATGTTTCAAATAGGTAACAGTGTGTTTTGCTGTAGCAACGCCGGTGGTTCTGGAAGCGGATCACTGACCGCACATCACAGCCCCACGTGCTGTATTTGCACTTGGGATAATTTTATTTTAAACCCGATAATGTCAATTGCTAACATTGCTATGATGTAAAAAAAAAAACGAGCACCATGAAACCATTTAAAATGGCGCATTCAGCGGTCTCTGTGGCAGGATATGAAACCGAACACAAAATATAATGATCCTGTGCGTAACTACGGCTTGCTCTCTTCCTTTTATCAAATGATTGTAATCACATCCATTCATTTGATTGGATTGTAATCACATCCATTCATTCATTCGGACGTCACTTCCTGCTTGTCGCTGACGCATGTTTGCATGTTTTGCATGCTTGAGCTCCGTCAAGTCAATTATTTATCGTCTATTTTCTATCTTTAGTTCCGATTTTATACACAATTTTTGTTTCTATAACGTGTGAATATATCCCCAATCGCATTCTGCAACGAAAATAATCAGAGCGCCTTGTTATCTATCGCAAGTTTTATTTTTATTTCATGAGTCCGCTATTAGCTTATAGCCCGTTAGCAAAGCCAGCGTGAGTGCCGCTAACACAGCTAATACCCTATTCACACACACACACACACACATTTACCATTGTTTCACTGTTTCTTGCTTTAATGGCGGATTTTTGTCTACTTTTGAGTGCAGTTGAGGACACGTTTGAGCTGCATTCAGTGCAGCTGGAGCTGGAGGCCGTGGAGAGATGGATCCACGAGCTGCTTGGGAAGCAGGCCCAGCTGAGGAAACGGAAAGCAACGCTGGAAACATCCCGGACTGACGCTCACAAGTCTGGGGTAAGTATGCTGTGTGCTGCTAACACTCCCACCACCTCTACTCCGTGTGTTTCTCTGCACAGGCCCCGTGCACCCGGGACGCAATCTTCCCAGATGTCCTTCACTCCGGCGCCGGGAAACCCAGGACCCTGGGTGCAGCAGCGGAAGACGCGATCCAGGCCCCAGTCGACGACTTCTCCCCCTCCGGTCTTCGACATCTCATCCCGTAACCGCTTCGCTCCTCTCTGCGAGACGGAACGTGACGCTGTGATCATCGGAGACTCAATCGTCCGGCACGTCCGTGCTACGTTAGCTGAAGGTAAAGTGCACACTCACTGTTTCCCTGGTGCTCGTGTTCTTGATGTTTCTGCGCAGATACCCGAGATCCTGAAGGATGATGAGAGTGTTGCAGCCGTTGCAGCTGTTGTGATTCATGTGGGGGTTAACTACACCAAGCTGCGGCAGACGGAGACACTGTAGAGGGACTTCATGAGCCTGATCGAGATGGTACGCAGCACATCGCCCGAAACGACAATCATCATGTCAGGACCTCTTCCCACATATCGACGAGGACAAGAAAGGTTCAGTACACTGTTTGCTTTAAACGAATGGTTGATGTCATGGTGTAAAGATCAGAAACTGCTCTTTATTAACAATTGGAATCTTTTCTGGGAGCGTCCTAGGCTTTTCAGGGCTCTGGACTAACTTTTTGCACAGGTTGCACTGGTGCGCCTAACTTTTTTTTCTTAGGTGCACCAGCACAAACGTTAGGTGCACCCAAATTTTCATATAGGCAATATTGTAGTAAACGATTAACTAACAATCTGGTCAGCAAAGTTCTTTATTTGAAGCACAATTCTACAAGAAATGTAACTTACTGAAAAAGTGTTGGTGCTTAAAGTGCTTCACTAAGGTGAGATTTAAACTTAAAACATCTCAAGATAAATGAAATAAAAATAAAATCTAAATTAAATGTTTTAAGGGCATCAAACTGAACATCTCATGGCTCAATGTCTTATGGACTATCCTCTATTGCAGTCCCATGCCCCTTGGATGACCAACTCCTGAAGTTTGTCCTTCTTGATCTTTGGCCTTGGCTAAACCAGCTGACCACACTCTCTCTAGCATCAACATCTTCCAGACTTGACCCCTCTACACTGATTCTTATCAGATCTTCCACTGTGTCTGAATGAAGGGATGCTCTAGTGCAGTGCTTCTCAACCCCCCACTAAACCTATAAAAAAATCCGGCGCCCCATCCCACCTCAGCCTACCAAATATTTCAATAAACACACATATATACATATATATATATATATATATATATATATAAGTATTTACAGTTTTTATAACCAATTCTATGTAAACAATAAGTATACTTGGGCCTCTAGTGTCATGTTAGAATCATTATTATACTCAAACATTTTCTTGATTTAATATTTTGACTAGTTTTTAGCTTTATTTTTTGTTTTAATTTAAATGTTTAGTTTTGAAATGTTGTTGTATGCATTTGTCATTTTATTTAATTTCTTTATCTTCTTAAATGTGTATATATAATATTTATAGTTTTAACTTTAGTTAATTTTTCTTATTTGTAAGTCACTTTGGATAAAAGCATCTGCTAAATGACAAAGTAAAGACACCACGATCTCTGATTGGTTTAGACCACGATATGAGCCTAATGTGTGTCTGTTGTTGAACAGCAGAGAGACTTTCTGAGTCGCGGAGACTCAGAGTGCAAAATTGGTCGCACTCTAGAGCCCTGCTTTTCCGTGCTGATGGCCTGCACCCCAGCAGAGTCATTGCGGAACTTCTGTCGGACAACATCTCCAGGATGCTACGCTCCATCTGACTAGTAAGCAAATTCTCAAAAAGCTGCTATGATGACTTTTGTTCTACCCACTTAAATGATAGAGGTACGTGCAGTGTCAAATCTATACATACTGTGTCTGTTCTCCGAATAGTGAGGTCAAAATATAAATTTAATGCAGGATCTAGAACAAATCGGATCGTGATTAAACCAGAAAAATGCTAAATAAATGAACAAAAACTATTTTTAAAGCTTGGGCTCCTAAACATTCGGTCACTCACACCCAAAGCAGTTATTGCAAATGAAATTATCACAGATAATAGTTTTGATGTACTCTAGCTGAAAACTAATTATTATTTTGGTCTAAATGAATCCACTCCACCAAGCTATTGTTATAAGCATGAGCCTCGTCAGACTGGTCGTGGCGGCGGTGTTGCAACAATGTATAGTGATATTCTCAATGTTACTCAGAAAACAGGATACAGGTTTATCTCATTCGAAATACTTAATGTTACACTATCAGATAAGTAAAAGAAATCTGTCCTATCTCTTGCTAATGTCACCGGGACCACGCATCATTTTAATCATACACTAGATTTCATTATATCGCATGGAATTGATCTTACGGCTACAGATATCGTATCTCAAAGTGATGATGTTACTGACCATATCCTTGTATCGTGCATGCTGCATATTACTGATATTGAAGATAAGGCTCCGCGTTATCGTCCAGGCAGAACTATTGTTCCAGCCACTGAAGACAGTCACCAATAACCTGCCTGATTTTTCTCAGCTGCTCTGTATATCCATAAATACAGATGAACTAGACAAAATTACTAGCAACATGGGAACTATCTTCTCTAATACGTTAGAAATTGTTGCCCCCATCAAATTAAAAAAGATTAGAGAAAAACGTGCTGCGCCATGGTACAACAGTTACCCTGTAATGACTAGTCAAAGGCGTGTGGATCTATGTGCAGTAAGATGTTTAATAGGCAGAATCAAACAGGCAAAGGTCAGCGGGCAAAAACAGGAATATCAGAGGCAGGGCAGAGACATAAACAATACCAGGCAGAAGTCGGGGTCACAGGCACAGGTTCAGAGTTCCAAGGTCGGGCAGTCCGTGTCAAACACAGAGATAACAAATAGCAGGATGAATAACGCTCAGAAATGTCAGCCGGGGCAAGAACAAGACTTTGCAGTGTTTGTATGGAAGTGTGCTGCTTATATGTGTGTGTGTGAATGAGGTGCAGGTGTGGTGAGACAATCAGGGTTAATGAG
The DNA here is from genome assembly GCA_027564155.1 of Gymnocypris eckloni scoliostomus. Taxonomy (NCBI): domain Eukaryota; kingdom Metazoa; phylum Chordata; class Actinopteri; order Cypriniformes; family Cyprinidae; genus Gymnocypris; species Gymnocypris eckloni. The sequence continues at coordinate 3,238,401 of CM050423.1, read as the reverse complement.
TGATTGGTGACAGCTGTGCGATTGGTGTAATGGTGGATGGGAATGTGTGAGTGCAGTGAATGATGGGAGATGCAGTCCATAGGTGATGTGCAGCTGTAGTGTGGTGCAAGAGATGTAGTGAGTGGCAACCAGATTTATGACATACCCGTTCTCTCAAGAGAGAAACTTGTAATCTTGAGAGCAAATTGAGAAAAACTAACTTGGAAGTCTTTAGAATTGCGTGGAAAAACAGTATGTCCAGCTATAGAAAGGCTCTAAAAGCTGCCAGGACCGAGCATATCCGCAAACTCATAGATAATAACCAAAACAATCCAAGGTTTTATTTAGCACAGTGGCTAGATTAACAAATAAACAAATGTCACCCGATCTAAATATTTCCTCACAGTTTGATAGTAATGAATTTATGAATTTCTTCTCTGATAAAATAGATAACATCAGAAATACAATAACAAATGTAGATTCTACAGCGTCTAGTACTTCAGCTTCATTCATCTCACCCAAAGAAAACTGCATTGCTTTACAACTATAGGACAGGATGAGCCAAATAAACTTATCACTGCATCTAAACCAACATCATGTTTATTAGATCCTGTACCCACTAAATTATTGAAAGAGTTGTTACCTGTAGCAGAAGAACCGCTTCTTAATATTATTAACTCCTCGTTATATTTAGGTCACGTCCCTAAAGCATTTAAGCTGGCAGTTATTAAGCCTCTTATTAAGAAACCAAAACTAGATCCTTGTGAACTGGTGAATTACAGGCCCATTTCAAATCTTCCGTTTATGTCAAACATTTTAGAAAAAGTAGTGTCTGCTCAATTGTGCTCCTTCTAGCAAAAAAATTATATCTTTGAAGAATTTCAGTCAGGTTTTAGGCCCCGCCATAGCACAGAAACTGCACTTGTTACAATTACAAATGACTTGCTTCTTGCATCAGACCAAGGCTGCATCTCATTGCTAGTTTTACTAGATCTTAGTGCTGCGTTCGACACTATAGATCATGACATACTCATAGATCGATTACAAAACTATACAGGTATTCAAGGGCAGGCTTTAAGACGGTTTAGATCCTGGATGTACTGTAACTTCCTTTACAATCAAAAATCTGGCTGTTATATTAGACAGCAACCTATCCTTTGAAAATCCTATTTCCCATGTTACAAAAACAGCATTCTTCCATCTTAGAAACATTGCCAAGCTACGGAACATGTTAAGTGTTTTTGATGCAGAAAAGTTAGTTCATGCATTCATGACCTCTAGACTGGACTATTGTAATGCACTGCTAGGTGGTTGTCCTGCATCTTCAATAAACAAGCTACAGATAGTACAAAATGCTGCAGCAAGAGTCCTTACCAGGTCAAGAAAACATGATCATATTACTCCAATTTTACAATCTCTGAACTAGCTACCTATTAAGTTCCGTATCAGTTACAAAATATTATAACTTGCCTATAAGGCCCTAAATGATTTAGCTCCTGCGTACCTAACTAATCTTCTATCACGCTATAATCCAACCCGATCCCTAAGGTTGCAAAACTCTGGACTCTTGGTAGTACCTAGGATAGCAAAGTCCACTAAAGGAGGTAGAACTTTTTCATATTTGGCTCCCAAACTCTGGAATAGCCTTCCTGATAACATTCGGGGTTCAGACACTCTCTCTCTGATAAAAATCTAGATTAAAGACGCATCTATTTAGCCAAGTATTCATATAATGCATCTCACAATCTTGTACTGCCAGTATATCTGATCAAACACACATTATTATGCTTTAGCTTGGGTTGAACTGATAATTTCATCCAGGGTTGATCCTGGATGGAACAACTGCTACGCTAATTGTCTTTATTTGTTTATCTGTTTTGTTAATCCCGTGGTAACTAGGAATTACACAAGCTTCAGTCTGGATCCAACCCTTAAATTATCTGAGATGACCGAACACCTGAGAAGACATGATGACAACCCCTCGGAGGAAGCCATCCATCAGCAGTTATACTGAATTAACCAAATTTTAACATAAGTTAATTATATTGAGTTTCTACAATACAAAGTTGCTTTGCAACGATTGTATCGTAAAAAGTGCTATACAAATAATCTTGAATTGAATTGAATTGAATTTTACCATCCTGCCACTAGCCTTTTATTTCGACTAAAAACGTTTTCATTCGGGTGAGGAAGCTGGCATTTTGAGTGGCATTTGCACATCCTGTCATGCCGGTGACTATATGCCACTGCAATAGACGCATTTTGCAGTAGTTAAGGTTAAAGATTAATTGATTAATTGATCGTTAATTTAAACTACGATCGATTATGGAAATGATTGAAAATTGACATCCCTAGTTGAAACAGAAAACTTTACACTCACTTTTGATTAATTTAATGCATCCTTGCTGAATAAAAATATGAATTTCCTTTTTTTTTAATCCAGATTAAAAAAAGTAAACAAACTTTACGCTGTTAAAACATTTACGCAAAAATACTCAGGACAGGTTTGTTTCTTCTTTTACATTCATATTTATGTCATTCTACAGAAACATCCACTTTGGTATGGCAAGAGGTCTTACAGTTTTTTTTTTTTTTTTACATTTAAACTTGGACCACATTATTATATTACCCTTTTACTTTATGAATACACATAGATGGCAGCTTAATGGTTTTTATATTTTTGTACATTTATTTAAAGAACACATGTAAAAAATTGTCACTGGTGTTACCTTTGTAAATTTCTGAGGTTTTTATGAAATATAATTTCTCGATTTATTTCAGCACATGTAGTCAGTTACAGAAAAACAATGATAATGCAATAAATAAGGAGATTGTTTTATTTTAATCAGGTTTGTTAAGTGTGATTGATTGAATGATGTTAGTACATTTGCACAACCATGTATTGTTATAACAATGAAAATATTTGAAACAAAAACACGTTATAAACAAGTAATGATGCAATCCTTTAAATCTTGAGTGAAGCAGAATTGAATGGATGTAAAATTATTATCATGCCACATGTGACACATTTTATGTAATATGACAGAAAAAAAACACGGTAACACCAGTGACGCAATGAATCACCAGTTCAATTCAAGATTATTTGTATAGCGCTTTTTACAGTACAATCGTTGCAAAGCAACTTCACAGGAAATTAAGTTTCTAAAATAGATTTATATTGTAGAAACTCAATATAATTAACTTATAGCAAAAATTGGTTAATTCAGTATAATCGCTGATGGTTGGCTTCCTCTGAGGTCCTCCGAGGGGCTGTCATCATGTCTTCTCAGGTGTTCGGTCATCTCAGATAATTTAAGGTTTGGATCCAGACTGAAGCTTGTGTAATTCCAGTGACATACATTAGACCAAAAATACTTATTCTTCAACTATAATTAATAGATGAGACTAAATTGTTACATTTGGCATACAATTGGCAATTGGTGAAAGCAGTTAGTAAAAGAACGAACTGATCTTCACTGGTGTAACCCATAACGAAGGTAACACGAGTGATAGTTTTTATAAAATGCATTTTGCAAAATGTCTGCTGCAAGATATCAAATTACATGTTGTCAATCATGGTATACTCCCTAAATTAAGTAGTTTAATCCATTTGTATTCTAGTTTTTTACTATTCCCTAACAATAAATTAGGGCATACACTAGTGAAAAAAGTATACTTTATTGTATTTGTAATATATTCCCTGTTTTAATAGTACATTGCAAATATACTAACAAAAAATATACTATCTTTAAATATATAAAAAGTATATTAGCATCATGCTTTTGTCTATTTTAACAATACAAGTTGTAACACACTTTAAAATAATTCTAATTTAGTATATTTTCTAAAAAATATATTTTACAAAAATATACTTTAATTGAAAGTTCTGTTTATTTTTTATAAGTGTTTATTTGCACTTTACTTAACTGTGTGCTGAAAATGATCATTATTACAATGCATTGAAAGTATACTATACGTTCAAAGCACATTATTTAAATAACCTGAAGATGTGGTATTTTTTAAGTTTACGTCTTCATGCTTGGAATCCACTTCATTACTTGGACATACTTTGCTTTCAGAAAGTAATACAACAAATAAATAAAGCGAATGCATTATAAAGTGTACAGTCAAGTAAACACTGTCTATATTGCAAGGCCAAAAACTGAAGTTCATTCCATCTGCATTAGTATTATAACATATCATTATACATGGAGAAATAAAGCTGAAAAACAACAATTGGCATTGATATATGTATAAAGCTACATAAGTAGTTCCCCAGGAATCAGTTTTTAGTCTCTTTCGATATTGTTTTGGAGTGGAATGACATGCAGTTTGTCCTTAGACCTAATAATTACACATTTTCATTTGAGTGATTGAGGATGGACAGCAAATACATTATGAGACACTATGTAAATGTTCAGGATATATTTAGCTGCACAACTCAAAAAAAAAATCCTACACACACGCTCTTTAGCTAAAACACAGAATCTGTTTGTGGTGGATGCAGAAGATGCCCCATCCTCACACTTGAAAGCCACCACGAGGGTCACAATTTCACAGAATGTTCCATCACTTAACTGTACAACAGATTTGTTTCTCTTATGTTATTACAGGATTGCTAGAGAACACTGCAAAAAGAAAACATTTTTTTATTTAAATGTAGCTAAAATAAATAGTTTGCAACCCTTTATCTTAAAACAATATTATTATTTTCAGTGTACATAAATCTTTCATATTACATCTACATTAAGCCTTTTTTAATGTAATAACGTTTACCTAGGCTATGGCAAAATATATATTTTCATATAAATACATTTTCTGATAAAATACCTTCAAAATTATATATGAGTTGTAAGAATCGGGTGAAAAATGACTGCGCTACACCGGTTTGAATTCGATAAAGTCAGTAAAGACTTGTCACGGTACAGAAGCTCGAGATCCAATTGCGAGTGAAAATAGATAGTCTTTATTTGACAACTCCAAACACAGTGGAGGTGAAGATAAGCTGGCAGTGCAGGTGCAGACTCCAAAACACAGTGGAGGTGCAGATAACCTCGGCCGTGCAGGTGCAGTAAACCCGGCAGTGCAGAGTCTCCAGCTCGGGCAGAGAATACAGTCCAGTCCGCACCCTTCAGGGAATACTGAACAGTGACCAGGCGAGAACAGCCTCGGGACCTGGAAGACTGACACAGAGAGTAAGACACCACAAGAGCAATAACGATCTGACAACGCACCACAGAAACGCCAGCCAGATATAGGCAGTGCAGACGAGCTACACCTGTAACCGTTCTGATTACCTCATCAGGTGCACGGTAACTAGGCAACGCTGACAAGCACGACGAGCGGGTCCACCCACATAGACGAACACAGAATGAGCACACAGATCCATGAACCGTGACAGTACCCCTTCCCCTAAGAACGCCTCCTGGTGTTCCCCGATGAACTTACCTGACGATTGTAATCATCGATAAGAGAGTGATCCAATATGTCTCTAGCAGGCACCCAACTCCTCTCCTCAGGACCGTAACCCTCCCAGTCCACCAAGTACTGGAATCCGCGTCCCCTCCGCCTAGAGTCCAGAATACGCTTGACCGAATAAACAGGTTCCCCATCTACGAGTCGCGGCGGTGGAGGAACCGGGGTTTGCGGATTAATGGGAGCATGAAAAACAGGTTTTAATTTGGAAACATGAAAGACGGAATGAATCCTCCTGTACGCTGGAGGAAGTTTGAGGCGGACCGCCACCGGACTAATGATCTTGGTGACAGTAAACGGGCCAATGAATTTAGGGGCAAGTTTGTTACAAACGGTACGGAGAGGAATGTTCTTAGATGAAAGCCACACTTCTTGACCGACGACATAGACAGGAGGCCTTGACCGGTGGCGATCAGCCTTGGCCTTGGTGCGTGCCCCCACCTGGAGGAGGGTCTGTCTGGCCCTGCTCCAGGTGCGTCGACACCTCTGGACAAATGCGTGGGCAGAGGGGACCGCGACTTCGGATTCCAGACTGGAAAAAATTGGTGGCTGGTACCCTAAGCTACCCTCAAACGGAGACAGGCCCGTACCAGATACTGGTAATGAGTTATGTGCGTACTCAACCCATGAGAGCTGCTGGCTCCAAGAGGACGGATTCTGAGAGACCACACATCGCAACATACGTTCTAAGTCCTGGTTGGCTCTCTCTGTCTGACCATTACTCTGGGGATGATACCCAGAAGAAAGACTAACAGTCGACCCTAGCAAACGACAAAACTCACTCCAAAATTTAGAGACAAACTGAGGCCCCCTGTCAGAGACCACGTCTGTCGGGAGACCATGAATGCGAAAAACGTGGTCAATGACAGCAACCGCTGTCTCTCTGGCAGACGGTAATTTAGGCAGAGGGATGAAATGAGCAGCCTTCGAGAACCGGTCCACCACGGTCAAAACCACCGTGTTCCCACTTGAGGCTGGGAGACCTGTGACGAAATGTGGGACCAGGGTCTCGACGGAACCGTCAGCGGCTGAAGGAGTCCAGCAGAGGGTCGATTAGAAGTCTTAGAAACGGCACAAACAGAGCAAGCCAAAACAAAACATCGTATGTCGCGAGCCATAGACGGCCACCAGAACCGTTGTTTAATAAGAAACATGGTACGACTCACCCCAGGATGACAAGCCACCTTGGAACAATGACTCCATCGAATGACATCGGACCGTAAAGTCTCTGGCACAAACAAATGACCCGGTGGGCATCCGGACGGAGGCGTTACCCCTTGTGAGGCCGTGCGGACCTTCGACTCAATCTCCCAAGTGACCGCAGAAACAAAAATGTTCTGTGGCACAATGGGCTCGGAAAAAGATGGTCGATCAGAATGGTCGAAAATACGGGACAATGCATCGGGCTTGATGTTCTTGGAACCTGGCCGATAAGAAATAGAAAAATAGAAACGACCGAAAAATAAAGCCCACCGGGCCTGCCTAGAGTTCAATCTTTTAGCGGACTTGATGTACTCAAGATTTTTATTATCAGTCCAGACGATAAAAGGAACCCCCGAACCTTCTAACCAATGACGCTATTCCTCCAAGGCAAGCTTGACTGCCAGCAGTTCTCTATTACCAATATCATAGTTGCGTTCAGCGGGAGACAAACGGTGAGAAAAATACGCGCACGGGTGCACCTTGTCGTCCGAGGAAGAACGCTGGGATAGGATGGCACCAACCCCCACCTCTGACGCGTCAACCTCCACCACAAACTGCCGGGAAGGATCAGGGGCGATGAGTATAGGAGCTGAAACAAAGCAGCCTTTCAGTTTGGTAAACGCAGCTTCCGCTGCGCTGGACCACCTGAACAGAGTCTTGATGGAGGTTAAGGCGGTCAAAGGGGCAGCTAGCTGGCTGAAACTGCGAATAAAACGCCGGTAAAAATTGGCAAAGCCCAGAAACCTCTGCAGGGCCTTGCAGGAATCTGGAGTTGGCCAATCAACCACAGCCTGAATCTTGTCCGGATCCTCCCCTCGACTGACACAATGTAACCCAAAAAGGGGACAGACTGTGCATGGAAAACGCATTTCTCCACCTTGACATAAAGCCCATTCTCTAATAGCCTCTGAAGCACTCGCCTGACTCGCTGAACATGTTCCTGGAGAGAGTGAGAAAATATCAGTATGTCATCCAGGTAGACATAAATGAACTGATCTAACATATCTCTCAACACGTCATTGACGAGTGCCTGGAAGACTGCGGGAGCGTTGGAAAGCCCAAAAGGAAGAGCGCGATATTCAAAGTGCCCCCTGGGGGTATTAAAAGCAGTCTTCCATTCATCCCCTCCCTTATGCGAACCAAATGATACGCTATGGAAGGTCTAATTCGTGAAAAAGCGCCCCTGCAGATGCTCAAAGGCAGAAGACATCAACGGCAAAGGATATGTATTCTTCACCGTGATGTTATTCAGCCCTCGATAATCGATACAGGGATGAAGAGACCCATCCTTCTTTTTCACGAAAAAAAACCCCGCTCCCACCGGCGAAGAAGAAGGGCGAATGATCTTGGCTGCTAGAGAATCAGAAATATATTTCTCCATGGCCTCCCTCTCCCTCGATTGTATGTGATTTCTTGGTCCTGTGTACTATACATTTTGAACAGGAACGGTTACTCCATTGACTTGTTTGAGAAGATTTAGATGGTTTAGCTGTGTTTTTCCCTTTTCTCTATTCATTTTTTAGATACTACTACCAGTGTTGGGGGTAACGCAGTACAAGTAACGCGAGTTATGTAATAATATTACTTTTTCCAAGTAACTAGTAAAGTAACGCATTACTTTTAAATGTACTAATTAGAAAATATCTTTATATTAGAAAATATCTGAGTTACTTTTTCCCATTTATTGACTGCTAGTGATGCGCGGATGAGCTAAAACGTCACCCGAATCCGCAGCTTCAAGTAAATTATCCACCTGCCAACCGCCTGCACCTATATTTTTGTCTGATTTGATAACCGCACCCGATCGTCACATTCGGGGTTCGTACGAACATAAAACCCCGGAAAAGTCATGGAATTTTAAAACAGCAATTTCCAAGCCTGTATCAATTTGGAAAAATAAATAAACCCAGAAAGTTTTGGAAAAGTCATGGAAATCTATTTCACAATCCTCTGTATAATAAAAATTGTGTTTAATTATGTCCTGAATTTCAGTGGGGTATTGCACATATATCGCAAGCTAACTAAATAGCATAATGTTTTGTTGAATAACTTTAATATGTTAATTTACACTTTATTCGATTTCTTTAGCCTACTTAGAAAATGTAGTTAATATTTGCATCATTAATGATTTCTCATCCACCCCGCGACGACCCACACGCAAATAATCAGAATGCACTTTTTTATTACCAGACCCACCCGACCCGCGGATATAACCGCCATCCGCGCATCACTAGCGCTGTGTGAACATGATCTTACTGTAGTTCTAATCTAGACTAAATGTGTATTAATTCATTCCACTCGCAAAAAAAATGATTCAGTATTCATCAAAATGAATTAAAACAGTGAAATGCAAACTCAGAATATGACGCAAACCTGCAATAATTAAATGTGTTAAACAACACAAATATATCTAATCTCATTTTATTAACCAATGTGTTTGCTGCTGATCTTTGATGATCCAGTTCAACCATACTAATAAGCAAAAATTACTTTAGATAAACTAACAATTGTGCTTCGTTGTTTTATTTTTATTGCTGAAGATTGTTGAACTTCTTCTCCTGCGTTCTAGTACAGACGTGATTTCAGGGCCGGTTCTTGAAAACTAGAAGGGTGGGCTGGACGATATCCTAGGTGGGCCTTTTGGGGGGGGGGGGTAATAAATATTTATACTGTAGATATTGCACTTTCACAACAAAATACACTTTTATTGAATAATAATAATAAAACCCTATTTTTCTCTTTCTCTGGATCATTGTTTCTACACTGGTGATTTCTTCACCTAACTTTTTTATTTATAGCCTCCCAAACAAGGCCATAATTATATCTAGAACATTAGGGGGACTATTGTTTTGAGGAAAATATTAAGACCAGACCACTGGTCCAAGGAACTAAATAAATAATACGATTTTTTTGTAAAGTAATCAATCTGAACTGCAAATAATATTTTTATTTTTAAATATGCACCCATTAAATTTTAGTTGTATTCCTAATATGTTGACAATGCAGAAAGACAGAAAAATGCCATTGTCCTCACAATAATGATGAATTACATGAATCCCGTAAATGACAGCCCAACTTTCAATTCAAAACGGCGGAACTTGATTGCTTTGATTGCAATGCTGGATGGTCGAGCCGACTGTTGCTATAGTGACAAACACCTTATTTCAGTGTTGCATTCTGTTACAGTCTTACATTCAACATTAACAGTAAGTCAAAAGGGTTAAGCTTTCAACTGAACTGTATAGCCTACATGCATTTTAGACGCTTATATTATGCTCGTTCCCCGTCCGTGCAATGAACGTATTTTATTGAATTATGTTTTTTTTTTAGAACATTAAAACTGCTCAGGTCATTTCAGTGGTATGCTATGATACATATTTGTTCATTAAACTCCTCATAACTCGCAAACTCCCCATGATAGCACAAATATTTTTGCCCGTTTTCACTTGTTGTCAGCGGTCAGCCTCTGATTTTCTGCAACAGACTGAAGCCTCCGCGTGAATTCAGCGCGCCTTGCATTCAGCTAATAAAAGAAAAATGCTGCAATTGTCTGGAGTTGTTTTATGATTGTTCGGCCAGTCTCAACCTATAGCTTATACTTATCAAAATACAGTCCGCTTCAGATTAGTTTTAATCTATGCACACACAAAAATTACGTAATCTTTATCCAATTCTGATTGGGTGGGCAAGACAGTCATTTGGGTGGGCGTAGCCCACCCCTGCCCATGCCTGGAGCCGGCCCTGCATGATTTACTCTTGCTTCAGCCTGAGGTTTATTCAGTACACTTTCTTGGTGTGAAAGGCTTTTACATTTGCTATAAATAGAACTTGCATTAAAAACAAACAATCAAACCCTGCTCATATTTAAAAAATAAAGCGAAAGTAACGCAAAAGTAATATAACGCATTACTTTCCATAAAAAGTAACTAAGTAACGTAATTAGTTACTTTTTTAGAGAGTAATGCAATATTGTAATGCAATACTTTAAAAAGTAATTTTCCCCAACACTGACTACTACTACAATTAAATTATTAATCAGTTCGGATGTCTTTTTACCACATTTCCTAAAGAGCACTTTGGGACCAAGTATGTATTTATGATTCAAATGTAAATGACTGTAAACGAACCTAAAAAGCTGTTACATGCCTTTCTCATAAGGTTAGCAATGTTGTTTATTATAACAATAATATTCTTTTGCGAAGTAATTCATGAGATCATTTAAAAAGTAATATAGTGACTTGATTAAATAACCCACTATAAAAATACAGTCTTATCAATGTACTTTTAGAGAGGAACTTGTCAACAAATCTACCTCACAGCACATCAATGAAAGCAGTTTGACAATTACAGATGTGCGTGTTTAATCAGGGTTCGATCTGAATTCTGCAGGTGCGTAGATAACCAATATAACAAGATTGCCCAATCCTGTTCCTGGAGATGTATGATGGATTTTGAACTGTACTATTTAATTGCAGGTTTTCTGGATTCCCAGTTGAAGACATCAGTACATCAGATGTTGGCCTGAGAGCTGTATCTACAGTACACCACACTGACCTCCGCTTTTGCATAGGTGGTTGACTACTACCATGGTATTATTGGTATTATGTTCTAAGGGTTATTATTATAGCAAAACGGAGCACCTGTGACAGTGGAATTTGTGGTTGTAAAGAATAGTATCAGTACATTTAAAGTCACAGATAAAACATTTTTACGTAGTTCCAAGTGTTTTTTTTACTCTTTCTCTCTAAGAAACACAGCACAACAGTTACATTTTTTTTATTTAAATCGCCATCACACCACTGAGCACAGACAACGGGACACCAGAGTTGCACTTGCCTCAAATTTCAAAAGTAAAATTCATAGTCAACAAAACCTTTTTGCCAAATGTATGACAGAAATGTTTGCACTGAACTATGTTCTTAGGGTTTCTGCGGGTCCTTAAAAAGTCTGCAGTTTAATTGTTTATATCTATGCCATGAAAACTCCTAAATGTTACAAAAAGTATAAATTATTAAGACAAGAATTGCTACATGGATTAATATGATGATTAAACTTCAAAAGCCTATGAATTCGCATGTTCACTGAATAAAAATGAGCGCTCCACTGTGCATTTTAAAATCAGCAGTTGCTCTGTTTTGTGTACAGCGGTTACCGGGTAAACCGCTATATTCTGCCGTTCTGAAAGTGAAACCTGCTGCCAGAGAAAGAATATACTTTTTCAATAAGCCATTCTGCTATTTTTGCTACATTTTTTTAAATGTGAACCAGTGGATCGGCAAAAAGCTAAAGCAATATAAACATCTAAACAATTATGTCTTCAAGATATATTTATAGATGATTTAATATAATCATGAATTGATACTTTTGACTCATCCCTTTTCTTAAAAATCGTTTAAAAGCTGACATGTGAAGTGCAGATCTTAAAAATGTCATTAAAGGGCTTAAAATTGATTTTGAAATTCCTGCAGAGACCAGGTTATTTTATGGTACCATTTGGATTTTTTTTGTCTTTTGAATAAGTCCTTTTTAACTGTCCTCTTAGGTTGTTTTGAGAATGTACTGTATGCCACTAATAAAAAAGGACCTCTGTACATTTGTTTGTTGCAAATTTACAGACAATGCAATTGAGATGTTTACATTGACTTGTTGGGTAATATTTCTGTCAACTGACAACAAAGTTTCCCTTCTGAATTAGCATAACTGCACACGTTTTATAGTTAATCAAATCTTTAAAAAAAATTACATTAATTATACGTTATTTCTTTCAATAAAAAGAAAATGGAGTAAGACTGTAAAAGGTGTGTGGATGTGGATTAGTAATCTGGCCCCTTGGTATAAAGGAGAAAAAATGCTGGCCCTCATCACTCTCAAAGTTGCCCATCCCTGATATAGACAATAGACACACATCTTTTCCAGGCAGATATGTGACATTTTAAACAGTATAGATTTATTTTTACAGGCTTTGATCATATTTACTAAGGGTGGCAATAATTCTGGCCACGACTGTAAGAAAGAACGTATATGTGAGATCTCACTTGCACGCTTGATAAGAATTTGAAATTCAATCAAACTGAATAGAATTAGACTGAACAGAATAGGTAAGTGATAGTATTAATTTGTCAGGTGTGGATGAAAAAGATGTCTTTAGACGTTTTTTTGAAAATGGCTAAAGCTGCTTGAATTGAGATAGGCAAGTCATTCCACCATGAACTTGTCTACAAAATAGCACAGTTAAATTCAGGAAAAATGTAATATAGCCCTGCATAAATCTGGTATAACTGAGCCTGTGAATTTCGTAGTTTGTGATTTGTAGAATAGGATTTATGCACCTGTAGGGAAGATTTTGAGAAGGTTTTGTTGGTTTTTGAGAGAGAAAGAAACAAAATACAAGTTTGCTACTCCTAAAATATTTTCTTGATGACTGTGCTGAAATATTCTCTACAAATACAAATCCCATGGTCATAGGTGCTCAGTTTTGCTACAATAATTCTAGACACAATATATGTACTGTATGCAAACATAAAAAAGTAACAAAAAACTGAATATTCAGGGATGCAAACTTATCACCTTATCAAGTGAAAATTGTCATTTTTAATCTAAAATAGATCAATTGCGTGATTCGTGTACATTTACATTTATTTACATTTATGCATTTAGCAGACGCTTTTATCCAAAGCGACTTACATTGCATTCAAGTTACAGTTTCTACATTTTATCAGCTCTTGATAAAATGTAGACCTAGAATGTAGCTCGTGTAGACCTAGAGTTCTTGAAAGTGTGAGTTGTAAGTAGTAAAAGTGGTATTGACTCATTTAGACAGCATAATATTGCAAATGTTATTGCCATTAATAAAGAGTAGAAATTTTCATTTTACATAAAATGTTGCCATTTTATCTGAAAATATACAAATATAATATTTCTAATGCAAATTTTTAAAAGAAAGTAAAAAAAACAAAAAAAAACACAAACTTTAAAGTAAATGTAATAATGGAGTGATATTACATGTAGGAAAAAAAGCAATTAAAAATGAACTTCATTATCTAAGACTGATATTACAATTGTGGGTTACATCTTCATCACCTTTTTCAAACCTGACCTGATAAATTCACATCCCTGATAATTACAAAGAACTTAAGTTTTAATTGCAAAGGAAAACTGAAAGATCTGCTATGTACCTCTGTCTTCTATTTTCAAGGGTAAGAATTCTTTATTTTGTGGAACACAAAAGGAGAGAGTGGCATAGTCTCAGTCACCATTAATTTGTTTATAGAAAATTAAATTTTATATACATTTCGCAGACGCTTTTATCCAAAGTGACTTACAGTGTATTCAGGCTATACATTTGTATTGTCAGTATGTGTGTTCCCTGGCAATCAAACCCACAACCTTTGCGCTGCTAATGCAGTGCTCTAACCACTGAGCCACAGGAACATATGATAGTGAAGGGTGACTGAGTCTGTTAGTCTCTTAAAAGGAACCCCGATTATTAAGACACATAGGCCTAAATATGCTACAATTACTCTCTCCTACAAAATACATAGTTATAAATACATCAAATATTTTCGTTATTTATAAAATCCTCAAAGTGTTTAACAGAATTTGAGCTACGAAGGCAGCCATTATTTTTGCGCGCGCAGTGCATTCTGGGTCGATGACGTGTATTGGTTGCGTTCAGAGCAGAGAGAGGTGAGCTAATGGCGCTGTAAACTGTAGCTACATCCTAAACGTTAATATAATGCCACATTGTGCAGCGTTTGGTTGCAATTTCCAATCCAAAGGAAATAAGGGGAGTGATGTAAGCCTCCACTGCTTTCCAAAGGAGAAAAAAATACGAAAAGAGTGGGAAGTTGCTTGTGGACGAGTACAACTCCCTAAAGACCCACGGCTGTGTTCCCGCCACTTCAGCCCTGATGCATTTGAGGCGTTTAGTCGGCTAAAAGAGCTCACAGGTGCAGCTGGTTACAAGCGAAGGCTAAAACCAAATGCCGTGCCTTTAATTTTCCCCCACAAGGATCCTAAACGTCCGCGCATAGCGAGTGAAAGCCGCTAACAAGCGTCAAAGGCAAGAGACTCTGGACACTCTCCTGCTAGGATGTAAACAACCCGCTCCTTTCGTCTGAAGACGAATCATCGGACACTACGCCGATCATGGAGGTAACCGACAATCCACCAGTTGCTGTTAATGAATTCATAACTGTAGGTCTACAGAGTTCTCCAATTATGACCGATGCAGCAACGCAGACGGAGGATGCAGCGGTACAGTGGTCAGCTGATGTGGACTACTCGTTAAAAAAGGACCATACTTACACAGGTAAACATGAAATTGAGTTGGGCAAACGTGTACAGGAGGATGACGTTGATAACTCCCAGGATCTGTTTATCTCAGACGATGAACTTAGTGAACAGAGTCAACCACAGTACAGTCACTCTGATCCGGAATACATTGCAAGTTCATCTGAGTTTTCTCAAAGCACCCAGGGATCACAAGCTTCAACTAACATACATAAAGAAAATAGGCTTTTTCTAGTTTTTGAGGAACAGTTAAACCAATTGCTTCAGCGTTGTTTAAAGTGTGGCTCCCTGATTGTCCAGGAAGAAGTGAAAGAGCTAAAAAATGAAGGATCACAGTTGACACTAGAGCTCACATGTGCTAACAGCTGTAGTTACAGATGGCAGTCTCAGCCTACTCTGAGTGGGACTAAAGGGACAGGAAACCTGCTTTTAACAGCATCAGTTTTCTTCAGTGGCATCCATTTTGCTAAATTTGAGCGTTTCTGTAGTAACATGAACCTCAAAACAATAAGTGAAGACACATACACATCACTGAGGAAGAAGTTTGTGTTTCCTGTCATTGAAAAAATGTGGATTAAAGAGCAGAGTACAGTGTTAACTAACATGAAATCACAAGAAGTTGTTGAACTCTGTGGAGATGGCGGTGTGACTCTCCGGGCACTCAGCAAAATACTGTACATACACTTTTTGGATGCACAGAGTGAAAAGGTTGTGGACTTCAAGGTAATAAGCTGCACCCAAGTTTCGAGCTCTAATACCATGGAAATCAAAGGTTTTAAAGATGCTCTCAAAACCATAGAAGAAAATGGAGTGAAGGTCTCAACCATCTCTACTGACAGACATCCACAAATCGTCAAAGAAATGAGGGTCAGTAATCCAGATAAACACCATGAATTTGACCCTTGGCATGTGGCAAAAGGAGTGTCCAAAAAATTGGCAACTGAAGCTAAGAGAAGGGAATGTGAAGGCCTGGGACAGTGGATTCCATCCATTATAAATCATTTGTGGTGGAGTGCACAAACCTGTGAGGGTAATGCCGAAGTGTTGAAAGAGAAGTGGATATCTGTAATACACCATGTTACCAACCGACACGACTGGCCAGGGAACAGGCACTATCACCAATGTGCTCATGAGCCCCTTGATGAGACGAACCAGAGAAGAAAGCTTTGGTTAAAGCCAGGATCTGAAGCCCACAACGCACTTGTGAAGGTTGTGGAACACAAGCGGCTTTTGAAAGACCTGGATCATCTGACAAAGTGCATCCACACAACACAACTAGAGGTATGATCAAATACAGACATATTTAATAAATATGCCATTCATTATGATGTGACTCACATATTTTAATAGTTTAACTTCAAATTCAAATTTGTTTCAGGTGTATCACTCCATGTACCTGAAATACCTCCCAAAGAGAACACATTTTGGATATGATGTGATGATCCATGCCTCCATGCTTGCTGCTCTGGATCATAACAACAATGTGAACAGGGAACAGGTGTGTGAACTGTAATAAATCCTATCATTTGCAAGAACTATGGCTGCGTTTACACTTGGCATTAACATGCGATCACCGTGATCCGATCATTAGCCAATCAGGACACGGTGCGTTTACATTTGATCATATAAAGTAGCCTCTGTATCTGGATAACGATCGGATTTCTGTTTCCTGACTAATATTTAAAGGGATAGGCCTACTCCACCGTTTTTTCATATTAAACTATGTTATTCCCTTAACTAAGACGAGTTGATACATACCTCTCTCATCTCAGTGCGTGCACTTAATCGCTCAGGCGCGCGCCGACACTTTGATAGCACTTAGCTTAGCCCAGTATATTCAATGGTATCTAAAAGCAATGAATTTAGAAGTGACCAAACACATCAACGTTTTCCTATTTAAAACAGTTACACGGTAGTTATACGACCAAGTATGGTGACACAAAATAAAACGTGGCGCTTTTCTAAGCGGGTTAAAAAGGATAACTATAATGTATGGCGGAATAGCACTTTTGGGAGTACTTCGACTCGGCGCAGTAAAAAGTCATGTCTGATCCTCTTCCCACTATTGACAGAAGTGAGAGGAAGAGGATCAGACATGACTTTTTACTGCGCCGAGTCGAAGTGCCAAGTGTAAACGCAGCCTATGTGACACTGGATATTGCACATCAAACTGTTCCTAACACCTTGTATCTGTTTTCCATTTTTCTGTTTTTGAACAGGCTGTTTTTCAAGATGGGGAGAGTGTTGGAGAACCTAAGTTCAAAATCGCATGGAGCAAAGTCCACAAGACATTCAGAGCAAGACCAGTGCCTGTTGAAAAGGACTATAGCTACATGACAGCTATGATTGCAGATGTTCTCTCCTCTGTGTTAGATTCAAAACAAGTTATGGACATGAGAGTTAATCCAACACACGTCATGGCTCCACAAGACAGACTATCCAGATCACAGATAATTTTTCAAACACAGCAGTTTTCACGTTTCAAATAGCTGCATCATTACGAACACATGACATACACACCAACATAGTTCAAATGTACAAGATCTTTAATTTTGAATTCTAGTCAAGCACATGTAGTACTTCAAACAAACATTTAATATTGGAGTACATGCAACATTTTTATTTAAACCATAAACATTTGGTATGATACCCTATTTTGTTGCAAGCATAGCTTGTGCTCTTGCCAAAATGCCTTCAAATGTCAACTATCCAGCTATATGTTATTAAAATCCCTCCATGCCTCATCTACTTCTGCACGATCATTGTCTTCATATTCAAACCCTGTATAGATTCCACTTGGTTCAGAGTAGACGTTTCTTATTTTGTTAACAGCACATGATGGAATGACTCTGCGGACTCTTCTCCCTAGCCAGCCATGCATCCACCATGTAAACTGACGATATGAAGCATATCTGTAAGACCTAAAAGGCACAATTTTCAAAACAAGTATACAATTACGTTATGAAATAATGATTTAAGATGTTTGTCTTAACCAATAAAACAACTGAAGCCTTCACTGAAAGCGCATAGTCCAGTTAACTTTTTTTTTCTCCACTATTTGTAGGCCACAGTGTAGGTAGGCTACTATGTAGGCATACTCAGATAACCATGTTCACATTTGACTTGCCTATTAGTGACCTGGTTACGATTTGGTAGACCAGCACTATGCCGGTCATGGAGGCTGACGAGGGCCGCCCATAAAACATCTTTATTGAGGCAAACTGCATTAAAGTTTTCATGTGCTGTGATACACGGAGTATCTGTAAATACAATCAAAGCATGTTGTTATAGCATTTTACTTTATGTTCTCATCAGAATCACAATCAGCTTTATTGGCCAGTTTTGTGCAAACAAACAAGGAATTTGACTGGTAATATTTGCTCTAAAAGTTCAACACTCACTTAACATATAAAGAATAAAAACATAAAGGTCAGTATGAAATATAATAATGAAAAAAATAAAGTATGCAGTATAACAATACTATAAAATTTAGAAATGTACAAAAAAATTATACGGTAACACTTATAGTGTCCTTGTTACATATGTTACATGTATGCATAATTACACGCAACTAACCCTCAACCAAATCCTAATCCTACTCTAACCCTATAGTAAGTACATGTAGTTACTTAATATTACTCAGTACTTAAATGTTTAATTACACTGCAACAATGACACCTTAAAATAAAGTGTAACCAAATATACAATAACAATTGGAGAGGGAAGGAATAATGCATATCAGTATAGTCTTGAGATTTAAGTTTTTAAATATGTAGTGCAAGGCAATTCAGTGCAATGGTAATTATTAATAACAATATCGTAATTGTAAGATTTTAAATGTAAATGACGTAGATGAGCAAAACAGTGTTGACTTTGTTCAGTGTAAGGGGGGGGAGAGGGTATTTTTGCGCGTTCAACATAGTGACTGCTTGGGGAAAATAAAGCAAACGAGGGCGTTAGGACTTATTAAATTATTTATACTGATAGTACGATTGTCTGATCTAGCCTATACTTAGCCTACCCTGGACAGCTGCTGACAAAAAGTGAAGCTCTTTACAGCAAACGCTCTCGTTCTCGCTTGGCATTGGCAAGCAGTTGCCGCACAGACACCATCTGTTTTCAGTAAGGGTAAAATCTTTGCGAGGCAAAAGCCTTCGACCTTCCACCGCCAAGTGCGCCTACCAGTGGCAGCTGCCACAGCTAAGTGCGCCTGCCACATTTACCGGCCACACAGCTAAGTGCGCCTGCCACATTTACCGGCCACACAGCTAAGTGCGCCAGCCACATTTACCGGCCACACAGCTAAGTGCGCCTGCCACATTTACCGGCCACAGATAAACGCGCCCGTCACACGAACCGACCACAGCTAAATGCGCCCGTCACACGAACCGGCCACCAGTACAGCAAACAGGTGGTGCGACGCTTAGGTGCTGTACACTCCATTATGGATTTAAAGGGAGGAATCTGCTGGAAAATAATTGTAAAATTGCACTGTTTGTTTGTTTATATGCATCAATCGGGGTGTAAACAGAGAGTGATGTTGTGGCAGGCGCACGCTTTGGTGCTGCGCGCGGCGTTAAAGGGAGTAATAAAACATATTTTATGTGGAAATTAGGTTAATAATTCTAATAAACTCTTACTGCAGATTTCTGACTGTTTACAGTCCGATAGTCGCACATGAGCAAACAGACAGTGCAATTGTACATGTATTTACCTTTTTGTTACTGTTGTCTACCTTATATTTTATTCCTCCGTTTAAATCCATAATGGAACGCGCGTCCCGTGGCGCCTAAACCTCCCGCCTGGTTCGATTGATGCACGTAAGAAAACACAATGCAACCACAACTCTGCCTGCCCCAGATGACACTTCACCAGTCAGATCTAGACACAGCTGTCACAGAACATGCTACAGCTAAGGTGAGTTCAATTAATATAAAAAAAAAAATGTTGTTGTTCAATATTGTCAAAGGACATTTGTAACTAGTACTCTGGCGAGTTTATTAATTATAATAGGAATGGATTATACAGTGATTTGTGCAGTCTTTGTACAAACACATTTTATTTAAATGTTTGTCACTAAGCAACATTGAAACAACAGCTTTATTTATTTATTTGTATGTATGTATGTATGCAGAGCTCAGACAACAAACAACACAGACAAAAATATGATTGGAAGGTAGGAAATGAGTTTTAAAATACAGGCTACACATTTTGACTTTGAAGCAAACACAAAAAGGCAGCATATATATATATATATATATATATAAATACTTTAATTTTTTTAGACATAACCATACAATACATGTGATAAAGACAACAGAGCACACAAGTCAAGTCACCTTTATTTATATAGCGCTTTTAACAATACAAATTGTAACAAAGCACTGCACAATATCAAAATAGGCAAATTGTGTCAATAATGTAAAATGACAGGATTTAACACTCAATTATCAGCTGAATGCATTTCATTATTGAATTTAGTAATGGCATTGTCCAGCTTAGTTCAGTTTAAATAATATCTGTGTAATCAAGTCGATGATTGTGCTGGAAATGAAGTGTCCCCAACTAAGCAAGCCAGAGGCGACAGCGGCAAGGAACGAAAACTCCATCGGTGACAGAATGGAGAAAAAACCTTGGGAGAAACCAGGCTCAGTCGGGGGGCCAGTTCTCCTCCGGCCAGACGAATCAGTAGTTTGTTCCAACTGCAGCAAAGTCAGAGTGTAAGTGGTCCACTGGTTCCAGGGGTCTTTCCCCGATGGATGTCTAGGTGACGAGGTCCTCACTGGAGATCTGTCTCTGGGGCTCATCTATGTGTCCTAGACTCCGCTGACGTTCAGGGCTGTAGGGGCTGTAGAGGTTGTCTCCAGGTGCTGATCCTCCATTTATGGCAGACTTTGGTTAAGTCAGTATAATCGCTGATGGTTGGCTTCCTCTGAGGTCCTCGGAGGGGTTGTCATCGTCTCTTCTCAGGTGTTCGGTCATCTCAATCGTTTAAGGGTAGGATCCAGACTGAAGCTTGTGTAATTCCTAGCTACCACGGGATGTTAATCCCGTGGCAGTAACATAGAAACAGTAAGACAATTAGCGTAGCAGTTGTTCCATCCAGGAATAACCCTGGATGAAATTATCAGTATAACCCAAGCTAAAGCATAATAATGTGCATTTGTTCAGATAGACTGGCAGTACAAGATTGTGAGATGCATTATATGAATGCTTGACTAAAGAGATGTGTCTTTAATCTAGATTTAAACAGAGAGAGTGTGTCTGAACCCCGAACGTTATCAGGAAGGCTATTCCAGAGTTTAGGAGCCAGATATGAAAAAGTTCTACCTCCTTTAGTGGACTTTGCTATCCGAGGTACTACCAAGAGTCCAGAGTTTTGCGACCTTAGGGAGCGGGTTGGATTGTAGCGTGATAGAAGATTAGTTAGGTACGCAGGAGCTAAATCATTTAGTGCCTTATAGGCAAGTAATAATATTTTGTAACTGATACGAAACTTAATAGGTAGCGTGTGCAGAGACTGTAAAATTGTAGTAATATGGTCATATTTTCTTGACCTGGTTCTACACACAGTAGAAAGTCATCAATGTGATGCAATATGACAGAGGCATACTACAGTGTTGCCATCAAACCCAATTTGGATCAGAATCTGAGGATAATCTGTAAAAGAGAAA
Organism: Gymnocypris eckloni scoliostomus; assembly: GCA_027564155.1. Taxonomy (NCBI): domain Eukaryota; kingdom Metazoa; phylum Chordata; class Actinopteri; order Cypriniformes; family Cyprinidae; genus Gymnocypris; species Gymnocypris eckloni. The sequence continues at coordinate 3,216,778 of CM050423.1, read as the reverse complement.
GAAGAATGTTTATATAAAATTCATAGAATGAATATGACTAAAGGGAACATTAAAATCAAGATGTCAAAATCAATGTCATTAAAAAGCCACTTTAACACATTTACTTTAAATGTCCCTTTGTTTGCAAAGCCATTTCTGCCTTGAACCTATGGAAGCCCTCCGTCTTTTTAGGATTAAGAAGGTTACCTTTGAATGACCAAGAGCAGAAAGAGAAAAGAACTGTTAAAAATGCATTTAATTAAATGGTCTTATATGTTTTAGCAATGCATTAAACATTTTTTAATTAATAACAAATACCTCAGGAGTTAGAACTTCCAAAACATAGGATGCATTACTTAATTATGTCATGTCTATCTGTGTGACTCTTGTAACTCTGTCAATGATCCCCTGTGTCTGTTGGCAAAAGGCATTACATTTAGCTTTATTATATTAGCTATATCTTAAGTTAGCTTACTTACAAATTATTTGCAATTTTTTGGCAATAGTTGCAATTACTAGTTTCTATTTTCACACACACACCATTACTTTTACCTGTTGTTCATCAAAAAGAAATCCTTTCATTAAGTTTCTTCTTCAGCTTAGGACAAAATGTTTGATGTTTATGCAAAAACATTCTGTTTGATCTTATTTTGCCACTTGTCAAGCCATTGTGCAGTTCCTACAATGTGCAAAACATTTTTTATTTTAAACAAAACCACAGTATTTGTTTGAACCAAGTGTAGAATGTGGATATTTTCAAATTGTAAATTTCCAGAAAACTCTAACTCATGCTTATACACACTGATGCTTATACATGTCAATGAGACACTGCATATGCAAATTAGCACTTTACAAAAGGGAAGTCACATTTATTCACATATTTGTGTGAGATTAGATATACGTCTTGTTTACCATAATGTCCTGATCTGTCATTACAATGTCCACCACCAATCCCTGCTTCAATATTGATAGTGTTCTGTAAAAATAAATTGGAGGGTTATACAAATATTGAATGTATTTGTAATGTAGTAACAGAAGTTTTTTTTTCAAATTTAAAGTACATACTTATCATAAGGATATGACTGATCAATGTCACATCCACAGTTGAATGGCATGTCCTTTGTGACCATTGCTGGATCAATGGCAGCACAGTCACTGTGCAACCATTTGTTACAACGGTCACACTGAATCCATTACAGTGTTTTGACATCTGGATGCATGGTTCTGCAGAAGATATTAAATATAATTATATATAGCTGCTCAATAAATACAGTGTACATTAAAATGCAGCATGGTCAATTACTTTATTCGAATTTCTTGAAATATGCAAACATCAAGGTCCTGGGCCATCTGTTTTTAGCTTTAGGCGCTGTAATCTTTGGTTGTAAGTCCTAAGAACAGAAGAAGAGAAAATCAGTGTTTACACTTAAGCAAAATATTAAATATCATGTTTATTGTATTACATACATCCGTGTTAGAGAGAAAGCCGCCACTAAAGATTAACTGTCTGCTTTACCTCCGTTTGTAGATTTTCAACCAAACAGGAGGCATGGTAAAGTCGAAGATGAATCAGTTGGTCAGTCTGAAACGACTCAGGAGACATTTTAAAACCTTTTGCTTCCATCTCTGCCATCTACGAGAATGTAAAGGGAATTAGAAAAATTAGCTGTAATCATTTTTAAACAGTATTTGTTTACTTTCCCATAGTATGCATTACATTAATATTAATGTACAAAGTTGCAAACATAAACTCATAAAACTCTTATCCACTCACTGTGCAAACAAAAACACCACAGTTGTTTCCATCATTTCTCCGCCATTGCTGTGGATTGCACACAGTCCACCCATCCAGGGAGTCTACATTTCTAAAGGCATCTCTGGAAGAAAGAAATGGACTTAAAGCAGACTGTACCCAAGTCATGAAATGTTTTTTAAAATAACTGTGTAAAACAAATGATAAAAGGTATTACTTCAGAATTTCCATATCTGGGGGTGAAATGTTCATGTGACGTCCTGTGTTGTCATAAATCCTTATTTTTTTCTCGGTCTTGTCAAAAACCTGTAGAAGAAATTCAATAGAGAGACATTTTAAAGCGGTCACAATTATATATATTTTTTTACTTTTTTGGATTGTCTATAATAACATTGCAGACAAATCACATCTATATACTGTATAATCTAATTTTGTTCCTTATGTAATGAACCCCGCTAGAGTTGTACTAACCCAAAGAATGAAGTGGCATCCTATCTCTGGTGTCCTATCTGTGCCAACAATTCTTGGTAAAAGTGTTTTCTGTGCATCATTCTAAAATGACAAAAAATGGGAAACACATGTTCCTAAGGCATTCATGACATTCATAGGATGTAGAGACAGGATTGCTTTAATGCATTTTATTTTAGAAATTGAATAGTACCTCAAGAATTTTCAGATGTGAATCAGAAATTTTTCTTGAAGTCAGCCAGTCCCTGTACCACAAAGGGTACAAAGAGTATACAACAAAATTACATGTAAATTGCAATACTTTCATCTACTCAAACAATGCTTGTTTATGAAATTTATAAAAAAGTATAGATTCCGAAGCAGTTACTTACATTCTGGTTTTCTGAGGCAATTTGTGCAATCCGACAATTTATTTTCTTTAAAGCAAAATATGAGGATGCATAGTAAGAAAGTGTATTCAAATATATTGTGTTACTAAAAATTCCCAATGCTTCGGGAAAAGCTGCATTTTGACAGAGTTTTGTCTGTATTGATATTTGTGGGCATGATTGTCGGTGGTGGTAGTTATGTTAGGGGCATATAATAAAAGTTTACCTCTTAGTAGCGTGTGTGTGTGTGTTTGTGTATAGCAGAGACAGCACGCGTCAGAGAGCTTAAAGTGATTTTGCTGTTGGTCTTGGGTCGGCATGAATGTGTTCGAGGGAAATTTTATATTAATATTAATAAACTAGTGTTTTCTAAGTCGGTGTCGCAAGGATGAAGTTGCAGATCCCGTCTTGCCATCTCCTCGTTAGACGTGCCTTTAAGAAATGCATCTACGGATTATGATTATAATGAAAGCGTTTTTGTTTTCTATATGTATTATTTCGTTAAGTACTAATTTAAAGCTTTCTATAGATATATTTATCATGTCTAAATTGATCAAACACACTATGATCAGCTCACTGTCTGCCGCTGGTCGCTAGTCGTTAGCTACTTTAAAAAACAAAGACTTTCAATTTAACGAATAAAAATAAAATCTCTAAATGTTTTTCTAAATTACCTTAATAAAATAACGAAACGAAATACAACCACTTTGCCATTTCATACAAAACTGAAGTATTCTAATTGCTGAAACAGTATAATATACGCTGTTTTGGGAGAAGCGAGAAATAAAATACGGGCTCAGTTCGGGCTAGGGCCTATATTTTAGGCCCGTGCAGGGCTCTACCCACGCACTCACAACTCGTTAATTACAGCAGCGTCTCGCAACGATCGTTTTCATACGCTAAACATTCTTGCAAACTGTCTAAACTAAATTATACATGTCATGCAGACATTCGTAACAACATGAAAACGTTACAGTCCAGACCTCGGTGACCTCATGATCAGTGAGCCGAGAGCGCACATACACAGTTTGTCTTATTACTAACGTTAAATGTTTTTAATGTTAAGAAGATGCTGAATTATTTTGCTTACCTTCCATGCTGTAAATTCTCTAAGAATCACCAACACCTTTAAAAAAAGTAAAAGTAAATATATGCCTTTCCATGCAGAACATGTAGCTGTATCAAAATAAGTGTACTTACGCAAAAAAGATGTCCAGGTAATGATTCTTCTGGGCCATTGTCCTCAAATCCAGGTTCGCACAACCAATCGGATTGCTCGGTTGAAGACATTTGAAAGTAGTTCAACCAATCAAATCTGATATGTTGCATTTCTAAGGAGTGAAGACTGGGGGTCGTTGGTGTTGTATTTGTTTGCGGGTGACTGGTTTCTTAGCAATACACGTCTCAAGTCGAGGACAGGCCCTCAAAACCCGATGGAACTTGACTACATTTAAAAGTATTTTTGTGTTGTTTTTTTTAAACAAGTCTGCACGTTATGTGCGTCATTTTACAGCCTTGAATGTACATATAACATAACCTCTACATCCATAACGGCGAGCGCAGGACTGAAGCGTCGCGCCTGCCACAGTTTACACTCTGATTGTTGCATATAAACCAGCGCTTCTCAAAGTCCGGACTCCAGTCCGAATTCGGACCGGGAGGGAATTCAATCCAGACCGACCTCCACTCGTATCACTCAGACCTCCGTGCGGCGCGCGTGTTTACAGACTCTTTTGTAAGACAAAGCACATAGCAACTAAGTTAGCGACATTTTGGATAAAACTTCGCTTTCATTCTGTAGAATAATGTCACCGGTTTGAGAACCCTTGATATAAACAAACAATGCATTTATACAATTGTTAACCTATTTACCACATCATGTTTTATTCCTCCCTTTAAACCCATAATGGCGCGCGCAGCACCGAGGCGTCGCGCTTGCCTCAACATATATCTCTGTTTACACTCAAATTGACGCATATAAACAAACAAACAGTGCAGTTCTATATTTATTTTCCTATTTGACACATAATATGTTTTATTCCTCCCTTTAAATACATAACGACACGCGCAGCACGTGTCGCCCCTGCCACAACATCACAACATTATGCATTTTACATTTACATTTAGTCTTTAAGACGCTTTTATCCAAAGCGAATTACAAATGAGGACAGTCTAAGCAATCAAAACCACCAAAAGAGCAACAACATGTAAGTGCTATAACAAGTCTTGGTTAGCCTAACGCAGTCATAGCAAGATTTAAAAAAAGAAAGAAAACAAGTAAGGTTAGATAGAATATAGAAAAAGTAAGCTAGTATTATTTTTCTCAGTGCAGTTTTATATTTACCTATTTTCCAGCTGATTCCTCCCTTTAAATCCATAATGGAGTGTACAGCACCTCAGCGTCGCACCACCTGTTTGCTGTACTGGTGGCCGGTTCGTGTGACGGGCGCATTTAGCTGTGGTCGGTTCGTGTGACGGGCGCTTTTATCTGTGGCCGGTAAATGTTGCAGGCGCACTTATCTGTGGCCGGTAAATGTGGCAGGCGCACTTAGCTGTGTGGCCGGTAAATGTGGCTGGCGCACTTAGCTGTGTGGCCGGTAAATGTGGCAGGCGCACTTAGCTGTGTGGCCGGTAAATGTGGCTGGCGCACTTAGCTGTGTGGCCGGTAAATGTGGCTGGCGCACTTAGCTGTGTGGCCGGTAAATATGGCAGGCACACTTAGCTGTGTGGCCGGTAAATGTGGCTGGCGCACTTAGCTGTGTGGCCGGTAAATGTGGCAGGCGCACTTAGCTGTGTGGCCGGTAAATGTGGCTGGCGACTTAGCTGTGTGGCGGTAAATGTGGCTGGCGACTTAGCTGTGTGGCCGGTAAATGTGGCAGGCGCACTTAGCTGTGTGGCCGGTAAATGTGGCTGGCGCACTTAGCTGTGTGGCCGGTAAATGTGGCAGGCGCACTTAGCTGTGTGGCCGGTAAATGTGGCTGGCGCACTTAGCTGTGTGGCCGGTAAATGTGGCTGGCCCTGCCTCGCAAAGATTTTACTCCCTCTCTCTGTTTTGCCCCACTCTCGCTTCCTCAACTCTCTGATAATCTTCAGGCCTATCGTCTTCCGCGCTATTCTCCTGATTTAAGCCTACGGTGAGCTCGGGTTCAAACTGAAAAGGCTGAACGGCAGACGTGTTCATCTCGCTAGTCGCTACTGTCAAAATTTAGCTAGCTAGCTGGTACTGCTGCAATCCATTGACAGTAAGTGTAACTCCCCCGGGTCCACACTGCCACAACTCGTCGGAGCGGGTCTCGAACCCGGGATTCCGGTGCGGGAGGCGGGCGCTCTAACAAGGAACGCCAAAGGCTACAGCCTCTAGCGTCAGTTGCTAGAGCGCCTCTTTTTGAGGTCAGGAGAGTGAGGTTTACACACAGCCCTTACTGGCATAGCTACATCCGTTACACTCACCCCCCTAAACCTCACTCCCATCCGGGTCACGGCACCAATGTCACTCCCCCGGGTCCACACTGCCACAACTCGTCGGAGCGGGTCTCGAACCCGGGATTCCTGTGCGGGAGGCGGGCGCTCTAACAAGGAACGCCAAAGGCTACAGCCTCTAGCGTCAGTTGCTAGAGCGCCTCTTTTTGAGGTCAGGAGAGTGAGGTTTACACACAGCCCTTACTGGCATAGCTACATCCGTTACACTAGCAACCTTTACACGTCACTACCCAGAATGCATTGAGACGTAAATAACTATGGCGGCCTACGAGTGAACGGATTTTCGTCTTTTTTAATAAAAACAAAACCATTTGAAGTGTTTTTGTATCACATTTTTATAGCTGACGCCTACGTTAATTGTATAAGGCCAACATGCCGCACTAGTCGGGGTTCCTTTTAATGTTCTGCCTTACATCTCCTTTTGTGCCCCACTGAAAATAAAGTCAAGCACATTTGCTACAAAATAACATGATTTTTTATTCGTGAATATAGCTTTTTATTTGTAACTTGACACCATTTAAATTAGCCTATAATTTACTTAATACCTCTCTGTGTGTATTTGATTGTACATGTTCTGTGTTATATAGAAGGTTTGTGCTCTAATCATGTATTTGTAACTTTGTTTATAAAATGTATTGTATAAATAAATAATGACTGAATGTGATGTGTTTAATATATTATTAATACATTATTATATACACAGGCTCATTAATCTATGAAATGTGAGATTTTTAAAACAAGCAGAAAAAGTTTATTGTATAAAGTCGGTTTACCCAACTGAAATCAACATCATTTCAACATTAAATAAGCAAACCAATTACATCGATTTAATGTTAAATACCTGTTGATTCTATGACGTCGTTTCAACCAACTTAAAATCAACATCATTTCAACGTTAGGTAAGTAAACCAATTGCGTCGATTTTCCGTTAGTTTTGAATGGAGTGTCTGGCGTTGGTTCAACATTACTCCGATGAGCAAAATGGTGAGGTCTGTAGAAAATAAAATATGAAAAACACAATTATTTTACAAAACAACATTATAGCTTATAGGCCTATTTGTTTAGTATATTTTTTAATTAATGTAAAACTGAAAATTATATTTGAATTATGTTCAACACAGACTTCAGAACCTGAAATACGTATCTCCAGGTACAATTCACTGCACTTTTCGGGTGAAACGTCCACTAGAGGCGCTGAATGGTTTCAATGTTTCCCCGTTTCAGATTCAGGTTAGAAACTAAAGCAGACACTTTTAGTAAATAATGTTCTGTCGTCTCAGTGTACACTCATTTTAATATAAATTCATTAATTCTAAGCTTTTGAGTTGCCAAGGATGCGTGTCGGGATAAACGTGCGGTGTTATTTCTTACTTTCAGGGTGGATCGCACTTCGCCGAAGCAAATACTAGGCCTATGTTAGCTTAAGGCAGATATATAACGTTAATTAAAACTGGATTTTGTCCGAGGTAAGTTGTTTACCGAAAGAGTATTGACCCGTTAACGGAACAATGAACGATTAAATATAACGTTATGTGTATGTTTTAGTATTTCTGTGATTTAGTGAAGTTAACATTAAAGTTTGGAATTCGCGCACATATGACCATGTTGGTTAACGTCAAGTGCCAAATTTGCACAAAACTAACGTTAGTTGGCAAACTGTTATTATACGACAGCGATTCATTTGTATATGTGTACTCTCTGTTGCCTCGAGAATGAGTTAACTGTAATTCGAACATATATTAGATGTAAAATGATACGTGGAAAGCAATAATTGACTTTGCCAGAATGTAAAGTATTTACGTTAAGGTCAGGTGGTTTTGTTATGCACTCTGTGAAACATACAGTAAGTTTACTGGCGGATACCCACTTAATTTGCCCCAAGTAAATTAAATATTACTAATTGACCCTATAATCTCAGTTAATAAGTTCTTTTGTTTTTATCTTGCTTCTCCGCAATTAGATAACTGGGACATTTTCGAACTTTTAACACAATTATAAGCCCTTCAAATAGAGGGCCTACTCCTCAAAACCACTGATCTCTATAGCATATATTTTTGTTCTCTGTTATAGAACAGTGAATGTAATAAAATGTACACATTGTACAATATTGAGGATTCTGTAAATGCAATTTTACCATACACTGTCTACATTGTCAGAATAATGGCCACCAATGATTTTCCTGATCCAGCTGCAGAAGATGAAAAGGAATTAGAACTTTATCTCGATGAAATGATGGCTGATTTGCAAGAGTTGCAGGTAGGAAACGGTCTGTCAAACTGTTTAATAACAATGACACTGTTCTTATTGTGTAGGCAGTTTAGTCTGGTTACAAGGTTATTCTTATCATTATGGCTAGGATGAGACTGTTCCTAAATCACAACCTAAACAGAAAAAGAAAGACATTCCAAGAATCAGATGAAAAAAGAGACAAAAACAGTCTCTTGTTATATTCAAAAAGAGAAGCCAAACAAGGAAAAGGAGGCAACTGATAATATCATGTTTTATTTTCTCTCGCTCTCCCTCTCTCTTAATTTTCCTGGTCTCACAAATCGTATAGAGGCTTATCACTACTGTATATATAGAGGTAAATCCAGAGCTTCAGTGGTCCATTCATTAGCAAGCAACCAAACTTTTATTGATCCTGGTAAGCCAGTTGTGTTACATTAGAAGAAAAAAAAAGAATAACATTTAAAATATACAAGAATGGTTTACCCAACGCATGCTTGTATTTTATTCTAGTAACTACAAGTGACGCTGTGTCTTCATTGAATTATGTTTCTTCAGATATAGGCACCCATGCACAGCCTGCTATTGGTACGTTACAAAAGACCTACATTTTGACAAGAGTTCCCTTATCATTTTAGTACAATTAGATTATAAACATTTTTGTTTCCTTATATACCGCTTTTGTCTTTCAAGATACACAGTTACAGCAGCTCCATGATGCTCTTATCTCTGAGAAAAGTATGTCTGCATCTCACAACTGGACATTAAGACAAATGGTATCTGAAAACCATTGGATAGCAGCTAGACAAACACTCTTGGATTGATCGCTCGCCTCAGACAGGGTAGAATTCCTGAAAGCAGCAGTGATACGGTGCAAGGACTGTTTGCCAAAACCACATTACTGCGACAGCTGTGATGTGTCAACTCACCAGCACCTTGTTTTGCGTAACAGGAAGTGTTTTTTAGATAATTTCTGTAAACCTATCCCTCCATCAAGTATTGTCAAAGATGTCAGTGGCCAACAAACAATATTTGAGCAAGGTAAGCAACAGTTACTTATGAATACATAAGTGTAAGTAATACATTAGTTTTTATTTTTCTTTAGCATGTTTGTTACCCATCAAAGAGCCTCAAAATGTTTGTGATTGTGAGTCTCAGAACATGTCTGTAAGTGCTGGTCGATTAGTACAGTTCGTCAACATAATAAATGGTATGTACTCTAAAAAATTGAAATATTTATTTAATCAATTTTTTTATTATTATTCAAGGTTGTCATTGTATGTTATTTGTATTGCATTGTAGGTCGCTATGACCTCTCTTTGCCTATTTGGAGCTGCATTACATGCCACAAATCATCGAAACCTGAACTGCAGGACCTTATCCAAGGTGGTTACTGGCCAGGCTCAATTTCATTTCAAACTGTATATCAGATTGACCTGTTCACATCTTTTGAGCAGTTTAAAGTCACTGCACCCGGCCTCTCTAGACAAGCGTTTGTAAAGATGTTAGAGCATAGGTCACGGACATTTGGACGGGTAAGAATGCTTCAAATTACATCTTATTTTATTAATGAACTTCTCCTTACCCCCATTAGTTAAGTGATTTCTTTATTCAATTGCTAGAGTGATACCATTTGTGGCAAAACATTCCCAAAAGCATTTTTGGAATGGACATATTGTCACCATGAAAAAGAGAAGCTCAGTAGAATTGATCACTTCTCATGCCCTGCATGTGTCCCAGATGCAGTTGCAGTGTCTGCAGATGGAAACCGCAAACTATACCAGTTTAACAAAGCCAGAGAGTAATAGCATAACCAATATTTCAAATGATTATGTATATTAGTGTATATTGGCCTTATAATTTTTTTTGCATTGTAATTAATATAGAGTAGAGGAGCAGCCTTACTTTGATGGAGTATTCATTTCCAAGAATGAAGATTTGGCAGCATTTGTCAGTGTCATTTAGCAAAAGACCAACCCAGTAAGCTTCCATAATTGTATTAGTATTTTTGTTGTTTAACTGAAAGATTACACTTTACTGATATTGTTTAGTTTATTACAGGTACAAGGACGAGGCACATGTGGAAGATCCACATGGGCTGCTGCAAAAGAGACCTCAAAGAAATCAAGCAGTAAATTGGATGAGGAAGGGTTGGAGGTGGCGGTTTGCAGACACAACATCTTTCTTAAAGGGGTGAAATGCAGAGGGGTGAAATATTTGCTTATCCAATGTTTCTGCAAAAAGAGGTTGCGTCAAAATCAAACTGCAGATTTTTCTGCACCGACATCATGTGCCGATATTGGACCTACTTGCAAAAAGTCGCAAAGGTAGTTCCATGCATGCAGCAGTTAACAGAGATTAAGCCTTTTCTTTCTGTTATGCACGCAAAAGGACAACTCTACCAGCTGTGGGGTAACATTCTGTTTTAAATAAATTAACATTGTGCAAGGCCTTCAATCTTGCTTTGTCTGTTAAATTGTGCCAGTTTGTTTTATAGGTCAGTGGAGTGGTAAAAATCAAACCGGAGCTGGCACTACTATAGGAGAGGAAGTTGAACAAATTAACAGTTTTTTATCACGTGTTGCTCTTACAACAAAATATATGAGTAAGACAGGTAAGTGTCATATGCACACAGCATATTTTTTGTAATCCATAGGTTGAGACAATGGCATGTGAAATTCCATAGTCCCAAAAAAAGATTTTTGGTGAAAAATCATAAGCAATTATATTTACAAATGTGAATACCATTCTATTAAAAAAATGCTTAAGATTAAAAGATTCCTGCCCAATGAATAGGCATATATGTGTCTCAAACATCTGTATTTCCTGACACTTTCTTTAGTCAGGAAGTGTATCTAAATTAAACATTTAAAATAAAATTTGTAATCCTTCAATCCCCTCTTTGAGAGTTCTAATAACTCTCACAAAAATACAAATTTAGACACTTAAAAGTTAATTCTTGTAACTTGTAATCGTTACAGGCACAGTGTACATGTTCTGTGTTGCTTATATGTAATTGCATGCTGACACAGAAACAAAACATGCAATTAGTTTTGCTGAAAGATCGTATGTGAGTCTCTGCGTTGTGTATTTTTTCCTTCTTTCTTCTTTCTTTCTTGTGTGATAGTTGGCAATGGGTCTGGTTGTTTTCTAGAGGTTGTGGCTTCATCCGCAGGTGAGAAGGGTGGTGCATATGGATCTCAGGACAGCCATCAAATGGTATCTGCACAGAGGGAGAAAGAAACACAAACAAGAGAGACCAACGGCACAGAGCAGTATTTGTTGTAGAGTCTGCAAACATTAGGGTTGTATCCTCTGTTCAAAATATAGTCTGCTATTGTTGTTCCTTCTTTCCCTATTTCTCAATTCCTGTGACACCTAAAGAACAGTGAGGAAAGGATGGACTAATGGAGGGGAAAGGCCTATGAGGAAATCTTCACCTCAGGGTTGGCCCCCGAAGCCTGTTGCTTTCGGTTCTTCCCTGGGCTCCTCACTGGTTCTTGTGTCTGCCCTATCCTATCCCTGCAGGGGGAGGAACAACCTTACAATGTGACACATGTTTCTGACATGTAACACATCTCTTGACTGTTTCAGTGGCTGCGTTTCTGAATTTTGGATTCCACCATTGATTTGAGAACCTGTGATTCATCGTTGCTGGACCACTATGACCCAAACTGTGTATTTGTTGAGCCAAATATGGCAACAGTGATTCGGGAGCAACATACTTTCTCCCTTTGGTCCAGCAACGGATGAATCCACAGTGGCTCCTTTGTCTAACCATGTCCTGCTTCATATAGAGGAACGTCTTTATACAGATCAACGATTGATTCAGGAGGTAGAATTATCTTCTGTGCTGTACTACCTGAACACACTTGTACAGTTGCATAGAAACAAGCCTGTTTAGCTGCTACATCAGCAAGAGCATTACCTTTAGCTTCCGTAGTATTAGTTGTGAGATGTGCTTTCACTTTGATCACGCTAATTTCTTTGGGAGTTTCATGGCAAACATTAAATCTTTCACTAATCCAGCATGCTTAATGGGGATCCAGCAGAAGTTAGAAATTTTCTGGTTTGCCAAATGACACCAAAATCATGAATTACCCCAAAAGCATACCTGGAATCTGTGTAGATATTTGCAACCGATCCTGAAGCTAGCGTGCATGCTCTAGTTAAGGCTACTAGTTCTGCAGCTTGAGCTGAAAAATGATCTGGAAGACGACCTGAAGCAACTACTTCAGTGGTGGAAGTTACTGCATATCCTGCTCGTCTGTTACCTTCAATAACTTGAGCTGAACCATCAACAAACAACTCCAATTCTGCGTTCTCTATGGGAGTTTCTGCTATTTCACTTGTCGCTGCATATGTAAGCGTAACACAATCATGAGTCATTTCGCCTTCATCCTCTAACACAAATTCAGTCATTGCAGACATCATACATGAGGATGGGTTCGTGACTGGTGCACGCTGTATAACAATATTCGGGCTGTGAGAGTTGCTAACCAATTTCCCCAACGGGAGGAGGTGACAGAAGTGACTTTTGCTTGATTCATTAGTGCGGACACTGCGTGTGGGCATTTTACGTTTACAGTCTGACCTAACACCATTCCTGATGAAGCCTGAAGCGCTAGATGAACTGCCTGTACTGCTCTGAGGCATGGGCCCTTGAGCGACTATGTCAAGTTTACCGGAATAGTAATGAATTGGGCGTAAGCTGCCCCCATGATCTTGCATTAGACATGCAGTCATAAAGCCTAAGTGTTCATGGACATAAAGCACAAAGGGTCTATCAGATTGGGCAATTCCTAATGCTGGTGCTTGACATAGTGCTCTCTTCAAATCATTAAAAGCTTTAAGATGAAGTTCTTCCATACAAACAGTATCTGAATCTTTACCATGGCCTTTCAACAAATCATAGAGAGGCTGAGCAATCGAGGCATAGTCTTCAATCCAAGGTCTACAATAACCTGTTGTTCCTAAAAATGAGCGGAGTGTTTTAATGGTATTAGGCGGAGGTATGGCTTTGACTGAAGCCGCTCGATCCTGTGTAATGGATCTATTTCCTGCACCAATTGTTTGACCCAGAAATGTGACTTGCTTTTAGCAATTTGAGCTTTGTGAAAGCTGCATTTGTGTCCTTTTTTATGCAAATAGTCCAACAATGATGCCAATTCAGTTTGATGTACCTCATGATCTGTTGAGGCAATCAAAATATCATCAACATATTGGATCATAGTGGACTGTTTTACCGGACATTCTGGGTCACACAAATCACGTCTGACAGCCTGATGATATATGGTTGGGGAGTTTTGAAATCCCTGTGGCAATCGTGTCCACTGGTATTGTTCATAGTCAACTGTGAAAGCTAACCATGGCTGGCTGTCAGAGTGCAACGGTACAGAAAAGAATCCATTAGACATATCAATTACTGAAAAAAATCTTACAATCTAATGGTAAGCCATTACAAATTGTAGATGGATCTGCCACTAGGGGGGTGATTTTATCAATATGTTTATTGGCTACTCTGTAGTCTATTGTCAGTCTCCATGTCCCATTAGATTTCTTGATGGGCCATATGGGTGAATTACATGGACTGTTGGTTTTAACTAGCACTCCTTGTGTCAGCAAATTTTCTACAATAAGTTTGATTCCTGTATAGCTTCCTTATTAATCGGATATTGTTTGGTGACCGGAGGTGGAGTTCCTGTCAATTTAACTGGTTCTACACCTGTCAACAACCCACAATCATCCTTGTCTTTAGCCCAAATTGGATGATTCTGTAAGAAAACATACTCGGGAGGGGTTGCATTATTGGTAGAAATCTGTGCTGAGGAAATTTTATGCTAGTAGATTCTGAGGACATGTCTAAAGTTAGATTTATTTGTCTCAGAAGATCCATGCCTAAAATTGCACCTGTATTTAATGGAGCGCATAGCAATTTTGTAGTCAGAGTTTTTGGGCCAAATTGTACCTCTATGGGCGGAGTTTCATACAAAACAGAATCTTCACCTATTACACCAGTTAAACAAAGTTTGGTTTTCTTGTATGGGATGTTTAAACCTTGTGCCAATTTTGTAGGAATTACTGTAATTTCTGCACCTGTATCAAGCAAAAATCAATCTCTTTCTCTTTTATGCTACCTTTCACAAAATTCTTTGGTCATTGTGTTGGATTACAGGGGAAAGGTAGCTACTCACAGCCCCAATAATTAGTTTTTCCTGGTCTTGTTGTGCTCTTAGAAGAGCCTGAACTAACTGTCCTATAGTTTCAGTGGTCACTGGCGGAACTACTTCAGGGTTGTGTGCAGGCTGAGAAGGAGCAGAATTATGCATAGCATTTCTTTTACTATCTTGCAACTTCTTCCTACACTCTTTCTCCCAATGTCCAAATTTTTCACAGTATTTGCATTTGCTTTCTCTTTTAGACCATCTATTGTCTTGTTTCGTTGTGTTAACGTAGCTGCTGCTACTCTTACTTTTGCTTTGACATCAGCATCTCTTTCCCATGTAGTTAACCTGTCTAGGTTACTTCTGAGAGTTCTGTTAGACCAAGTTAGATCTAAGAATGGTAAAGCTTTTCTGTATTCGGCTACAAGGCCATCTGACCAGATACGAACCAAGGGTCCCTTGTCATCTAGCACACTTTCAGGGTCATCAACAATTCCACTGTAGATTACAGCTGACTGACAAAATCTCTCAGTATATTCACTCACAGTTTCTTCTTTCCTTTGCACACAGGTAGTAATTCTAGACCAATCTATTTTGGGTCCTAAGATATTCTTTAGGATTTTCAAAATACCTTCTCTTAAATCACCCTTACTGGCATTTCGTAGTTCAGAAGTGACAGCAGATTCAAAACTGTTGAATTCAGATTCAGTTAGTATTTGTGACATCAGCTGCGTGACTTCTGTCAACGACATGTCATAAAGACGCATTTACTGATCAATGTTCTTCTAAATTCAGAAAAATGTGTGCGTGCTGCTGGTAAACTTTGAGATAGTCTCTCTATATCTTTAGGACCTAAAGCTTTGGCAACAGTTTGTATTTGCACCACAGAAGAATTGAGAGGAACACTATCAGTTTCCTCAATCCCTGAGATCTCCTCCTCGCACCACACACATTGAAGGAATTTACAGGCACATCAGTTACTGATTGGAGAGCTACATCTGTTTCAAAAACGCTTGTAAATCAGGGTAAATGTTATCCTGACTTACTTCCACATCAGTTTTGCCTCTTTCTTGAGGTTCAATTTCTTGGTCAAAGTGTATATTCTAGCACGGAGTTCATTGTTCTGTTTCTCTAGCTCTGCGTTACGCTGAGACTGTTGTGTCGCTAGCGTTACACTGAATTCCCTGTGACAACAGATAATGCCTTTCACATTGTTCTTACGAATACTTGCTCCTAGTACCTTTTTACACTCATCTACTGACCAAGTCTTGTCTGGATGAATCTCATATTTCTGCGTTAGTTCTTGTCTAACTTTTCAGTGACTATTAGGTCCATTTTTTTTCTAACAGTGTTTTGAATTCACTATCTGACCACAGAGGAGTCGCAAGACCACTCTTTTCTGTGGTTGGAATCAGCCTAGCATTCATTCTAACCATTTTGTAAGTTTCTTGGTACCACACAAACAAAACAAACACTTCTCTGATTAACAGAGGGTACACTTGTTTTTTTAGCACGTAAATGCTAAAAACCTTCCCTGCCTGAAACAACAGAGGATAAACCAAAATTAGCACGTAAATGCCAAAATCTTCCCTGCCTGAAAGAACAGAGGATAAAATTTCATCTCTAAAAGCAGAACTTTAGAGGATAAACTCTTCCCTGTCTGAAAACAGAGGATAAACGTCCCTGCCTACAAGAACAGAGGATACTTTTATCTCTAAAATCAAAAAACTTTAGAGGATAAACTCATCTCTAAAAATAAAAATTTTTAGAGGATAAACTCTTCCTGCCTGAAACAGAGGATACACGTCCTGCCTACAAGAACAGAGGATAAAACAAAATTATTAGCATGAAATGCTAACCTTCCCTGCCTGAAACAGAGGATAACTTTTAGTTAAACAAACCCTACAGATGTATGTTAACTCTTCTCTGACGGCACAGAGGATACACTGGTCTTAGGTTCTTTTGGAATAGAGACAGCACACTCACCACAACCCTTTTGGTTGAGAGAAAAATTCAGTCTGGGAATCCTTGTTCAGCTTGAAGTTTCGCTGGATTCCAAAAGATGCAGATCTTTGTTTTAGCTTGAAGTTTTTCAGGTGAGGAAGCTGGAACTCTATCCGGGTCACGGCAGCATCTGTTGAAAACTCTGTTCTTCTAAAGTAGAAAACTCAGAAGAGAAGACCAGGAGACTTCGGATTGGATTGTCAGCAGAATTTCTTTATTCTATGACATGTGTTGTTATCTGCAGTCATCGAAGATCTCCTCTAAGTCATTTTCACAGGGTATCTTATAGACAGAATTGGAGGAGGGATTCTTAGAGGTGGAGACAAACATCAAACAAAGCAAACATCTGAGGGAGGCGTTAGTTAATTACAGGAACCTTCCCGTGGTCCAATAAACCTAACAAAGGTTGAATCTGACTCCTTGATCTTACCATTAACATAAGAGACAAAAGGCACCGTTGTCTCGAGCTCAAATGGTCAGGAAACGCTCTCAAACATCTGTATTTCCTGACACTTTCTTTAGTCAGGAAGTGTATCTAAATTAAACATTTAAAATAAAATTTGTAATCCTTCACTGCCCAATGAATAGGCATATATGTGTATGTGTATTCAGACAACTCATTTGCATATCGACATTGTTGAGAGCTGTTAATGCACAATCACCATTTTAGATCAACTAACTGTAATACTGTATAAGATTTCCATTCAAACTGAAAGCATAAATCTAGACTACACACTGACAGTTTCAGAGCAAAACACAAAACTGCGCACCTTCACTTTGTAGCACTTAAACTGGCAGTGTATATACTTGCTAGCAACCCATCAAAATAAAAGCTTGCTGATTTATGTTTGAAAATGTTTGTGGCGAGTGGGGCGGGACTCGAGACCGGTGAGTGGTGCAGGTGTCGTTCATTACCAATTACTCCACCGGCCTCGCTCCGTTCCCACGGCTCTCGGCCCCGCCCCACTCGCCACAATGTTGAACATATAAAAAAGTGAATATGTAAATATTAGCATTGTATTTTTCAGTGTACTATAAAATAATAGTATTTTTATTTAACACTCATTTTATATTGTAAAATATAATGATATTATCACACTTTATTATGTTGTTTATTATATAAAAAAAAAAAAAACTCAATAAAGAGCATTAATATTAATACTGTTATTAATTGTTTTATTATATATAGTTATATTTAATGGGTCACACTATGTGCAGTGTGAGCACCAAACCAAATCTCCAGGTGCTCTCATGAGAACCAGACCCGAAATACTTATGTCTACCCATATATACACGTGTGTGTGTATGTGTTCTCATTTAGCACGAGTGGATATGATCACACTTCATGCCAAAGGATGGAATGAGCAAAAGAAGAAAAACTTGCACGCGTACTTGTCTCAACGGTACATCAAGTTACTACACCTTTAATATGGCGTTGTTTAAGCCATACATTGAAGACATTTCTCTTTATACAGTCTTATCCAATTAAGTGTATTATCTCACCTAAGACTGTGCAAAAGATTAAAGAAGCCAAAGAAGATATCGAGGCTGTTAAAGCAAGCTTGGGCAGATCTAATGAAGAGCTGCAGCAATGGCCAGCTCACGGTGCATGCTCAGTTTTGCTTTCCATCTTTGTATAGCTTCATTAGAAATTAAATATGATTATTGTTTATTAGGCATTTATTTGAAATATTTGAAAACTTAAAAGACTGTTCTTGCTTAGTTAAACTAGTAATGAACAATTGCCTTGATTCGGTGGTCTGATATGCTTTTTTGAACAGTTTCCGATGGCAACAGAACAGATGATCCAGTGGGTTTGCAGCGTCTGATTGAAGGGCTGTATTTAGGAATTCAGCAGAAAAAGATAAATTTGTATCGCATTACAGGTAAATAAAATGCTTTATATATCCATTTTTTCTTATTTAGATCATCATAATAATTACTATTGCTCCTAAAGGGGTGTTATAATTAATAGCTCTGTCAATTTTTACTTGGTATATGACCCAGATCGCAACAAGCAGCGCAATAAAAACAGACGAGTCGAAGAGAAGTAGTAATCTGATGCAATGTGTGAGTACAATTCTCTTGTGACAAGTTCAACCAAAGCCTTGAATTCCGCTGATGAATTGCTTGCTGTAGAAACACCTATCTGGCCATGGGAATGTGGTATGACCTAATCTTTTTTTGTAAGATATTTATTTAGCATCACAAAGCTACAAGTTGCCAAGCTCACTTTCGGTTTCAGTTGAGGATGCATCATTGGGCCTGAAAAAGACGATCTTTGACAAGTTGATGCAGTTAGAGAGACTCCAGGAAGAAGAAGCTATACTTCAATACACTAAAATTTAGTGTATTGATATGCATTACTAGGTTGCCTTCTAAGTGGACCCTTTTCACGGATTGTGATGATGCTTTTCCACAGTTTTTAACATTTAATTTCTAATAAGTTTATAACATTTTTATTTTAAAAGAATGTAGAAGACTATTTGTAATGCTATACTTTGTGTTATATTACCTTGGCAGTAAATGACAAAAAGCCTGGTGTCACGGTCCTGCTGGTGTGCCCAGGCTGGCCACCAGATGTCTCTGTGTGTTGAGCACATGGCTTGTTGTTTGTTTGGTGCCATGTGCTCCCATGTCGATTGTCTGTCCCCTCCCATCTTGTTACTTAATCATTGTTTCAGTGGCTCCAGCTGTGTCTCCCTCGTTACCCTCGTTTGTCTCCCTATATAGTCTCCTTGTGTCTGCAGTCCTGTGCTGATCCGTTGTCTTTCGTGTGTCTCATGTGAGTTTCATGTTGACTGTGCTCCAGTCTTCTGCCTGCCTGCCTGCCTGCTTGTTTTTCCCCTTCGGGGTGGTTTTTGTTGTTCATTTGTTTCATTTTATTATTAAAACCCTGATTTTCCTCTGCATTTGAGTCCTCGACCTCATCTCTCCTGACAGAACGGATCAGCCAAGATGAGGACTCAGCAGAGGAGGGGTTTGGGCCGCCCACCACCCGACACTATCTCCAGCCCCCTATACCAACGCATCCTCCAGTACGAGGCCCTGAGCTCCTGCCGTCAGCAGGGCAATGACGTGAGGAGTTTTGCCGTGGAGTTCAGTGGTGCAGCTGAGGGGCTAGGCTACAATGATGAGGCCCTCAAGGACCTTTTCAACAGTGCCCTTGATGAGCCCCTCAGCTGGTGGAGGATGAGTGGGCTGGACCACCTCACATTTGGGGAATTCGTCGAGGCTTTGGCACGTTCCCCAGCTAAGGTGGCTGGTGTGCCTCAGGTGGTGGGCAACAAGGCTGCAGCTCCTCCAGTGGCAGCAGATGGAGCTGCAATGCCCCTAATGGCGGCCGTCAAAGCTGCAGCGCACCCCGGGATGCCGAGGCTGGTGCGTAAGTTGGAGGATTCACCCATGAGGTCGATGCAGAGCCGACTTTTCTCCAACGAAACCCAGCCCGGTGGTCCTGGAGGCCATGGTGGAAGCCCGCTCCGCTCCAGAGCCCGCTCCGATCCGGGGAGCCCACGGAGTCCGCTCAGAGCCCGCTCCGATCCGGGAGCCCACGAGTCCGCTCCAGAGCCCGCTCCGATCCGGGAGCCCAAGAGTCGCTCCGATCCGGGAGCCCACGCATTCGCTCCGATCCAGGAGCCGCGATTCGCTCGGTCCGGGAGCCACGTATTCGCTCCAGAGCCGCTCCGATCCGGGAGCCCACGGAGTCCGCTCCAGAGCCGCTCGATCCGAGAGCCCACGGAGTCCGCTCCAGAGCCCGCTCGATCCGGGAGCCCAAGGAGTCCGCTCCAGAGCCCGCTCCGATCCGGGAGCCCAAGGAGTCCGCTCCAGAGCCCGCTCCGATCCGGGAGCCCACGGAGTCTGCTCCGATCCGGGAGCCCACGCATTCGCTCCGATCCGGGGAGCCGCATTCGCTCGATCCGGGAGCCCGCATTCGCTCGGTCCGGGAGCCGCATTCCGCTCGGTCCGAGAGCCCACGGAGTCCGCTCCAGAGCCGCTCCGATCCGGGAGCCCAAGGAGTCGCTCCAGAGCCCGCTCCGATCCGGGAGCCCACGGAGTCCGCTCCGATCCAGGAGCCACGCATTCCGCTCGGTCCGGAGCCCGCATTCGCTCCGATCCGGGAGCCGCATTCCGCTCGATGCGGGCAGCCGACTTTCTCCAACGAAACCCAGCCCGGTGGTCCTGGAGGCCATGGTGGAAGAGCCCGCTCGGTCCGGGAGCCACGTATTCGCTCCAGAGCCGCTCCGATCCGGGAGCCCACGGAGTCCGCTCCAGAGCCCGCTCCGATCCGAGCCCGCGAGTCCGCTCCAGAGCCCGCTCGATCCGGGAGCCCAAGGAGTCGCTCAGAGCCGCTCCGATCCGGGAGCCCAAGGAGTCGCTCAGAGCCCGCTCCGATCCGGGAGCCCACGGAGTCTGCTCCAGAGCCCGCTCCGATCCGGGAGCCCA
This sequence comes from Gymnocypris eckloni scoliostomus, assembly GCA_027564155.1. Classification (NCBI taxonomy): domain Eukaryota; kingdom Metazoa; phylum Chordata; class Actinopteri; order Cypriniformes; family Cyprinidae; genus Gymnocypris; species Gymnocypris eckloni. The sequence continues at coordinate 3,195,890 of CM050423.1, read as the reverse complement.
AGAGTCCGCTCCAGAGCCCGCTCGATCCGGGAGCCCACGGAGTCGCTCGATCCAGGAGCCACGCATTCGCTCGGTCCGAGCCGCATTCGCTCCGGTCCGGGAGCCGCATTCGCTCCGATCCGGGAGCCCGCATTCGCTCGATCCGGGAGCCACGCATTCGCTCCGGTCCGAGAGCCGAGTCCGCTCCAGAGCCCGCTCCGATCCGGGAGCCCAAGGAGTCCGCTCAGAGCCCGCTCCGATCCGGGGAGCCCACGGAGTCGCTCGATCCAGGAGCCACGCATTCGCTCGGTCCGGGGCCCGCATTCGCTCGATCCGAGCCGCATTCGCTCGATCCGGGGCCGCATTCGCTCGATCCAGGAGCCCACACATCCCGCTCCGATCCGGGAGCCCAAGGAGTCCGCTCCAGAGCCCGCTCGATCCGGGAGCCCAAGGAGTCGCTCCAGAGCCCGCTCGATCCGGGAGCCCAAGGAGTCCGCTCCAGAGCCCGCTCCGATCCGAGCCACGCATTCCGCTCTGGTCCGGGAGCCACGCATTCCGCTCGGTCCGGGAGCCACGCATTCGCTCGATCCGGGAGCCACGCATTCGCTCGGTCCAGGAGCCGCGCATTCGCTCGATCCGAGCCCGCGAGTCGCTCCGATCCGGAGCCACGCATTCGCTCGATCCGGGAGCCACGCATTCGCTCGATCCGGGAGCCGCATTCGCTCGATCCGGGGCCGCATTCGCTCGGTCCGGGAGCCACGCATTCGCTCGATCCGAGAGCCCACGAGTCGCTCGATCCGGGAGCCACACATTCCGCTCCGATCCAGGAGCCCGCGAGTCGCTCAGTCCAGGACCCCACTCCGTTCCGGGGAGCCGACAGAGTCCGCTCCAGAGCCCGCTCCGCCCCGTGAGCTGACAGAGTCCGCTCCAGAGCCGCTCGCCCGTGAGCCGACAGAGCCCGCTCCGTTCTGGGAGCCCACGCGGTCCGCTCCATTCCGGGAGCCCGCAGTCGCTCCAGAGCCCGCTCCGTTCCGGGAGCCAACGCAGTCGCTGCAGAGCCCGCTCCGTTCCGGGGAGCCCATGCAGTCCACTCCGGTCCTGGACCCGCTCCGGTCTGGGAACCCACAGAGCCCGCTCAGGGCCAGCCCACCCTGGCACCCTGTGTGCCCATTGCTCCAGGCCCTCTTCCACTCCACGGGCCTGGCCCACCTCCCTCCTAGACATTTTTCTGTTTAGTGTTTGTGGAGCGTCTGGGATCCGCTCCTTAATGGGGGGGTTATGTCACGGTCCTGCTGGTGTGCCCAGGCTGGCCACCAGATGTCTATGTGTGTTGAGCACATGGCTTGTTGTTTGTGCCATGTGCTCCCATGTCGATTGTCTGTCCCCTCCCATCTTGTTACTTAATCATTGTTTCAGTGGCTCCAGCTGTGTCTCCCTCATTACCCTCGTTTGTCTCCCTATATAGTCTCCTTGTGTCTGCAGTACTGTGCTGATCCGTTGTCTTTCGTGTGAGTTTCATGTTGACTGTGCTCCAGTCTTCTGCCTGCCTGCCTGCTTGTTTTTCCCCTTCGGGGTGGTTTTTGTTGTTCATTTGTTTCATTTTATTATTAAAACCCTGATTTTCCTCTGCATTTGAGTCCTCGACCTCATCTCTCCTGACACCTGGCTGCTGCCAGGTGTTTCTAATACAACGGCTGATAGGGTGATGGAAAATTTGACATATTTTCTCTTCTGACCATCGTAATTTATCTCTCTGTATTTTTTCCCTATTTTGGAAAGTCATGGAAACGCTATTGCGGATATGTTCTCTTGCTGTTTGTGCAAATACAAATTTGCTATAGAATTCTAGCTAACTATGATTACTTCTGCTTCCGTGAACCCTGGAAATAGGAATAGCATCCATACTTGAGCTTTCCTATATAGTTTATAATGCCTCCCAATTTATTATTGTTATTCATTATTGTACCATTTTTGTGGTTCAAATTATTTTTTTTATAAATTTTTTAAGCCTATCCACCAGGACTTTCAGAGCAAGCGTACTGTGGCCTGCTCTGTGTTCTTCGAAGGCAGCTGCATGAATGTAAGACAGAAAAAGAAAGGGTGAAAGAAACATACCACAAAATAGTGACTGGATGGGATAGTTTGGCTGTCCTTGAAGAGGATAATGACTGCTATGAAAGCCTATCTACAGATTCATATGATTCAGTTGATGAAGACATGTAAATATTTTGATTAGTATTTTTTTATGTTCATTATCTTATTTTTTATTTTTTATCTGAAGGCCTACCTACATCACAGTGTACAGCAATGTAGATTGCACTTTTAACAAAACAATGTTTTAACCAGAGGTGTCCAATCACAAGAAGAGTTAAACATTTCTTCAGATTTTTTAAAACATATAGTATAGCAGGGGTGTCCAATCATGCTCTTGAAGGGCCGGTGTCCTGCAGAGTTTTGCTCCAACTTGCCTCAACATACTTGCATGGAAGTTTCTAGTATGGCTTGTTAGACCTTGATTAGCTGGTTCAGTTAATTGGGGTTGGAGCTAAACTCTGCAGGACACCGGCCCTCCAGGAGCAGGATTGGACACCCCTGCCATACTATATGTATAAAAAAAGCTGAAGAAATGTTTAACTCTTCTTGTGTAAATTAGGCCTAAACACTCAAATGTAAATACCCTTTTAAACCTATTAATTATTTTACATGAGAAATGTACTATGTGGCTTCTAGAAAATTACTGAACAGAACATTGTTCTCAAAAGTTAACTTAAAATGAGGTACTTCAGAATGAATTAGTATGTAGTGAAATGTATATAATGTAATTGAATTTCATATGCAATTCTGTTCCTGAATGCTGACTGTTCAATAAATGTGTTTTATATATGAAAAAGCACAGGCTTACACTAAAGACCTTTTTTTCCTATATTGTGTGTAGCACTGCAACTCATGGCATATTTTCTAAGCTCAGAATCATATTTTTAGCAATTCTGTCATAAAGTTGCTAGTATTAACAGGGATCTTGAACTCGAAGCTCCCAATGCTGATCTTGAAGAAGCTGCTAGGGCTGAACAAGTCCTTGAGAGGTTCAACCCTTTGCACGTAATGTTGAACACATTTACTTGTATTTGATTTGCTTTAATGAATGTATCCTAATTGTATGTGCTTTGTTTAGCTTTCCTTAAAGTCCTTGCTCTCAAATATTTTGGTCACAGATCATTTTTAACACTAAACATGACACTCAGCTTAATGTCTCAATGTGTATTAAAACAACAAAAATATTTTTTATTTTCTCGTTGTTTCAGCTGAAGAAAAGGAAGACCAGAGGGAAGTCTGACAAACTCTTGTCAAACCAGCCTTTTTTTGCAGAGAGGGATGAATTTGGCCAACTTGCGCATTTACAAAAAGCTGCAAACGCAAGCATTTCCAATGGTATGTCTGTGTTTTGTCTTAGCAACTTGACTGAACATTACTGTAGTTACATTATGCACAGAATTGAAGTTTCTTAAACTTTGTTTTACATTACCCACAAAATGTGTCAAAATTCATACAATTTACAAAGTCAGCAAATTCAAATGGTGCTCTACCACTGAGCCACAGGAACACTATTATTATGTCTGTATTCAAACAATATATGTAGTATAACATTTTATGTTTATCTCTCAAAAGACTATTCAAGTCAGCAGTTATAATTTTTCACATACATCTTTTTATAGCTCCTAGAATGAGCAAATCAGCTGTGCAATCATCTTTTGAATTTGGGTAGGAAATGACTAAATAGTAACTCTGTAGTTATCTATGACTTATTGTTTTGTCTTATTGTTTAAAAGAAGCCAGGTGATGAAGAAATAGGCACTTTATATATACTGAATACTTTTCAACACATTACTAATTTGTTATGACTGCTTATGTTTTCATTTTCTACTTGTATAGGAAATATTACACCAAGGGGTAGAAGTGGTAGCTGTTACTGAAAATCAATTCTCAGGTCAGTCTTCATGCACATGGTCAGTTTGCATGGACCTGAAACCAGAGACTTCTGTGACCACCAAGTGCAGCACTACAGCCTGAATAATTTTTTTCTTATGTTAGGTCTTCATCCCCTGGTTGAGAACAAGCTACACTGCATCAGTGGTGCTGATTAACTATTTTAGCTGCTTCGAGTTCCTCTGTGTTCACATCACCGGGGACCTCACATGGCCATCCATGCTTATGCATCTTTTCTTCATTAATGAAGATTAATGCTTACCATACTGCACTGTAAAGGTACATGTATACTGTGATTATTGTTTATTTTTGTTTTCATTTCATGCTCTGTGTATAGTACAATATTGTACCATATACTGTTTTAAACCTGCATTGAGTCCCTTACTGTATGTATATTTTTAAACTAAAATTTAAAATAATGGTTTTCTATTTTAATATGCTTTAAAATTATTTATTTATTTGATACAAAGCTGAATTTCCATCAGCCGTTATTCCAGTTTTCAGTGTCGCATTAAATAATTCTAATATTCTTATTTATATTCTAATATTTCTTATTTTGGAAACAGTTGTGCTGCTTAATGCTTTTTTTTTTTTTGTATTGGTAACCTGTAATACTTTTTTTCAGGAGTCCTTGAGGAATAATAATAATCAAAAAAGCATTTATTTAAAGTACAAATCTATTTAAAATTGTGTACATGACAATACATTCATGGACATATGTAAAGCATGGTGAATATTCTTTATTATGGATGGTATTTGGTAAGTACACAATTTGAATAAAAAATGTACACGATTGTTCTATTTTAGAAAATGTAATGATATTAATAACATTTGGGATAATAAAGTGCTACAAATTCACCACTGCATAAGCTTAGTGAGACCAATTCTGTGACCAATACAGTAAATTAGCCAAATTTCTATTACATGAAGGGAAGCCTGAAAGATGCAATACAAGAGATTGTAGGGGCTATACTGACATTCAGACTGAGGATGATGTACCAGGGAAAGAGCATAGATCCTTACTAGAATGTAAGGAAGATGAGCATGCATATTACTATAATAATAATAAATAATTTATTGTCATTGTTATAAAACAAAGAATTACATTAGAGCCTCAATCGACAGTGCTGTTAAAGTGCAAATACATAGAATGTAAACATTATAAGGTCCAACATGATCAGCAATAGCCAGCACTTGAGGATGAGGACATTTTGATTTCAAAGTTGACAAAATTTTCACACAGAGTTTAAACAATTTAGCCTTTTATATTTTTGATTCTTTATACTGCATGAATTTTATAAATTTTGCACCATAAACCACACACTGTCTGTACCTTGTCTTACTGAATGACACACTGGCTTTCTGTAATAGTACAATTGAGTGTCACAATGTGTACTGGTTGTTTAAAATGATGTCTTTGTTTACTGTCAACACTGTATTTTTGTTCTTGTTGTAACGAATAAATGGACAAAGATATTTAAGATGGGCACTGATGTCAATTTTTGGGGGTCTATTCTTATTCTCTATTGCAAACTATGATTTACTTAATGGCAAGTTGTTGAAAAGACAGTCTGACAAAATTATCAGATATAAATGTGACTCAGCACAGTTTGTTGTCCATGGTGAGAATAGATCTGTGTATGTTTTACTGGCCTTCTATCCCCAGGGGCCAGGTAGAGTCCCAAGGAAAAGTAAAAAAAAAAAAAAAACTGCTCATTTCAAAAGTCTGATTATAGTATAAAAAATGTTTTTGTCAGGACAACTAATTATGCTGTTTACTAAAATATTGTTGGACACAGTTTTCAAACATAAATGTAAAGGTGGTAGGCATGGAAAAGCATTTTAAGAAGTGCTTATAGTAAACTACCAAATGTTAGCCTGCCTCTCAAATATATGTCATAGAGGTTTGCACAGTGAGCATGCTTAGATAAGCCTTTATTAAATAAAGATAGTATATCCCCCCATTTTATTACCAAACGTTTTAAACTAAATTACCTATAAGTCTCTGTCATTATATCAATAGAAATATGGTGCTATTATTTGTAGTTCAATTAAGTTATTCTTAGTTAGGGTTAGGATCTCGGTAAAGAGGTCATTTCTCACAACATAGCAACACAGCATTTTTATCTGAATGTATTACTAAAGTAATGATAACAGCAAAACTTACTATGCAGCATTACACGGTACTGAATGCATGTTAAAAGATCGTCCAATGCCAGCGAGTCCTGTGTCTGCCTACGCAAGTCTAAGCCAACGACAATGTAGTTCAGCAGAGGCGTCACTCTTACTTGTCCATATATGGTCATGTATGACAGACTCTTCCGAGTTCTTGTGGTAAATGGAAAGATAATCTGTTAAACATGTCCCCATTAAATATAAAACCAAAATGACATTGTATTGTGGGTTAAAACCTGTTGCAGCAATAGATTTGCTGATTACAGTGAAGCAGTTTTTCCCCAAACAAGGACCAAATGGTTTCTATTGTATTAATGTATACACTAATATGAATTAATGTACATTTAAGCTAAACCAAGTGTGCAGTTGTATACTTCTCTAATAATTATTCAATCGTGCAGTATTTTCTAAACAAAGATAAGCGCATCTACTATTCAAAAGTAGTGCTTCTGTAACATTTACAGTATATCTATAGTGTATTAATGGTTTAGAAAATATTTAAACTCTTCTGTTTCCTGGAAATGAAACATAAAATCTTGCCATTCTTAGCGCTACCAGTTTAACTAAAACTATAACAAAAGCAAAGAGGCATAATTAATGCACACATTTTTTACAAATTTTCCAATGTTTATTGATATGTCAAACTTTTTAAAGACAAACATACTGCCCAGAACAGCTCTTTCACCCAGGTACTTACCCATTATTGCCACTATGAAGTAATGAAAAAGAAAAACATGATAAAAATGTATTCGCATAAACATAATCAATAACAACTATATAACAACTAAAAAGATTGATAAAGTAATTACTGGTTAATTGGAAACAAATATGTAACTTAGAAATAAATCAATAAAGCAATCAAAAATAATATTTTAAATTATTAACCTTAACATAATATTAATATTTAATAATAAACGCCTAACAGTATATAAAAAGATAAGTGTGTACCTGAGTGGCATGCTGGTATGAAAAAGTATGACTATATAATTATAATATGCTATATATCAGGGGTTCTCAACCTTTTGCAAGCTGGGCCCCCCCAAAGCTGGTTCATTGCAGTTGGGGCCCCAGTGCCCCCTGCATAGATAGATAGATAGATAGATAGATAGATAGATAGATAGATAGATAGATAGATAGATAGATAGATAGATAGATAGATAGATAGATAGATAGATAGATAGATAGATAGATAGACAGACAGATAGACAGATAGCCATAGGCTATTATTTTTAGGCCCACATTATTATTATTATTATTATTATTATTATCATCAGTAGCGGTAGGTAGGCCTATTATCATTACTAGGCTATTGTTATAATTGACAGTAGCACCAGACTTCTAATGTGAGCTTGCAGACATTATTATTATTATTATTATTAGTAGTAGTAGTAGTAGTAGGCCTATCATCATTACTAGACTATTGCTATATAATTATATGAGGTTACATGCTTTATTGTTGTTGTTATTATTATTATTATCATCAGTATAGGCCTATTATCATTACTAGGCTATTGCTATAATTGGGAATTGGCACCAGACCTCTGATATGGGTTAAATGCAGAGAACACATTTCACTCCTCATTATACTCTGTATAATTGTGTATGTGACAAATAAAGCTCATCCGAGCTTAATTTGTATTTGTTTGTATATTAATTTATGCTTTATTATTGTTATTATTACTAGGCCTAATAGTAGGCATCATTTGCATTTTTTTACAGAAGCTTGCAGGTAGGTGATGTTAATGTGAGACCTGAGCCTGCTTTGCCTTGCAAAGATCCTCAATTATTGGCTCAATGTTTGATAGACATAGCCTCAAATCATCCTCGATTTGTGCACGATTGCGGTATTTCGTTTTGAGTGCAGTCATTTTTGAGAATCCTGTCTCACACAAATATGTCGACGTGAAAGGAAGGAGAATCTTCAAGGCGACGTCACAGAGTTCAGGATATTCCTGCATCAATGCTTCCCAGAATGACGAAAGAGGGCAAGAGCTAAAGAGTTCCTTCAGTCTACTGTCACTCTTCAGCTCAATAAGCTGTTCCTGCATATCAATTGATAGCTCGTTTGCTGTGCACACAAACGGATCTCGAACCCACGCAAAGAGCGATAATCCTCTTTAAAATGCGTCGCAAATTGTTTTCTCATTGCTGACAGGTGCTCAGACGCTGATTGAAATAGGGAGGAGAAATCGTGTGACGTGCCTGCATCAGTGATAAAGTCTGCAAGGCTGGGGAACATGTCGCAGTTCCCTCGACTGATGCGGCCATGCCAGAGGTCTAGTTTTTGTGTGAAGGCGTGCACTTTGTCTGCAAGGAGCAAAATATGAGTTTCGCGGCCTTGCAAAGACAGGTTGAGGCCGTTCAAGCGGTCAAATATATCGACCAAATAGGACAGAGATGCAAGCCACATAGCGTCATCCAGATGCTTCGCCAGATCTGATTTGATTTCTGTCAAAAACCACTTCACCTCCTCTCGCAGCTCATACCACCGCTGTAAAACCCGCCCCCTGTAGAGCCATGTGAACTTCAGTGTGCAGAAGCAGCTGTTCGTGCCCTGACCCCATCTCCTGGCAGAGGACCCCAAACAAGCGAGAGTTTAGCGGCCGTGATTTGATGAGATTTATCATTTTCACGGATTGGTTCAGCACGGACTCAAAAAGAACCGGCCTTTTTTTAGCAGCTAGTGCTTCGCGATGGACCATGCAATGTGTCCATTTCACAAGTGGAGCTACTTGCTGAACGCGAGCAGCTAGGCCACGCTCACGCCCCGTCATTGCCTGCGCACCATCCGTGCATAGGCCAACGCATCGGTCCCAGGCCAAACCATTTTCACGGATAAAAATATCAAGGACATTGAAAATGGCTTCTCCTGTAGTGTGCGACTGAAGAGGCCGGCAAAACAGGACATCCTCCTCAATCGCCTTGTCCCGCAGATACCTGACATAGGTGAGGAGCTATGCCTGCCCAGCAATATCAGTGGATTCGTCCAGCTGCAGCGCGTAGTAAGGACTCTTTTTTACAAACTCTATCAGTTGCTCTCTGATATCATTGGACATGTCTTCAATTCTCCTAGCGACTGTGTCATTGGACAGTGGTACTGCACCGAGTTTGGCTGCTGCACTATCGCCTATCATTATTCTGCACATGTCTTGCGCTGCCGGTGTTCCGACACTCTGTGCTACCTCTCAGAATGAGCTACCCATGCACAATGCGCATGCGCAGTTCCCTACTACTCTTGGAAACCCTCTATCTGAAGACCCGCCCATAAATTTGAGCTACCCTGTCTGAGTTGTGAACGAGTACGTAAGTAAAATCTATTTAGCTTAATTACAGTTGTGTTTTTTTGTTAAATTGAATCGCTCCCATTAAATATGTAATCATTTCTTCAGTGTCTAATAATTTATAACAACAAAACGAGTTTTCTTACCAAGAGGGTGCTTCTTCAAAAAGCATGTGGTTTTGACGAGTCCCGATTTACTAAATAAAATGTGTCTTTGTCATACTAAATATAATACATTTTCCATTGTCTCTCATTCCAACACTTAATTTTATCACAAGGGTTTATTCTCCCTAAAAGCATAGCAGTCTTGAGGAGCCAGTGATTTAAATTGATCTTGCTAAATTAAAATACTATATTCAAAATCGAATGGCTCCTAGTAAATGGGTGATAATTTCATCATTGTCTGTGATTTCGATGAGCATAACGTTATCAAAAATGTTTTTGTCATAAGCCCGAGACAATGCACGAATTTCGGCTGTCCCAAACCGTGAAACAATTACGGTGATTTCTGATTCGCCTAGATTGTTTCAAGATGCCTGTCTTTCGTCTGTGACAGCCGAAAATTGTGCAGTGTTGTCTTGGGCTTTATAGTTCAACACTCTTAGGCTACTATATTAAAGTTTTGTGTAATACTTTTAATTTTTACACTTAAAATAATACACTTTAATTTTAAGGTAGTTGTTGTTCATTTCACTATGATTTTAAGTTTTGACATGGTCTTACTCCGTCAATATGAAATATATAAATGTTATCATGTTTTTATTGTTTTATTGGGTTAGTCAGCTGTCATTTTTGCATATTAACTCTTCATTCATATATATATATATATATATATATATATATATATATATTTTGTTAGCACCCACACGAAAAAATACTATAGTAATTTATAGTAAGTTTATTAATGTTTATTTATTTTTTTAAAGAAATTTCCTAAAGATGCGGTGCCACAATGAGATGCATTCAAGTTGGGCTACACATAGTTTACATCATGAGCTGCAGAAAGATGGGAGCAGTTGTGGAGTCTTGATTTTAAAAGTAGGGCTACAAAAGTATTTATCTTCAGTGAAGATTTTGTTTATGAATTATACTGTTCTTTCATAACTTGATTTGTTAGTTTGCAGAGGATTACTTAAGCACAGGCGGAGCTCTGAACATCCACACAGATACACAAGCTGTGGAAAGGGCCAGATTATGTATAGCTTGCGCAATAATTGAATATGGTGGTAAGTTTATTTATTGATAATCAAATTTACTTTTGCATTATAAAGTCATAGCTGGAGGTTATTTTGTATTTCAACAGCATACACTCTGCATTGCTAATACCCTTTATTAGCAGGCTTCCATACCGAAACACAATTTAATGATAAGGTTTTAAAGTACTTTTGGTAAAGGCCTATCTCTTTATCCCAAAAGGTGATGTTTCTTCCATTTGCACAGCTTGCAACAAGACAAACCCAGACAATATCTCTGACAGCTTTACCATGGTAAATAACATGTAGATTCAAACTATGTTCACAGGATAAACTTTAACATACTTAATGCATTGTTGATTTAATTAAGTCACTTGACTCTTTTTAGGTGCAGTGCAATTTGTGTTCAAGGTGGGAACACCTAACTTGCATCCCTGGTGTCGTGACTACAGAAAATCTTTCAACAAAATACAATTGCAACCATTGCAAATCATAATCTAGTGTTGTTTAATTATTTTCAAGATGGCTATTTTTATCTTTTGCTTTAGTGTGCCAGTATAAAATATTAGTTTACATTTCCCAACAATAATTCTTCCAATTATTGTAATGATTATAATTAAACTGGGACACTTAAGCAAAAGATAGGAATAGCCATCGTATAATAAACATTTTGGGGTAAGTCTATCTTGTTCTAAATCAGCTGTAAACAAAAAAAAACTAAAACACAGTACATATATATGCTGTGTATATTATTGTGTACAGATTTGAATTACATATAATAATTATAAATTCCCGTAATATACTTTGCTTACACTTTTCAAGCATTAAATACTCAATTAAAATGAATTAATGCTGAATTAAAATGACAATAAAATGTTATCTTTGTCTGACAAAATGTTCTCATTATTCTACCTTAAGGTACCATTAAGTTGGTAGTTAATTCTGATAGGTATTTAATAGCTGACAATATGTGCTACCTCTGTTTCTGAATCATTTATTAAGATGGTAGTTCATTCTGATAGGTATTTAATAGCTGACAATATGTGCTACCTCTGTTTCTGAATCATTTATTAAGATGGTAGTTCATTCTGATAGGTATTTAATAGCTGACAATATGTGCTACCTCTGTTTCTCCATCATTTATTAAGGTGGTAGCTCATTCTGATAGGTATTTAATAGCTGACAATATGTGCTACCTCTGTTTCTGAATCATTTATTAAGATGGTAGTTCATTCTGATAGGTATTTAATAGCTGACAATATGTGCTACCTCTGTTTCTGAATCATTTATTAAGATGGTAGCTCATTCTGATAGGTATTTAATAGCTGACAATATGTGCTACCTCTGTTTCTGAATAATTTATTAAGATGGTAGTTCATTCTGATAGGTATTTAATAGCTGACAATATGTGCTACCTCTGTTTCTGAATCATTTATTAAGATGGTAGTTCATTCTGATAGGTATTTAATAGCTGACAATATGTGCTACCTCTGTTTCTCCATCATTTATTAAGATGGTAGTTCATTCTGATAGGTATTTAATAGCTGACAATATGTGCTACCTCTGTTTCTCCATCATTTATTAAGATGGTAGTTCATTCTGATAGGTATTTAATAGCTGACAATATGTGCTACCTCTGTTTCTGAATCATTTATTAAGATGGTAGTTCATTCTGATAGGTATGTAATAGCTGACAATATGTGCTACCTCTGTTTCTCCATCATTTATTAAGGTGGTAGTTCATTCTGATAGGTATTTAATAGCTGACAATATGTGCTACCTCTGTTTCTGAATCATTTATTAAGGTGGTAGTTCATTCTGATAGGTATTTAATAGCTGACAATATGTGCTACCTCTGTTTCTGAATCATTTATTAAGATGGTAGTTCATTCTGATAGGTATTTAATAGCTGACAATATGTGCTACCTCTGCTTCTGAATCATTTATTAAGGTGGTAGTTAATTCTGATAGGTATTTAATAGCTGACAATATGTGCTACCTCTATTTCTCCATCATTTATTAAGATGGTAGTTCATTCTGAGAAAGAAGCTCATGTCGTTAGATTGACACAACAGCTTGAACTACTGGTAGCACATCCTGAGCGGGTAGGACAGATTGTCAGAACACCGGCAAAATGAAAGTCTCAGCGATTGTATGTGGTTTACCCAGTTTACCGATTCTTTTGGCCACTACATACGATGCCTCCAAACACTGTTTAGACACAGTGCTGTGCACTGAAATGGTTGCCTGTTGCTGATGGAGGCCATCAAGCTTTCTTTTAAAATATTCAGCCGGTTTATTTTTAATGCCAGCATGCTTTGTTTCGAGGTGCCTTTTTAATTTGCAGGGCTTCATACTGTCGGATGCCAGCACCTCGGCACACACGACACACTGAGGTCTCAGATCAGCCGTGACTGTAAACCCAAACTAAAGGTATGCTTCATCGTACCTTCAAAGCTTTTTTGCAGCTGGTGGTGCGTCGGTTGGCTTGGTGGTCCTCACAAGAAATTTCTCCATTTTTGTTATGTTTTCAATAAAGTTTAGGCAATATGTAACTGTGTGTGTGGCTACGTTGAGAGACGTATCAGGGGCTAATCAGTCGGGGCTTAGGCACGATCTTTAATTAAACGAACAAAATAATTATTTTGCAGACAATTCAGATTTTATTTTAATACTTAACGATTATAGTGTGTGTGTGTGTGTGTGTCTTAGTCGCGTGGGTAGTTTTAGCTAAGTGTAGCTACTGCCTAGCAGTTAAAAAAAATTACTGTCTAGGGCTGAGATTTGATCTAATCTTTAACAAGAATGTTTGTGGGTTTAGTCTTTAAAAAGACTGTTGGGGTTTTGTAGTAAAGGCCTATGTAAATCGAGATTGATAACAGACTAGCGAGAGCTGGCACAAGCGAACTTGGCAAGAGAATAGACTAGAGTGAATGGAGAGCTATGTCATGAGTCAATTTAAATGCAGTGATTTATTTTTGTGTGAGAGTGAGTGAACATTTACATTTACACCCCGCTCTGTAAGCCAGGGCGGGAACGGCGGCGGCCATGCGCATGCGCGATTCATTTGCAGCCTGGACGCGGAGGGGTGTGTGTCTCCTCTCTGCTCTGACTGCTGCGTGAGGCTACTGAGAGACTGACCGCCTGTGAGTGCTTTTGGACGGGAGAGGGGCTCACGGCAGCACCCGCTGCTCGTTGAGCACAGTAGGCCTAACTGCAGAGTGAGTCGTGCTTTCGAGTCTCCAAACCACAAAAGTCTCCAAAAACACCAGTAAAAGTCGTTGGATTTGTCGTTTTGACAAAAAAAAGTCGCCAGGAGGATGATTTGTTTGTGTTATAATCAGTGCTTGAAGTGGTGGAAAAAGGTGGCGGTACTCTCTTTGCATTGGCAAATCATTACATTTTTACAGTGAAAAACAAAACTTGATATATTGAGATATTGCTGTTACAACAATTTATTGTTATTTATTTATTAACAACATAAATGTATTTAAACATGTATGTGTGTGTGTGTATTTCACAAAAACTAAAGGAAAGCTTTAACTGTAGCCTATATTCTGACTAGTTTATTCGTTTAATATATATATATATATTAAACGAATATTTTATAATAAACGAATAATAAACGAAAAACGAATATTTATATATATATATATATATATATATATAAGTGGTGGTCCGTTATCGGCGTTAACGTGCTGCGTTAACGTGAGACTCTTATCGGGCGATAAAAAAAATATCACCGTTAATCTATTCTCAAAGTTGGGTTGGGAGCTGGGTCTATACTATGCAAGCTATGATGACTTTCACCCTGATATTTTAGCGCGGATGTATACCTAGCGAATTGCACTGTAGGGGCGAGAGCAGTCTTGAACTAGAGGCTCGCAGTCCGTGATGGACAGATTGTTAGCGGCTGGTCTATGTGTGGTAATACAATCGGGCAGGACATCCAAGCGCTCACCTATCATTCATCAACCTCAAATATGGCTTTTCATCTGAAAGATGTATGTAGTAACAACTTTACATGGCGCTCAATATGATGTTAACCTAGAAATGCGCTATTGAAGTGTTTGTGTGGAGCGTTTGCTGCAGGACAGGCTCCGGTGCGCTCACTTGCTCTTAAAATCTCCGTCATTTTTGGTCATACAGATAAAGTAGCCTAATACATCTTCGAATCTGTAAAGACTCTCGTTTGTTGTGTGCACTCAGAATAACAGCGAAGCGCGTTGCGCTTTTAAGCAAACAGGATGCGCTTTAGGTCTCATGTGAACTTGAGCGAGAAACTTGAAACTCCGTCTTTGAAAAATATATCTATAGAGAGTGAAATGTCTAAAAATAAAAATAGAAGGCGTGTGTGTTAGCATGGATGATTTACATGAAATTTAATCTGTGCAACACTGTGCATAAGATGGCTTTCAGTTCAATATAATAACAAAAAGCGACATTTTGGGTTTTATTCAACTAATAAGGTGGGCACGCTGTGATCTGTACTATATTTTTACTGTAATTGACAGTTATCGGCAAAAACAACAACACGGGAGTGGGAGGGAATGGGAGTCATTCTTCCGGGAGTGGAACGGATTTTCCTCCAGTTTTTTCGTGGGATTGGGACAGGAAGAGATTAAAGTTTGTGATGCATTTTGGAAACAGGAGCTGAGCCCTGGTCTAATCGCCACCTGTGAGAAACCCGTTCTCAAAGACTTACTTTTAGTCATTATTTGGGTAGCACACATATTCTGAATGCCTTGCAGAATTCAAATGAGCCATTTTAATCTAGATTAATTCCAAGATTAATCTAGATTAAAAAAATTAATCTATGGCCACTAATATATATATATATATATATATATATATATATATATATATATATATAAAAACTAAATACGACCTCACGTTTATACGTTTGCAGCCTCTGAAACTTCCGTCCGTCATAAAAATTTATTTGGATGGTTCGATTTTCTGCATTTTTCGCATCCGTAGCAAATATTTTGAGGGGTGTTTTTGACAATTGAGAGCCACCAAATGACGAATATGAAAAAACGAATACGACAGTTTCGGACTCAGTCAGGGTGCAAGGACCTTAAACTTTTGAGGCTTGCGCAGCTTCTCGAGGAGAAATCAAACAAATGAGCGCCGTTTTCTAAAGTCTATGAGCGCAGCACACACAAATAAACTAAATTGACATACTGCAGTTAAATTTCAAAATGTGGTGTTTTTATATTTATAACATTTGAATACAGTTTAGCAACACGCATCACACGACCTGACGACCAAGAGAGCTGACAATTGACCATCACTTAATTTACCATCACCTCACGATTGAAAATGTGACACTGATTTCATATGACAGTTCAACAAACAAGTTAATAATATTAAGTCACTTACATTTTAGACTAAATAATGACTGTTTTGGTCTATTTTAGCAGCGAAAATAGATCCGATGAATCCAAACAAAGATCACAGCATAGCGCATCTCACAGCAACACTCAATGGTGTTTTGAATGATTTAGTGTTTTGAACGAATCGGTTGAGTCAAAGATTCAATGACCCATAAACAAACATCTGTCTCATTCTTGATGAATCGGCCGTTTGAACTAATCGTTTGAATGAACGACTCAATGACTCGCTTAATAAAACCGCTTATCACCTGCATTTGCGCTCACTATCGACAAGCCAATCAAATTTGTTCAAAACTCTTTTTTTTTAATCAGTCCAAACACATTTTAATTTTTATTCAGGAGTTATGTATATACAAAACTATAGCTTTTTATGACAGTAGTTTAGTGATAAAAAAAATTGCAATTTTGTTTCTTCAGTTTTTTTCCCCTCCCATCCTGTAGCCTACTCGCGCCCCCCTGGGAGAGTTAATTATAAAATAATTGTGTATTAGAAAATGTCATTAAGCAAATCTAATGGATATAATATCAAATGTATGTAATGTGGACAATGACATCACTGTTCTCTGCAGTTACTTTATCGCTAAATTGAGCAAACTTCATAATTGATTATCTATACACCTGACCTGAATGAACACTGAACTGACTTCATTAAACTCTGTTTGCATCATTAAATCATTATTTTTCTGTTGTTCACCGTAAAACTGCTTTGTAAAAATCTGTTTTATGAAGAGCTATAAAAATAAAGGTGACTTAAATGTAATCAGTGGAATTGAAAATATTTGTTTTTTTATGCACAAAAATAACAGGCTAGTTCAACACAATTAACAGGAAATAAAATGTTGAGTTAATTATATTTTTAGACCTTTATGTGAAGTAGTATATAAAACTGGCAACACTGAGAAATATGTATTGAAGTAAAAAGACTTACATTTTTCATTCTCTTTTTAAATATTTTCTGGTATGGGAAGCTGTTGTTCTCCAGCCGATCCATGCATTCAGCACATTTGTCTGTGTTTTAAAGGAAACAAAAAAGACAACATTTTCAATCTCTTTGATAAATCAAAATGATCAGCAACATAACAGTCACAGAGTAGTCAAGAGAACAGAGCCCGAGCTGAAGCATATCTGAAGCAACTGCAGTCTTCCATAATCTTGCTTTATTTAAAACACAATATTTTATTTGAAAAAAAATTATTGGACCTCTAATACATGCCAACTAAACATCGTATTTGTGTACTTATAGTATCTATGCCTTAAGGTGCGTTCACACCAGACGCGAAAGAAGCGTTACGCACGAATGATTATGTTAAGTCAATGCAAAGACGTGATAGACAATCGGCGGCGCGAATGACGCGGCGTTGAAAAATCGAGACACCCCTCACCGCAGACTGCAAGTAGTCCTCGCTGCAGACTGTAGCGCGGTGACATCACGTATGTATAAAGTATATCTACAACACGCATGTGCATCTTAACAGAATACTCTTTCTGAGTGGAATATTCTTTTCTGAGTTCACGTGGCTAATGAGCACTCATAAGCCACGTGTTCACACAAGACATGACAACATGAAAGTATATGTATACTTAGAATACACTAATATAGTTATCTTAATAATTATCATTATTGGTGTAAACAGGTCTTAATAGTGTTACTTCACTGGATGGGCAATTTCAAATGTATTTTGTGTATTTTCAAAATACTGTATTTGTATTTAAATAAATTTTCCCACACAGTATTTTGTATTTTTATTTTAAATACATTTTGAAGTATTTGTGCCCATCTCTGCTTATGCTGCTGTGTGCTCTGGTAATATCAGCGGTCTGACCCAATCCAGGAGCTGACAAAATTTCGATTTAAAACCAGCTCACATTCACTTCAATATTGAAACGCTAACGCCGGTTTCACACTGCAAGCGTAAGCAGGGCGTAAGCAGCGCGTATTTTTTTCGGCGCCCATGTTAACGGATGAGAGCGTTCACACAGCACGCAGGGGCGGCGCGGCAGCGCGTTGCAGGAGCAGAGCAGGAGCGGCAGTGCCGCGCGATCGTTTCGCGCCGAGTCTATTTTGCTGCGCTGCTTACGCTCAATTAAAGTGACAGGACATTATTTATGATCGACACTCAAAAAAAAAACATATTTAAAGTTTGTAAATGGGATGTAATGTATTTTAAACAGTTACCATGAAGTTCAACAATTTCGTAGCAAGTTGTAAAATATATTGTGTAGTTTATAGGCCTATATGTAGGCATAGAAGCAGATGTCATGCTGACAACAGGCATCATCAACAAACGCACGTGACAGCGCCCGGTGTAGCCAGACGGGGGTCTTCAGAGTACACTTGGAAGATGACCTAATGGACGACACTCGTCTCATCGTAGAAGTGGAAAACAAAAAGTTATTTATGACCCCAAAAAATGTATGTATAAGGACTTACAAGCCAAAGAAAAGGCATGGGATGCAGTGGATTGATCATTTGATAATACACGAAGTGACAAACGAATAAATACATATTCAAATACGTCACATACATATTACACATGTAGCTACACCAAATAAGTCTATGATATGGGTGACTTGTTTGAAAGTGTGTTTTTCGTGTGTTTGCTAATATCCCTATTAAAACGTTTACACATAGTGTTAATAAAGACATTTACGATGCATGTTGAAGATGTTAGCATGGAGATTGCTTGTAAATCTGCTATTTATGATTTATGTTTATCAGATATTGCTTCATTATTAAATAAGCGTTCGTCAGCAGGCATTATGAAGAGGTTTGCTAATAAATGTTAAATGTTGAATAAAGATGCAAAATATGTCAACATTGTAGATGTAATCTTTTGACCAAAACTTCAAAGGCATGTCATTCTCCTATAATTAATGTGTTTTTTTACAAAGGACTAGTCATTTTGCGTTGGCAGATGGTACGTCATTTTTAATGTTTTTTTTTTTGAAAGACAAAAAGTACAATCTGTCCAATCAGTACAACTTTTTACAATCTGTAAATAACAATCAATACAAACAAACATAAAGAACAGCAGCTAACAGTATATATGTGCAAAAAGAAACTTCTGGTTACAAGTACTACAAACCTTTAAAATATTGACCATATTCAATATAAACACTATGTATAAAATAACTATAACATTTCTGCTATGGTCAGTTATTGTTTTTTGCTGTTCCGTTGCCTGGGGGCACCCAAAATCTACGTCGTATCCTTCTTCGTAATCTCCGTAGTAACAAATACAGCGCAATTGCCTTTCTTCTATCTACAATAGCCTACGTAGCCTACTGCACATAAACACAGATGCACATGTACAGTGTAAATAAAACAAATACAGTAATATAAACTATTCTAATAAATCAAGACCAATTGTATTTAAAATTAGATTCGAATTTGCCCATTCTGTACAGAAGACGCTGTTCAGCCGCGCGCTGCAAACGCTACCGGTGTGAAAGGGCAATGGGCGCGCGCTGCTCCTGCTCTGCATACGCACCGCTTCTGCGCTGCTTACGCCCTGCTTACGCTTGCAGTGTGAAGCCGGCGTAATGATGCAGAACGACAATGACGGTGATTGACAGTCAAAGCAAAGCGCGGATTTTTGTACCGGAGTCAGACCTGTTATTTGCCTGAAGTGCAAGGCTCCACCCCAGGAGTTTCAAAAGTGCCCGTCAAACGCCGGCTCACGCCGTTTCTCCATCAGCGCCTCCTTTGTCTATTTTTATTTATTTATTTAGTTTGTACTTTGTACTTTTGGTGAAAAATAAGTTGAATACTTTAGTTTTATTTTACTCAAGTAAAAGTAAAAGTACAATTTAATTATACTCAAAAAAGTAGAGTTTTAAAAAGAAATTTACTCAAGTACTGTAATGAAAGTATTTGTAATTAGTTACCTTCTTCTGCTGCTAAAATTCACACACACACAATTCTAAAAATGACTCCACACTTGCCGCATATAAGGACTCTAGAATTAGAGGGTGCTCGGTGGCTCAAAAAGCCGCATCATTCACTGGGCATCATTCATCTCTCATTTGTGCCTTAATACTGTTGTTTAATTGTAAAAATTGTGAAATTACTACAGTTTTTCTCAATTGCTTAAACACAAAAACTGGTTTCTGTAGCACAAAAACCGATACACTTATGTCATTCCCAAACAAACACATGCATTTCCCATAACACTATTCACCTGTTTCCACACATGCTTCAATATTCAAAACTCATTCTGTAAAACCTTTCACAAAAGTGGCCAAATAAATCATTCATTGCACTGTAAGTTTATTCAGCAAACACATGTTCTCATTATAATTAACTGAAGTCATCAGAAGCTAAACTTAAAGAGCACACCTTTCTCCAGGTGCAAACACTATGCCACCCTGGTTCATCATGTGCTCATACATGGGAGGACTATGAAAGAAGCTGGACAGTTAGTGCAACCGAACCTAAGCCGTTACACGGTTGCATCCATTTTCCGTACTTTCAGGAGGAAATCTGCTTTGTTACTGTGATGTATGTAATGCTGTAGTGCATATAAATGGAATCCCCGCTTTGTTTTCAGTGTAGTTTTTGCCACAGTCATGGATGACCATAATTCAGTAAAGGTCCTTTCATTTTTGCAGAACTGAGAGACAGCCATCTATAGGAGGTAGGAGAAGACTTCTCACAGCTAAGCAGGAGACTACCCTGGTGAATATGGTAACTGCCAATAATGCCATCCGTTTGAGGGAAATTCAAACCCAAATAGTTGAAGACCAGGTAGTCTTCCAAGCAATTGACAGCATCAGCATTTCCACTATTTTTCCACTACCGGATCATTTAGAGGAGCCAAATAAGGACATATCAGCTGCACCATGTGCCTTATGAAAGGAACTCAAACAGAGTTAAGGAGTAACGATTCCAATATGTGCAGGTAACTGATATACAGTACAGAATTTTTACAGTGCGTAGAATATGGCCCGTCTCTCCTGCACATCAATACAGTACTGTATTTGTAGTACAGTACTGTAATAGTTTATTTTTATATATATATTTTTTCAATTCTGTAGAGGATATTTGGGCTGGATGCCATGGCTGACCCACATGAGTACATCTTCATTGATGAGGCAGGGTTCAACCTGACAAAAAGGCGCAACATCCTTGGTCACCATGCGGTCACTCAAGTTCCTGACCAGAGGGGAGGCAACATCACCATATGCACAGCCATCAGCAATCGTGGCGTCCTTGCCAAACTGGGTCCATAAAACACATCACAAATCCTTCAATTTCTAAATCAGCTGCACGATAACATTCTTCAACAGGAAGGGGAGCCAGGGAAACCAGAGCAGGTCCAATATGTTGTCATTTGTGATAACGTGAGTTTCCATCGTGCTGCTCTGGTTTACACCTGATTCAATGCCCACCCCAGGTTCACTGTTCTTTTTTTTGCCAGCATGTTCCCCATTTCTGAATCCGATTGAGGAATTGTTCTCAGCATTGCGGTGGAATGTATATGACCGCAACCCCTACTTACACCAAAACCTCCTGGAAGCAATGCTGGACTCCTGTGGAGATGTGTCTGTGGAGTCTATCCAGGGTTATATAATTTTTACCATGCTGCCTCTCAAGAGCAAACATAATGTGTGATGCTAATGAGATATTATGGCCTGACCCAGACCTGAGACGAAATGATGAGAACGTTGATGCTGTTGCTGAATAACCTGTACATTTGCTGCCTTTGTAAATAAAAGTATTATACTCTGCATGGACTCTTCCTTACATGTTTTGTAAGTGTGACATTTCAAAGCATGTACAGTTTTGCTTTATCCAATTATGTAAGCACATAAACGTATAAAACAGTATTTTTTTTTTCTCAGTGTTGTTTCTGAAAGAGTTATTAGTTCGTGCTGTGATTTCACTTAGTTCCAAATTATTAACAAAAATTTTAAAGCATTCGGTAGCAGTGTTTTGAATTTATCCCTACAGTGTGTAAAAAAACAGTCATGTAGTCTGTGTTTTTGACAGTTTGTTTGTATTGTCTGAGGGCAAAATCTGAATTGGGATTCAGAAGTTAGCTGTTTGTACCGTTGGGTGTAAGTTTTTAAAATTGTGTGTGAAGATTTGAGAAAATGGTGAGTTGTTCCCAGAATTTTGTCTAAGCTATTGGAAAAAACTGTAAGAAAAATGTTTAATCCTGCTATGAATTTAATTTAGTCCATTCTCTCATATTCCCATAAAGATCATAATGTGCATTATTTTTTGAACAACCTCCTTAGTCAATTAAAAGAAACAAGAAGAATAAGAAAAAAAACGAATCAAGGTTTTAAAAAAACGTCCGGGTCATTCTTGTTTATCATTTTATGTTGATGATTGTATTATTCTATGTGTTTTATTCTTGATTTTTGAGCATTAAAACAAACAAATAAAACAATAAAAAACATCCGGGTCACCCACATCCACTTCCGAGAATGTACAATTGGATCAAGATTTTCTTGTTTAAAAGAACTATTCAAGTTAGAGTGGGTTTGCATTTTCTCAGATTTATCAAGTAAAGAATGGAACACCTCAAGGAAGTGTTAGTAGTCCAATTCTGTTCAATCTAATGATTAATTATATATTTACACAGACAGACATGGTATTGGAAGGTCCTTGTATGCAGATGATGGCGCGCTGTGGAAAGGGGTGCAATGTGGGTCATGTGGATGAGTTTATGCAGACTGTTGTTAAAATAGTATAGAATTTGGCTAAGGAGTGGGGTTTCCGCTTCTCTGTATCAAAAACTCATGTGATATGTTTTACAAAAAGGAAAACCAATCCAAGTATGAATATATTTTAATATTTTAATACACACAATATAGTATGTACAGGTGTGTAAGGTGCTAATTTGAGTATGTGTGTTAATGCTAAATAAATAAATATATGATAGTGTTGTGTGTTTCATGTTCATTGTTAAGTGTTCAACAATAAACATGAAATATAAACACGAAATTATAATGGGGTTTTACAAATAATTCATAAAATAAGGTATGTGATAAACATAACGTGACAATACCTTTACACACAATTAAACACACACATGCTGAAAATGCAAATTTTCAAGCAGTTAACAAAAATAAACAAATCATCCTATCTTGGTCATTAATAGCCTATTTAAACATAATTTTTCTCTGCATCGCTTTTTCATACGAAATAATAGAAACATTCTATACAAACACAAATCTATTTTTGTAATAATTGGTTTGAACACAATATTAAATTGTCTAGACAGTTATAAAACAAAGAAGAAACACCCTTATGAATTCCTTTCTTATTGTAAAATACCAATTCCTCAAAGAGAGTTAATTGTTATTGGTTCAATCCCTTCCGGTACTCAAATGTTAGGTATTGATAAAGACCATTCTCCCAAATCAGCGTCTCTTGATGGTACTAATGTTTTTTTTTACATTGGTTAAATGTGTTTTTTCATGAAATCCCAAGAGTAATAATAAAGCTATTTGTACTATTTTTCAAAGATAAATTGTTACTGTACCTTATTTTTTGTTTCATTAGAACTCTTTATTTATTGGAAAATTGATTTGCTGGAGAAAAGTGTGGTTGTTACAGCAGAAATATCACCGTAGAAATAAGTAAATATAAGTTTCTTATAAGCTCATTCGCAGATTTGAACAAATCAGTATTTACAAAAATATAAATGTAAATTGTATTTTCTGCAATGAATATGAGGAAAATGCACTTATTTTGGCACTGTACATATTCAGTTACACAATGGTGTGAAGTTAAAAATTGTATCAATGAAAATATTCAGTGTTTAAGACCCTTTTCACTCCGATGGGAAAATGTAGCCTACTCTTTTACTTCTTTCCAAGAGGAGCGGTATTTTTACTTAATTTATTTACTTAAACTGTGAACCAAATTTAATCTAATAAGAATCTAATCTAAATCTAATAAGAAACCCAATTTATGGATTTGTTGGCTGAATTATATATATATATATATATATATATATATATATATATAGACAGTATCAGAGACTCTTTGAATAAGAAAGCTGTAAGGTCTTTGAAAGCTTGTGAACTTTATTTATTTGGTTTTGATATGTATACATACGTATCTTGTGTCTTTGAACTTTTATACTTACCTCCCCCTGGCAACTCATATTTGTTGTAATTTATATTTATATTTTGATGTTATTTCTTGATAAAATATTGTATGTTATTGTTCGTTGAATAAAATAAGAAGAAGCCCAAAACAGCCCAATCGCGTTTCGAGGGGGGCTCCCCCGGTAAATATCCCGCTGCGGGTGCGTAAAATTCGATTTTTGGCGTGGTTCCGTTGTTAAAATAAAAAATCAGATGCTAAATATCACGTTATTGGTTTCGATTCTACCCGTGGACATGAAAAAAAACGCGGCAACTGATTTTAAGGTAGCCTAATTCCGAGGGAAAACCTTGGACTTGGCAACACTGCATTGGAGTTGACGTACTTCCTGTTCGAAAGTGGAGCTCCACTCGTCCATGCTCTGCAGCCAGGCCAGAACTATCTCGTTTAAAGTGACGTGTTTCCCATGTGTTTGTAGCGTTTCCTGTTGAACATCAAATACAAGTTGAATAGATATTTGGGCTCGGTGCGAGATTATTAATCACTGATCTGTTGATCTTCCGTGCAACATGTCAAGTCGCGCTTTGCGTAGGCTGAAGGGCGAGCAGCGAGCTCAGGCCGATTTAAACGCTTTTAAACTCGCTGATGAAGATGACAGAGATGACGAGGGGCAGATGAAGAGTGACAAAACTTCCCATAAGCAGAAGAACATCAGCAACATCTTTGAGCTGGTAACGTCTGGCATGTGTGTTTGTTAAAGTGCAGAGGTTTGATTATACGGTATTACCATGGTCCGTGTACCTTTGGATAATTCGTTTTGTTTATTTAATATCGAAATCTGACAAAATGAAAAAAACGGCACATTTTCGTCTTTCATTGGTTGAAACAAAACGAAAAATCAAGAATTCGGCTTCATTTTTCGTTTTTACGTTCAGGGTCAGAAAACGGATAAACTACTTGAGTCTCTACAAGTGGGTGGAATGAAATGCCCCTCTCCGCTGATTGGTCAACCAAACATTACGACATAATAATAATAATCCTAGAAACATAATAAGAGTCATCCGCTACTATGGATTCTTAACGTGTTTATTTCTACTGAATTGTATCTCTTTCTCTTCATCAAACAGACAGATTAACCAATGACTTGACACAAAACCGTATGACGAGACAGAGCCTTTTAGTCCTCTGGCACACAGCCTGTTTTATTATAGGCCTAAAGATAGTTAGCAAAATCTGTGTGGCATAGTAGACTCATTCACGGAAGCGATTTTCTTCTTCCTTGATGTTTAACGGCGGTTGGCATCCAACCTCAATGGTGCATTACTGCCACCTACTGTACTTGAGTGTAAACCGGAGCTAGACAGAGATAAACTACGACTAGACGGGAGACTTCCATCTCTCTTCTTTCCCTTTAATTAATAATAATGATTTACAAAACTGTATTCTATATCCTATTTGCTATACCAGTGTCCCTCAGGAAACTAAATAAATGCGGAAGCGATCTTAAACAACGAGTTACGTATACGCGCGACAGATCGCTCCGCGCATGCGTCTACCATGCCAAAGCACATTGACGTGTCACGTTGCCGGCTGTTGTTACCTTGCGGTGGATCAGAGGTAATAAACACAATATAAATACTGGTCAGTTTCTTGCACAGACCGATCGTTTGTCTTAAGACCTCAATGTATCGTCACGAGTCGCAGGGTTTAATTTGGTTTTGTCTGTGTATGTTTTTTTATTTATTTATCCCAAAGCCATTGACTGCCATTATATGACTGACAGACAGTTTGAGTTAAAAATCTTCGTTTGTTTTTTACTGAAGAAACAAATTCACCTACATCTTGGATGCCCTGTGGCCAAGCAGATAATTTTTGGGTGAACTATCCCTTTAAGTAACAGGGTGTCATGCCAGAACATATTCATAATATTACTGATTTTATATTTAATGAGAATTTAACATTGAAAGTTAATGTGAATAAAAATATTGCAAGTTAGGCTACTTATCATGACTTTCATTTTACAGAAAGAGAGCAAAGAACATTTACATTATGAAAACTCACATTAAAATCACCGAAGCGGTTTACACTGTGAAATGAATATCTTACAGATTCAGACATAAACACATCTGAACTTTGTTTCTAAATCTAGAATTCGCCCGAAAGCGGTATTAAGTCAGCGAGCATGAAGAAAACACCGGCATTTTAGCGATGACTCACCTGAACTCCTCTGATTGGCCATTCCATTAATAAGCTCAACAGCATCGTGTGTGATTGGTTATAATGCGCAGTGCTGTAAAAACGTGTCTGTATCTGGTTCAGCGCCAGCCAGCGAACGCAGTTTTGAATTTAGAAGCTGATGATAAATGCGCTGAACGATTTAATCACACTAGTGTGATTACAATGTAGAAAATATTATTCAGCAATATTTTTTGTCTTTTGGAAGCTGCATTCAAAATCCACTTGGCTCGAATGGGCATGACGCTTCTGGCAGTGGTTCCCAACCCTGGTCCTGGAGGCAGCGTTTGAATCAAAGACTCAAAAAAACAGCATTAGAAAATGGCAATTTATTTCTAAATTATGTTTGCTTTGGATGTAAAAATCTTACCAACATAAGTAGACCTCAAGGAACAGATAAAAAAAACAACCTTTAATGACAGTTAAACTTTTTTTGAAGTTCACCTAAATAGTCCTTAAGTGTTACCAATTAAATTTATAAGAATATTCCAATGTGGTCACACAGTTTATATGAGGTCGTAAAATGGCATATGTAAAAATTTGACTGCAATCGAACAAATATTTTTTGAAGTAGTTTCATTTGGAGTATGGCATGCTCCTATACTGCCGTCATGTCCGCTGCCCGTGTACGGAGAATCAGAGATTATTGAGTGTTTAAAAATAGTTTTAAAAGACATGTTATGATGCCGCTGTCATAATGGTTTGTGTCAGATAGGTGAGGCTGATATGGATGTAAATGCGTCAGATGAGGAGAAGGCAGAGGGAATCCGTGACAGACAACAAGAAGGAGCTCCACTAGAGAAAGATACTGTGAAGGTGAGAAGAACCTTTCATCACATCATCATCCACAAACATGAACTTGCAACCCTGACCTATTTAGAGTTTGTGAAATGCGATGTTCAGAACATTTAACTTCTAAACTCTTTTCATTTCTCAATTCTGTTGTTTTCTTTGTAATGTCTTTTTTTGTAGAATGAGAAGTCAAACAAAAAAAAGAGAAAAAAGAAGAAAAAGACTCCAGCTGAGAGTGGAAGGGTGGGACTTTTATTTATTTCTGTATGTTATGTGTACATGTTAGGGGTTGCACAGACTAATCGACTAGTCGTCTTCAGTGCTCTGCCATGACACTTTAAGCTTGAAGTCGACTAGTCGCTGGTCCTACAGTGCTCAGCGTAAATGAGTACACCCCCTTTGAAAAGTAAAATTGTAAACAATATCTCAATGAACACAAAAACCATTTCCAAAATGTTGACAAGACTAAGTTTAATATAACATCTGTTTAACTTATAACATGAAATTAAGGTTAATAATATAACTTAGATTACACATTTTTCAGTTTTACTCAAATTAGGGTGATGCAAAAATGAGTACACCCCACAACAAAAACTACTAAATCTAGTGCTACAGTATTCTGACTGATAAGTAAAGCTTTGCTGATCTTCTTGTAGCCTTCACCTTTCTTGTGTAAAGAAATTATTTTCTTTCTCAGGTCTTGTGACATTTCTCTTCCATGTGGTGCCATTGCTGACAGCATGAAATGGGAAGGGGTTTTATTTAAGTAACACCCTTTTATAGTCAACTGTCACCTGTGAAATGAATAATTAGACTCACCCGTGGTTGAATTCTTGTTAAATTAGACATTTGTAGTCTAAAATGTAGCTTTGCTCCAGAGACTTTCAGTGGGGTGTACTCATTTTTGCATCACCTTAATTTGAGTAAAACTGAAAATGTTGTTCTCTAAGTTATATTATTAACCTTTCATGTTATAAGTTAAAGAGATGTTATATAAAACTTAGTCTTGTCAACATTTTGGAAAATGTTTTTGTGTTCATTGAGATATTGTTTAAAATTTTACTTTTCAAAGGGGGTGTACTCATTTACGCTGAGCACTGTATAGAGGGTGCAATAGGATAATAAATCCACATTTACACTCCGTTTCCAAACAGTTAAAATTACAAACTAATTCACACTCTGAATGCGCTCCACAAGACGTGTGATTTATAATACTGGATACTCGAAATTTTATGGCAGAATGCACGTTTTAAACAGCTTACTGTACAGGTAAGTTAATCACGTTCTAATCTAATGCGCTGCTGCACTGTAACAAACACACATAGGCTATAGACCGTAGCACCCAGGAACACATCTAACACCGCAAAATCAGGATGTGCAGCACGTACAATACATCACGTGCAGATCACGCGCACAGAATCATTCAGCGCGAAAATGTATTGTCAACACTGTTGTATTGTTCTGTGATTTCTCTGTAAAATAGCTAAGAAACTGAAAAGTTCAAGCATATATTTCTTAATTACTAAATCCCACAGCTTCACTACTAGTAGACTGATGCTGCCAGGTAGAATTAATTCACACACGCAACCGCTCTCAATAATGCATTCATTCATATGAATGTAATCTTTACCGTACTACTTATCTGTAACTGATTAAGAACGAGCAGGAATCTGTGAGAAATATGACGACCCAAAGACTAAAGAACTGATAAAAATAAGCTGTTATAGGTGCAATAGTCATGTGGGCAGCGCTGTGCCATATTTCTTAACTGTGTACAAGGCGTTTGTCACAGCTCCAGACTTATGTTCATTAATGACGTCTTCAGCGACTAGTCGACTTCAACTTGACTTTCTTCACATAAAAGTCGACTTAAAAAAATCAGAAGTCGTTCAACCCCTAGTGTATGTATGCATGTATTTTTTTTTACCAAAACATTAGATATCCCCCTTCCCCCCAAGTTGCTCTTAATATTTATTTTTAGTTTTAATAATTAAGATTTTTAAGCTTCTCCTGTCAGTCACTTTACCACCTGGTTTGGTGGTTAATTCACATGCTTTTTTATATGTTGAGCTGCAGCACTCTCACAGGATGTGAGTTTAAATCTAATCTGTCTCTCTTTCCACATGTGCTTTCCTGTTGATCTCCATTGTGTTATTAAACAAAGAAAAAATGCCTATTCTAAAAGTAAAAAAGTGGACTGATAACTAGATAAGATCTTTATGAAGCAGAACATATGATTGGATCTGCTGAAGCTCATAGAAATCTTGATCAATGTTAATGTTCTTCATTCTTTCGATGATAAATTGAAATTAAATTGCAATCACGATTAGACAGAAGCTGCGAATGTCATGTGTATCTTTCAGTGTAGCACGGTTCTGTGATCAGCAGTAAATCTCCATCAGAAAGTCAGAGGGCGCCCTCGCGTGGAAACTCCAAATACGCCCCGCAGAAGAAACCCAGAAAATGCCTATAGGCCTTTATCACACTTCCGTGTTCGAAAAGCAGAAGATTCAAATAGTAGCGTAAAAGAACTTACGCTGCAGCCTCTATCAATGGTTGTGCCCATATCACAGCATTGTTGTGGATTAATTTATGTAGAATTCAGCACATATACATCTTCTAAAGACACCAATCTCAGTTTACAAATATTAATTGAGTATTATGAAACAAAGCGACGATATCCCAATGCTTATTTCGTGACTTAAACAGGAGCACGCGAGGCATACTGTATGTGTATAGGCAATTCTTCACAGTCTGATCCCCTTATTTCATTACAGAACGGTGAGAAAACTATACAAACAACAAATCCCATTAATAAGCATTAGAATTAGCCAAAGCTTAAAATGTTAATTATGACTAAAGGCTGTATAGGAGGATTCAATTAAAGGTTTAGGACAAACTTGTATTAAACAGAACACTTAACATTAATTGCATCAAATTGAAGAAATATTTCCAGCCCATAGACGATAATTCAAAATAAGTTTGATCATCTTAATGATCCGTGATTGCATGCAATGATTGAATATCATTATACTGTGAACAAGAGCGGGAGGTTAATTACAAAAAACTGAATTAAAAAACAAACAAAATAATTTTCAAAATTACATTAAATCAGTCCGAGTATTCTTCTGGCAGTAACTTGAGCTTCGTGCTCTTCATTAATCTGACTGGCAGCACCGGCATCGCTGACAGTCGCGTCACTCAGGCTAATGTTACACATTAAAATGAAGGATGACATGGTATGGAATCAGTATAAATACGCAGTTTTAACATTGATGTTTATTGCGTCAATGTTCAACTAAACTAAATTAGTTTAATTTTCTTCACAATACTGGCATCTGTCCATTGACGACAAAGCAACTACTAATCTGAGCCGGATGTGACGACACACGGACTGTGATAAAGGCCTATAGCAGTTGCTGAATAAACAGAATATTGAACTGTTTAAGTAACAAACGACTACGACAATATATGGTTTATCGGAGTACTTATTATTAATTTTCATTATAATAAAGTATATTTATAATGCAATGCCTTCATCACTGCTTAGAATACTATGAAAAATGTTGCGTGCCTTATTCTGTGTAAGAAGCCACATCTCACTGAAGGATTTATTTCAAACACTCGACTGACATTATGAAGTGAGCTTGGAGTAAAAATGTTATTTAAATGTGGTATTTTCACATGCTTTCAGATAGAGCAGCATTTACTACACAGAGCCGTAGTTCACTGAGAAGCTACGCAAACAGCTGTCATTATCGCAAACGATTTCTTGATTTCTTAATCGCGCAATAATATAATTTGCAATAAATGATGCTCCATCTGAAAGCACGAGATGGAGATTTACTGCTGATTACAGAACCGGCTTTACTGACAAAATGCGCAAGGAAATCACATTTAATTTAATCGTGCAGCCCTAATTTTATTTCCGCTGTTATTGATGGAAATATGGACTTTAAGTGACCGTGACCTTAGACATAAGTAGATGCCTTATTGGGTGCTTTTGCCCATTGCTGCGATACTTCAACATGTCTGCTTTATTGGACAGGGCAAGACTGCCCTATAAACAAATGCAAGTAAACATGGGAGCTGCTTTTTTCTGGACAAAAATCACATTAACATTTACAGTGGAAGTAGTATGAAATGTGTAATATATAATGAGATATACTGTACAACAGTCTAACGTTTTATTAGTATCCTATAAATAAGGTACTATAAGTGTAATGTATTATTGTAGTAATATAACAACAATAAATAAAAATAGATTAATAATGGTACATGGTATAGTTGGTAGCATCGGGCTTGCATGAGTGCGCTTTCGGGCTAGGGACGTGCAACAGCTATTGAGTACTCGAGTACATGGCCATGACAGCAACGATTGATCATGAAAATGATGATCGTGAAAAATTAAAAAAAATTAAATAAAAATCTGATTAGTTATAGCATCACGTTGGGCGTCACCCTACATGCGGTCCAAAGTATAGACGTGAGAACAGAGAGAAGCATGGCTTCGAAGTCATGGAGTGATGTCTGGGTTGGCTACATACATATCTGATTAATTTAATATAGGATGCATTGGGATATTAACATGCGCTGTATATTACCAGTGTTTAGTTTTAGTTTAGTTTAGTTTTTTAACAGTTCTCCTGTTCCCTATTCACTGTTCAAAGAGTCACTGTTGACCGCAACGGTCCCCTTGCTCTGGAAAACAGCCACTATTATTCCTGTTCCCAAGAGGCCCCGTCCTTCTGAACCAAATCACTACAGGCCAGTAGCGCTCACTTCAATAATAGCAAAATGTCTTGAGAGACTAGTTCTGAACTAGTTTACTATAATTTGTATTTATTTATTTAGTCATTTAGCAGACGCTTTTATCCAAAGCAACTTACAAATGAGGAGATTATAGAAGCAATCAAAACCAACAAAAGAGCAACAACATGCAAGTGCCATTACAAGTCCTGGGTAGCCTAACGCAGTACACGTAGGAAGGCTTTTTTTTTTTCAACTATTTTTTACAACTATTATGTAAAATATAGAAAAATTACACTTAGTGTTAGTTTTACAAGAAAAGCTAGCAGTTAGAGAATAAATATGCAATTGATAGAGGGTCAAATGTTTTTTGAACAAATGTTTTTTTTTTTACATTTAGTAATTTAGCAAATGCTTCTTAATCGCTAATTGCCTGGTCCAGTATGGCACCAATGTTGACATGCAATCCAATTACCAATCCAGTGTTTTTATTTATATGGCAGTGACCTTGCCAATAGACTTGAACAGTTACTAATGTACTGTATAAGCAGATACATTATTGACCATTGGGAAAGCATGTGGAATCATTGGCTCATACCACAAATGTGGAGTTGCCAATTTACAATTATAATTAATTACATCCATTGTAATCTCTGCTTTCCAGTACGTCATAGAAACTGGGAAGCACTGGCACCTAATTTTTCTACAATCTATCTAGGCTTACAGTGTTTTTGGGTAATGTAGCCTTGGTCCTTTAAATTCTTTGCAGCAGTGTTCCAAAAGTGCTGATATTTATTATAACAGTAGGCCTGTTTTTCATGTGCCTAATGTGCTTAAATTCACACACATAATTCACTTATTGTCTGGTTTGTGATTGTCAGGACGATTTAAATGTAGGAGATGATATTGATGCTTTCTTGGAGACCCTGGAGAAGCAAAAAGGCCTGCCGTACCAGAGCACAGACAACGGCGCCTCTGAACACAGACCTGTACTGTACGTGGAACACAGGTGAGGTTCATGTGTGAACAAATTCTGTGCCACTTAAATGTAGTACATTTAAAAGACAAATATTGGTAACCAGTGATGAGAATAACAGCGTTACTAACTGATTATTTTGATAATTGATTTGTTGGCTGCTTATTCTTTAGATTAATCGAATTAAATACAATTATTTTATTGAAAAAAAACACACTATTCCACATTTTGCTCAATGTCCTTCAAACAAACTGAATGCTATGAAAACATACAGTGCTTAACAATTTATTAGACCACCTGTCATAAAGAGAAAACACAAATATTTTAGGAATATGTCAAACAATTGTTAAATAAAAAAATTGTATTGTCATTTATTGGGCAAATTACAAACAGAAGCAACTAATTGGTATTTATAATAACAAAAATGGCCTCATAACAGCTTGCAATCTTGCTTGCATCGTTTATGTACTTTTTGACTGTAATTGGGTATCTGAAAAACACAAAGCGCTCTGCCTTTCTTTCATAGATAACAGCAATAATTATATAATAGCATTAGAAATAGCCTACTACTGTTACTAAAGAGCTTACGCATATTGGAGGACTAACCAATACAGAAAGCTAAAACATGATTTTGGTCATCGCCAATGCTGTTAGTTTAGAGCAACAGTGGGACAAACCTTAGATAATTTGTTAACCTTTCATACATTTTTTAAGCATTGCATATAGTGAATATAGTTTAAATCTCTTTTAAAAATGTAAATAATAAAGATACTAAAAACAAAGAAAAACACAAACTTGGTGTTAATCAACAGGTGAGAGGAATGTTCTGCAGGAACACACGTTCACTTTGATCAGTCACGTCTTACTGTCATTTCTTTATCCTGGAAAAAGTGTTTATAGAACATCTGATATTTATATTCAGACACTTACATGTGGTTATCCCTTTAAAGTTCCTACTTTCAAAAAATATTCACACTGCATGTTGACTTTTAAACCTTAAATTAACTTTCAAAAACAGATATTTCAGCACAATTTATATTTTTGCGCTGAATAGCCTATTAATTGTCTCCCTCTCTGTGTTCCGTCTGTCTGACGTGTAAGCGCCCGCCGCTCATTCTGTGTTTTAAACTTAACAATGGAACTTAACTAAAATGAAAATGCTTGCGTGAATTTGTGACATTTATAGTTAAGGATATGACCGTAAACCGAAAGTTTTTTGAGCTGAGGACACACGCATGTGTCAAAGCGCCTTATAGGTAAAGCCATTACGCTAATGCATTAACTTAAATCTAAAAATAAAGAATTTTCATGTTTTAGGCAGCTTGGATCACGTACTTCTCCCGCAGCATGTCATTCTGTTTCCTTTATTTTTAGATGCATTTTGTCCATAGAAATGCGTAATTCAGTGCTGTAATTTGAGCAACCGGCTGAAGTTGGACGTGCACTGGGGGAAGATCGATAGTGAGAATCGTTGTTGATTATTTTCATAATCGATTTTATCGATATAACTATAATTTATTATAATATTATTATAATTTTATTTTTCAGTTCATCTGAATGGATGCACAGTGTAGGCTACCTGTATTTGCCGTACTGTAAACTCTAGCGTGAAGGCGCACGACTCGCTGTCGCTTTCTCACACACCTGCAAAGAAAGATACAGAGCGAGAGAGTCTTACATAACATGCAGAATTGATGCGCTGCATGTAAACGATATTCTTTGTTGTATTTGTTGAGTTCCTTTTTTAATTCTTCAGCTTTTAAGAAATGCCGGTTTCTCTGGTAGTGGGCAGAACTAATGCGCAAACGAAAATTTCATTGGCCGGCACTCACCTGTCCCCATTTGATTTCAGCATATAAATTTGAGGGAACGCTTGGCTATGTGATTAATATTTATGAACCCAGCAGCTCATTAATCCTTAGTGTGTTTTATATTGTTATTAGTAGTAGAATTCGTTGTAGTTTTGTTATCTTATCAGTATTTTTTATTTTTTTTCCCTTTTTTATAGAAACACTAAATGAGAAACAATATCTTAAGCACCACCAGTCCTAAGTTCACTCAACATGACAAATATGCATTCATAAATGGTTATTCTCATTACTAATGTTCTATCATTATATAATGCTAAAATGTAATGCTAAATTATCTAGGACTGTCACGATTCGTCGATTTGTAGCGACTAGTTGATTTAAAAAAATCGTCAACTTAATTTTGCTCACGTCGACAAACCGGCAAAATACCGGAAATGGCGCTTTTTTTACGGATGAGAATCCATAAAACATTATTAGACTGTTTTCCAAGGCTGCATGATATATTAAACCCATTTAAAAATCACAAATTAAGCATAATTGTGAATTCACAAATGCTATGATTTAATTAAATAATTATATGCGCTTTAATTATTCACATGCGTGTAGGTTAAGTACGTGCGTCACACAGCGGCTCCGTTCACAGTAGTTCCACAGAAACTGTTATCATTTACATGTGGAGCGTCTCAAACTCCATCTCTGCATGTTGTTGTAAGTTTGTGTTTATTCATCTATGAACGCGACGTGCGCCATTTCATCAGATGTGTAAGGTAAATTATTTATAAACCTACACAAACACAGGATACATCGCAATTTCAATATTAGCTCAAACACTCACTCTGCGTTTACACGTTTGGATGTCCACATTCATCTAATTACAGCAGCTATAACATTTCTTTCCTAAAGAAATGGCCAAATATTAAAGATTAAGAGGACATTTGAATTAAATGGTGCTTGGTCAATATTAAACGGATTAGATCTTGCAGAAATATGTAGAAATAATTATCAGGCTGCAGGCCTTTGTTGTGTAATGAACATCAGCTCTATTGTTTATGTATTTTAACAGATTTGTTAAATAAATCCATATGATTTCTTGCTTTTGATACTTTATTTGAACTAATTATTATTGCATCATTGCTATTATATATGTATTTTGTCATTTTAAAAGCTATTGTTAACTTGCATCTATTTGTATTACCACAAAAAATATTGTATTTTTAGGGCCCTATGAAATCAGTTTGATTTCCAAATTCATTGTTTTCCATTTAAATTTTTCTATACTTCGTTTTAATGGTTAAATAAAATTTAATTAATAAAAAAGCCTGTATAATTGAGTTTTACAATTTTATTTTTTACCAAATTCTGGTTTCCATAATTTTTTTGGAAAATCTGGATTTTCTTCCTTTTTTATTTCTTTTTTTCAGAAATACTTCACTTTGACATTTTCCACCTAAATAAATTCTGGTAAATAATATTTCTGGTAAATGCTCCTTTAAAAAGTGTTTTTTGTTTTATAATTGTATTAGTAGACTAGAACAGGTGGATATGTTGTCATTCTTACACTGATACTGAACTGATTTCAGTGATTTGGACTTTGAGATGGATAATTGCTTCTTGCACTCAATGTTGCACGTAAATTTTGATTTAAAAAAGGATTTCATAGAAATTAGGATTTCATTTGATTTAATAAAATATTCTATAATTAGACCGCATGATTATTGCACAGGTGTGCCTTAGGGTGGCCACAATAAAAGGCCACTCTAAAATGTGCAGTTTTATCACACAGCACAATGCCACCGATGTTACAAATTTTGAGGGAGCGTGCAATTGGCATGCTGACTGCAGGAATGTCCACCAGAGCTGTTGCCCATGAATTGAATGTTCATTTCTCTACCATAAGCCATCTCTAAAGGCGTTTCAGAGAATTTGGCATTACATCTTACAGCTCACAACCGCAGACCACGTGTAACCACACCAGCCCAGGACCTCCACATCCAGCATCTTCACCT
This sequence comes from Gymnocypris eckloni scoliostomus, assembly GCA_027564155.1. NCBI lineage: Eukaryota > Metazoa > Chordata > Actinopteri > Cypriniformes > Cyprinidae > Gymnocypris > Gymnocypris eckloni. The sequence goes on along the minus strand of CM050423.1, from coordinate 3,159,246 downwards.
TCAAGATCTTCTGAGACAGCCACCTGGACATCTGCTTCAACAATCGGTTTTCATAACCAAAGAATTTCTGCACAAACTGTCAGAAACCTTCTCAGGGAAGCTCATCTGCATGCTCGCCGTCCTCATCGGGGTCTCGACCTAACTGCAGTTCGTCATCGTAACTGACTTGAGTGGGCAAATGCTCAAATTCGATGGCGTTTGACACTTTGGGAGAGGTGTTCTCTTCACAGATGAATCCTGATTTTTACTGTATAGGGCTGATGACAGACAGCATGTATGCCGTCATGTGGGTGTGCAGTTTGCTGATGTCAAAGTTGTGGATCGAGTGGCCCATGGTGGCGGTGGGGTTATGGTATGGGCAGGCGTATGTTATTGACAACAAACAAGGGTGCATTTTATTGATGGCATTTTGAATGCACAGAGATACTGTGAATAGATCCTGAGGCCCATTGTTGTGCCATTCATCCACGAACATCACCTTATGTTGCAGCATGATAATGCACGGCTCATGTTGCAAGGAACAGTACACAATTCCTGGAAGCTGAAAACATCCCAGTTCTTGCATGGCCAGCATACTCACCAGACCTGTCACTCATTGAGCATGTTTGGGATGCTCTGGATCGGCACATACGACAGCGTGTTCCAGTTCCTGTCAATATCCAGCAACGTCGCACAGCCATTGAAGAGGTGTGGACCAACATTCCACAATCAACAACCTGATCAACTCTATGCACAGGAGATATGTTGCACTGCATGAGGCAAATGGTGGTCACACCAGATACTGACTGGTTTTCGGACCCCCCGGACCCCCCAATACAGCAAAACTGCACATTTTAGAGTGGCCTTTTATTGTGGCCAGCCTAAGGCACACCTGTGCAATAATCATGCTGTATATTCAGCATCTTGATATTAGGGATGCACCGAAATGAAATTCTTGGCCGAAGCCGAATAATAATGAAATGCTTGGCCGAAGGCCGAATACCGAACGCGGTGTTTCGCATTTTTTCCATTTATTTTGCCAATTTTTTCACCATTACAATAATTAAATAGTAAAAATTAGCTTTTTACTATTTTGTGTTGCTTTTCAGAGAAATAAATCAAATAACAAAAATATAATTTCAAAATATTTATTTAACACTGAACATTTTTTTAACATTCCAGCAGATATTATACAAACAAAGCACAATATAACTTAAAATAAATAAATTAGTAAAATAAAAAATATATTTTTATTTGGCCATCTTTGAAGCCCCCCTTCTTGAATAGCCTATGTTAGGCCTATAACTGACTGCTGAAAGAATGTAACTCTGTATGTCTACAACAACAAATGTGCATTGAATAGTGCAAAAAATGTGGATGAACCCACAACAAATAAATAACTGTCCTAGACATAAGCCTACTTAGCCTACTTCTTCAGGAAAAGTGGCAGGTTCTTCTTTATGAAAAGTAGCTTCTCTGCTTTCTCACATGAAAGTCGGTTCCTCTTCTCATCGATGACATGAGATGCAGCACTAAACAGTCTCTCGCTGTCGGTGCTTGTGCATGGAGCAGACAAGTACCTGCAGAATAGTTGACATTTTTATTGCAGTTTTCTGACAGTTGCTCATTTCAAAAATGAAAAATGTCTTCAAGATAATGAAATGGTTGAAACCCAGTGTAGGCCTACTATTTTACTACACTGAAAATAGTTACATTTTCACAAAATACATAATATAAAATATAGGTAGTAACACTTTACAATGTTTCCTTTTGTTAACATTATTGCTTTAACTAACAATTAGCAATACATTTGTTATGGTATTTATTAATCTTCGTTAATGTAAGATAATAAAAAATATTTAGTTCATGTTAGTATAAGTGCATTAACAATTTTAACAAATAGGCCTACCACTTTTGATACTTTTTAATTCAAAAATTAAAAATGTGATACTTAATTTTAATACTGTATTAGTAAATGTTAACATTAAGATTAATAAATGCTTTTAATAAGAGTTTTCATTGTTAGTTAATGTTAAAAATAGAAATATAAAGTGTTACCATAATCCAAAATATAAATAAAATCTTAAATAAATTTCCCATACAAGTAGCCTACCTGCCATCTCGCCAGGTCGGAAAGCGGCCTTGATTGGTCCTCCAAAATTCGAGAGGTTATTGCTCCTGGGGATGGGGACTTCTGAGAGATAACCATCTAACTGTTGAGCGGTTGAGCTTGTCCTCTGTCTTGCAAATGGGTTATTCTCTTAGGATCTCGCCCATATCGAACAAACAGCGAGACTGTGCGCGGCTCATCTGTAGTACGAGCGCGTTTACTCTCTGCGCTGTTTTCATCTCCTGCGCTGTGCATCACCTGACCGTCTCCATCACCTAGCGGCTTTCCCAAATCCAACTCGGCCTGGATCATTTCTCGTGTGCGCAGCTTTTTCCCCACATCAAATAATGATCTTTATATCGTGGATCAAGCACAGTCGCGATGCAGTACAGGGGTTCTGAGTCCGCCTGACTAAATCGTGTGCTGACAGCTTCTAAGAGCGCACTTTTAGTTGTTTTCACTCCGTGGTCTGTTTCAGCCTCTTTGTTTAAAAGACGCTTTAGTGCTGCAAGTAAGGGTATGACGTCTGCCACAGATGCATCAGATGAGCTTATCTCTTTCGTTATCTGCTCAAAGGGGCGAGAAGAGAGAACGTTCTCGATTAACACCCACTGGTATGCGGTGAATGTCGCGGGCAGGTCATGATCTGCTATGTAGCCAAGACTCGCTTTGCGCAAAAAGGCTTTCCAGCATATAATATGTACTGTTCCACCTTGTGCTCACATCTTGTTGGAAACGTTTTTGTGGCATTCCGAACTGTTCTTGGATAGATTGTAGGCGCGCATAGGCAAGCGGTGAATGTTTAAAATGGGCAACAATTTTCCTGCCTATCGCTATCACATCTGCTATACTGCGCTGACTCAACAATCCCTCGATGACCGCCAGTTGAATTGTGTGTGCCATACACCGTATGCCTTTCAGATCGCTATCTTCCATGGCTTTAGCCATATTTCTTGCGTTGTCACTGACTACCGCATGCACTTTAGATCGGTCGATACGCCAAGTGTCAAACATGTTGGCGAACGCCTCGGATATGGCTACAGCTGTATGGGACCCTCTAAACTCTTGTGAGTGAAGCACAATCTTTTGTAGCTTGAAATCTGTGTCGATCCACTGCGCAGTTAAACTCAGCATACTGGTGGGGCTCACATCCGAGCTCCAAATATCAGTCGTGAAGCTGAGGGCTGCAATGTCTGTAGCCAAGAGCTCATGGAGAGTTGAAACGACGTTATACATCTCAGGTAAGCACACGTCTGAGAAATACCGTCTACTAGGGATGGTGTAACGGGGCTCAATATGGTCTATAAGCCTGCGAAATCCAACATCCTCTACAACAGAGAATGGTTGATCATCCAATGCGATGAATTCCATTATCCTTTTAGTAATACCTTTAGCTTTGGCACTGTCATTGGCAAACTTTTTTGCCTTTTCTAAGAAGTCAGCCACAGATGGAGTGGGTGTCCTAGGACTGGGGGGAGCTACTTTCCTTTTCGCTGCTGCTGTTGCCGTAGCCGCCGCCGTGTCTTTCTCGTACTCTGCATGATGTTCGGGGTGTCTTGATTTTAAGTGATAAATTAAACTTGAAGTGCTGTACATTTTTGCAGATGCACCCCCTCTGGACAATTCAGCAGAACAGTGTCTGCAAACGGCCGTTTTTGCCTCTTTTTCTGCCACTTTAAAGTGCTTCCACACTGCTGACATGTTTGCTGCATAAAGCGCGCGCCTCTCACTCTACGCGGGTTACTATTTGATCGCGTCATTAAAAACGTAATTGTTCGGCAAAATTTATTCGGCCTTTTTACTTATTCCGAAAGTGCTTTTTTTGGCTATTTTCGGCCGAATAATTTCGGTTGCCGAACATTCGGTGCATCCCTACTTGATATGCCACACCTGTGAGGTGGATGGATTATCTCGGCAAAGAAGTGCTCACAAACACCGATTTAGACAGATTTGTGAACAATATTTGAGAGAAATAGGCCTTTTATGTACATAAAGTCTTAGATCTTTGAGTTTAGCTCATGAAAAATGGAGGATGAAACAAGTGTTGCATTTATAATTTTGTTCATTTGTGTGTGTGTGTGTATAGATGGATGGATGGATGGATATACTGTGGGTACGGAAAGTATTCAGACCCCCTTAAATTTTTCACTCTTTGTTATATTGCAGCTGTTGAAAACTCTGTTCTTCTAAAGTGTAGAAAACTCAGAAGAGAAGACCAGGAGACTTCGGATTGGATTGTCAGCAGAATTTCTTTATTCTATGACATGTCTTGTTATCTGTAGTCATCGAAAATCTCCCTCTTAAGTAATTTACAGGTTGTCTTATAGGTATTTTTGGAGGAGGGACTTTTTTGAGGTGGAGACAAACATCAAAGAAACATACATCTGAGGGCAATAAACCTACAAAGTCATTTGCAGAACAAAGGTAAAATCTCTCAGTAGTCTGACTCATTGATCTTACCATTATCATCGAGACAAAAGGCACAGCTGTCTCGAGCTCAAATGGTCAGGAAATGCTCTCAAACATCTGAATTTCCTGACACTTTCTTTAGTCAGGAAGTGGATAATAAGAATCTAAATTAAACCATTTAAATAGAATTTGTAATCTTTCAATTCCCCCTTTGAGAGTTCTAATAACTCTCACAAAATACAAATTTAGACACTTAAAAGTTAGTTCTTGTAACTTGTAATCTGTTACAGGCACATAGTACATGTTCTGTGTTGCTTATATGTAATTGCATGCTGACACAGAAACAAAACATGCAATTAGGGTCCGTGAAGTTCTTACGGGTAATAATCTTTTCTGGTTGGAACTGTCATTTCCTCGTGAGAGGCAGGCGTCATTGCTGAAAAAACACTTGATACTAACAAGTTTCCGAACCATGAAGAATTATCTTCAGTCATCTGGTGTAATTTTGCTGAAAGATCGTATGTGAGTCTCTGCGTTGTGTATTTTTATTTTTTTTCTTCTTTCTTTTCTCTTTCTCGTGTGATAGTTGGCTCGGCAATGGGTCTGGTTGTTTTCTAGAGGTTGTGGCTTCATCCGCAGGTGAGAAGGGTGGTGCATATGGATCTCAGGACAGCCATCAAGTGGTATCTGCACAGAGGAAGAAAGAAACACAAACAAGAGAGACCAACGGCACAGCGCAGTATTTGTAGAGTCTGCAAACATTAGGGTTGTATCCTCTGTTCAAAATATAGTCTGCTATGGTTGTTCCTTCTTTCCCTATTTCTTAATTCCTGCGACACCTAAAGAACAGTGAGGAAAGGATGGACTAATGGAGGGGAAAAGCCTATGAGGAAATCTTCACCTCAGGGTTGGCCCCCGAAGCCTGTTGCTTTCGGTTCTTCCCTGGGCTCCTCACTGGTTCTTGTGTCTGCCCTATCCTATCCCTGTAGGGGGAGGAACAATTCTAGACCCTTCCTTGACTACATGTCCTGTGAAGTGGGTACCTTGATCTGAGTCAATGCAATCTGTGTAGATATTTGAAACCGATCCTGAAGCTAGCGTGCATGCTCTAGTTAAGGCTACTAGTTCTGCAGCTTGAGCTGAAAAATGATCTGGAAGACGACCTGAAGCAACTACTTCAGTGGTGGAAGTTACTGCATATCCTGCTCGTCTGTTACCTTCAATAACTTGAGCTGAACCATCAACAAACAACTCCAATTCTGTTCTCTATGGGAGTTTCTGCCATTTCACTTGTCGCTGCATATGTAAGCGTAACACAATCATGAGTCATTTCGCCTTCATCCTCTAACACAAATTCAGTCATTGCAGACATCATACATGAGGATGGGTTCGTGACTGGTGCACGCGTATAACAATATTCGGGGCTGTGAGAGTTGCTAACTTCTCTTTTATGCTACCTTTCACAAAAATTCTTTGGTCATTGTGTTGGATTACAGGAAAGGTAGCTACTCACAGCCCCAATAATTAGTTTTTTCCTGGTCTTGTTGTGCTCTTAGAAGAGCCTGAACTATCTGTACCACAGTTTCAGTGGTCACTGGAGGAACTACTTCATGGTTGTGTGCAGGCTGAGAAGGAGCAGAACTATGCATAGCATTTATTTTACTATCTTGCAACTTCTTCCTACACTCTTTCTCCCAATGTCCTAATTTTCCACAGTATTTGCATTTGCTTTCTCTTTTAGACCATCTATTGTCTTGTTTCGTTGTGTTAAACGTAGCTGCTGCTACTCTTACTTTTGCCTTGACATCAGCATCTCTTTCCCATGTAGCTAACCTGTCTAGGTTACTTCTGAGAGTTCTGTTAGACCAAGTTAGATCTAAGAATGGTAAAGCTTTTCTGTATTCGGCTACAAGGCCATCTGACCAGATACGAACCAGGGGTCCCTTGTCATCTAGTACACTTTCAGGGTCATCAACAATTCCACTGTAGATTACAGCTGACTGACAAAATCTCTCAGTATATTCACTCACAGTTTCTTCTTTCCTTTGCACACAGGTAGTAATTCTAGACCAATCTATTTTGGGTCCTAAGATATTCTTTAGGATTTTCAAAATACCTTCTCTTAAATCACCCTTACTGACATTTCGCAGTTCAGAAGCAACAGCAGATTCAAAACTGTTGAATTCAGATTCAGTTAGTATTTGTGACATCAGCTGCGTGACTTCTGCCAACGACATGTCATAAAGACGCATTTTACTGATCAGTGTTCTTCTAAATTCAGAAAAATGTGTGCGTGCTGACGGTAAACTCTGAGATAGTCTCTCTATATCTTTAGGACCTAAAGTTTTGGCAACAGTTTGTATTTGCACAACAGAAGAATTGAGAGGAACACTATCAGTTTCCTCAATCCCCTGCGATCTTCTCCTAGCACCACACACATTGACGGAATTTACAGGCACATCAGTTACTGATTGGAGAGCTACATCTGTTTCAAAGAACGCTTGTAAATCAGGGTAAATGTTATCAGGCTGACTTACTTTCACATCAGTGTTTGCTGCAACTTTCTTGAGGTTCAATTTCTTAGTCAAAGTGGATACTCTCGCACGGAGTTCATTGTTTTGTTTCTCTAGATCTGAATTACGCTGAGACTGTTGTGTCGCTAGCGTTACACTGAATTCTCTGTGACAACAGATAATGCCTTTCACATTGTTCTTACGAATACTTGCTCCTAGTACCTTTTTACACTCATCTACTGACCAAGTCTTGTCTGGATGAATCTCATATTTCAGCGTTAGTTCTTGTCTAACTTTTTCAGTGACTATTAGGTCCATTTGTTCCCCTAACAGTGTTTTGAATTCACTATCTGACCACAACGGAGTCGCAAGACCCATCTTTTCTGTGGTTGGAATCAGCCTAGCATTCATTCTGACCATTTTGCAAGTTTCTTCTGTACCACACTAAACAAACACTAAACAAAAAAACAAAAACAAAAACTTCTCTGATCAACAGAGGGTACACTTTGTTAAAAAAAAGCTTAACTATTGTTAACTTTCCAAATTACCAACACTTCACACTTAACTTCCCTGCCTGACACAGAGGATACTTTCATCTCTAAAAGAAAAAACTTTGGAGGATAAACTCTTCCCTGCCTGAAACAGAGGATACTTTCATCTCTAAAAGAAGAACTTTAGAGGTTAAACTCATCTCTAAAATAAAAAACTTTAGAGGATAAACTCTTCCCTGCCTGAAACAGAGGATAAACGTCCCTGCCTACAAGAACAGAGGATACTTTCATCTCTAAAATAAAAAAACTTTAGAGGTTAAACTCATCTCTAAAATAAAAAACTTTAGAGGATAAACTCTTCCCTGCCTGAAACAGGATACTTTCATCTCTAAAAGAAAAAACTTTAGAGGATAAACTCTTCCCTGCCTGAAACAGAGGATAAACGTCCCTGCCTACAAGAACAGAGGATACTTTCATCTCTAAAATAAAAAACTTTAGAGGTTAAACTCATCTCTAAAATAAAAAACTTTAGAGGATAAACTCTTCCCTGCCTGAAACAGAGGATAAAATTTAGTTAAACAAACCCTACAGATGTATGTTAACTCTTCTCTGACGGCACAGAGGATACACTGGTCTTAGGTTCTTTTGGATTAGAGACAGCCACTCACCACAACTCTTGGTTGAGAGAAAAATTCAGTCTGGGAATCCTTGTTCAGCTTGAAGTTTCGCTGGATTCCAAAAGATGCAGATCTTTGTTTGAGCTTGAAGTTTTTCAGGTGAGGAAGCTGGAACTCTATCCGGGTCACGGCACCATCTGTTGAAATCTGTTGAAAACTTCTCAGAAGAGAAGACCAGGAGACTTCGGATTGGATTGTCAGCAGAATTTCTTTATTCTATGACATGTCTTGTTATCTGTAGTCATCGAAAAATCTCCCTCTTAAGTAATTTACAGGTTGTCTTATAGGTATTTTTGGAGGAGGGACTTTTTTGAGGTGGAGACAAACATCAAAGAAACATACATCTGAGGCCAATAAACCTACAAAGTCATTTGCAGAACAAAGGTAAAATCTCTCAGTAGTCTGACTCATTGATCTTACCATTATCATCGAGACAAAAGGCACAGCTGTCTCGAGCTCAAATGGTCAGGAAATGCTCTCAAACATCTGAATTTCCTGACACTTTCTTTAGTCAGGAAGTGGATAATAAGAATCTAAATTAAACCATTTAAATAGAATTTGTAATCTTTCACAGCCATTTGCTAAAATCATTTAAGTTCATTTTTTTCCCTCATTAATGTACACACAGCACCCCATATTGACAGAAAAACACAGAATTGTTGACATTTTTGCAGATTTATTAAAAAAGAAAAACTGAAATATCACATGGTCCTAAGTATTCAGACCCTTTGCTGTGACACTCATATATTTAACTCCGGTGCTGTCCATTTCTTCTGATCATCCTTGAGATGGTTCTACACCTTCATTTGAGTCCAGCTGTGTTTGATTATACTGATGGACTTGATTAGGAAAGCCACACACCTGTCTATATAAGACCTTACAGCTCACAGTGCATGTCAGAGCAAATGAGAATCATGAGGTCAAAGGAACTGCCCGAAGAGCAGAATTGTGGCAAGGCACAGATCTGGCCAAGGTTACAAAAACATTTCTGCTGCACTTAAGGTTCCTAAGAGCACAGTGGCCTCCATAATCCTTAAATGGAAGACGTTTGGGACGACCAGAACCCTTCCTAGAGCTGGCCGTCCCGCCAAACTGAGCTATCGGGGGAGAAGAGCCTTGGTGAGAGAGGTAAAGAAGAACCCAAAGATCACTGTGGCTGAGCTCCAGAGATGCATTCGGGAGATGGGAGAAAGTTGTAGAAAGTCAACCATCACTGGAGCCCTCCACCAGTCGGGGCTTTATGGCAGAGTGGCCCGACGGAAGCCTCTCCTCAGTGCAAGACACATGAAAGCCCACATGGAGTTTGCTAAAAAACACCTGAAGGACTCCAAGATGGTGACAAATAAGATTCTCTGGTCTGATGAGACCAAGATAGAACTTTTTGGCCTTAATTCTAAGCGGTATGTGTGGAGAAAACCAGGCACTGCTCATCACCTGTCTAATACAGTCCCAACAGTGAAGCATGGTGGTGGCAGCATCATGCTGTGGGGTGTTTTTCAGCTGCAGGGACAGGACGACTGGTTGCAATCGAGGAAAGATGAATGCGGCCATGTACAGGGATATCCTGGACGAAAACCTTCTCCAGAGTGCTCAGGACCTCAGACTGGGCCGAAGGTTTACCTTCCAACAAGACAATGACACTAAGCACACAGCTAAAATAACGAAGGAGTGGCTTCACAACAACTCCGTGACTGTTCTTGAATGGCCCAGCCAGAGCCCTGACTTAAACCCAATTGAGCATATCTGGAGAGACCTAAAAATGGCTGTCCACCAACATTTACCATCCAACCTGACAGAACTGGAGAGGATCTGCAAGGAGGAATGGCAGAGGATCCCCAAATCCAGGTGTGAAAAACTTGTTGCATCTTTCCCAAAAAGACTCATGGCTGTATTAAATCAAAAGGGTGCTTCTACTAAATACTGAGCAAAGGGTCTGAATACTTAGGACCATGTGATATTTCAGTTTTTCTTTTTGAATAAATCTGCAAAAATGTCAACAATTCTGTGTTTTTCTGTCAATATGGGGTGCTGTGTGTACATTAATGAGGAAAAAAAATGAACTCAAATGATTTTAGCAAATGGCTGCAATATAACAAAGAGTGAAAAATTTAAGGGGGTCTGATTGCATTTTTTTCAGTTAAAATTGGTTCAAATGCATAAAGATGCCATAAATAAGAAGTACCTCTCCCACATATGTACCAACTATAACTTTTTTACCAACTATAACTTTAACTAATTTTTTTGTTATTCAAAGTAAACCGATATTTGTCATTTTTTAATATATCTGCATCGGCCGATATCAGTGTTTAGTAGTGCCGATTTAAAGTCAGGTGTTATTGGTGTCCCCGTGTTATTGGTGCGGTGGACGTGCCGCTGCATTTGAAGGATCCCAAGCCAAAGCTTTTGGAAGATTCAACAACAGTCCTGGGAGATTAAGGCAAGGCTCCTTAAATTCTGATATTTCAAAGTCCTATGGCCATACACACAGAAAAATCAAAGTACAGGAATGTACCTAAAAAGCTATAAATGCTTTGTCGCTCCTAGTAGGGTACAGCAATGTACCTCAGAACGTTGGTACATTTTTGTATCTTCTTGTTTGTACCTCTAAAAGAACATTTATGTACCCCTAGTGATAGAAATCTACCTTTGTGTCCTGGTATGGTTTAAAATTACATCCTGATATTTTTAAACTTGATTTTTTTTCACTCCGTTTGAATTCAGGTAAGAAATCGTCTTAACTACTGTATAGCTAGTTAAATGGTTTGAGGAAACCAATTGCCTTCAATGGTTGAAATTCTTCAAGCTCAAAGCAATAATGTTAAGACTAAGCAAAAACACTGGTACAAAGAAATCATGACAAAACAGGAGCATTTTAAGTATTTATTGAAACAACATAACTGTTTTCAAGCATAAAACAAAATCAGTGGGCTGTTTAGGCAAAAATATAACATTTAAGCGATCTTATTAAACTTTTCACCAAACAAGTAAAGACCACTCAAAGGAAATGTTTAAAATCCATTTGAATGTTAAATATATTTAATAATTATAACAAAAAACAACTGATAATTTGAAACAGTGGATCATTTTTATGCAAAGAAAAAAGTTTTCCTTACGTTTAACAGCACATTCTATACACACTTTAAGAGGTTTGAACTGGCCCAAGACTTTGCAGACATCATCTTCAGATACAATCAAAACATCCAATGGGTTCAAAGACAATGTTCCCTATTCCTCCTTAACAGCAAAGATGGTGACAGCGGCCTTCTGTGCCTGATCAGGCTCCCTTTTCTAAATGCAGTAAAAAATTGTGTTAGTGTAATATCATCATATTTAAACAAAGCGGACATCATATTTACATTTTCATAAATGACAATAAAGGTGTGAAGGATCAGATAAGTGTTTATACAAAGGTATGTGCCCATTTAAAGCACTGTAGTACTTTAATTTTAACATCCACTTTAACTTCCAAAGTGGTTTATCAGCAGGATTTTCTAATGTTTTAGAGCTTGAATTGAATTAGTTAATTTACATTACTATTTAATTTAACAATCTAAGGTTCTGTATTGATCTGTATGATTAATCACTCACCATTCGTTCCATCTTTGGAACCCAAATTAGGATATTTTTGATGAAATCCAAGCACTTTTTGACCATCCGTAGACACCAACACAGCTGAAATGTTCCCAGACCCAGAAACATAGTAAGGACATCGGTAAAGTCCATGTGACATCAGTAGTTCAACCACAATTTTCCGAAGCTACGAGAATACTTTTTGTGCACAACGAAAACAAAAATAATGACACTATTCAACTATTCTGCTCCTTTGCGTCACCCTAGGGTGAAGGTCTGGTCGATATATCAAATGCAATATCGTGTTCATTATCGCAGATGAATCGCCTGCAATTAATGAACACGATATTGTGTAGCTTGTCAGTGAACTACAGCTTTGTGTATTAAATGCCGCTCCATCTGAATGCAGGTGATGGAGATTTGCCGATAATCACAGAACCGGCTTTACTGATGAATTGCGTATGACAATCGCATGCGTTATATCGCCCAGCCCTACTAGGGTGCTATTATGGAGAGTATCACAGCGTTCCTCTGCATTTAAACAAGGCTCTGCGCATGCATGTTCTACATCAGCAGCACCATGGGCATGCATTGTTTACATATAGAGATACTCTCGATAACAGCGAAAGGCATGATTTGGAGGTGAAGAATTGTTGAATAAAGTCGTTTCTGTTGTTTTCTTTGCGCACAAATTATTTTCGTAGCTTTGTAAAATTAAGGTTGAACAACTGATGTCACATGAACTGTTTTACCATTGTCCTTACGTTTCTGGGTCAGGGAATATTTCAATTGCCTTGCTGTCTATGGAGGGTCAGAGAACTCCCAGATTTCATCAAAAATATCTTAATTTGTGTTCCGAAAATGAATGAAGGTCTTAGATGTTTGGAAAGAAATGAGGGTGAGCAATTAATGACAATTTTTATTTTGGGGTGAACTAACCCTTTAAAGTGACCGCTCACCCCAAAATGGAAATTATCATGAGTTACTCACTGTCATGTCTTACCAAACACATACAAATCTTGTTCATTTTTGTAACAAAAATGAAGCTATTTTTACTACTCCCTCACCATTTTGTCAATCCATTGACCGTTTAGGCAATCAACAATCAGCTTCAAGAAGTACATAAAGAGGTTTCATTCAAGTCTTCTAAAGACACAAAATTAACCGAGAAGCTTGAGCTGAGGATTTCTTATGTCAAAGCCTAAATGAAACACTTTTTGAACCTTGAAAATAAAGATTGCCTAGAATTCCAATGGATAGACAAAATTATGACAAAAATATCAAAAATATTTGTCTGAAGATGAATAAAATGAGTTTGCAACACCATGAGGGTGAGTAAACCATGACATTGTTTTATTTTATTAGTGGACAATTCATTTAAGACAACTCAAATGTTCAACTATTTAGTCATTTATGCTGATCTCAGCTAAAATGCTGCCAAGTAAATATAAAGTTGTCCTGACATGTCCTAGCTTGTGTATCTTGAAAAAATCTGCTGAGTCTTCTTTTAGCTAGATCTGCCAGGATCAAAGCTTGAATGACTGATGACATTATTGTCCCTGAAGACAAAACACAAAGTTAGGGAAATTGAAACTCACAATTAAACAACATTTATTGACAGCTTATTTTTATGAATCATAAGACAACTTTCAACCAATACAAACGTGTAGGGGTAATGTACAATACAATTATATAAGTTATGCACACCAAATATTATATTATTGTATAATTATAATAGAATATATAATTATTCCGTTAACATAATTTTCATAAATTAAATAAAAACAGAAAAAAAGATAACACAATTATGCACATTCTTCTATTTGATTTAAATTTAATTCTAATATTCACAAAAAAGTATAGCATCGCTTCAGAAAACTTAACATTTGTGCTGCTGGTCATTTCTGGTCATCAAAGCATTTGTATTAATAGCAATTCATCAAGAAAATAAAAACTGAAGAACAGAGGTGGAAAGTAACGAATTACATTTACTCGCGTTACTGTAATTGAGTAGCTTTTTTGTGTACTTGTAATTTTTTTAATCTGTAATTTTACTTTTACTTAAGTATATTTTGTGTGAAGTATTGTACTTCGCTACATTTTAAAACACCTTCGTTACTGAGTAAAAAAAAATCGCTCCGTGGAAACAACTGCAGCAAATAATGGGCAGAAGAAGAAACTGGCGTTAAAATCACAAGAGAGATGCAGACGGACAAGACAGGCGTTAAAGGTGCAGACCCAGCTGAAAACCAAACCCCGTCGTACTCTGCTGAAGTTGAACTCAAAGGAATGAAGTGAACCCCTGGCCATATATTCATGCTCTATTATGCAGTGTAAGCTGTGTTTGCCTCGGGAGACCGAACTAGCAGCTTATAACATCTCGACATCGCCCTTCGCAAGCATGTAGAGGTAACGTAAGGTAAATACTTACATCGTTGCATTGGTGGTTAAAATGAAGCTTTGACGGTTTAGCAAAAGGTTTTGCACAAATGAGCCAAAAAGACAGTGGTGCAGGGTGTGCAATATCATCTGAGATAATATAGTAATTGTTGTTTTAACGATGTGCGATTTGACATTATCAGTATTTTGCCAAAAACCAAACAAATCACTCTAAACAGTGTGCCGTGAAATCTAGTAACGTTAGATTAGACTAGTGCGCGTGCATTTGAAGTGCTTTCTTTCACTGCGTGATTCAGTCTGTTAAAATGCGTTTAGAATGATCACAAAATTGAAGATATAGAAGCAGAAAATGTATATATTTATATAATTTAATATAGTAAGTCAACATCACATGAAGAATGCAGTTTTTCTCAAAAAATTCACAATGATTAGGCCTGTAGTTTTGCTTTTTATAACAGTTAAAAAAACAAGAAGTTAATTAAGAGACTTGCGTTTTAGACACCATATTACCTGTTTTTGCTCTATTTCGACAACAAAAAGAATACCAAACACAGCCATCATACACAGTTTTGCGTCTCTGACTCTGAGCAATGACGTGTTTTGTTCCTGAATGAATTAACCGTTTAAATGATTCTGTTCAATTGCAATGACTCTGTTATGAGTGACTTGCTGACACCTACTGGTGGTTCTAATTTAACATTTAAAGTATCTTTTTATTTTTTTTATTTCAAATGACTATTTAACATTTGTGACCCTGTCCTGGAGCACAAAACCAGTCTTAAGTCGCTGGGGTATATTTGTAGCAATAGCCAATAATACATTGTATGGGTCAAAATTATACATTTTTCTTTTATGCCAAAAATCATTAGCATATTAAGTAAAGATCATGTTCCATTAATATATTTTGTAAATTTCCTACTGTAAATATATCAAAACTAAGAGCTTAATTTGAACAACTTTAAAGGAGATTTTCTCAATATTTGGATTGTTTGCACCCTCAGATTCCAGATTTTAAAATATTGTCCGATCATAACAAACCATACATCAATGAAATATGATTTATTCAGCTTTCAGATGATGTATAAATCGCAATTTAGGAAAATGGACCCTTATGGTTTTGTGGTTCAGGGTCACATTTTATGTCTTATTTATCAAAACATTATTTCTGCATTTGTAACTGCAGGCTAAATGCATTCATGTCAGTGTGTAATACATCTATGCCACTTCAGATGAAGCTTCTGCGTTTCCTCTGCATTGCAAAGATTAATTTTGTTGATACTGATTTAATTTCCCTGGTAACAGCCTAAATGTGTTGTTATTCTAAATAACTGATTCCTTTAATTAAAAACACCTAGTTTGAGATTTATAGGCCCATATCCCAGGTGTGTCAAACTCTGGAGGGTGTTACTGGAGGGCCACAGCCCTAAAGAGTTCAGTTCCAACCCTGCTACAACACACCCATGTAGTTTTCAAATAAGCCTAAATGATTAGTGTAGCTGTATCAGATGTGTTTAATTAGGGTTATATCTACACTGTGTAGGGCTGTGGCCCTCCAGGTACTGAGTTTGACACCTTTGGTCTATCCCATTTTTTCCTCCCTCCCATTGTTAAAATGTAACTAAGTAATTTTTACTCTGAGTAAATTTTAAATTACTTGAGTATATTTTTAGACTGGTACTTTTACTTGTACTTAAGTAAAATTTCAGTAATGTAATGGTACTTTTACTTGAGTAGAATATTTTTGTACTCTTTCCACCTCTGCTGATGAACAAAGTATTTCAATAAATGTTTATAACGTTACAAATTATACCTAGTACAACACAAAAGCCCATCAATGTGTTTAATGTGAATTCTACTTCATTTTAGGCTCAAATTAGTTTTGCAGCCGTCCTGTTGCCAGTGACATCACACCACCTCTCGCTGCCTTTGCTCTGAAAAGATTGATCTCAAAAACATGACAATTTGTTAGAATTAAGTTTAAACAAGACAATGGGAGGAGCAAATAACAGCCTAAAATGTTAACTAAAGTTAACAAAACAGCCATTATAAATGCTTCTCAGCCCTTTTGTTCACCGGGGCTTTGGCGTATTTTAAACTTCATCAGCATCGCTAACGTTAGATGATACTGACAAAGCAGATAATAAATAACGATTAACAAAAAAGTTTAAATGTATTGTAATATCGGGAATGTGTGTTTGCTTTACCTTGCTTCAGATTTGTGGCGCGAGTGACGGTTAGAGATGATAGACCGTCTCTCCAGTTTAAAAATACAATTTGCTGGACTCGTTTGTGTCCGACAGTGAGAAAAGACAAAATATATATAGGATATATAGTTTTTATAGGAATAAAGAAGTTCAAAATGCTTACCTGTTACATTTGGTGACCGCGTTGCGAGCTGTCCTACTGTGATCCTTCCTGTGAGCGAGCAGCGGGGGTGTGCGGAGCGGACGTGACTGACTGAAATGCGCGAGGTTTTTGAAAAATACCCGGATAATATTTTGCCTCGAGTAAAAGTAATTACTTTTAAAATGATTAATGTATGCTTAATATGAAATAGATCTATGTATTTATTATCACTTAGTTATGAAAGGTAATATATTAGTTTAATTAGGCTATTTAATTAGTTATAGAAATATAAAGCATAATAACCTAGAACCCTATGTTATACAAACGTGACTTCTCGAAAAAGAAACAATATTTGCAATCATGTAATGTATATCTGAAATCCCAGCTAAGTTTATAATGGAACTTATAGGCCATGCTGACCAAGAATTAGATGGAAATTTACCAGTAGCCTTTTTTTATTCAATAAACACACACTCTATTTAAATTAGGATTTTGTGATCTGTGATTTGCTGCATAATTTGCCTGTTCCTCAAGCCTGTTAAAAGTACAGTTATGTACCCTTTGCTGTCAGACCTGATTTTGTACCTTTAAATTAAAACAAAGGTCCTCAGTTGTCATCTTAAGGATCATATTCTGTACCTCACAGGGTACTTTTGTGGCAAATGTACCTTTAGGTACAGAAACAATACCCATATTTTTCTGTGTGTATATTTACTATATATTACTAGTAAACTATGACGTGTTGCTTCACTCAGTGAAAGAAAAAATGAATAGCACAGAACCGTCGGGAACTGGCATAATGCTACACCTGGTTGAAGGTTTGCTTACTTGCAGTTAACTTTAAGGACTGTAGTCGAAAACTCAGCAGCTTGTTTGCTTGCTAACATATTAGCCCCAATGTTATAAGTTCGGTTTTATTTGTCCTGTATCCGAGTCGGAGAATTTCACTCTGTGCATGGGGTCGAGAAGGCGACAGCTCTCTCAAATACTGCAGGGCTACGGGCTACGTTACTCCGCCCCGCTCACAGACAGCACCGTGCTCGGAGACAGAGCTGTCCTGGAGCAGCCCAGAACGGTGTATGACTGTGTTTGTTAGGAAACATGGTTTGATGCAGACAATAGCCGGGTTTCCATCCAACTTATTAATTTGCATTAATGACAATTCAGCTAAAAAATATGTGCATCTGCGCGTGTTTCCATCAACTGTGTAATGCGAATTAAAATGCACATCAGCCTTATAAAGTGACGTGTTCCAACCAACGACTAACATATATATATATATATATATAGATATAGATATAGATATAGATATACATACATACATACATACATACATACATACATACATACATACATACATACACACGTTGCACGCTTATTATCCTCATTAAACCTGTCTAACTTTAAGCCTCAAGCATGTCAGAAATCACTAAGGGGTTAGCACTGTCCTTGCAAACAAGGCTGTGCAATATGACCAAGATTATTTTTGTGTGTGTGTGATTACTGGATTATAGTAATTTAGCTTGTAACTTGTAAGCAATCTGTTAACAACAAAAACAACACATTAGTGAATGGTTTTGGTTAGGGGTGCAACGGATCGTAGATGATCCGTGATCCGTACGGACCAGTCCCCACGGATCGACACGCATGTGATTCGCGGATTAGCTGATAAATTTAACCACCATAGAGTGAAGTGTATCATATGCAGTGTTTCGGGACTCGATTATAATATTATAATAACCGGACACAGCCGGTTATGTGAGCGCTAGCGTAGATTCCAGAGCGACGCGATTGGTCGAAAAGCACCTCATTCGGCAAATGTAAAAGCTGTAGACTCTCGGCCAATCGGAAGGAAGAATCATCTACAGTCTACACCGGCCATTTTACAGCTCTTCGGGCTCATGTCTTCTGCGCTCTTCCGAGCGTGGTGTTCGGATCCCGGCACTCATGTCTTGAGTTTCGGTCACGTGACGGGGTTCGGACACTCGCGCTCCATTTTCTGTCATTGTGTGAGTGCGCGGCCTCGAGTTCGCTCGGCACCGCACACTCTTGTCCACGTGTGTTTTGTTGTGTTGCATGCAGTTCGTGTTTCTATCGGCTGCATGCATTCGTGTTATATCTTGTGCTGTGTGGCACGCAGCTTGTATATTCATTGGCTGTGTGCTTTCATGTTGTCATGTCTTGTGTGAACACGTGGCTTATGAGTTTTCTCATTAGCTGCGTGTTCATGTCCTGTTTTGCACATGGCTGGTGATTTGTTTGCTGGCCATGTGCTTGTGTTTCTGTTTTGTGTGAGCACGTGTCTTCTGTCCTAGTTTTCTGTGTGCCATGTGCTCTCATGTCAATTTGTCTTGACCCCACCCATCTTGTTACCTGTTTATTGATTAATTTTCCCCAGCTGCTTTCCCTCGTTACCCTCATCATTTGCTCCCTTTATAATCTCCTTGCGCTTGCAGTTCCGTGTGGGTTCGTTACCGAATGTTAGATGTCGTCTGTGTCCAGCCTTGTCCTGCCCTGTCCAGCCTTGTCCAGTCCTGACTTGCCTGCTAGCCAGCCAGTCTGTTTTTCCCCTACGGGGTGGTTTTTGTTTGTTTTGTTTTTTGTTATTAATAAAAAGCCAGTTGTTCCTCCAGCAATTGGGTCCTCGCCCTCTTCCATCTCCGATACCTGACAACAAGTATTTATTTTTATTATAAATTTCCTAGTGACCTTTCATGGGAAGCTAGCTTGTTTTGTGTAGGTGGCTTCTTTCTTTGGCACTCAACGGAGGTGGTCGCATTTTTCACTCCCCGTCCTCGCCCTTATTTTCCCTGCTTGCTTTCTTGTCTCATCTATTGAGAGACTCTCTCTGCACGGCTCTCCAAACTGAAAGATTATGGATTTGATCAACTGGTCTCTCAATGCAATTGACACCATCTTCTTGGGTTCGGGGGAACCTGTCTGCCCTGACGGAACGTTCGCAGCTGGCTACACGATGGACGCGTGGGAGAGGTGGCGAATCGTGTGTCTATCGGCTCTTTCCGTGGAGGACATTGAAGATATCTACCTATTCGGAACTATGATAACAGGTCTTCTGCTGATTGGATTAGGCTTTGCCCTGGGTTATCGAAGAATTCAGAAAACGGGAACAGCTGTCCAAAGCCTCACAAGGCTGCCCGTCATGTTTGAAGCAGTGGGAAGAGCGGTCAGCATTGAGACTGAGACTATTAACCGCAATATGGATTCTATCACGGAGAAGCTCATGGCTTTGCAAAGGAAAATTGATGGTGGAGACCAGAATGGACAGAGAGAGTAGCCGTGGAATTGGAATGCGGTTACTCGCCCCAAGACAAAACAATCACAATCTTATATTTTTTGGCTCCCCGTAACAGCACTGGCCTTGGCCAAGGCTGCTGCTGGAAATTCAACCCTGGGAAGAGCACTGCAGTGAGATGCTCTTGCTTCCTCCCCCATTCTACAGACATCTGCTGATTACAAACTACTACACACACACACACACACATACACACATATATAAAGATATGCACTCACCTCCCCTCCCCCGATCCCTCGCCTCCGTAGCTTTGAACCGCCAGCCTGACAAGCGGGTCTGTGACCAGCGCCGGAATAGTGGCTGCGGGACCGGATGGCTGCTTGCCGGAACTGGATTTCTTCCCCTGTTGCAAAGTCGTGTGTTTATGGTGTATGTGCTTTTGTGCTGAGGTGTTTTTCTTGTTCTCACACTGTACTCCCCAAGGAGCATAGTCTGGGGGTTATTTTTTTTCTCCTCACCTTCCTCATGTTATGCTGTATTTTTCTTCAATTCCCTGTCTTCCTGTTCTGTCTACCCCCTTGTCATATATGTATGTTGTGTATGTATGGACAGGTTGATAATTTCACTGGTACTTGTGACTAGTGAGAACAAAGGGCTACTACTACTAATTCTGTGCACTGTTCCCTCTTAGCTGCGTGCGCAGCTGTGCACTTTTTCCCCCGCGGCCACGCAGAGAAATAATGCAGAGAAATAATAAGCCGTCTCCAAAGGCGTTTCAGAGAATTTGGCAGTACATCCAACCGGCCTCACAATCACAGACCACGTGTAACCACACCAGCCCAGGACTTCCACATCCAGCATTTTCACCTCCATGATCGTCTGAGCCCAGCCACCCAGACAGCTGCTGCAACAATCGGTTTTCATAACCAAAGAATTTCTGCACAAACTGTCAGAAACCATCTCGGTGAAGCTCATCTGCATGCTCGTTGTACTCATCGGGGTCTCGACCTGACTGCAGTTTGTTGTCGTAACTTACTTGAGTGGGCAAATGCTCACATTCGATGGCGTCTGCCACTTTGGAGAGGTGTTCTTTTCACAGACGAATCCCGGTTTTCACTGTACAGGGCAGATGGCAGACAGCATGGATGGCGTCGTGTGGGTGAGCAGTTTGCTGATGTCAACATTGTGGATCGAGTGGCCCGTGGTGGTGGTGGGGTAACGACAGCGTGTTCCTGTTCCTGCCAATATCCAGCAACTGCCATTGAAGAGGAGTGGACCAACATTCTACAGGCCACAATCAACAACTCTATGCGAAGGAGATGTGTTGCACTGCGTGAGGCACATAGTGGTCACACCAGATACTGACTAGTTTTTGGACCCCCCCTTGGACACCACCAATACAGCAAAACTCCACATGTCAAGATACACCTGTGCAATAATCATGTCTAATCAGCATCTTGATATGCTACACCTGTGAGGTGGATGGATTATCTCGGTAAAGAAGTGCTCACTAACACAGATTTAGACTGATTTGTGAACAATATTTGAAATGGGCCTTTTGTGTACATAGAAAAAGTCTAAGATCTTTGAATTCAGCTCATGAAAAAATGGGGGCAAAAACAAGTGTTGCGTTTAAAATTTTGGTCAGTGTATATTTGACCCTCTAACTCTACCACTCTATATTCTGTTTCTATTTTATATACTTTTTATTTATTCAAAATATACCCTCTAACACTAGCATTCTGCATTATTTATTCTATCTACTTGTTTTATTTTTTTATATATAGAAAATGACCCTGCAACACAAGCGCTCTCTATTCTTTTTCTTTTTGTCTACTTTATTTGTATTTATTATAAAAGCAAAAAAACAAACAAACAAAAAAAAAGCTTGCCACATGTACTGCATTAGACTAACTAAGACTTGTCAAAGCACTTACATATTGCTCTTTTGCTGGTTTGGTTGCTTTTATTTTCCTCATTTGTAAGTCACTTTGGATATAAGCATCTTCTAAATTACTAAAAGTAAATGTAAATGAATGTGTTTCCTAATCTAAAGGGTTGCCCAAATATTTCATCTCAAATTATTTCTTTCTCTTTTGGGTCATAAAGGAATCTGAATCCAGAGACAGAGTTGAAGAGGTATTTTGGAGTGCGGGCTGTGCTGGGAGACCAGAGGTAATTTCATAATATTATTTTAAGTTTTACCGTTTTTACATTCAGGTTACTTTTCCCTAAATACATTTTATCCAAATGTTGGCGAGTTGTATAATTTGTATACAGCATGTGGCTTAAACTAAATTCATTTGTACTTGGCCGAGTTGTGTCTTTGTGTCTCAAATCATGACCTGAAGTGGTTTGAGATATCAGATTGCAGTACGTCTTCGAATGAGTTTTGGAAGATAATTGTAAATGTTTACTAATTAACTTATACAGGGCTTGCAAAATTTCTAAATCCCTGTTAGCAGGTACTCTTCAGATTTTGGTAGCCTGAAAATGAACCCTTTTCGAATCTATCGTGACGCCGGCGTCCTCAGCTAGTGGTGATGGGGTAAAGTCGTCAGACACAAAAACTCAAAAAACAAAAAGATACAATAAACACAGCAGGTACAATCAGTGTCTTTGTCAGACAACCAACAACTAAATAAACAACAACAAAACTGAAGGACTCACCTATAAAGCCTTTTTTTAGTCCACTGATCCATACAAGTTCGACAAAAATGGTGTTGTTTCATTGTAAAGGGTCCAGGCTATCCAATTCCGTGCAATATTTAGTCCATAACACATGCATTTGTTGATAAACATCCACGGGGTTTAGTAGCATAATTTCAAATTAGCCGACGGAGCTATCCATTCTTCTGCATTTTCTGTAATGTAACTTGTCTCCATATGTAAACAAATCTAAGTTCCATATATCAAAATGGCCGCTGAACTCTGCGCTTTTGACTAACACATTATTTGAGCCAACAAGTGCATCTTAGAGAGCTCTACAGAGAGAGATAGCCAACGAGTGTCCTGCATTGGAGATTTGGCAACCTCTCTATGACGGACTTTATATCGACCCAGTTGCATTAGAGTCTGCAAATGACTGTCGTATCTGATAGCCAATGAGCTTCTGAACAGATGGGTGTGACGCATTAGGGGGTCGGCTCGAGCTAGCATGCTCTAAAGTGTGTGCGCTCAGATTGCAGTGACCAGTGTGCCCGGGTGCGTCATCATGCGCTTCCATGAGAGTTTACAGATAAATGATCATTATAGGCTAATTATGGCGAATAAAGAGAACGAGAACATTGTTGAACACTAAGAAGTTGTTGAACAATGTGCGCGGCGTGACAGAGATGACATTTTTGATGAAGAGAGTGAAGTTTCATCCATTGAAGCAGGGATGTGTGAATCCATGGGATGTGTGGATGAATGTTCCAGGCGACTGATACTTTCAAAAGTAAGTATGTTATTACATTATATAATAATATTTATATATATTACACATATATGTATCTTATACATATTTCACAGTATATCTTGAGGTATTTGTTTGTTTTGAGATCGTTATGCTTCCGGTGTGAGTTTCTTTGTTCGCTGCACCCCTGTTATGTTGTTTATGAGGACACAAATATGTATAATGACATGGGTATGACAAGTATTACGAGGAAAAGATGATTTATGAGGACATTTTCAGTGTCCCCTTAATTCAAAACGCTTATAAATCATACAGAGTGAGTTTTCTGTGGGGAAAGTAAAAATAACACATACAGTTTGTACAGTATAAAAACCATTACCCTTATGGAGAGTCCCTGTAAACCATAAAAAAAACGTGTGTGTTTTATACATGTTTGTGTGTTGTTGTATTCCTGCTAACCTGTAACTTTTTTTATATCACAGACAATCATCTGACATTGAATCGAATGAAGTCTGGGAGCAAGTCAGCAAAAAGCCATATACTGAGGGTCATGATGACAGCAAAAAATTGTCAAAAACACTACAAGCAGAATCAGAAGAGCTTTATTACAAGTATGTTTATACACAAGGAATTTGTCCTGATGACAGGAGCTTCCAGTGCAGAAGAAAGTGCAGACATGCATGATAGTGCAGACATACATAGGATTAACACAGAAGGAATGGAATATAACACCACTATAAGAAAAAAATAATAATATACTAGGTATAGAAATATAGGATTTTTTTTTTTATTAGATTATAAATTATAAATGGATATGTAATTTTAAGTGTACACATTTTGGATTCCATGTATAAATGTCACTATAATGTGTTTATGCTTCAGTTACTATGTGTCAGCAATTATTGACAGTGAATCTGGATGAGAAATTGAATAGCTCTAAGTGTAACTTTTCATTAGATCCTAAAATTATGACTGTACATTAAAGCATTCAAGAATTACAGCATTGTATGTGTCGTTGCTTACAAAGGGTCACTTGGAGTCCCCAAGTGTCTTTTTTTTGGGAAGCGCCTAGACATAAACTTAGATAAACTTGAGTAAAATACACATTTTCTAATATATTGTTTATCAAATGGTAAATTTGGCTTGGTAAGGCTTCATTCTATGATCCCAATGTATTTTCCAGCTCATACCTCCCAGCTATAGTCATCTGCAGGCTTCTATTTACCAAAAAAATTTAGGCGGAATTTTTCTTTTCTTTTTCAGTGTGTTCAAAGTGCTATTACTTAATATCAGTAAGACTTACAGTGATTCTGACTATTGAGAAACCAACCACAGAGTGTCACCTTTCAAAGGAGACCAACACCATGCATATCATCCAAATGGTCCAAAAACAGCATGCAATTTACTTTGGGTATGCCTTTTTTAGGCGGTTTAGGCCAATTTTACAGGAATCGTACAGGGTTAATTTAACTAGCCCAAATAAAAAATACTATAAATATCAATCAAAAACATTTTCAATACACAAATGTGACCCTGTCTGTGGAAACCCAGCTAAAGTCATTTTTTTTTGTGATTCACTGTTTTTTTTCTTTACATATAATCATCCAACATAATGTTAAGAAAATTCTGTGAAAATATTACATTGATATCTTTAATATTGACTGAGTTAGGCCATGTCAAATATTTCCCTAATTTCGGACTCAAATCAAGTTTGAGAAATTCTAATGTAAAGAAAAGCTTACTCAAAACTGCAACAATTTGAACCATAATTATCCTGACTATGTGCCATATACCACATTAAAGCTGAGATTCTCTCATTTTCAGTTATATATGTTTTTGTTTTGTAAAACAGGTCCATTTATTATGATGTGCATGTCCAAAAAGCTCAAAAACATTGAAACAAATGGGGGGAACCACAAGAGCTTGAATTGAGTGTAGCAACAATTACAAGTCAATTCACTGAAATGATTTGTATAAGGTTATTAGTAAAATTAAATAAAAGTAGAAAATGTCATTAATACATAAATTAAAATATGAAATTTAAGTATCTAATCTAATTCATTGTGCAACATTTGCTAATAAATCCGGCAATACCATGGCCCACCCCAACAAAGAGGGTGGGACAGCTGCGAGTTCGTGACATCACAGTCTCCATGGACACCTCTCTTTGCTTGGAGACAGCCAGTAATCTTCGAAAGAGCACGTCTGAATCCATGTGAACCTTTCTAGATATGCTGACTCCAACTGATGTTTTCATGTCCTTGAAGGTTACACACTGGTTTCTTTTCTCTGGCTCCCAGAAGCTCTTTGTTCTTTTTTATTTTGCCAGACGTTGTTCAATAAAGATGGCATTCTGCTTCGCACCATCTTGGAGGAAGCTTGAGAGGTTTTTTGCAACTTTCTCAGATGCAACCTGACCACTTGCAATGTTGATTAGTTCCTCAGGAATGCTATCAAGATCAAAGGGATTCTGCCTCTGCTCAGCTTCCATTATCTTCTGTATGTGTCTTTCGTCTCTGTCCATTCTGGATGCTCCATACTCCTTGTGTGCTTTCGGGCTCTGATCATCAGTGTCACAAAGCTCTTTCATGGCATCCACATATGCTGTCGTCACATGTCTTGTCATCAACCATCTTGTGAGAGCTCCTTTTCGTAATGTGAAGCCAACAACTCCACCCTGACTCTTGCCTTCTCGATTAATGGTTTGCTCCAGTGCCTGATCAGTAGCCACACAGTTGAAGCTTCGATGCTCAGACCGGCGAACAACAAACCCACCTTGCTGCATGAATGTGTATGCTTCTGGTTGTTCATGTTCAAGTGCTTTCATTTCTGCAACATAGACTGGCATGTACTTGCCATAATTGGTCCTGCCAGCAGCCCTGGACCAAGGCATCACTTCACACATGCAATTCAGGTGAAGTTGAAAGTCAGCTTCACGCTCCGAACGAAGAATCCTTAGCAATAGATTAGCACCATTGAGGAACATTAACCAGTATCCAAAGGTTGCTGATTGCATAACTGCCTCATTTATGAACATCTGGATTATCTTCTGGATCTCAGGAAGTTCAGTCTCCACCTCACTGATGAGCTGTTGAGGAGTGGCCTTGTCATTACCATGAAATGCATGCTGTACATCTCGTAGGATTTGCTCTTGTGCTTCAGTCGTTGCACATAGGCCTTGTTTTTCAAGCCATGATTGCATGGATTGCCAGAAGAGCCTGAACAGAGCCTCAGATGCTAGCTTTATGCTTCTTACTCCTCTTGCCAGCTGTTTCCCTTGAAGCAACTGTCGAGCTGTTCCCTCTGCATACACATCTGACTCAGTTAGTATGTCAAAGAGTCCACCATCGCCATAGAGCTTTCCGATGCTTGCTAGGTAAGCCATCGTGATATGCATACCTCCCAATCTCATTGTGATCTTTCCTTGTAAGGGCAATGGTTTGCTCCACAAGATCTGTTGTGCTTTACTATAAATAGCAAGGTCTGCTGTCACAAGGATATGGTGCTTTCCCAGTTCTGCAGCAAGCTGTACAAGTCGTATCATAGATGTGTAGATGGTGGACAATTCTGAGGGTGATTCTCTTATGAAGGGCAGGTACAGTACACTGGCTACTGAACAAGCAGTGTCTGACGTGAAGGCATTAAATGCAGACCAAGCAGGGACATGCTGCTGATTCTCAATTACATTTCGGGACAGCTTCCATACCAGATCTCTGTCTTCAGCTGCTTTAGAGATTGTTGTATTTGTGTGCAGTAACTCAGGTTGGGCAAGTTCAGGTGGTTCGGGTCGCTTTGTAGATTTTATGTATCTGTAATCACAATTTAAATGAGAGGATAAGCTTATGATCATATGCATTGAATATCAAATCACTTTAAAACTTCACAACATACATTCATTTTGAACATTAATTTGTGTTTATCTTTAGCAGTTCATGTGACTAAGCGAATACCATAACATGAAAACAAAAACAACATAAAAATAGATTTCAGAGAAAAAAGAATGGACCAAATGTACCTGTAAAGTTTATCTCCATTCATATCAAACGTGTTTAAGGTGGTGAGGGACCTTTGTGGAACCCGTGCTAGGCATTTATCTACTGTGGAGACTTGGCCTCTTCGGAACACAACAGACGCCATAGCATGAGTTGTACGCTTCCCATCCAGGGTGTCTTCATTTTGGTCAAAGTTGTCGATGGCTGCATCAACAATTCCATGTTCAGCGACTCCAGTGAGGCCAGTTGGGATGTAGACACCACTCTCTGTCCTTGATATTCGGTCTGCTGCCACAGATGTGAGGAAGTGCCTAACCTCTGTATAGGAAACACAGTGCCCCATTGCACTGAGCTCATTTATGAGTGTCTTACTACCAAACTCATGATGTATCAAAATGGCAAGTCCCAGCGTGATTGGCATATGGATGTGACAGCTCTGTCCAATGAGATCATGACAGATTGCGATAACACACAGATTCTCCTTTGAAGCTGGGTCATCATCACATGTTTGGTAATCTCTGTGGGCATGTGAATCATCACACCAGTTGAGAAAGTCATACAGGATGTTGGGTACATACTTGCTGCATTGGAGACATGATAGATGATCACTGCTGACATATGATTGACTGTCATGCTCTACCTGCTCCATGCTTTTCCTCAATATGTCTGCAGCCCTGTGTAATATTTGGATTTCGGAAAGACTCTGACTTGTCTGTGGAAATGTTGTCTCACAGTCTACTGTTACTTCTGTGAATTTAGCAGCTTCCCTCAGTGCACAACCTATGGTCATACTATCTGAGCAGGTCAGATCTGACTGTCCTGGACGTGGAACAAATACAAGCCTGTCTTTGTAATGCTGTATCAGCTTTTCCTTTAGTTTCCAGGATCTATATTTCTTGTGTTGAACTATGGACACACCTTCTTCCTCAGCAATGGTCTTTAGTATGTTGTCATAGCTATCAGTCAAAGAGTTGAGAGTCCTCACTTTCATATATTTGGACAATACTGTTTTATCAATGTCTTCAGTGAGCTTAATAAATGCTTTGTCATAGACATTGGTCTGCTTATCTGATTCTTTTCTTCATCTGGCAGCTGCTATATTTCGTTCAGAGATGTAGTGTGCAAGGCACATTTTATGGTATTTGGCATCATATGCAAAGAGATCTGGGCATGAAAGAATTCGAAGATGTACTTCATCAAGCCTTTCAGAAGCTGCCCGAAGGACCTTGTCTCTGGTACTTGCGCCTGTACCAGTCGAAATGGCTGTCAGAGGTTCTGGTCTAGAGCTGGCCTTCCCACAAATGAAACAATCTCTCCGTATTTTAAATGATGTTGTATCAGCCCTACTCAGCCTTCTTGGTGCAGATGCGCTCTCACTCTCAACATTTGCAACTTGCTGCTGCTCACTGATTTTTGTCTTACTGCAGTAATTCGCTCTACATGATACATGATATGAAACTTTGATTTTGGAGGAAAGTATGTCATCTGTATATGGAGCCAGAGTTTTATGGACATCATCATCTCTCTGCTGAGCAAGGGTAAGTATGCGGTGGAGGCCTTCTACTGTGGGGTTTTGGACATAGGGATCTTTTTTCTTGCCCTTTTCAAAATGTTTCCCACAAATTATACAAAGCTTTGGATCCAATGTCTGTAAGACATTCTCCATAATTCAAGAGACTAGTGAAATGGAAAAATTATATACATTTCAGAATTTTAATTGAAATGCAAATCAAGTTGAATTACACATGCAACATTAGTCAGAGGGCTAAGTACTTTCTTAGCTAGGCTAAGTAGTTTCTACAACTAGCTATTTAGCTACTTGTATTAGGCTAGGTCAGCCTTTTCATGACATAATATTTGTAATTATTTACCTGTCTGGTTAGGAAGATATCAATAAAGACAATCAAGTAGCTAGCTACAGCTGGATCCAACCATTAGCCTAACACTAATATCTTATTCTTATCTAATCAGAGATCACACCAATGGGGTGAAGTAAGCAGTTTAGGCTCTACTGTACTGCTGGCCTGGACAGAAAAAAAAGCTAACAATATTATCTTCTATTATTCAGTAATGACTTGACCAAAACAAAATTAAAGTGGATATACATATTTTAATAAATGTGTTCCATTCCAATGTTAACATGATTCAATTTGATCTGTGTTTCATATGAATTGTATAGTATACTGTGCCTTATGAAATGTATCATTATTAAATGTATCATAAATCTTAAATGAGACTATTATGTCAGTGTACCGTTTTCTTTCATTTTAGACACCTCATACAATGAGTGACAGAACACTCTGATTTGTCATGTTATATTTACATATTTGGTATTGCAGGATTCAGCACAACCCCACCTTTCCAACAAGCCATCATATATGTTTCTATGATAATCACTGGCAAAGCAACCACAAAGTAAATGAAAACAGTCTGCATAGATATTCAATTTGTGTATGTCCTTTTTTGGTTTTGGGGTGTATAACAATATCTGTTAATTTAACAATCTTAGCAGTAAAATATTTTGAGCCAAGAATCCATTTCATATATGGGAGACCTTAGAGATGAGGAAAAACATTGTTGGTTTTAGTTCTACCTCCGGTAAGGGTATCTCAAAAATTCTAGGGCATTGTCACTAGCCTATTAGCAGCGCTGCTTCAAGTCCAATACATCTAAGCAGTCTTCAGAGGAAGCATCATGTTAGCACGCTGCTACGTTGCCAAGTCCGTAGTTTGGCACGGGTTGTTTTCGTGTCCGCGGGTCTTTCATAACATGCAGAATTGATGCGCTACATGTAAACAATACCCTTTGTTGTACTTTCCTGTCAAAATAACGGAGTTCGCTTGGAAGTATTCAGCTTTTAAGAACTGCCGGGTTCTCCTGTAGTAGGCGGAGCTAATGCGCAAACTGCAATCTCATTGGCCTATCATCGGCCTATCATGGCTCACCTATCATCGTCCCTGTTTTAATTTCAGCAAATCAGTTCGAGCGAATGCAGACAACCTGATTAATATTCATGAACCCAGCAGCTCAATAATCCTTAGTGCGTTTTATATGGTTATTAATAGTAGAATTTGTGGTAGTTTTGTCATATCAGTATTTGTAGGTTTCCCCCCCTTTTTTATAGAAACACTAAATGACAAACAATATCTTAAGCACCACCAACAGTCCTAAATTCAGACATGACAAATATGCATTCATATATGGTTATTATAATTACTAAAGTTCTATCATCATATAATGCTAAATTATCATAATTAGGGGTTCTTGCACGTAGTGCAGAAACCCTAATGTAATTGTAAGGATTTTTATTATTAGGGGTTCTTGCACGAAGTGCAGAATCCCTATTGTAATTAAGATTTTTATTATTATTATTACGCTTCTGCCGTAAAACGCAACGTGCAGCCCAAACCGTAAGGCCTAGAAACTTGAAACTTTGCCAATGGGTAGACCAAAAATCGAGGAGAACGTATCAAAGTCTCAGCCCAATCGGCCCATAGGTGGCGCTATAGCGACCACCGACGCGAAACGACTCATAACTAATAAACCGCTTGTCATAGACTCAAGTGTCTTATATCCCTGTAATCCTTGGCTCAATCAAAACAAAATGGCTAACTCCGATTTCATTTCCGCCTAGACAGTTTTTCCGCCATTTTGAAATTTGTCCAAAACCTACTTTTGCGAACTAGTCCTAGGTTTTTCGCCCGATCGGAACCAAACCACTGCAGAAATGTTCTCTGGCCAGTGAATATCAATAATTATCGAAACAAAGTTGAAATTTCAACTCACGTTCGCAAAGGGGCGTAAAAATGTTCGAAAGAGGCGGAGCCAATTTCACTTAAATAGCTATAACTCTTGAACGGAATGAGATATCTTCACCAAACTCAGGACACGTGTATGACATTGATTTTTGGTCAAATAAAAAAAAATAAACGCAAAACGCAACGTGCAGCCCAAACCGTAAGTCCTAGAGACTTGAAACTTTGCCAATGGGTAGACCAAAAATCGAGGAGAGCTTATCAAATTCTCAGCCCAATCGGCCCATAGGGGGCGCTACAGCAAAAAAAACGCGAAAGTGCTAATAACTCCCAAACCGCTTGTCGTAGACTCAAAATTTTAACATATTTGTAATCCTTGGGTCAGGGGAAATCGACCCCCTCCCCCCCCGTGACTTAGGTTCTACGGGGCCCCGTTTTTTCGCAAACTTGAGTGATATCCGAAAAGTACTTTTGCGAACTAGTCCTAGGTTTTTTGCCCGATCGGATCCAAACCACTGCAGAAATGTTCTCTGGAAAGTGAATATCAATAATTATTGAAAAAAAGTTGACATTTCCACTCAATATTGCAATGGGGCCCCAAAACGTTCGAATGTTGAGGGCCATTTTTACAAAAAAAAATTATAACTCGTGAACAAAATTAGATATCTTCACCAAACTTAATACACATGTGAATGACAAAGATCTTTGGCCAAAAAAAAATTAAATGCGCAGATTTGCCACTTGGTGGCGCTATAAACACAACAAAACTGTTCCTGGGTAACCGGTGGTCCGATCGACGTGAAATTTGGTATACAGTATCTCTGTCCAAAGGGGAACAAAAGACTATGAGGACATTTGCGTATCTAAAAAAACATGGCCGCCATTGGCCAATGAAGTTTGAGCACTTATTAGACATGGTTATCGGAGGTTGATCGTAATGAAACTCGGTGGGCATGTTCAACTCACGGTCTTAAAGGTCTCTAAGAATTTTGAAAGAAATCGGCCACTAGTTGGCGCTAACAAGTTTTTTGGCTCTGTAATCACGTGTCCTTTAACTTATCCACACAAAATGCATATCATTTGATAGCTCTCCTCGTATTGAGCAACTTTGTCTCTAGAAACATTAGTGTCAATCAAATCGTTCATTAATTATTCATAAATGTCAAAAACCTACTTTTGCGAACTAGTCTCTGTTTTTTTTCTCAACCTCGATCAAACAACTGTAGTAATAATCTATGGACGCTCTAGATCAATAATTATCAAAAAAAAGTGGAATTTTGTCCTTTGGTTAGCTAGAATTAGCTCATTTAAAAAGGGGGCCTGGTCACACATAACCAAAAGCCTATAAACCTAAACAAAACTTGAAACTTTACGAAAGTTGGTGAAAACATGTGTGAGATGATTGTTAACAATCATGAAAAGTTTCATGTAGATTTGACCATAGCTGGTGCTATAACAGTAAAAATAGCTCTTAAAAACACTATATTTGTATAGAAAATGACCTCAAATTGTTAAGCATGTTCATAATTCACATAAAACAGTAATTATTTATATTATTTAATAGGTCTCCTCATTCTGAGCAGCTTTGCCTCTAGGACTAATGCTGTCAATCAAATGGTTAATTAAATATTCACAAATATGTTAAAAACCTACTTTTAAGAACTAGTCTCTGTTTTTTTTTCTCAACCTCGATCAAACCACTGCAGTAATAATCTCTGGACTCTCTAGATCAATAATTGAAAACATTGGAATTTTGTCCTTTGGTTAGCTAGAATTAGCTCATTTAAAAAGGGGGCCTGGTCACACATAACCAAAAGCCTATAAACCTAAACAAAAACTTGAAACTTTACGAAAGTTGGTGAAAACATGTGTTAGATAACCCTTAACAGCCATACAAAGTTTCATGGAGATCGGACCATAGGTGGCGCAATAACAGTAAAAACAGCTCTCTAAAACACTATATTTGTATAGAAAATGACCTCAAAATGTTGAGCATGTTCATAATTCACATAAAACACTACTTCTTTATATTATTTAATAGGTCTCCATATTCTGAGCAACTTTGCCTCTAGGACTAATGCTGTCAATCAAATCGTTCATTAAATATTCACATATGTCAAAAACATACTTTTGCGAACTAGTCTCTGTTTTTTTTCTCAATCAAACCACTGCAGTAATAATCTCTGGACTCTCTAGATCAATAATTATAAAAAAAAGTGGAATTTTGTCATTTGGTTAGCTAGAATTAGCTCATTTATAAATGGTGCCTGGCCACATATAACCAAAGGCCTATAAAACCTGAAAGAAAATCCCAAACTTTACGAAACTGGGTGAAAACATGTTTCAGATGACTCTTAACAAGCATGCAAAGTTTCATGGAGATCGGACCATAGGTGGCGCTATAACAGTGAAAAAGGCCTCAAAACACAGTATTTCTAAGGTAAATTGGCCTCAAATCAATGTAGTACTATTCTCTAGACTCTCTAGATCAATAATTATCAAAAAAAACAGTTGAACGTGTGTGTGTGTGTGTGTTTCTGTGAGCCTGTTGTCCATTTTCGATGTGTTTCACTGTCAGCTATGAATCAAGGTTGGCCTACACCATAAAAGCACACCCTGATGCCTTCAAAGCAAGAACCCCGATTATTGCTGCTCGCATCTATATTATCTTATTATAATGTTTGACTGAAATAATCAATTGAATTTGATAGGAGTGTCTCACATTGTCCCACAGAAACATTAAAATAGTGTAGATTAGTGTAATGTTTTATAATAATAATTTATTCTGTTTGGTGACCATTTCATTTATTTAACATATTAATATTTAACCTTTTAAAAAAAAAGTAACAATAGTTACTTTTCCTGGTAATTAGTTTCTTTTATAACGATGTAACTCGGTTAGTATTTGTGAGAAGTAACTAGTAATAGAACTAATTACTTTTTTAAAGTAACGTGCCCATCACTGCATACTATACAATGATTTATTGTATGTCTTTGATTAATAATGAATATGAATTTAAATAATGAATATGAAATATGCTTTAAAACATTTTTAATAATAAATCGTAATATTGGTAAATTAGATTATTTTCTAAAATCGTTCAGTCCTAATTTAAACTATATTCACATATACAATGCTTAACAAATTTATTAAAACACATTTATGTAAGGTTTTTAACAAATTATGTAAGGTTTGTGCTACTGCTGCTCTAAACTAACAGCATTGGTGATTTACGAAAATCATGTTTGATTTCTTCTCCTATTGTTTACTTCACCGTGTTCATTGTGAGCACCGCTTGGATTCACCGCACACCTCTGGGAAGTGGGAAGTATGAATCGGTGTATCGCCACGCTGTAACGAGGCTACGGCGCTTGGCTTGAATCAGTGCAGCATAGGGCTGTGCGATATATATCGGATGGACGAAATAAAAAGTCTCTCGTTTATATCGTGTTTTT
Organism: Gymnocypris eckloni scoliostomus; assembly: GCA_027564155.1. Classification (NCBI taxonomy): domain Eukaryota; kingdom Metazoa; phylum Chordata; class Actinopteri; order Cypriniformes; family Cyprinidae; genus Gymnocypris; species Gymnocypris eckloni. Next base: position 3,124,898 of record CM050423.1, on the reverse strand, counting down.
GCAAAATACATTGTTTCCGGTAATACCTTTTCATCATTTGAGTGACTGCGGTCTTTATACACCGCCCACCACGGGGCGTGAAGGAGAGACAGAACGACCAGCCAGGACACAACGAGGAGCTTGTTCCTAAATGACGGACTACATCTGTAACGTTAGCATGGTCACGCGTGTTTAAGCACTGCAGTTATAAAACAACCGATTTTAAGCCGTTGAAACACAACACAAACAGCAGACCTATATGCGTGTGCCGTCTCTTTCTGTGTGAGAGGATCGCGCCTTTTCTTTTTTGCCGACTTTGAAAAATTACATAAACACACTTATATGCGTCAGAATCCCCGTCTTTGCAAGTATCCTCAAACACAGCGATTTAGGTCTTAAGAGTGAGTAAACGGCAGAAAGAGAAAACGCAATGTAACAGTGTATTAGATCCGGACTTCGGTCTTAAAGGGGAAGCTGTCCAATATTCGTTCTGTCTGCCATTCATGCTAATCATAGCACAATGCTAGAAAATCTTTCACTGCTCTTGACTAAATCACTTTTGTAAGTGTAACACACAAATGTATGTGGCGCATTTGGGTTTGTTGGGATGCGCACCATGTGGATATTGGTCAGGCCACAATCCAGGGAATCCTTTGCGAAGGAGTCCTTGTACTTGTGCAGAACCTATTTGAGTCCTTGGCAATCCACTTCATTGTGGAGGGCATCCGCCTCAATCAGAATCTGTTGAATTTGTGCATTGAACCCGGCGTAGGGTTCCTCTGCAGTTGAGTCATTTGAGGGGCTTTGGGCCCTGATAGTCACCTGTGTTGGTGATTCTGTCGCAGGCTGTGTTGAGACCGCGTATATAGTGAGGTGAGTGTCATCTGTTAGTTCTGAACAGCAGTCGCTTTCTCTAGACACCTGCAGAATAGAGGTGATGATTTTAGGGGGTCGTTACGTTTGTGAACGTTACGGTGTCATGTGGTATGTTACGGTATTCATCTGACGTTAGTTGGGCTGGTATGGTGGCCTATGACAGGTATTGTTAGTTCAAAGTCATGGAACGCCTGGTTGATGAGCCATCCCAGGGAACTGGCTTTGGGAATGTGGATTTATTTTGCCGTACAGTTGTTGAACAACACATACACAGCACGAGATGACACTTCAATGAGAGGTGTGGCTTCCAGGGCCAGTCCGAGTTTTAGGCAGGTCCTGGAAGGTTGGAAGAAGCCTAGCTTAGTGTTGAGAGTTTGGCCAGGTCGCATGTTGAGGCGTACACTGACATTCTTGCCGTAGGCAGGTATTGTGGATTCTTAGAATTAAGGGCGATGTCTGGGACTTGACACGGCGACTCGTTGGAGTCTAATGACTGGCAGGGCAGAGGTTTGCGGACTTTTCACATTTACATTTATGCATTTAGCAGACGCTTTTATCCAAAGCGACTTGCATTGCATTCAGGCTATACATGTTTTTGTCAGTACATGTGTTCCCTGGGAATCGAACCCACAACCTTTGCGCTGCTAACGCAATGCTCTAACCACTGAGCCCATCTTTAGGTGCTTGAACACCATGTTTAGGTGCTAGATGTTTTCAACATCTTTAGGTGCTTGAAGTCTATTAACGGTTCGAAGCGATTAAGCAGATCTTTCCCAATGAGGATTTTATACATGCTACAGTGTTTCCCACACATAGACTTTACCTGGGCGAGCCGTTTAATGAGACCATCCGCGATTGATGAACTATTGGAAAATCTCCCCTCGCCCTACACATTTCGTACGGCTCGTTCTGTGTGCTCGAATTGTCGACACTCTGACAGACAACCTCCAGTGTTTCCCATATGTTCATTTATTTATGGCGGGCCGCAACAATATACACCACCCACTGCCATCAGCTCCCATGTCTCTCACACACGAGCGCGACTTTAGCACAATATTTAGCAACTTTCAGAACATTCTGGCGGCTTTTTTTCCATAACATGGACATACTGACAAACCTAGCGACTTTAAAAAAAAAAACTTAGCTATCGTTCAGTTGGAAGATGCCTCCAGTACTGCCCTGCGAGCGCTAGTTATGACTCCTGGCACAGTGTCGCCGTTCTCGGCGTCTGTTCTGAGCAGCGAGCGGCCAACTCGTCAGTAAATAATTTACAAAACAGCGTTTCCAAGCACCTGTCGCTTACTGACTGTTTGGACCTTAAAATACGAACATAATTCATCTGTTAATATGCGCATAGGTTGTTACTCAGACGCAGGCAGTGCGCTGAATGAGACAAAAATAATATAGCCAAAACCACTGCATATAGTCACATTTTGGTGTTAGTTTGATTTATATTGATTTTATCAGACGATGTCGCGATTATGAATATATATATATATATATATGAAGAGCTCTTTTCCAAAACGCTATAAATCCATTTTAATAGTTCTCATGAAAATTACATTTTTTTTACCTAGGTTTTTTTTACCTTTTACATTTTGTTAAATTAAATTTATCATGTTAAAATGGTCTGTTGGCTCAGTCTGAACATGTTAAACAATGATTGTTAAATGAAACAACAATATTGTCGATTATAAATTCAAAGTTTTTTTTTTTTTTTTAAACGCTACAAATCCATCCTTTTTTTTTTTTAAATGTTGGTTTATGTCTTAAAAAAAAAGAGAACATGCAACATATGACATCAGGGACTCATACTATAAACCGGTCGCACCAGCCTTGTGTTGATGTAACCCCCCCGGGTCCGCACCATCACACCGAGCGGGTCTCGAACCCGGGTTTCCGGCACGGGAGGCGGGCGCTCTAACAAGGAACGCCAAAGGCTACAGCCTCTAGCGTCAGTCGTTAGATCGCCTCTTTTTGAGGTCAGGAGAGTGAGGTTTACACACCGCCTTTACTGGCATACACATCTGTTACATTGACATCCCAAAGTGGGTATTAACGCGCCACCTGAGTGACGAACCTTCTTTTTTTGTTGTTTTTTGTGATTTTCTTTGTCCAGTCTGCGTTTTCTACCCCCAGGTGTAGGTCTCACTGGCTCATCCAGGCCATCAAAAGTGTTATTAGAGTTTAAAGCACTCATTTTGAAGACTGAGCACAAACAAACGCTTCAAAGCGTCGCCATGTTGGATTGCATCGAATGAATTCTGATTGATCGAGAGGACATATCGCATTTAGGCTAAAAACAGGTTCGGCGCTTATAGCGGTTTGGAAAGGAACTGCATCTTGCTGTACATTTTAAACAAGGAAATATAGCGATTTGGCATGAAACATTGATGGAGCAGTGAATAGGTTCAGTACACAGCAAAATGGCATGACGAACTCATTCGAAATTTGGCGTTTATCACGTTTTGGAAAAGAGCTCTTCATATATATATATATATTATATGTATATGTGAGTAATCAAATCCAACAAAACAACATGCAACCAGAGCATGTGAGCGAAGCGGTTCAATATTCCGCTCTGTGTGTGTGTGTGCGCTCCCGCTCAGTCGTTCACGGCCAAATCAAACACTCCGTTAATGTTCCGCTCATGCTCACCGGTAAACCCAATCCCGCTCAGATCACGCTCTCACATTAAATGTCTCCAGTAACAATAGGCCTATTTATTTATAGTGTTTATAGTGAAATTATTTAATAAATGTCTCAATTAAATCAGTAGTCTGATAAGAAATGGTTATGTTTCAGGGTGAAATTGTTAATTTAAATTGGGGATGTTCATTAACCGTTAACCGACCGATAAGAATTTTGACCCATTAATACAATCAGTTAAACAGTTTAAAGTAACTTATTTATTTATTTGTAGTAATTTATCAAAATATTTTAAAAGGTTTGCTGCATAGTTAAAATAAGCTATACGAGTATAAAAAAACAAGTTTTTTTAGAGAGAGCAAGAGAGAGAAAAAACCAATTCGCCTATAAGTCGCATTTTATTATTTCATTTGGAAATAGGCCAACACGAATAACAAACATTATAATAAACACTGTAAACATAGCTAGGCTATTTTAGTTCCCCTCATCCCACCACAAATCCTTTCAATTAACAGTATAGGCTAGAAAATAACAAGAATTAAAAATAAGAAACGACAAACCAAAACAAATTATTTTAGGCTAAAACAAAACTGAAACCAATGTTGGGTCTCTCCTTCAACATAAAATCAAATGTTCCCGTATTTGCGATATTTGAATGCCAAAATATTATTTACCTTTTATTTACGCCTATTTCCCTCCCTTACAATATCCACATAAAACAAAATGTTTTGCATAACTTCATCACAGTGATAACGCTTAACAGCACAGATTTTACTATATTTAAACAGAGCAGTGTGTTTTTTCCATATGTTTGACCGGTTGATTTTTATAATGATAAATGAACAAGCTGCATTTGGTAGAATGCTTAAATGAGCGCATGCGGTGCTGGAGCAATCACTTGATTTATTCCCTTCTAACAGTGGAAGCAACTCCTCTTGGTCATGAAGATAATCGGAATTGTAAAAGGTTTGCTTTTATTTGTGTACATTCAATAAAAAAAGAATCTTAGCTTTTTTGTAAAATAAGACAAAAAAAATTGAATGTAGCTTTCTGCCGTCTGCTGTAATTTCGCACTGCACAATAATGAACAAACTCTGCATACTCTAAAAACCAACCCAATTTGGGCTGGGTAAAAGAGTACATTTGGGGTTAATTTTACCCAGTAAATTTGATTGTGTATTTAACCCATCATAAATGGATGATTTAACTCAGCTGGGTTTATTCGTTACTATTATAATATTCGTTTTTTTTTTGTTTGTTTTTTTTACTTTATGTATGGAATAATGTTTACAGATTAACTTAAATCCTCTAAACTTTTGTAAAATACTCCAGAACCACTGGTTTACGTGATAACTTAATTTATTTCTCATTTCCTTGTTTTTATAGGCCTACACATTGCCTATTTAATCTCATTTAACACACATTAGAAGTAAAGATTAAACATTAAACACGGATAATTCACGAGTAAATCGACCACTCTCTGTAATTGTTTCCACCGTAACGGCGTTGACTCTCACGCTGAGCTGGAGTAGTGTTCGGCGGGAACTGGTCACGGATAAGACCGCCGCCCTGCGCTTCACTCATGGATGAAATGAACTGCGATTGCCTTCACAGTCTGCCCTAAAACAAACAGTAAACAGCTCTGAGGACATATTTTAACATCCAAAGTATTTGTGTTCTATATCTTTATAAACATAATCGTTTATTTTACGCAAAGCATCAGACTCATCACGCAATAAGACAGATGCGAGCGATATTCGTTTAGTGTTTCACACTGCAAATGTTGCTCTGCATAAATTTGAACGATATACTGCACAGAAACAATTTTATGAATAAAATACAATGTACACAAACTACCCAAACACTGAGAAAATAACCCCAAAAAATGACCCAAAAGGCTCAACCTAGCATTTGGGTTAAAAAAATAACCCAGGATTTTTTTACTGCTTGTTGCACAGTATTTCTTTCGTTTTCTTAAATGTATTATTTAAGTGAAAATATATTTCTAGTATATGCCTATTTATTCGTTATAGTATAGCGCCTAGCTTTATTATGTTTTTCCTCCGCTTGCAGAACTGCTGCAGGTACGTGATGTGATATGATCATGTGAATCCTGGTTCTGTTGTTTGCTGTTTTTTGTGCATGTAAAATTAATCCCCAAAAAACAAATGTTAGTATTTTTAACGGGCCACAGACACTTATTCTTTATAATTTAATTCAGTTCTAATTTAAAATATTTGTCTGTTAATGGTTAGGAAAAATAACCGAAATGAACATCCCTAATTTAAATGTATAAAATGTAAAATCTTAATTTAAAAACGTGTCTTGTTTTTAAAGCCACTTGGAACATTTTCGTAAAAAATTAAATAACTGAAAAAGTATACTTTTCCATTAAAACAATGCTTCATATTCAAAACACACACACACAAGATGAAATGCAGATATAAAATTTCACAAAATACTTATCAGGCCCATGAAAGCACACACAAGATGAAATGCACTTGACAAATAATTATTTTGTGGCGTAAATAAAATAAACACTTTCTAAAATTAAAATAGACCAAAACTGCGGGGAAATGCGGTTTATTAAAATGTCTATCAATCTTCACAGGATTTTAGAATTTGCTTTTAGAAACATTACGGTGCGTATTGAGCGAGCGGAGCGCAATCTTCAGAAAGACGCTCTCCGCTCTGAAGGAAATATGATCGCTACGCTCCTCGCTCCGCGTGCTCTGCATGCAACATGCATTTTTTTTGGCCACCAAGTCCTTATCCTGTTCTGAACTCATCTTCCCTGTTTCTTTAGCATTCTATCTGTCTGTATGCCCGGTCTGTTCTGTTCTCGTGCTCAATTTAGGCGCTGTTCGGATTGCATACTGCGGGAGGTTGAAGCCGGGGGCTCAGAAAAAAAATCATGCTATAAAGCGATTTAGCAATCGCGCAAGCTCAAATCACGATTTTATTTCGATTAATCGCACAGCCCTAGTGCTAAGTGTTGAAACGTATACTGGATGGACAAGGTCCATTGGTCCCACTGTTAGGTGAATTGGGGCCACATGTTTTAGTTGTAGGCCCATGTAGGAGTATGCTTGGAGGTTCAGTTCGCACCTTTGGAGTTTGAGGTTTCTGTTAGTCCTCTTAGTTCTTTCTTGGATTTCTTTGAGGAGTTCGGTAGACATTAATGTTGGCTCCTGTATTGAGAAGGACTTCAACTCTGAGGTGTCGTTCAATAATGGAGAGGTAAACCTTTCTTGCAATACTTTTTTCAATTAGATCGCCAAGGATTTGAGGAACTGGAGTTTGGGTGGAAACAGTTATGATGTCAGGACTGATGTGGTGTTCGTCGGAGGAGTGGCAGACGACCAAGACAGCACTTTCAGGAACTTGAGGGGTTTTGTCATCAGGTGTTTGTTGGACGCTGCTGTGATCTGGAGTATTGGGTGTTGAGTTAGTGTCTAACTCTGTTGCTGGGTTTTCAGGTGGGATTTAGTGTCGTCCATCTGAAGTTAGGTTGGTTATAGTTCTCTGAGAGTGAGGTGAAGGAGTGCTGCTTTCTGTGGCTGGTTGGGTCAGCTGGTCGCTGCCTTCTCATCCGGCCGCTATTCAGGCTAAATCTGGTATCTCTTTCTTTTCCCATTTCCAATCTTCCTCCTTTCGTTGGAAGAATTATTTCATCATTTTCATCAGCTCTTGTGAGTCGAAACACAGTGGTGTCTTTTGTTCTCGTTTGGATTCAGTTTGAGCTCGGTCGGCTTGGAATCTTTGTGAATTTTTTCCGTTGATTCCTTGGGCTGGTTGCTCCAGGGTGAGTTTGTTGTTTTCCCTTGGATTTTCCATTGAATTCCCATGAGCTTTGACCTCTTGAGTTTCCAAATGATTTTGGCCGGTTCCACAATCTCTCCTATTGACTCTTGTGAGGCTTTGGTTGGTCATTTGATTTTTGCCATTTTCTCTCTGCCGCTCGGAGTCTGGTCCGATGTTCACGAAGAACATCAGATAACCAGGGGTTAGAAGGGGAAGTTCATGCTGGCCTGGAGGAGATAGGACACATGTCATCTAGACAAGAGGTTAAGGTAGAGCATAAAGTGTCAGTAGCTGCATTCACATCCAGAAATGAGAAATGGGTAGGTGAGGGAAGAGAGGAGGATATTACAGAGGAAAGATGGGAGGGAGAAAAGGAGCATAGGTTTCGTCTAAAGGTAAATGGTAAGGGGGTTGGTGGCACCCGCGTAGCAAAGTGTAATATACATTTAATGAAGAAATGATCAGCGATATGTAGTGGTTGTACCAGAATGTTATCAGCAGTACAATCGTGTGTGTAAATTTAAATCAAGTTGGTTGCCTTATTTGTGAGTGCTAGTAGTGGTAAGGCGTTTGAGATCAAATGAAGCTAGGAGTGAATGAAAGCCTGTAGCATACGGCTTTTCTAGATGAAGGTTGAAATCGCCAAAAACTAAGATTGGAGTGCCATCCTTCATGAAAGATGACAGTAACCCGTCCAGCTCCTCTAGGAAGGGGGGTATAATTTGGCCAGGGGGACGGTAAATTACCACAATCTGGAGTTTTATAAGAGCTATTACAGTAATCGCATGAGTTTCAAATGAGTTGTAATTGCATAGGGGAGAGTAGGTTGAGTATTTCCAATTATTTGAAATGAGCAGACCAGTGCCCCCACCCCGGCCAACCTGACGTGGGGTGTGAGAGAAAGATAAATTGTTAGAGAGAGCAGCTGGCGGGGTACATGTGCAATGTATAGTGTATGCTAATGTTGAGTGTGATTCTCTGCGACTGTGACTATCAGGCCTAAGTAAAAGGAAAACCTATAAAGATTTAACTGAGTTATTTAAGTACTGAAGGAGAGAAAATAAGGCAGGTGGAACCAACTTGATTGCGAATTGAATTTAGAATTTCAAATCAGAAATTGGGATTCCTGATTAACATTTAATGAACACTGTCTTTCATTCAAAACGCACCGTGTGTCACAAATAAGAATACAGTATCACAAACAAACGCTGTTTCTCTGTATCTAATCTATCTAATCCGGATAAAATGGAACGATACACAAATTGACTTGGTGTTATGAATTTTCTAATTAAACTTTAATTTCTCCACCATTATGTAAGGAATTCTGAGATATTATTTCAGCTCTTGGGAATCATTTATTAAAGATTCAATATTGAATTGATATTAATTCAAAACTTATTATTTTCATGTCTTATTAATGACTCATCCAGTGACCATTAAAATCAGTATATCTTTAACAATTTTGTTATCTTACATCGTGGCTAATGATAAAACAAACACAATAGTACTTTATCAAATGTTGAGCTAGGTAACGCGATCTTTGGTAAATAGTTTCAAACTAGAGGGTGACACAGGAGTGAATTCTCAAACCTCTCCCGTCCCACTCCCACAAAAATGTATCTCTTCCCGTCCCAATCCCACGAAAAAACTGGGGGAAAATCCCGTCCTGTTCCACTCCCGGAAGAATGACTCCCATTCCCTCTCACTCCCGTGTTGTTGTTTTTTTGTTTTTTTTGCCGAAATCTGTCAATTACAGTAAAAATATAGTACAGATCACAGCGTGCCCACCTTATTAGTTGAATAAAAACCCAAAATGTAGTTTATTATATTGAACTGAAAGCCATCTTATGCACAGTGTTGCACAGATTCAATTTCATGTAAATCATCCATGCTAACACACACGTCTTCTATTTTTTTTTTTTTGATATTTCACTCTCTATAGATATATTTTTCAAAGACGGAGTTTCGAAGTTTCTCGCTCAAGTTCACATGAGACCTAAAGCGCATCCGGTTTGCTTAAAAGCGCAACGTTTCGTGGGTATTCTGAGTGCACACAAATAAACGTACATATTCGAAAGATGTATTCGGCTACTTTTATCTGTATGACCAAAAATTACGGAGATTTTAAGAGCAAGTGAGCGCACCGGAGCCTGTCCTGCAGCAAACGCGCTTCCACTCTCCACACAAACACTTCAATAGCGCACATTTCTCTAGGTTAACATCATATTGAGCGACCATGTAAAGTTGCTACTACATACATCTTTCAGATGAAAAGCCATATTTGAGGTTGATGAATGATAGGTGAGAGTTTAGATTTACAATTTAGAATTACTCAATTTAATTCTAAATTGAGTTTAGAATTAAAATATACAGTTTATAGTTTATTTATATAAAAGGTATATTTGTGTGTAAAGTTGGGTATCATTACTATTCCCGGTCCCGCCCACTCCCGATTAAATTTTTTCCTCTCCCGTCCCAATCACGTAATTCATAGCGATTTTGTTTCCCATCCCGCGGGATTCCCGTGACCCGTGGGATTCCCGAAAAAATGTCAGCCACTATTTCAAACTTGAAAATCACACAGCACAAGACACCATTCTTTATAACTGAAACTAGGTTTATTTGCGAACTGTTGTTCTACAATACATGGGTTAAAAGTACTAAAAAACATATACACACATACACATATTCACACACATACACATACGCACACAAACAGGCTAGGAGTTTTGCGGTTTGAAGAAATTAAAATTTTAAGTCTAGCACTCGTTTGCTATCTCGTAACTGTTAGATCACAAGCAGAGACTTTGCAATCTTTACTGCATACAGATCAATTAACCAGTTTCCAGCAACAATAGAGATTTGTTTTACTTGCGCGTTCACGTTGAGTTGCTCTGATCTCTGTTTCGTTTGCCTTTGCTGGTTGGGAAACCTCCGGGCTGCTGGATGGCGTTGTGTGACGTGTTTTTAGGAAAGCCCTCCTGTTATTGGTTGCTGTTCCTGGTGACGTGAGAGTGACTCGTTTACTTGAAGCTCTTCTCGGAGATTCGAGTGGCTTCAGGCTCTTCAATTCAATTCCATTCAAGATTATTTGTATAGTGTTTTTTACGATACAATCGTTGCAAAGCAACTTCACAGGAAATTAAGTTTCTAAAATAGATTTATATTGTAGAAACTCAATATAATTAACTTATGGTTAAATTTGGTTAATTCAGTATAATCGCTGATGGTTGGCTTCCTCTGAGGTCCTCCAAGGGGTTGTCATCAATTCTTCTCTGGTGTTTGGTCATCTCAGATCATTTAAGGGTTGTATCCAGACTGGAGCTTGTGTAATTCATAGTTACCATAGTTATTCTCTGTTTCTCTGTTTCTGCCACGGGATGAGAATATTTTGTAACTGATATGGAACTTAATAGGTAGCCAGTGCAGAAACTGTAAAATTGGAGTAATATGATCATATTTTCTTGACCTGGTAAGGACTCTAGCCACAGAATTTTGTACTATCTGTAGCTTGTTTATTGAAGATGCAGGACAACCACCTAGCAGTGCATTACAATAGTCCAGTCTAGAGGTCATGAATGCATGCACTAACTTTTCTGTATCAGAAACAGTTAACATGTTCTGTAGCTTGGCAATGTTTCTAAGATGGAAGAATGCTGTTTTTGTAACTTGGGAAATAGAGATCGACCGATAGGGGTTTTTCTATTGGCGATGTTTAGAGGTCAGGGTCAGCCGATGGCCGATATGTGCTGCCGATTTTTTGGGGCGATATCTTGAAGTTTTCCCCTTAATTTGCATGCTAAAATATCACACTAATAATAAGTGGATGCACAACATTTCTAAACTTAACATAATTTATTGAACACGGACTTCAACCATCTCTCGAATCTTAATTGTGTGCACTGCATGGTATTCAAATTAAATATTTATCCAAACAAATCAATAAACTGACCAAGTATTAAATAAATAAAACGGGTAATAAAAACATTTCTAAACTTAACATCATTTATTGAACACAGACTTCAACCATCTCTCGAATCTTAATTGTGTGCACTGCATGGTATTCAAATTAAATATTTATCCAAACAAATCAATAAACTGACCAAGTATTAAATAAATAAAACGGGTAATAAAAAAACCTAAAAACTTTCAATCATTTACATATAAAAGTTTTAGAGCATTTATCAAGCAGAATTTAAGTTAGAACATAAATGTAAACTTAAATAAACATTTAAATAAAATAAATAAACTTTATAAATAAAAATCAATTAAACAGAAAAATATATATAATAGTAGTGCTGCAAACACACTAGCAACCAGCAACATTTGTGTTTGGTATAAATGACAGAACATAAAGTAAAACTATAAAACTAAAGTGCATTCTAACTTTCTGCTTTTTGCAACTTTTTGCATTCTTATATAAAACAAGGTCTTCAATTAACCAACTGTGAATGCACTTGACTTGGCAGCAACAAAAATCTATTTTAGTGCAAATAACATGGCAGCAAACCCCTCATTTTTGAGTGAAGGAAATTATGTAAACATTACAGAACAATATAAATGAATGTTCTTTAATTTGAACTCAATTGCAGTCCCTGAACGCAATTGTCTTCCTCACTCTACCCATCTTTCACTGAAAGTTCTCAGTACTCCGTTTAAGAACGGCAGGTTATCATGCAGGAAACACAACTGTTCTGCACGTTCTTTCTCAGCTGAATACGTTAACTTAAGACATAACCGACTGTGTTTACCAGAATACTTGCCAAAACGGGTATTTTAACAGCTTTGTGTATGTATCCGTCCGTTGAGACGTTATCTGAAACACGGTATCTGAATCGCGCCTCTCTCTCTGCACGCGGGCGCTTCAGTGTAAGTGTGTGCGGCAGCGTCTGAGCGCGAGTCCCGAAACACGTGCAAATGATACACTTCACTCTATGGTGGTTAAACTTATCAGTTAATCATCGAATCAGATGCGTGCCGAACCGGGACTGGGGCCTTACGGATCATCTACGATCCGTTTCACCCCAACCAAAACCATTCACTAATGTGTTGTTTTTGTTGTTAACAGATTGGACAGTGCTAACGCATTAGTGATTTCTGACATGCTTGACGGTTAACGTTAGACAGGTTTAATGAGGATAATAACTGTGCAACGTATAGACCATATATAGTCGTTGGTTGGAACACGTCACTTTATTAGGCTAATGTCCATTTTGATTTGCATTACACAGTTGATGGAAACGCGCGCAGAGCTGAATTTTCATTAATGTAAACAGTGTTGCCAGATCGGGTTGTCGATTTCCAGCCCAAAAGCTCACCAAAACCCGCCCAATTCAACAAAAAACAGCCCAAAATTTTAACTGCCAAAATAATGCGATATGATTTTATTACCATGTCAATCAAGATTAATAAGGACCATTTTTATCTCCTCAAAATAAAATAATGATGAAAAAAAGGTAATAAATATAAATAAATTTCACAGGAACATGGATCAAAACAGGGCAAATGCGTTAAAGACAGTCAGAAAATATGCTTAAAATGACCAGGAACCTTTTCAAAATGGCAATCAAGAAATTAACTGATTACCCCCAGGGGAACACATGCATCATTTTCAATGTCCACAGTAAGAAAAAGCTCATTTTTGTGCAAAAAAAGTGCACAATAAAGTGATCAGAAAGCAATGTTAATTTACACCCACAACAGCCAAACATGTGTTATTCATGTATGATAATCTGACAGCAAAAATAAAATAATAATAACAATTAACAACAATGCGCTTACCTTTCTATTGTGCTTTATCTTCAGACAGAACTACAGCACGTATTTCATGAAGTAAACATTTTAGAACATAATGCAGAACTTAGTACAGTCAAGTGCAGTTCAAGTCCAGCAGCTGTCAATGCCAAGTATACAAGAGTTTGGACGGTTTAAAAGATGTTCTGATGCAGGACAGCATTGTATAATCCCATGTTCAGTTTTGATTTTTATTAAATCATTCAACTGTTAACTCATTTCAGTTACAATTACATTTAGAAGTCTTCTATTCATTTAATCCACGTTGTGAGATTTGAGTTACTCTTAGATTCTTTATCGTGTAACTTATATTTAAGCCACTTTGCCATGAATCACTTAACTTAAATAAAAGGAAAGAGTAAATATATAGCTGCACATTTAAATTTAGCCGTTTACAGTGCCAAAACCCAATCACTCACGAGTCATCACATCTCACCAACATAAAAGATGGTAAATTGATTGACAAGTCTCTGTTAAAATAAACCAAAAAGGGTTGCGTTAAGGAAAAATGAGTTGATGACTGCACTAAACCTTATTTTGCTGTGATACTTTGAGCTTGAGCATATTAAGATAACGTGACTAAGATAAAAGTGAAGAAAAAAGCAGCTGATTGGGCGGTTTTTAGTTTTTTAAAAGCAGCCCAAATTTGGTCTACCCGCCCGATGCGTTATTCTCAAGTCCAAGCCGATCAAAAGAAGCCCAATTGGGCGGTAACCCGCCCAATCTGGCAACACTGAATGCAAATAAGTTGGATGGAAATCCGGCTATTGTCTGCATCAAAACATGCTTCTGAACATATGTCATACACAGTTCTGGGCTGCTCCAGGACAGCGCTGTCTCCGAGCACGGTGCTGTCTGTGAGCGGGGTGGAGTAACGTAGCCCGTAGCCCTGCAGTTTTTGTGAGAGCGGCTGCCTTCTCCTCCCCATGCACAGAGTGAAATTCTCCGACTCAAGAAAAATAAAAAAGAACTTTGGGGCTAATATGTTAGCAAGCAAGCTGCTGATAGTTTTCGACTACAGTCCTTTAAGTTAACTGCAAGTAAGCGAACCTTCAACCAGCTGTAGCATTATGCCAGTTCCCGATGGTTCTGTGCTATTCGTTTTTTTCTTTCACTGACTGAAGCAACACTTCATAGTTTACTAGTAATATATAGTAAATATATGGCCATAGGACTTTGAAATATCAGAATTTAAGCCTTGCCTTTATCTCCCAGGACTGTTGTTGAATCTTCTAAAAGTTTTGGCTTGGGGTCCTTTACATGCAGCAGCAGCGCACGTTCCACTGCACCAATAACACGGGGCTGCCCGCGGACATGACTGACTTTAAATCGGCGCTACTAAACACGGATATCGGCCGATGCCGATATATAAAAAAATTACAGGTCGACCTCTAATGGGAAATATGATTTTCAAAAGATAGGTTGCTGTCTAATATAACGCCCAGATTTTTGACTGTAGAGGAAGTAACAGTACATCCGTCTAGTTGCAAATTGTGATCCAAGATATTCTGTGTACTGTTTTTAGGTCCAATAAGTAATATCTCCGTCTTATCTGAATTTAATAGGAGAAAATTATTGGTCATCTAATCTTTTATATTTTGAACACACTCCGTTAGCTTAGTTTAGAGGTTTAATTTGGTCTTGTTGAGATATATAGTTAGGGATGGGCATTTTGCAAAAGTAATATTCGATAATCACTGGGTATTATTCGATTAATATTTCGAAAATCGCACCCTCCCAACATGTATAATGAAAATAGCAGAGGACCTAGGCACACACACACACACACACACACACACACACAGAGAGATGAGAGAGACCATCCAGGCTTTCAATCTGTATGATAACAAACTGTTTAATTAATTAGAGAATAGTCTATCTTAAGCCTGCCCAAGAAAATGTATAGATTTGTAAAGTATGATTGCTGAAACATATTAATAATACATAACGCAGCATTTATTAACAGAACAGTCCGTCGATTATCAACTGCTCATAAGGCTAGGTCATTTCTATTTGAAAAATAAGCATGGACATTAATATTATTAAAAGAAAATCTTAAATCTGATTAATGCATCAATGAATATTAGGCGTAAAACATATAACAAAACATATTGTGAACCGCATGAATGATTTGATTATGTGAACATTAATTTGAACGCCTGTCTTCATAACAATAACCTATTTCATATATATAAATATATTAAATGAACAATGAAGAAGACGGAGTGTTGTTCACAATTAGTTCGATGAACTTTGAATTGAAACAAGGGAAGGAATATAGAGCAGAATATATTCTCAGAATTCTCCGCCTGAGTCTGAGCCCGTGTCTCTCTCTCTCCTCCTCATCAGCACAAAGCTGCTGTTGCAGCCATTTAAATAGTTCAGTTTTGGTTTTAATAGCAAATTGGTCATTATTTTGTTTCCTTTCTTTATTAATTTAATTTAGAAATATGATTGGAACATCTTATTTTTGTTAAATTCAAGTTTGAGTTTTTTTTTTAAATACCAAGCGTGCCAGCGCAAGTTTGATCAGTTTATCTTTCTCAAATAAATAACTAAATAATTAACGTCATAATATTTTAAGAATAAAGTCAAAATACGATCATAAAATCATGTTACATTGCCTGAAGTTAGAATTACACCTGTATACTCTGCCAAAAATACCAAAAATAATAATAAGTGTGGCATCCAACCTGTCATTCTTCACATTTAACACGAAAAACAACACACATATTTTGCATATAAATATAATATATCAACCAGTGGAATATTACGTTATTATTTCAGCAAAAAACTAATAATTTAAATGCAGGGAGCTCGTCACGCTTCATTAATGGGAAACAGGATGTTAAGGCGGCAGAGAAGCGCTCTGTGGAGTGCATCGTTCTGTTAACTTTGGTTTATTATTTTGAGTTGTTTGGGACGCTGTAACAAACGGCCCTCTCGCAATATAATTCTTAACATCTATTGATCACGCAATCAGGCTGCACGTATCAGAAGTTCCGTTCTCCAGCGTGGTTAGCGCTCACACTATAGTGTGTCTGTGTATGTATTGTGTACACACTATGTATGTGTGCCGCGCCCGAGTGCCGACAGTGCAGTTTGTGTGCAGGCACGGAACAGAAGATGCTCTAAAATAAAACAAATAAATATCCTGTTGATCTGTGCATCTGTACTCCAGTATATAAATTCAATATAGATGAATTATTGCTAAAGTTACTTGCCAAGAGAGGTAGTTTGACATACTTCATGTGTTTGCCCGTTCAGGCGGCTCGCGCGTGTCAGAGACAGAACAGGCTCGCGCGCTGTTCACACAGAACAGAACACAACACGCATGTACTGAAAGGAGTTGTCTTTCGCGCCCAAATGTTTTTGAATCGCTTACATTTGTAAACAAACAAGGCTTAAAAACGCATGCAAATGATACAATTTAGTGACCACCTGCAGTGGCCCGATCTGGCAAGTGACAAATCCGAGCGTCCTTCACACCATCGGACAGTCTTTATTGTCAAGCCCTGGTACACCTTTAGAAAATAATCGCACAACCTAATCGATATTATATAATTAAATAGAATATTCGAATATTCGAAAATCGTGACCCATCCCTAATATATAGTTGGGTGTCATCAGCATAACAATGGAAACTAATCCCGTATTTTCTAATAATATTTCCAAGGGTCAACATGTATAATGAAAATAGCAGAGGACCTAGGACATATCCTTACGGTTCTCCATACTTTACTGGTGATAATTGAGATGCCTCCCCGTTAAAATAAACAAAGTGGTAGCGATCGGACAGCTAGGATCTAAAATCTTAAAGCCTGCCCTTGAATACCTGTATAGATTTGTAATCGATCTATGAGTATGTCATGATCTATAGCATCGAACGCAGCTTCTAAGATCAAGTAAAACTAGCAATGAGATGCAGCCTTGGTCTGATGCAAGAAGCAAGTCATTTGTAATTTTAACAAGTGCAGTTTCTGTGCTATGGCAGGGCCTAAAACCTGACTGAAATTCTTCATAGATATAATTTTTTTTGCAAGAAGGACCACAATTGAGCAGACACAACTTTTTCAAAAAATGTTGACATAAACGGAAGATTTGAAATGGGTCTTTAATTTGCCAGTTCACAAGTGTAAGGCCAGGGCAGCATGAAGACACACGCAGAGAATTGAAAACAAACCGACATTATTGATTACTCCAGGATCCCCTGTCCGCAGAGAGTGAGATGGTTATCTGACCTAGGGTACTGACTTGTCAAGGCACTAACTTCTCAAGGCGCATCCGTGTTCTGCATTCCCGGCACCATTCCTCATCCAGCACAAAATCGTGCCCTTTTACATCAGACAGACAAAGGAACGCGATCTACATAGAGGACCCCTGACATTTATTTCAATCATGACTATCTACACAAAGAAATATATGGATATTAATGTTGTACTCTTTCTCTCATATGCTTGTGTGAATATAAACTATTTAAGAAATGTGGGATGAGTTTTGTGCATGCCTTAGACTGTAATCCGGGTTGTGTGTGTGTGTGTGTGTGTATCAAATGCGATGTTTGGTCTCTAAAAAGAAGCTGGCATCGTATGTAACAAATTATGTTGATGACCGTTAAACTTTAGCACCATGCATAATTACACATATATAAAAGATTTGTAAGTATCTTTAACGAAATGAATGAGATATCAGAGAACTTGGGCATGGCCACAGAAACCCTGGACATGGGCGGGGCTCCGCCCCATATGGACATTCTGATTCGACCAGCCGCCTGTGGCCGGGTCCAAAATCGGACAGTTTAAAGGATGAGGCGCGTCCGTGTTCGCTCTCTCTCTCGTGCTCCTGAACGCTCTCTTGCTCTTACTCCTACCCTTCATCATTTTCCGTGCAAGGACGACCTGGTAGCCAGTCCGCTGGACTCTGGCCTTGACACCGACTAAACCAACCATCTAGTCGAATTCAAAGGATAGAAGGGCCGTAACATCACAGAACAACGAACTCGCAGAGATGAGAGGAGAGCTTTTCCCGTGACGTCACGCAGCAGCTTCCAGATATATCACGTGTTTCCAACCGAGAGCCACCGGAGAAGCACGAACCGACCACGTGACACCCGAGACAAAGAACCGAATCAGCACGTTGAACTCACGCGGAAAACGAAACTAAACATCCAGCCTGCTTACCAACAAAAGCAAGTACCATAAATTGAGTCTCTACTTCTAACTGAACTGGTAAAATTGATCTGACCGCAGTAACAAAGCATAGGCATTTGTCGTGATCTTTTCCGGTTGGTTTAAGTGTTAAAACAGCTAAAAGGGCTATTTTTAACGTGCTGAGTTTACTCACTAAAACCCATGTATGTTGTGTTTTATCCTTACTCCATTTATGTTAGAATAGCAGTATAACAAATAAACCTTGTTTCGTTTTATAAAGAATTGTCTCTGGAATGTGATTTTTAAGTATTTTATCCTTAGTGCCACAAAGATAACGTTACCTGAGCTCGAATTTGAGATATTATCTGTCTCGTTTTATTGTTACCATGGCCAAAAGACAAGAGAAGTGAGATTGGTGAGATATGCTGATGTTAGTGATCGGTGGACTATCATTTAATAAAGTATAAATTGTAAGTTAAATATTAATATTACTTCAATCAAGCAATATTGAATATTTAATGAATAATTCCCGGAGCTGAAACAATAGCTTCATTTAAAATTGCATTACACAAGGATCTAGTTTTGGTTTCTTAAGAGGCTTAATAACTGCCAGCTTGAATGGTTTTAGGACGTGACCTAAAGATAACGAAGATATTAATATTGAGAAGCGGTTTTTCTGCTACAGGTAAAAACTTTTTCAATAATTTGGTGGGTACAGGATCTAATAAACATGTTGTTGGTTTAGATGCAGTGATACGTTTATTTAGCTCATCCTGTCCTATAGTTGTAAAGCAATGCAGTTTTTCTTTGGGTGCGATGAATGAAGCTGAAGTACTAGATACTGTAGAATCTACATTTGTTATTGTATTTCTGATGTTATCTATTTTTTCAGTAAATAAAGTCATTACTGTTAAACTGTGAGGGAATATTTAGATCGGGTGACATCTTTTTATTTGTTAACCTAGCCACTGTGCTAAATAAAAACCTTGGATTGTTTTGGTTATTATCTATGAGTTTGCGGATATGCTCGGTCCTGGCAGCTTTTAGAGCTTGTCTATAGCTGGACATACTGTTTTTCCAAGCAATTCTAAAGACTTCCAAGTTAGTTTTTCTCCATTTGCGTTCAAGATTACGAGTTTCTTTCTTGAGAGAATGGGTAGCAAGTTTTTCTCTAACCTTTTTTAATTTGATGGGGGCAACAGTTTCTAACGTATTAGAGAAGATAGTTCCCATGTTGCTAGTAATTTTGTCTAGTTCATCTGCATTTATGGGCACACCGAGCAGCTGAGATAAATCCGGCAGGTTATTGGTGAATCTGTCTTTAGTGGCTGGAACAATAGTTCTGCCTGGACGATAACGCGGAGCCATATAGTTAAAATCATTAATATGCTTGGATAATTTGTTACAATTTTAATAAATTTACATTGTTCTATAAGGACGACATCATGCCATACCTTTTACACATTTACTCGAATTGTTATGCTGATAAAACCATTTGTAAGGAAAAATGCATTAAATATTATTCATGGGGAAACTTTTTGATTGACATATCAACTTAATTGATAGGTCAATTATAAACAATAGAGCTAATGTAGATTACGCATTACACCAAAGGCCTGCAAGTGGCCTGGCAATTGTTTTTACACATTAATGTGCAATCTAATCGTTGTTTAATATTGACCAAGCACCATTTAATACAAATGTCCACTTAATCTTTAATATTTGGCTATTTCTTTAGGACAGAAATGCTATAGCCACTGTAATAAAATTAATATGTGGACATCAACACATGTAAACTCAGAGTGAGAGTTTTGAGCTTTTATTTTGAAACAGTGTATGTATTCTCCTGTGTTTTCGTAGATTTATAAATTATTTATCTAACAAATCTGATGAAATTGTGCATATTGTGTTCCCAGATGAACGTTATAATAAATCCAAACTCACAACAACATGCAGAGATGAAGTTTGAGATGCTCCACATGTGATTGATAACGGTTTCTGTGGAACTACTGGGAACGGAGCCACTGTGTGATTCACGTACTTAACCTACACATGTTAATAATTAAAGCACATATACTGTATTAGAACTGCATCGCATATAATTATTTAATTAAATCGTATAGCGTTTGAATTTAAAATTGTGCTTAATTCAGATTTTTAAATGAGTTTAATATATAATGCAGCCTTGGAAAACAGTCTAATCATGTGTTTTATGGATTCTCGTCTGTGAAATGCACCACTTTCAGTATTTTGCCAGTTAGTCGACGCGAGCAAAATGAAGTCGAGGATTTTTAAAAATAGAATAGTCGAATAAAATCTACGAATCGCGACACTACAACGATTTGTCATAACACGTTAAAGAGCCACAAAATGGTGTTTGCTTTAATTTCTGAAAAAATTTGAAAGCTGAGACTTCCATACATAAAGTACCTGTTCTGTCTAGTCTGTCGGCACATTGTCAGTTTTTTCTTTGTTCAGCTGTGTATTTTTCACTGTGTGAGAACATGATGTGTGGAGTAAGAGCACCATGGCTTGTCATAGCAACAGTAACGAAGGGGGGCAGGTGTTTGTGAAGGGTCAATTGAAATTCTGAATGTTTTCTTTTTTGTTGTGTCCATATTCAGATCAAAACCAAGACAGAGGCATCTTCATCGGTGTACTTGGATGACTGTTTTCAAAGATACGTGGCCCCGCTTCAGTCGACCAGGTCAGACTAGACCCTTTTTCATATTTTCCCGGAATGTTTGTTCAGTGCTCATAAATATTACCCAGAGGTGCAGCTGTATCAGTTTGTAGGATTTGGTCAGAGCCAACCTGTGGGTTTGTGGGGCCCCAGGCAAAATCATGAAAATGGCCTTCACCAATTATTGACATGATATTAAACAATATTACCTCTACAAATGTGACAACTGCACTAGGGTTGCACCTATACCATTTTTTTTTTTTTTGGACCGATCCGATACAGCACTGTTTTATTTTAATCAATGTACAATTTCTGTACCTCAGTGTGGTGACCTGATCATCACCGGGTTTGTTTGCTAAACACAATCTATTAAATGCAGACAACTTCATTTTAACCTATTTTCTTTAACCAAAATCTCCGCTGTGATGTGACCCTGTTCCACACACACACATACACCCACACGATACGTTACGTGCAAAACTCCGCATTTGAACAGTCAATAGCAAATACTCGAACTAATAGCAAAACATACTTACAGTCGCGCCAGATTGTCATAAAGTCAGAATTTACCCTTTTTTTGCTTTTTTTAAAAAATAGCCTTCGTGCATAGCCAGCCTTGTACTCTACTAGGTTCATGAAACTGTCGTCCATAAAATGCGTTGCACAAATTCGAACATTTGGGTTGTGCTGTTGTGTTGTAAACAAATCTTAACCAATGATTCCTAACTGCATCTACTTTTGGAAGGCCAAATAAATGCTTTTGCTTTCGTATAGAAACACACAGCATCTCCCCGACTTGGCTGCATCAGCACTAACAGTGGTTACTGAAACATGCCTTCTTTCATTGCGTGAACATTTAGGTGGCATTACGCAAATATTTCCACATCGTGACCTAGACATGTGGGAGCATGTTTGAATGAGCCGTTTTTGGGGGGCGTGGACGAGTCTTAACTTTTTATAAAGAATATCTCTTTGGGTTTGAGACTTTATTCTTTGCAACTTTAGGGATCTCATCTATGCACATACAGCTTGTAACACTCCAAAGAGAAAAGTAAACTTGAAATCGCATCATATGACCCCTTTAAGTGAAAGATTACAAATGTGTCTATTTATTTTAATTTGTTGGCTGTTACATTTAATGAATTGGTCAAATGGTGATTTCACATGTTTACAACCAGGGTTAGGTGCATCTTTGCTGTCTGTCATTCACCCATAATTTCCCTCTGATTTTATGTTCAAGTTAGAGTTTAGGGCCAGAGATTAGGACTATGTTAGGACTATGTTTTCAGACAGGATCAGAGCATGTGAGCGGAGCGGAGTGTGGAGCGAGCGAGGAGCGGAGCGTGCAAAATATAGTCGGAGCGCGGAGCGGGTTTTTATCCAAAGGCTGGAGCGATCGCTCTGTCTCGCTCCGGTTCCGCTCCGATACCGCTCACACCACGAGCCTAGGGCATGCACAAATCCACCCTGAATTCACCTGTGCCTTCAACAATTAACAAAACCATCAGCCTATACTTTAAAAATCGTTCGTTGTGAAGGAGTATTTTAATTCTCGTTAGATATTCCAGTAACGAGAGTTCGTTAAATATTTCCAAAAAGCAAACCGACAGGTCATACAGGTGCACAATTCCTGTCAAAAAAATAGATGATAATGTTAAACATGATCAGGAATGTGGTGATATATATGTTCTATTTTGACTGATGTTGCTGTTGCTGTGAGTTCTTTATAGGATATAGGCTGCGTGGCGGACGCGTCGCGGAGCGTGTTTGCAGCGTGTTGATTTTCCTTTCCGCACCCATGTTAACAGATTAGAGCAGCCACATTGCCTGCGGAATACGCGTATCAGGTGTGGTCCAACCACGCCGCAACTCCGCGACAGAATAGAAGTAAAGCGGATTTTTTCCGCAGCAGTCACGCATAACAAACCCGCTCCACGCCTGCCACGCAGACAGTGTGTCGGAGGCGTAAGGCTTCGGTTGAAACGGCAGGTCTTAGGCATGCTGAGTAATTTTAAATTTGAGCGGCGTGGAGCGATTTCACCGGAGCGGGATGAAATTGTAGATGAGCGGGAGCGGAATTGAGCGGAGCGATCTGGTCCGACTTGGCGGTGAGCGGGGAGCGGAACACCCACGTGAGCGGGGAGCCGGAAATTCTCACCGCTCAGCTCCGCTCACATGCTCTGGACAGGATCAATAAAATATGCTGATTCAGGAACAGGTATTACTTGGCAAAATCATGGCAGCCGTGTGTGTGTGTGTGTGTACATGTTTGGCTATACTTGTGCAGTTATATTGAGTTGACATGACCAATATGCCCCATTTTGTATATTAACAAATCCGTGATCTTTCCTTTTAGAAGCACCAGTTGTGCAGCTGTGGCATTTTCTGTATTTGGCCATTTACTGTATGTACTGCAGTGTAGGGTTTTCAGGATACCAAGTAGTATCACGATACCATGCAGTATTGTTAATTTAAAATTACATTTTTACAAAATTAATTAATTAAAACAGACAATATTTTTCTCTGAATACGTAATGTGAATGAATGACTGGCTATTGTTTTTTCCTGAAATGATGTAAACAAAACTCATCTTAGCACTGCACAGAAGCTGGCTGGAGTGACATTTAGATTGTATTTTTAATTGCAGAAAACATTTTATGAGATTAATGTATTTTACAAAAATACAAAATTCTGAATGTAGAAATATGTTGGAAAATAATGTATATGCCTACTTTTAAATAAGAAACTGGGAAAAACGGCCAGCAGGTGGCAGCAGTTCGTTATTGAATCACTGTCATTCAAACAATTCTTTCAAAACGACTGAATTATTCAGGAGCGAATCAAATGACTGTTTTTATGAATGGTTTAGCGAATCAGTGATTATCCCAAGCCAATGCGGATTCTGATTCGAACAAAAAAAGACCCTTTAGACACTTTCTTTCTCATCATGAACAAAGATGTGCAAGTGCAACTTATCATTCCAAACTGAACTGAAGCATTGGGAAACACTCAAGTCAATACCATATTGTAGTGCACAGGCTTTATAGTGTTAATGCGGGGAGTTCAGGACCCGGAAGAGAGAGAGACGAGCGAGTTAAACGTGCATACACAGAGCGTCTTTTGTCTGTCATTCTTGGAGAGAGAGCAGGTGCAAATCCTAGCTGTGGCAGGTCGTTCAGACATTTCAATATAAAGCGTATACACAAACCATACTACACAGAGCACAGCAAAAATACATTTGGCAATTGACTTTTAATGTTTCTGTTCATTTGTAATGTTTATTTTTTCATTTGTAAATAAACCAGTGTTTATTTTTCTTACGAAATGAATTTCTAAAATACCGCAATAGTGGTGTATGTTATTTAATAATGTTCGGAACGCGACACTGTTTGAGAGGGTTTTCTTTTCACTGTTGCACTGTGGTGAGGGAACAGCTTTATGTGTTACTAAGCGTGAAAGTTCTGAAACTGAATCTGCAGATCTAGTAGAACGTGATGACACAGAAGAACTTATCCACACTGACCGTTACAGAAATACACCGCCTACTGCCATTAGCTCCTGCATCTCACACACACCAGCGCGAATTCAGCACTAGATTTAGTAACTTTCTGACCTTTTTAACGACTTTTTTCCATAGAACATACATACTGACAAACCTAGTGACTTTTCTGGATAAACCTTAACTATGGTTCTGTTGGAAGATGCCGCCACTGCTGCCCCGCAAGCGCGAGTTCGAAATCTGACTCTCCTGGCGCAGTATCGCCTCTCTGAGTCTGTTCTGTGCAGTAAGTGGCAGAGAAGCAGCACTTTCAGCTGGCCGTACCACAACAGACTCGTCAGTAAATGAGTAAAAATTTGCGTTTACAAGCACCTGTTGTTTATTGATTGTTTGGAATTATAAATATGAGCATAGTTTCTCTGTTAGTATTGTGCACTTTTTTTAAAGTTTGAACTTTTGGTATGTTAACCCTCTGAAAGTGAAAAGTGAAGTGAAATAAAGCTTATTGTCATTGCATCTCTTAGGTATCTCTATGAGTCTAGTGGAGTCTAAAGACGGCATTCAGCACTTCACATTTGAACATAATCATGACTATCAGCAAGTCCAGTTCAAGTTTTTTGATGCGGTCGAGTCAATGGACCCCAATAACTTTGTGGTAATCTTATTCTAATATGTAATTAACTATGATTTTTTTTTTGTATTCAGTCATGAGTGACAGATGCGTTAGCCATGTATGATGACACTCTGTTTCTCTATTTTCTTCAGGTTCTCCTGCAATTTAACCCTTTTCATATTGACTCACTTCTGCAGCTGTCAGATGTATGTCGTATGCAAGAAGATCAAGAAACTGCCAGAGATCTCATCGGTGAGGAAGTTCACTGATGCACTGAGTATGAGAACAGTGACATTCTGTGAGACAGTATTATTCTACACTTACATATTTTAGGAGCACTTGTACTTCTAATTTAAAAAAACATTTAACCCTTAATCAGTCCTTGGGGTCAGACTGACCCCAGTAGAAGTTTCCTTTATTTTTAAAAGTGTTCCCTTCATCTCAGGGGCATGAAATTCTGTGACTTTTAATGAGTAATCTATCTAAAAACACACACAACAAAACAGGAATTGATTGGGTTTTTATAAAGGTGTGTAAAAAAAAGAAATACCGTTTAGGTTCCTTGGTCATATTGTGACCCCACTTTGAAAATGAATGGGAAAAGTGAAAAAATTATTATTATTTTTTTTTTTGTCAAAAAAAGTTGTAAATCCAGTATAAATTTGAAATATTTTAAATTTTTATAAAGGCCCGGATCTAGAGCACAAATGCAAATTGGAACGGACATTCTATCTCATGCACGCGCGCACACGCACACGCACACACACACACACACACACGTGTGTGACTGCAATAGAGTGCATTTTTATAGAAATTGGCATATAAAATCAACACATTTTGCATAAATCTGAAAATGTCCACTCATTAATGAAGGACTGGTACTAGAGCACAAATGCAAATTGGAACGAACATTCTATCTCATGCACACACTAGGGCTGTAGTCAAGTCCACCTTTGTCGAGTCCAAGACAAGTCCAAGTCCAAAGAGGTTCGAGTCCGAGTCAAGACCGAGTCCAAAGAGGTTTGAGTCCGAGTCAAGACCGAGTCCAAAGAGGTTCGAGTCCAAATCAAGTCCAAGTCCAAATGAGAAGGTCAAAACAGAGAAAGAAAAAAATTATCTACTTCAAAACCACATACTTAATTATTGATAATTGATGTGATACGAGAGACGGCATATCTTCTATTCTAATATAATAATTATGCATTATTGTTTGTAATGATCTAAAAGCATGTGCAGCAACACTGTAGGATCAAATTAGGCAATTTTATTTCTCCTCCTGAGACCCAGCTATGGAGTTTTTGCCTCTGTAGTGGACATTCTATTTTAGTGTATTTCTCTGAGACCTCACATGTCACAGTTATAAGCCTGGATGTCCTGTACAGAGCACATTCAGGGCTTTATAGAGATACTAAATGTTTTTTTATACTCTTTCATACGTCTTTAAAGATGGCTATATTTAATTTAGTGAAACATTGTACATCCTTATGGAAATATGATTATATTCTGTAATGTCTTTTACATCTGAATCATTTTCAGATTGTTTGTCATAAAGCAACATCTCAGGAAAATGTTATGGGTTTTCAAATTCAAATATGACTTCCTGTTATGAAACAGGACATCATTTCATACATGTTCAATGTAGAGGACACCAGGACTAAAAGCATGTTTATTATGCATTTTGGAAGACAACAATTGAATAGGAAAATAAATTATATATCAGTTTGCTTATGAAATATGATATATTATTATGAAAATCAAGCCATGTATTACTCCCATTATGAAAATTATTTTTCAACATTCTGTCCCAACAGCAACACATTAATAAGCAAATTAGATACAGTGTATAGGTACACTGTGTTTAATGGGAAACCAGTTTATGGAATTTTTTACACACATATTGCATAAAACAAAATGGTATATCAAATAATTTTGTTATACATTTTAAAACATAGTTGAGAATCATCCTTAAACAAAGTTTAGTATAAAAAATCCTGAAACCTAAAAATGTATTTGGTGATTTAAAAAAACTCCCATTGATTTTGCCGTTTTGATGTCTATTCATGCCATTTAATTTTAGTCCTTGTGTCCTCTACAGAGGACATATAATCAAATATGAATAAAATAGAGAGTTTTTCAAAAATGACATTTTAAAAATAAATGTAAAAAAAAATTACATTGTCTAAACAATGTAATGACATAACTTTTTTTTTTAGGGGGGGGGCGTCTCAGGAGGTTTAGGTTTAGCAATTTCACTAATATTTGACCAATTCTCGATTTTGTCAGATTTTATCTAGTCAACTTAAAAATGTAACTACAACATGATTCAAGCAACTTTCTCTTTATTAACCCTCTAGTTAAAGAAAAGTATATTCTAAGTGCACCACACATGACGTTGTCTTCATGATGTAAATGTTAAACAAATCACTAAATATCTTTGCAGAAAAGATGCATGAACTACAACTACATCTTGTACAAACTTACATTATGCATATTAGGCTATATGTTCTGAAATAATACAAGACAAATGCTCAAAACAACTCAAGTAATTCCAATTCAAAATGACTGAAGGTATAACACCTAGAGTGCTATTATTAACTATAAAGGCTCTGTAAAACAATGAACAGCAGTTTTCAGCCTGTCACCGGGATGCAAACCTGAAATATCAGATATACAGTAGTAGTTCTTCACAGGTTTTGTATTCGATTACGCTGCTGTTCCATTGTTTTTCTATGTAGACATGGACGCATTTGACTGTTGCGCTCGCGTCTTTTGCAGCGTCTCGTGCATGAAACGGCTTTCTAAAAACGCGGTACTCTAGTTATTAAAAGATGTTTAACTCACATCTTCTTGTATTTTTCCTATTCCACTGCCCGCGTCAACACAAAAACACACTCTGTGTGAATGGCACCTAGAGAGCATCACACGTGAGCGGTTAATCATGTGCACGGACATGCAGTCTTTTCTCTTTGGTAATATTTCTATTCAAAATCGCGATTCCTCGATTTATAAAAAATCTAATTGTGGCAAAACATTAAATTCAAATTAATCGATAAAATCTGATAAATCGCCCAGCCATTGCCACAGTGTTTGCTTATTTTTTACTTTATTTACATTGTGTAATTAATTTAATTTTACATCCAGGTGTATTCCGTGCCTCCAGGCTTTATTCGTTTTACTCTTATTCGTTCTTTATCTTATTTATTTGGTGCCACGGCGTATGATGATTGTCAGTTTTTTTTTTTTTTTACATTTAAACATTTTGCAAGTTTGTAATTTTATATTAGGCTTATAGCATGGTAATGGTGTATTTTTATTCGTTTTGTTAATTAAAGTCCCATGTTTATTGCAGAAAATGTGTCATTGTAAGTTATAGATAAGCAATTGACCTGAAATGAAAGTGAAAATTACATCTGGAGTTTGTGCTTGACTGCAGGGTCAGAATTAACATTCTGCCTAAGGCGAGTGTTTATTTTACTTTGCTTGGCAGTAATCTGGTGAAATAGATTAAAATAGTTATTAATAAATTACTAATAAATGCGTAATTCCCAAACTAAAATTAGAAGCTCTAAATTATTATTTGTTTGCATTTTTTCTCATAATTAAAGTCCCATGTTTATTGCAGAAAATGTGTCATTGTAAGTTATAGATAAGCAATTGACCTGAAATGAAAGTGAAAGCAAAATTTGACGGGCATTAATAAGGTATTTAAAAGCGAAGGAAAATGAGAGGGAAAACTCCAACGAACTTTGTAAAACCAAACTGTATTATGCAACTTGCCGACAGCGTGTCTGTGGCCAAAATAAAGATTATTTAAGCCTCCGCGCAGCACGCACACTCAGAGCCAGGCGCACACTCATATGACGCAGCTGTGCATTTAACAGGCGACCAATGACAATGCCCGTTCTAGATGGAGTTAAACCAATTAAACCAATGGCAATTACATTACCCATTTGCGGAACAAGCGAGCCTGATTAATGGTTTTGTTTTGAAAGAGAAAAAAAAGCATATATTGCTGGACTCGGTCGAGACCAACTTGAACATTTGGCGAGTCCGAGTCCAAATACCAACGAGTCCAAGACAAGTCCGAGACGATAGAAAAACGTCTCGAGTCCGGACTCTAGTCCGAGACCGGACTCGAGTACTACAGCCCTAGCACACACACACACACACACACACACACACACACACACACACACACACACACACACACACACACACACACGTGTGATATAGGAGTCCAGGGCATTTTTTTTGATTTTGGCAAATAAAATGCACAGAAAATAAATGCATAACCATGTGATTGGGTAGACATAACACACACACAGAGAGAGAGAGAGAGACATTTCTGCAAATTTATGTAATTTGCAAAAGCAGACAATTCAAAAGACATCAGACAACAACAAATTCTAACCTTTATTGATTTTTTTATATATATTTTAGAATGTTTACATATATATTCACAAAACATTTATCATAAAGTTGCAAGAAGTTGAAACATGAAGAAAAATTGACTTGAAACTGAATTGAAAATTAATGAGTCCCAGTAGATCTCTACTGGATATATGGGGTCATTGCACATTCTTTCTTTAACTGTAATTCCTAAAGTTTTTCCTCTAACCTGCAGATAGCAGTATTATATCCCTAACACATGGACCAATATCTAGAAACATTTGATATTTAATTTAGGTCATCATTTAAGTGATTTAAAAAATATATATATTTTTCATAAGCCAATTTATGGTGTAGTTGAGTAATTGTGCAGTAAATAGGTTAAAAAATACCAAATATGACTCGCATGGCGTGAGTCATGACATAGGAGTTTATCTACTGATAAATGAAATGTAATATTTTAAGCTCATTTTAAAGGTTGGAAAAAAAACTGCAGCTCATTTTAACTGTTTTACCTTGTAAACATAAATGTTTATAAACTCTGAAGTGTAGTCCACGGTCCATGATTTGCATCATTTCATTTAAAAAACGGTATTTACCATTACTGCAACTTAGAGCTTAGAGCTTATGTTGTCAGTGTCTTTGCTCCGTGATGAATTTTTCACTGCACTAGAACATGTGTGGCATAAAAGTGCCATGGTTTGTTGGATGGTTTGTCGGACGTATCAACAGTAACTAAGGGCGTCTTTGCGAAGGGTCAATTTGGAGTAGCGGAAGGTTGCTGGCTCAGGTTCTGTTATGAAATCATAAACATCTTTCTTACAGCAGAAAATTACATCTGGAGTTTGTGCTTGACTGCAGGGTCAGAATTAACATTCTGCCTAAGGCGAGTGTTTATTTTACTTTGCTTGGCAGTAATCTGGTGAAATAGATTAAAATAGTTATTAATAAATTACTAATAAATGCGTAATTCCCAAACTAAAATTAGAAGCTCTAAATTATTATTTGTTTGCATTTTTTCTCATATAGTACAAAGATTAAACATAAACCGCCCAAAATTACCTAAATTGCATAAAAATCTATTCAAAATTATATTAAAATAAATCATTTTATATATATAAACCATTAATTGAATATAAAGGTGCAAAAACTGTGAATCTGGGACATATCTATAATGGAAAACTTTCTGCAGTGATCGCACACATGATATTTTCAAATTCAGTCAAAATTTACGAGCATATAATTATTCACCTAAACAAAACAAGCTACTTTCCCATGAAAGGTCACTATGAAATTTATAATAAAAAATAAATGCTTGTAGAAATAACTTAATATTCATTGTTTTTTGTTTTGAGGTCATACCACATTATATCCAAATGCGGTAACTACCATACCAGCCATTAGCCACTATGGGCAGTCGTTGGCCTAATGGATAGAGCGTTGGACTTGAAACGCGGCTCCGACAGGAAGTCCACGACTGCTCTCCGGGCGCTGCACAGTCAGCTGCCCACTGCTCCAAGTGTGTACACTTGGATGGGTTAAATGCAGAGAACACATTTCACTCCTCATTATACTCTGTATAATTGTGTATGTGACAAATAAAGCTCATCCGAGCTTAATTTGTTTGTTGTATTTGTTTGTAGAAAGGTAATTTTTTTCCAAATTTGAAAGAGAGTTACAAACCTGCTTGATTATTCTATGGGTCCTTGGCAAATTGTTATATGATGCAATGTCCTATCTTTAAATAGATTTCAACATAAAAGTACCAAAATGGTAGTTTCTTGATGGTCACACCACATGCTATTTCATAAAATGGAGATTATCGGACAAAGTTTGTTAGAATATTATGATGGAAATATAAATGCTTTGCAATTTTATACAGGATCACAAAACACTTTGGAAATCATGCCAAATAGTGCAAAAAAAAGTAGGGTAACTTCAAAGATGTTTCCAAAACAGCAGTTATGGCCAGATGGTCGGTCGCACCACATGATGTTTTGACACTTTGAATAACAGAAAAATTACAAAAATGTTTTTGAACAGTTAAAGTTGTTACATATGTGGGAGAGGTGGTACTTATATATGCAATCTTTTTATGTATTTAAACCAATTTTTTACTGAAATGCAATCGGACAGAAAATGTAAGCGTCACGTCCATTACCGCAGGAAGTAGGGGTGCTGAGGGTGCTGCAGCACCCCCTGGCGTGTAGCCCAAGAAAAAATGAGGGTGCAGTGTTAAAAAATAAATAAATGAACATTTTCTTACAGAAAATAAATAGAACTAATTTTATTAATTTGTATATTCATTCAAATTATTAGAAAAAACAAGCCTAAGCCTACAATGACAATAAGCAACAGTAAAACATTAATTAAGTTGAATCAAATGATTGTGAAAGATGTTTAAACTTAAACTGACTTAGGAAGTCGTTTGTTGCCATGAATTTTTTTTTATCATAATATTACCTGCACCGTGACCAAATCGATAATTAATGACCATTTCTACAGCCATTGCAAAGATACAGCAGAAAAAGATTGAGAGCATCTATTTAGCTCAGCAGCAACACATTTCGCATTCTTGCATCTGCAGTGCTTATTTTGATCTTTAAAGTTAGATCTTGGAACAAAATTAATGCTTAAGATTGATTCAGTATTACTCTAAATAAAAATTAAAAAATCCCACACACATCAGGTCAAGCCGCTTATATTAAACATAAAACTTTTATTAACTGATTTTCCCCCTACTTCAAACGAATGTTTGAATGCAAATGCGAGTTTGGCTCATTATTGTTATTATTATTAATAATAATAAAGGCTATAGCCTACAATGACAAATTCACTTATGCCTATATTAAACTTTGAACTTTTATTAACAATATAAATAAGGGAAATATGTTTTAACAGTCTTTGGATTTCTCCTTTCTTTAAAACGATCGTAGTTTGGGGTTCATTATTATATTAGCCTATTAATTAAAACACATCAGCCATAAAATAGTACAATGGCAAATTTACATGGGGCTATATGAAACATCTAACTTTTATTAACAATGAATAAGACTGATATAGCTTACTTGTTGTATAATGTCTTTTCTCTCTTTTTAAAAAAAAGTCGTTGTGGTTCATTGTTTTATTTATTTTAATTTTTTTTCTCTTTATGAAAACAGCAACAATAAAGACAAACTTGTTTATATTAAACAAATAAAATAAACTTTTATTAACAAAATTGCGCTTTTGGATCATAGTGTCTTACATCACTCTTGTCACGTGACCAACCCCATTTTATTTCACAGCCCACCCTGGTCACGTCATGCCGGGTATAGCTCAGTCATTTTTTTTTGTCAGATTCCAGCTACTTGTATTTTGTTTTAAATGGCTTTTAACAGAGAATGTAAAAGTAACTATTTTTTGAAAATATGCTCATTGTGACTCATTTTGCCTGAACAGTTCTCTCTCACACACACACACACACACACACACACACACACACACACACACACACACACATGGGGTCAAATTCATTTCAATAGAAAAAAATAGTCACTCTTAAAGTTTAAAAGCCACTGGCTTAGAGCCTTGTTGTCATTCCTGTCAAAAAAAATATGGTCCTGACCTGAGTTATTTTATAAATTATTCTCATTACAAGCTTGGGAAGATGGTTGACATGTTGGGTTTTCAAATGCACATCATGAGTGAACCAAACTCATAGATGGCATTTGAATGAAGCAGCATTTAATGACATTTACAAAGTGATGCACTGTATATAAATATATATATACATACATACATACATGGAAGGGAATATACAGAATATGTTTGTTTTGTTTGTCTCTGCAGAAAGGGCCTTATATAGTTTTGAGTGTGCATTCCACCCTGTGTTCAGCCTAACATCAGGCACGTGTCGACTGGACTACAGCAGACCAGAGAACAGGTGAGGCCATCATTACAGTTATCATCATGTTGCAGGTGCCCTGAAAGATATGCAGCACACTAATTCTAGTTGGTATTACATCTATATTGTTACTCTTCATTTCCATTAAGAGAAAGTCTAACTTTTGATGAAATCTCTCTCACTCTTGTCTGTATCTACAGGGCCTTTTATTTAGTGCTGTTCAAGCATATGTTATTTCTGGAGAAGAGAGGTTGTCCACGCACAGCCCTGGAGTACTGTAAACTGATTCTGAGGTACTAGCCCACATCAGATTCATATAATAAATGTATCACATTCATAAGACAAAATCCATTGTCCACGGTCAGTCAGCCAGATGTATTGTGTAAAACATCACATGAATATGCTTCCAGTCTGGATCCAGATAATGACCCTCTCTGCATGCTGCTGATCTTTGACTTCCTGTGCCTGCGCTGTCGTGAGTACACCACCCTCATCCGACTCAACGAGGAATGGGAGGTAAAGAACTCATCGTTAATCATCAGTAGGCTTTTAATCTAATTCTGTGTGGTTGTTTGAGTGCTCATTAAAGAGGTATTCCCACCACAGTAGTTGTTAACAAAAAAAAAAAGGAATGCCCACCACATTTCTTTAATTTCAGGGTCAGTCCATCTTAAGTGGTCCAGTGGAGATTGATTGATTCAACTAATTGACCTCTAATATATTGATATTGCAAAATCACCATTTAAAAAACAAATTGGTTTAACTACAGTGGCCATCTTGTTGTCATGCCCCACAACTAATTAACATTTTTGGGTTATGCTGTTGTTTATGGAAGCTTAAGTATGGTCTAAGCTCCTTGAGGCAAGTACTGAGCTACTGCTGATAGAAATGTGGGGAAAAAGCTCTCTGCGTTCATGTTTTTGGAGATATAAACAGATGTAATATAAAAGTAACATAATACAAATTTTATAATTACTACTTAAAAACTGACAACTTGCAAGCAGCTTTACAGAAGACAACTTAAAACTGACAACTTGCAAGCAGCTTTACAGAAGACAACTTCAAATTCTATTATAAAGCAACTCTCCAGTGTATTCATGGTTTTACAGTTATATATAGAAAGATGCAGCTTTAACAAGATTTTTATATCCACTGCAGGCTTGCTGCGATACAGTGTTCGGTAATACATAAAATATGTATTAAAACTACATTTAAAATGTCAGCAACATCGTTACGCCAGCCCACCGTCGTTTAGATTTTTATAGTAATACAAATAATTTAGTTCAGTTAGAGGACACTACAATTGAAACTGAATGCGGCTGCTCAATGCAGCGCACCGCACGAACGAGAGTCGTGCATCACAGCAGTCTAGGTCTGCATTGCCACAAACAGGCAGGTTGTGATGAGTGAAATAGCAGAATAAGGATGGAGCAAAGCGTGGATGCGCTGTCCTTGAAGGACGTTCAACTCCTTTTAATTTATTTTATTTTTATATTATGCTTAGCATATCATTTTAAATGACAGACTGTTGAATGTATTTATTTTTCTCTGGGACACTTTTCCTATTGTGTTAACAGCAAGATGTTAAATGAATTTAGTATTTTGACAAGACTAATAAAATAGCTATTAGGCTAAACCTACATTTTTCGCCTATTGTGTTGTAGGCTGAATGTTAGCCTAAACAAATTGTATCCTGACAAGATGAATAAAAATAAGGATTACTATTTTTTACAACTTTTTTTTTCTCTGTGACATTTTTTTTCTGTTGCAGCAAAATGTTATTGACATTTTGCTGTCAATAAATCCAAGACTCTTGACAAGATGAATAAAATAAATAAATGTATTTGTTAGCCTATCTCTTTCTTTCAGCAGAAATGTAAGGTTTTTCTGATTTAATTTATCACGTGAAGAGAGCTGACTGACAAGAAGAGGTGAGAGGGACAAGACTATGGCGGAAGAGTTTCAAAACGAAATTTAAATTCGGAATTCAAAGTGCCGGTTTTATTTAAAGCCTGTTAATTTCTCCATTAATCTAAGTCAGGGATGCCCACACTTTTGTGTGTGGATATACTTTTCAAATGAGAAACATACCAAGATCTACCAAGTGAAAAGTAAATAAATGATAAAATACATATTAAATAAATAATTAAAAAGGCTTGTTGGGATATATCTTTATATTGCATTAGTTTAATAATAAAAAATAAAACAATGTTTTATTATTATTCACTATTCACGACGCCATCAGTAAATAGTTCCTATTAGTAGTTCCAAACTGTTTGGAGTGCCTGTATGCACATAAACACCACTGATCCTCACAAACATCTCCAACACACACACGAGCATCCGTTATAAAACACTCGCTGTATTCAACTACGTGAATATACTGAGCTGTATTCAAGCAGAAATATGATGTTAGAGTGATCGAGAGCGCACATACACGGTTCGTTTGCACATCAATTATAACGGACACAACGCGCGCCTAATGCACGATCCTGTATGTCACTGTTATCATCTTTACTTTGATTACAATAGTCGTCCATCAAAACTTTAAGCTACTTGTGTGACACTGGCTTCTTTTATACAGCCGAGAGCTGTAGTTTGCGTATCATATGCTCATACAGCGGTTTTGAGCCACCGGTCAGTCTGTATTTCACACAGCACGATGAGAAACATTTGCTGCTCCGAAACACAGAATATCACAGAATGCGTAGAGAGGTGGTGCTTAGGGATGCACCGAATGTTCGGCAACTGAAATTGTTCGGCCGAAAATAGGAAAAAAAACTATTTCGAAAAAGCGAAAAGACCGAATAATTTGTACCGAACAATGACGTTATGCGATCAAATAGAGGCGAGCACTACTGCAGCAAACACGTCTGCACTGTGGAAGCATTTAAAACGGTCCGAGAGAGACGCAGACATCATTACAAGCACAAAACACAGACAGCGAGAGACTGCTTAGTGCTGCTTCTCATGTCTCCGATGAGAAGAGGAAGGGGTGGTTGTTGCTGGTTACTGTGATGATTGAAATCGTGAAATGGATTAGCAAATAAACTACAGAATGTTATGTTTTCTAAAACACGCACGAATGGCATGTATTCAAACAGCGCTGCACGAGGCACCAGGGTTCAAAGGGCGAGGAAATTCTGTGCTGAAACACTTACTCATCATTTGCTAATTTTTATAAAAAAATTGTAAAGGCATGTGACAATGTGATACGTGTGACAAACATCTTCCCAAATTCGTAATGAGATGTATCTGAGAAATATCTGCATGCTGTTGTCAACAAACAGAAGCAATGATGTCTTCCTGGTTCTGGCATATTTCCGCCAAAATAAAAGCTCCATCAACATTCAAAAATGTTAGTATTGTAATTTTACTCTGGTTCTGTAAAATAAAATAAAAATTAAGACCATAATAATGATATAAATAATTACCCTACAACAGCTGTATTGATACATTTACTATAGTATTCACCAATAGTGTTCAAATTGGGATCTGTAATATTTTCTAATGTTTTAAATGAAGTCTCTTTTGCTCAGCAAGGCTGCATTTATTTGTACAGAAAAAAATACAAGCCTGATTCAAGAAGGGGGTTCTCAAAAATGGCCAAAACATATTATTTTACTAACTTATTAATTTTAAGTTAAATTGTGCTCTGTTGGTATAATGTCTGATAGGATGTATAAAAATGTTCAGTGTTAATTTTTGTAAATATTTTTTCCGTAAAGTAGGACAAAAGAGTAAAAAGCTGATTTTGGCTATTTAATTTATGCAACAGTGAAAAAAATTGCAAAATTGGCCTACATGGGGTAGAAAAAATTTGACAAAACATGTTCGGTATTCGGCCCCAGTGTTTTATTTTGTTTAGCTTTGGCTTCGGCCAAGAATTTAAATTTCAGTGAATCGGTGCTGTTATTTATTTATAGGCTATATATTTTTACATTAGCCTACTTAACATGCGAGTCATAATATTAGTGAATATATTATATTTTTGTTTTATCTCTCGCCCCCCTGGTTAAGAACCACTGACCTAAAGCGCAATCTACCAGCATCGCCTTCGCGATCGATCTATTGGGCACCCCTGCTCTAAGTGATGTTTATTTTTTTTAAACATTCGTTTCTCATTTATTTGATTCTACAGTATTTGCTGATTTTTATTTTATTTAAGCAGTGTGATTTTATTATTTTTTTTCTCATTATTTTACATCAAGGTCCGTGCCTTCAAACTTTCTTATTCATTTTTGCTAATAAACGTTCTTCGTTTCATAATTGTTTGTTCCTCATTCTTAACTGATTTTTAGTTTTGTATAGCCTATATTTAAACTTTGTAAGTTATTTGTAATTTTATATTAGGCATATAGCATGGTGTATTTTTATTAGTTTAGTTAGTAAAAGATCTATGTTCTACGTTGTATTTTGTTGTTGATTGAATTTAATTTCTTCAAAGTGAAAATAAAATGCGTACAGTGCTTTTATAAGCTATTTAAGCAAAGGAAAGTTAGGGAAAGAGGGAAAACTAAAAAGAACTAAAAACAAACAACTGCTTTACGCCGAATTGCCGCTGATATGAAAGTCAAATAAAATGCGCACGGTGCTTACAGGCTATTTAAAACCAAATGAAAATAGGAAAACTCAAACGACCCCTCACCACGGTGATACCGGTATAATCGGTGTTGTCACACGTCGATTAACCGGT
The DNA here is from genome assembly GCA_027564155.1 of Gymnocypris eckloni scoliostomus. Lineage (NCBI taxonomy): Eukaryota > Metazoa > Chordata > Actinopteri > Cypriniformes > Cyprinidae > Gymnocypris > Gymnocypris eckloni. Next base: position 3,086,881 of record CM050423.1, on the reverse strand, counting down.
GGGAAAATTTCCTCACCGTCACAACCCTAACCCACTGTAGTTATTGTTTGTAGGTTTTAGTCTTTGACCAGTTACTGAAGTATCTTCTTAATGTTTTTGTCACAACACAAAAAGAACCTTCAATAATGCATATTCAACAGTTGACCAATACATATTTAAAATGTTTTTAGTGGTGGAGATGCAGTTGTTTAACATTCAGGACACAACAAGCAAATCTGTTATGCTACTGAATAGCTGTGCTTAGTGCCTAAATAATACACACTTAACACTGTGGCGCTTTGCACATTTAACATTCTCTGTACTTCTCTTGTATTTAGGTCCATCGAAATCTGTCCCAGCTGCCAAACTTTTCCTTTTCTGTTGGTCTTTCCTACTATCATCTGAGCCAACAGGAAGACATTTCACCTGTGGAGAACCAACATCTAAAGCAGAAATCCAATGTACTACTGCAGAACGCTCTCATCATGTTTCCTGGTGGTGAGGATAAATTATTTCAACACTTCCACATTTATTTATAAAACATTTCTTTTGATATTTAGAAAAAATAATTTAAGGTAAGAGGGCCCAACAAATAAATATAAACCAAACACTGGCATGTTATATTGTTTATTTGTAATGAAGAAGCCTGGCTGTTAACACAAGTAGATTTCATTTTAAACTAAAGAGCACAAAATTGTGTGCAAAAAAATAAACAATTACGTTTTTTCCCATCCTTTTGGACATTCAGTCACTTTACATTCAGAGGACAAACTGCGGTTTGAGGAAGACATTGGATGGGGTGTGAGTAAATAAACTATTAAATAAATTATTAAAATGCACCTAGATCAATTATTGACTAAATTCAAAACATGAAATTGCCCGATGAGAGCGTGTTCCAAAAATGTTTTGGAGTGGTATGTTTTAGGGTTTTTGGGGGATTTTCTTATACCTTTTTGTTACAAAAAGTGTACACTATACACCATTTAAAATAACTGCCTTTAAAGTAAATAGGAAAAGTGCAACTATAATATGTATTATGTAATCTGTATTATTTAATCACAACAGTATTACAAAAAGTGCAGTAAAACTGTCATACAGCTGCAGGATTGTGCATAGCTGGCATTGTACTCTCTTAGGTTCTGGAAGCTGTCCTCTGTAAAATGTGCAGCACACATATAAACGTTTGGGCTGTAATGATCAGGAAATTACCATTAACCTGTTACCTAGCCCCAGGACACCGGTGCACTGTATGCTCTCTGTTTGCACATGTAATTGTTTATGAATAGATTACATTAGGATTAGATATAGTCTCAGGGAAATCTCATTTTTGGTATCATGGTATCTTCTTCAGATTTGAAATATAAACCCCTGAGACATGTGACTTTCAATCCATTACTTTTCTGGATTGCTCCAGGACTTTTTTCATGCATTTTTATATGCAATAAAACGTATGGGAAATAGAATGACAACGTATGACAACAGAAAATATAACGTGAACAGCTTTATTGGGCATTACAGTATATGACATTTCATAGAGTAGAACAGATCTGAAGTGCCAAAACTCATCTGAACGTTCTGAATGCAAACTTGACACAATGACGTCATACATATGCAAATTAATGTGACGTCACCTGACGCCACAAGTCTCACAAAATCCTGTGGGTAACATTAACCATGTTTACATGTACACTTTTTTGTCATTCCGATTTAAAGATTCGTGGCGGTTTACATTATTATCTAATCTAAAATGGTGTTTACATGTGCCTGTGGTTTCGATTTTAGGATACACTAATAGCTTACAGTGACAACAAAAACAAGTCACCAGAGGAAAAAAAGGCCCATATTAATGTTAATATTTTGAATAACTGTTTGCACTTGCTTAGAATAAACGGTTAATATGAAACCCTTATGCTCATTCAAGCCCAGTTATATGGCCAGAACGTGAAATCATAGAAATCATACGCCCCTCTGTAATGCAGCTCTGAAATTAATTGTACTCTGATACTACAAAGTTTTACTGTACTTAAATGGAACAAATACACTATTTCAACAAGAGTTGCTGAACAATGAATCAAAGAAGCGTTGCTTTATGAAGACAGGGAGTGATCGCAATGAGCTATATCACACATAACAAGTTTTCGTTCAATATTCATGATGTGAGCACGTATAAATTGAAGCAGATCGGAAATTATGAATCCGTAATCTATGTAAATACAAATGACAAAGGCAAATTTTGGTCAAGTTGTTTATTTTCATTGAGCTATACCTTCACTATCATCGTGTTGTTTCTAAGCTGAAAAGCAGAAAATTTCGCTTCATTTCAGATCCGTTTTTCACTGACATGAGAACAGACAGTCCGTAACACAGCAAGCGTTCGCCATTCTAATGTGTTTTTAACTGTATAATAAAAAATAAAAATATCTTTATACCTTCACGTAGTGTCGGTGTCCCCAGATCACAGAATGTACTTCGTCGCCGACATCACGTTCTGATGACCCGACCTCTTGACGTGATAACGTAGACGCAAAGTAATCGGTTTAACATGTTTACATGGTAGGATTTTAATTTTGTTCGGTTTATCCAAGCCCTCTCAAACCGATTACAATTTAATTTGGTTTGGGCATTTTTATTCCGATTGAGGTGTTTATAGGGAGCATTTTCATTCGGATTGGACTTTTACCAATTACAATGCTCCATGTAAATGCACCTAATGAAGATTAATAACAAGAAAAGACAATTAAAGCCATAGCCTCATAATCATAAACATAGAACATGTTTCTGGCATTGTCTCTCAGGCTGCATATCATACCCTATGTTCAGACTACAGTCAAAAGTGGCTCAAATCCATATGTGATTTTAGATCCATTAGTTTCATAACAGTGTGAACAGCACAACCCACATACGATTTGATCTGTATGATTCTGTTTTTGGCCACTTCCATAAGTGGTCTTAAATCTAGTGATGCACCGATCATGATTTTTCGTGGCCGATTCCGATACCGATTTTTTTCGAGCAAACTGGCCGATTCCGATTCCGATACCGATTTTTTTTCCCTTTAAGCAACCAAGAAGAAATAATGAAAGATTCTAACACAATAAAGTGGTTATATAGTGCATATAGATTTTATTTAACATGTATAATATTTAATTGTTTAAAAAAAAAAAATATATATATATATATATATATATATATATATATATATAAGAAAAAGTTGCCCCAAATTCATGTCTGTGGTGTTTTAACAATGGATGTCACCCTTTAAGAAAAGGAGAATTATATTTGGACTACTTCCTGTGTGTAACGGTCACTGCAGGTGCTGGTTGATCTGAGGGTGCATGGGGAGTACATTCTTTCTTATAAATTTTGAAGTTAGCTAAATCTCTGACAATTTCATGTGTTGTCATTAGTGTATGTGGGTGTTATGTTGATAACTTGCAGATCTGGCATATTTTGATAAAAAAATATATAAATACATACTTGTTGATATTTCCAAGATGTCCCCTGATCTTGAAATCATCATGATGGTAGCCTCCATTTTAGAAAAGTCTAAGCTGATTTGTATGTGGTGTTACTGTCTCTGGTGTTAATGTATTTTCTGGTAACACAGAGCCTTTAGTAACTTGCATTATAATCCATTTATTTTAATGGATATAGCATATTAAACTCATTTTAAATGCCTATCAATATATTTTATTAGAAAAAACAAACAGGCATCTTTACAAGTTCTGCCTCTCATTTGCCACCCCAGTTGAAGATGGACCAAGATGGTTTTTAAATTGGGTTGAAACTACATAAAACTGGCCTTAAATGAAAACATTAACAGTAACCATGTGAAATTAAAGGCAACATTTGCATAGTTACAATCTAAACAACACAACCAACACACATTCAACAGTCCAAACAAAGATGTTACTTAATCAATATTTGTTGTCATTTTTAAAATTGGTGTAAAAGAAAAAAGGTATTTACCAGTGAAACTAAATAAAACCAAAGTAGGCTATATAAATAAATTATTCCAAAATGTTAAATCAAATAATGTTTAGTGCAACGAGCAAAAACAAAGATGCTACAGCTCGTGCTTGTTAAATCGAATTAAGTCAATGTAATTTTAAGGTAAAATAAAAATAATAATCTTGTACAGAACTGACGTTTATACGTTTGAACGTTTTATTCTTTACAAAAGTAGCATTTCAGCTTGTTGGTCTGTTTCTTTTCTCATCCAACACGTGAGAAGCTGCGCTGAACAACTGTTCACGGTCTATTCTTGTGCAGGGCGTGGACAGATACGCTCAAAATTCTAGTGATGGGAAGTTCGGATCATTTTACCGACTCGGACCTTTGAGTCTCGTTCAAGATGAACGAACGACTCGAAAAACCGAAGACTCAAAAAGTGAACTAATCAATTATCTTTCCGGCTCATACTGCATTAGTCACGCGATGAGCGAACGACTCGAAAACCAGACTCAAACAGGTGAACTAATTCCAGTACAGAACCTTTAGGATGGTGCGCATGCATGACTGAACGAATCACTCCCCGAAATGACTCGTTCTTCTCGAGTCTCATTAAAGATTCATTCAAAATGAATGAATCGTTCAAGACCGACCCATCACTAGCAACTTCAGCTAGAGCAGCAAAGGAAAGCGGCTCTTATTTGTGTGCCAGTAATGTTACACCAACGGCTGTTCGCTTCATTGTATCTGTTTTTCTGTGTTTGTTGTGCTCCTGCCGAATGTCTTCCACACAAATGACATGTTCGCACTTTCGGAAAAATCGGCCGAAAAAAAGACAAAAACCGGCCGGTTGCCGATCGCGCATTATAAGCAAAAACCGGCCGGTTCCGATCTTTGGCCGGTCAACCGGTGCATCCCTACTTAAATCTGATACAGGTCTGATGTTTTGCAGTGAGACCACAGTCTGAATAGTCACAGTGGAATTCATGCAACTTTTACATCACTCTAGATCAGTGGGTCTCAATTCCAGTCCAATTCCTGTACTGCATTATTTGCATGCCTCTCTTATTTAACTCACCTGATTCAGTTAACCACCTCGTTAAAAGAGAGCTGCACGCATGAACTGTGTTCCGAGTGACATGGGCTGTTTCTCAATTCCAAGGACACAAAGAACGGACTTGTGTTCTCGTGGAGACTGGTCTTGCCAAGCTTCATTGGAAGAATGAACTCAGAATTACGCAAGGACACAGAACACATCCTTGTGAGAATTGAGATGTACTGCGTTCTTGCTTAACTGACTGCATAGTCTCAGCATAAGCAGTGACCAATGAACAATACATATAGCATAACTATAGTTCAAACAATCACTTCAAACATTAAAAAAAAATCTCAGCAATAAATCAGAATTAAGCATTTGTAAGTCTTACCGTGTGAATGCAGTAAGTTTTTTTTTTTTTATATTGTGTGAAAATGTTTTCCAGCGCTCATGCCCCTTTTGGACTTATGCACAGTTCAGCCTGATGCTGCGGTGTCTTCTCATGCATTCTTTGGGCCATCAAGTCAAATCGGGTAATTTGTTCTAGCTCTTACACGCTCTTTATGTATTTGAAAACAGTCAGATCCAAAGATTTTTGTTGACTGAGCTATTGCAGCATGTATGAATGTGATGCAATTGTATTTATTTCTGCTGCACCTTTTAGGCAGCCTCCTGCACTCTCGGAGTTAGTGTCCCTGTATGTGGGTCGCTGTCACAGCCTGTGGAAAGAGGCTGAACTGATGCTGTGGTTGGAGGAGAATGTCAGAAAAGTTCTAAAGAGGGTTGACACGCACAATCCTTATGTGGAGGACTGCCAAAACAAGTAAGAAACCGTTGCTATCTGAGATTTTAAGTAAATATTTATACAAATTAAAGTCATATTTGCATGTTTACTTCCAAAAACAACAAACAGGGAGCTCATAAACACTACTTTATTACTAATTTAAACCTTTTTTGTTTTGTTTTAATTTTAAAATTATTTATATATTTAAACTTTGATATAGTTGTAATTTAATTAATTAATTAATAGCTTTTCATCAACTCACAAACCCCCTGAAATTCCCTTGTAAACCCCGATTTTGGAAACCCTGATATAAGTGAAAACATTCTATTTTTGTGCCTGTCCCAGAAAAGATTCCAATTATTAACAAAGAGCAGTTTCTGATCTTTCCACCATGACAACAACCATTGCTTTAAAGCAAACAGTCTACTGAACCTTTCGTGTATCTATTATTTATCTCGTATAAGATGCATTTGGTTGAGTTATGCTGCAGTAAACCGCTTCATTGTAGTACTACGGTGATTCTCTCTTCAGCGCGCTGCTCGAGCAGGACAGACAATGATGCATAATATTAATGACTATGACTGGTACTGTCATATACACATAACATTGTAATGAGAACACTTAAAATACAGGGTTTCGTACGGGTGCTTGAAATCCTTGAAAATGCTTGAATTTTAACTTAGTGTTTTCAAGGTTTGAAAAGTGCTTGAAACTGCTTGAAATTGCAATTGCTTTGTTTTTATAATGATTTTCTTTATTACTGAATAATGTTAGTTCACTTTCTAGACATAATGAAAATGGCTCCGCTCGACTGTGCTCTATGTGATCATCTGCCGGTCTTTGTTGACCGCCTCGATGGAAGCGAAAATGCCCATGCTCAGTTAAACTAAATATCAAGATTAAAGTGAAATAATAAAATAAGCATTTCAAAGTCAAAACGCAGCATGGGTATTTTTATATTAATGCATCTCTGAAGTGAACCGACTGCCTTCAGAAAAGTTTCAATGGTATTACAGTCATTACCGGGGAAACAGCTGTAGTCATGCAGTTCCAAAAGTGCTACCTAGTGGCAGACAGAACCTCATATTTTAGACTTTTATCTATTTTTATGACAAAAAAGGGATGAATCAGAAGTGTATTAAGAATAATTATTTTAATTTAAAGCACACACACATCTTACTGTCTTTCTATTTTATAATTTTTTTGAAGGCACATTAGCTTTTTGTTCACCAGAGCTGCTGAGAAAAAAAATACTTCTTTATACTTTGGACTCATCCCTTCTTAATTTGTTTTAAATGTTTAATGCTGAAATTTGAGGTTTGTCACTTTATACAACTCTTTCTATTTGTGAAAACCTGTATTTGAACTGCAAGTAATGTTTTTTTAAAAGTAATTTTATGGTTTAATATGTTACAATTGACATAGCCCTACCCCACTCATACAGTATTTATTTAATTTTTGCAGGTTAAAAAGCCTTACATTTTATTTTTAAAATCCTGCGGAAAACCTGTTAAAATAAATAATTTATTTCCTTTATTTTTATTTCATAATTTATATTTATATTTTACTGTATGTTGGATCTTTATATTATGCAATGCTATATGGTATTAAGACCGGTGGTTTTTAATAGCACAATAACATCTGATTTAAAGTGGAAAAACTTAAGTGTGTGTTTGTGTAAACATGTAATTTACCACAGTTTAAAGTGCTGGAAAAGCTTGAAAATGCACCTTGAAAAGTGCTTGAATTTGGAAATGGTGTAAGAACCCTGGGTTTGTACGGGTGCTTGAAATCCTTAAATGCTGGAATTTTAGCATAGTATTTTCAAGGTTTGAAAAGTGCTTGCATTTTGTATAAAGTGCTTGAAACCGCTTGAAATTGCAATTGCATTGGTTTTATAATGATTTGCTTTATTACTGAATAACGTTAGTTCACTTTCTAGACAAAATGAAAACAGCTCCGCTCGGCTCAGCGTGTAACTGTAGTGTGATGATCTGCCGGTCTTTATTGACTCGCGCCCTCTGATGGAACAGAGCGGGAGATAAAAAAAATGTAGAGAAGGTGCCTTGAAAACGACAAATAAAAATTATGGTTAAAATAATGTAAAGTCTTCTGTCAAGTCTGCTTTTCTTATGAGAGAGTCTGCGCATTCAAACCGTGTAAAAGGTAAGCGAAAATGCCCATGCTCAGTTAAACTAAATATCGCGATTAAAGTGAAATAATAAAATAAGCATTTCAAAGTCAAAACGCAGTGCAGGTGTTTTTAAATTAATGTATCTCTGAAGTGAACCGACTGCCTTCAGGGAAGTTTTAATGGCATTATCGTTTCATTTCATTGACGTCCAGTATAATGTATAAAAGTAGTGTTTGTGAGCACAGAGCTGCTTTATGTACAGTCGTTACTGGAAAAACAGCTGTAGTCATGCAGTTCCAAAAGTGATGCCTGGCAGACAGAACCTCATATGTTAGCCTTTAATCTATTTTTAAGGGAAAAAAAGGGATGAATCAGAAGTGTAAAGAATTATTTTCATTTAAAGCACACGCACATCTTACTGTCTAATTTTGATTTATATTTAGAAACCTGTATTTGAACTGCAAATAATGTTTGTTTTATGGTTTAATATGTTACAATAGACATAGCCCCCTACCCCACTCATACAGTATTTATTTTATTTTTGCAGGTTAAAAAGCCTTACATTTGATTTAAAAAAAATCCTGCAGATACCCTGTAAATTCTTTCCTTTGTTTTATATTTTACTGTATATTGGCTATTTATATTATGCAATGCTATATGCTATTCAGACCGGTGGTTTTTAATAGCACAATACTATCTGATTTAAAGTGAAAAACTCAAGTATGTGTTTGTAAACATGTAATTTACCAGAGTTTAAAGTGCTGGAAAAGCTTGAAAGTGCTTGAAAAGTGCTTGAATTTGTATTTGTAAAAGGTGTAAGAACCCTGTAAAAAATAAATACAAATAAACTATATATACAGTGCTCAGCGTAAATGAGTACACCCGCTTTGAAAAGTACAATTTTAAACAATATCTCAATGAACACAAAAAAACATTTCCAAAATATTGACAAGACTAAGTTATACTTAATATAACACCTGTTTAACTTATAACATGAAAGTAAGGTTAATAATATAACTTAGATTACACATTTTTCAGTTTTACTCAAATTAGGGTGATGCAAAAATGAGTACACCCCACAACAAAAACGACTAAATCTAGTACTTTGTATGGCCTCCATGATTTCTAATGACAGCACCAAGTCTTCTAGGCATGGAATGAACAAGTTGGCGACATTTTGCCAGATCTATCTTTTTCCATTCGTCAAGAATGACCTCTTTTAGAGATTGGATGCTGGATGGAGAGTGATGCTCAACTTGTCTCTTCAGAATTCCCCATAGGTGTTCGATTGGGCTCAGATCAGGAGACATACTTGGCCACTGAATCACTTTCACCCTGTTCTTCTTCAGAAATCCAACAGTGGCCTTAGATGTGTGTTTAGGATCATTGTCATGTTGGAAAAGTGCACGACGACCAAGGGCACGGAGTGATGGTAGCATCTTCTCTTTCAGTATAGAGCAGTACATTTGTGAATTCATGATGCCATCAATGAAATGCAGCTCCCCGACACCAGCAGCACTCATGCAGCCCTACATAAGGACACTGCCACCACCATGTTTCACTGTAGGCACCATGCATTTTTCTTTGTATTCCTCACCTTTGCGATGCCATACAGTTTTGAAGCCATCAGTTCCAAAAACATTTACTCCAGAGTATAGAGTCCCAGTAGTCTTCATCTTTGTCAGCGTGGGCCCTGGCAAAATCTAGGCGGGCTTTTTTGTGCCTGGGCTTTAGGAGAGGCTTCTTTCGTGGACGGCACCCATGCATGCCATTCCTCTGCAGTGTACGCCGTATTGTGTCACAGGAAATAGTCACCCCAGTTTGGCTTTCTACTTCTTAAAGATAACTGCAGTGAACTTGCATGTCGATTTTCTTCAACCCTTCTCATCAGAAGACGCTCCTGACGAGGTGTTAACTTCTGTGGACGACCTGGACGTCTCTGTGAGATGGTTGCAGTTCCATCTTTTTTAAATGTTTGTACCACTTTTGCTACAGTATTCTGACTGATAAGTAAATCTTTGCTGATCTTCTTGTAACCTTCACCTTTCTTGTGTAAAGAAATTATTTTCTTTCTCAGGTCTTGTGACATTTCTCTTCCATGTGGTGCCATTGCTGACAGCATGAATTGGGAAGGGGTTTTATTTAAGTAACACCCTTTTATAGTCAACTGTCACCTGTGTAATGAATAATTAGACTCACCTGTGGTTGAATTCTTGTTCAATTAGACATTTGTAGTCTAAAATGTAGCTTTGCTCCAGAGACTTTCAGTGGGGTGTACTCATTTTTGCATCACCCTAATTTGAGTAAAACTGAAAATTTTGTTCTCTAAGTTATATTATTAACCTTACTTTCATGTTATAAGTTAAACAGATGTTCTATAAATCTGTCTTGTCAACATTTTGGAAAATGTTTTTGTGTTCATTGAGATATTGTTTAAAATGTTACTTTTCAAAGGGGGTGTACTCATTTACGCTGAGCACTATATATATATATATATATATATAAATATATATATGAAGAGCTCTTTTCCAAAACGCTATAAATCCATTTTAATAGTTTTCATGAAAATTACATTGACAATACATTTTGTTAATATTCAATTTATCATGTTAAAATGGTCTGTTGGCTCAGTCTGAACATGTTAAACAATGATTGTTAAACCCCCCCGGGTCCGCACCATCACACCGAGCGGGTCTCGAACCCGGGTTTCCGGCGCGGGAGGCGGGCGCTCTAACAAGGAACGCCAAAGGCTACAGCTTTTAGCGTCAGTCGCTAGAGCGCCTCTTTGTGAGGTCAGGAGAGTGAGGTACATTTTAAACAAGGAAATATAGCGATTTGGCATGAAACATTGATAGAGCAGTGAATAGGTTCAGTACACAGCAAAATGGCATGACAAACTCATTTTTTTTTTTATTTGGCGTTTATCGCGTTTTGGAAAAGAGCTCTTCATATATTACATACCGTGCTATTGAACCACTCAAAATTATCACAAGGAAGATTCCTTCACCACGACAGCCTTGATACATACCTCTCCCGTCTCAGTGCGGGCACTTAATCGCTCTAGCACGCGGTGCCACTATGTTAGCGTTTAGCTTAGCACCATTCATTCCTTAGGATCCATTAAAATTACAACTAATAATAAAGGCAACGTTATATATAGAATACTTCATACAAATAATTTTTCAGTTAAAAGCCAAAGTAAAAAGATAATGTTTTAGCTAAACCACCTAAACCATTTGTACTGATTTTTTTTTTGTGTGTGTCCAGTACATTTCTTTTTCTTGTGTGAGAATGTTGATGTTCATCTCTGGGTCTTTATTGTACAGGAGGAAACAGAGATACCAGAGTGCTCCCCGGAACATCCATAGACATGTGCTGATGTCTGAGATCAAGGAGGCAACAGCTACCCTTCCTTTAGTAAGAGACAATTTTCCTAAACTACACCTTCAGGCAGTAAGAATGCAGTAATCAAAACATACTCTCTTTACCCCTTTTCCAGCAATGCAGTTTAAGTGCTGGTTCGGGGCCAGAGCCTAGTTTCAAATCGGTTATTTGTCTTTCGACACCCAAAGCACCAGCTCCGAACCAAGAAAAGTGGTTCGTAAGTAGCACCAAAACATTGCTGGGCTAGAAGTAAGAACCGTTTGTGTCAGGGGTTGGGGGCAGGGTTACCTTGACCAACAAAATACTTTTGACTGCCATATTTGAAATAACAGCTAAACATAAACACATTGGATTCACTGTTTTTGGATGTCGATGTAGGTTCTTAAAGCCATGAACATCAATAGCAACGCAATGTCCACCATTTTGGAGCGACTGAAAGGCAGATGGTTCTTTGTTTTTGGATCGTTTCACGCTGCGTGCCATTGATCCCCTAAGGATTATTATTATGGCCCGAGCACTGCAGTGCGAGGACCCTGTTGGAAGTGATCTGTTTCTTATTGGGGCCCAAGCACCGGTGGTGTGAGGACCCTATTGGAATTGCTCTGTTTCTTATTAGGGCCCGAGTACCGGTGGTGCGAGGACCCTATTGGAATTGCTCAGATTCTTCTTCTCCAAAATGAATTGCATTTTTAAAGGGCCTAAACATGCTCGAAAACTCATGAAACTTTGCACACATGCCCAAAGTGGTGAAAATGTACATCTGATATGAGTTCCAGTAGTGGGTGTGGCAAAATGGCTCTATATTGGCACCTTTCAAATTTCAACGAAGTGCCTCTCAAGCTGTGTTTCACATACATGGATGAAATTTGGTAGACACATGTAACACACCAATACCTACAAAAAAGTTACCCGGTGTGAAGTCCGAAACCCAACAGGAAGTCTGTTATTTAGAATTTTCTCTGCAAGTTTTGTGTAGTTTTTGCAATTTTCAGGTGTTGTATGTAAACAAACAAACTCCTAGTGATTTAAATATATCAACACCAAATTTGGTCAGTGTAATCTAAAGCCCTTTGTGATGTTAAATTGCGAAGATCTTGAGTTTTCGTTGAAAGGCGTGTCCGTGGCGGCCTGACAAACTTTGATGTTTTGCCATGAAAAAGGAAGTTGTTATAATTCAAGCATACAGTGTCCGATCTGCACCCAATTTCACGTTTGATAAGAGTCCGGTCCTGAACACATGCCCTTGCCCATAGTCAGTTATAGTCATAGTGCCACCTGCTGACAACAGGAAGTGGCATGTTTTACGTTCTAATGAACTCCTCATAGAGATTTAATGGCATCAACATTATATTTGGTAAGACTAATCTAAAGGCCTTTGCAGGGCTGTGCACAGGGGAGGTGCCTGTCTGCCCTCATCGGCTTAGGTGCCCCTCTCACCAAACTCACCTCTGCCATCACCCCAGCTCAAAGTGTTCTGTCACCACTCCGCTATAGATCCACTGATTCCGCTCTGTGTTTTCCCACTGCTCCGCGTCATCACTCACAATCGGTGTGCCCGATCTCTGGAGATGACAGTTCTTTCCAAAGGTCGATGCATTAACAGTCAGTGGTTGATCTGCTGAATTAGTAATTTGGTAGTTTATGTATTTCTGTCTGTAATGATTTGCTCTCGGTCTTCTAAAAGTCATAACTTTACTGACTATCCATGTTCTTAGAATGTCTAATCAAATTATTGTACCCGATCAGATCTAAAATACAGTATTTCACAGAAGTGAGTACACCGCTCACATTTTAGTAAATATTTTATTATCTTTCATGTGACAACACAAGAAATGACACTTTGCTACAATGTAAAGTAGTGAGTTTACAGCTTGTATAACAGTGTACATTTGCTGTCCCCTTAAACTCAACACCCAGCCATTAATGTCTAAACTGCTGGCCACAAAAGTGGAAGTGGTAAACTGCTGGCCACAAAAGGGTGTGAAAAAAATTTCACACCCCTAAGTGAAAATTTATAAATTGGGCCCAATTAGCAATTTTCTCTCCCCGGTGTCATGTGACTTGTTAGTGTTACAAGGTCTCAGATGTGAATGGGGAGCAGGTGTGTTAAATTTGGTGATATCGCGCTCACTCTCTCATACTGGTCACAGAAAGTTCAACATGGCACCTCATGGCAAAGAACTCTGAGGATCTGAAAAAAAGATTTGTTGCTCTACATAAAGATGGTGTAGGCTATAAGAAGATTGCCAAGACCCTGAAACTGAGCTGCAGCATGGTGGCCAAGACCATACAGCGGTTTAACAGGACAGGTTCTACTCAGAACAGGCCTCGCCATGGTCGACCAAAGAAGTTGAGTGCACGTGCTCAGCGTCATATCCAGAAGTTGTGTTTGGGAAATAGATGTATTAAGTAGGCATGGGCCAGAATGAGATTTGCACTGTATGATAACCTTAGATAAAAAATATCACGGTATTGCCATTACAGGTCTGAAATTTTATTTTTTAAATGTCTGTGTAGAAAACTACTTTTTTCCCCACTGAACACAATATATTTTATTTTTGAGAAACATCAACAACAAACCACACCAACATTTTGGAACGGTAAACAATAATTAAAATAAATAATTGAATTATTCTTAATTAAATTAAGTGCAGTCACTTAAGTGAGCCTAAACCTGCAGCTCAAACAAAAACAAAATCAAAAGAATGTCTGTAAAACAAAAATTATAATAATAAAAAATATTTAAAAAGCAGTCATTAAATCTGCAGCTCAACAAGGTTTTTGGAGACATGCTCACTTTCTATATTTTCATTATTTTAGTCCAAGTTATGATGCAGGAATGTTCACCTTTCCCGCATGGGAAAGTGGTGAGGTACGAGGATGTGTGCACGTGCGCATACACAAGGAGAGAGAGAGAGTGCGAGTGTGTTACACACACACACATGCATGGTCTCTCTCTCCGTAAAACACTCTAACAGTGGTAAAGTTTGTTTTTTAAATGTTGTGATTTTGAACAGATGTAAACAATGGCAGGAGGCTTAAAAGTATAGACTTGATATACACTAATTTAATTACCGTGCCTAATCACAGAAACTTAGTACTTTACATTAGTCTGCTATTCCCCGCTCTGTGAAGTAACTTGAGGGTTGAAAATGGTTGATGTTAGCTAGGTAATTAACCTTGTTATCTGCCTCAAACCTCGGTAGCAAGCCAAATTGTATTTATTTCAACACTGAAACAAACGGCGGGTGGGTGAGTCTCTGTCTTGATCGGGGATGAAAGAGGGAGGAATGAAGATAACACAGCTATACAGTTTATGTACGACCTGGAAGTATTTATTTAGTGATCGGCGCTAAAACTTCATCTGTACTGAACATCGTTGTGTACAGAACATGATTAGTCTAAGCGAAGATTCAGCAGACTTCGTGTTTTTCGACGAGGGAAAAAGTTCTGCTCGCAGGCTCGCACCAACTGGAGGGGGAGGGGCCATGTTACTCGTGTGCTCTTCACTGCACACAGCCTGCACTTTCCATCTTTGATGACACGTAAAAAACTGTTTCCACATGAAGGCTATAGAATCTAGTGAACGTGTTAGGGGTCGCCCAGCCCGCAGCTCTACAAATATCTGCCTCTGACGTCTGACACGGAGAAGAGTGAAAACTCCTCACATGACTGGCTGACGTTACCGAACATCTGAACATAATGAAACAGATGCACATTGACAGATCTTCTTCTGTCTGTTCTCCAAAATGTACAAATGTAGCCTCTATTTCTGCAAGCGTAAATATTGTGAAAATATCAATATTAATTGTGTCTAGGCAAAGGCATTCCTCCTGGAACAGCCCTCTTGATGTTTTTAATTTTAAATTTTTAACTATGTATTGCATTAAGATAAAGTAACGAGAGGAGTGTCACCCACAGTAACTAAGTAAAAGTAAAACATTTTCACAAAAATAATTTACTTGAGGAACAGAAAAAGTACCCATCTTTTAAATATACTCAAAACATATTAGTTACCCAAAAAATATACTCAAGTAAATGTAACGGAGTAAATGTAACTCGTTACTACCCACCTCTGTCTGTGGGACATCCTCAAACGGAAGGTGGAGGAGCGCAAGGTCTCTAACATCCACCAGCTCTGTGATGTTTTCATGGAGGAGTGGAAGAGGACTCCAGTGGCAACCTGTGAAGCTCTGGTGAACTCCATGCCCAAGAGGGTTAAGGCAGTGCTGGAAAATAATGGTGGCCACACAAAATATTGATACTTTGGGCCCAATTTGGATATTTCCACTTAGGGGTGTACTCACTTTTGTGGCCAGCGGTTTAGACATTAATGGGTGTGTTTTGAGTTATTTTGAGGGGACAGCAAATTTATACTACAAGCTGTACACTCACTAATTTACATTGTAGAAAAGTGTCATTTATTCAGTGTTGTCACATGAAAAGGTATAATAAAATATTTACAAAAATGTGAGAAACATCCTTTCACTCACAAGTATATCGCTGTTTAATTATAATTAAATTGTGGGCATCAGAACTGCTACTCATATGCAGGCAGGGCACTGATACCGTAATGCGCTGCTACTATTTTACTTTCACTTTTACTTTTGAGATTCACGATAACACGGACTCTATACTACAGATCAGCAGTACCATACATTTTACAAGATTAGATGTTTGTCAGTGGTGCTCTGTATCTGCAAATAATTCGCCATTGTCCTATCAGTCATCTCTCCTTACTCTGTGTCCTTACTCAAGCGCTAACCATGTCCCTTTAGTGTCCTTACCCAAGCGCTAACCATGTCCCTTTAGTGGCCCTTTAAAAAGCGTTATTTGTTTTCTGTGCGTTTCTGAATACGGATTCACGCTTTGGGCACACCCCTAACCCCGCCCCCGATGTCATCATCCATCACGATGTTTCACTGTAGACATAGTCCGATGCCAATTTGGTGGACTTTAGACTGAAAACCTCCAACAGTGTTGACTACAGCCACTGTAGCTACATTTCGCCCCCGACCACTGTAAGGCACATATTTGACTTTGGCTTTGTTGGGATATAGGTACTTGTGTATCTTTTATATCTCCAAAGAGAGGATCAGTGAGAATCTTAACCTGATGTTCAATGAAGTCCACCATATCTATAAACTTGAGCCTACAGCCATTTCGTTCTTGTAATTAACAAGCTGTGATTCCCCATTCTAAGTCGGTAAGGCAATCTCATCATGATATTCTTAAGGTTCAATGAAACATTAATCTCATCCATATACTGCAAGTTTACCATCACATTGCAGTACCGTCTCAGAAACAAAGCATATGCTTGCAAACCACTGATGTCATCAGGTTTTATTGCAGGCCAGTTCAAAGCCTTTTCCATGAAGGCTGCAGTGATTTTCAACTGTTCAAGTTTCAAGTGTTCCTTCAACAAATTCTTGGCTTTACGGAATCCTTGTTCTGCTGACATAAGACGACAACTTCTGACCAACTCTCTCGGCTGTCCTCTGGTGTACTGTTCTAAATAATACAAGCATTCCTGCACATTTGTGGTCTTTCTTTCAATTCCATGCTCAAAGGCTTGTGTGAAGGCAGCAAACTGTAAGGGATCTCCATCAAAGATTGGAATTACTCGAGGAGGTAATGAAGCTACATCCCTCCTCTGCACAAGCTGAGCTGTTATGCTTGCCTGTTGCTGCATGATGTTATACAAAATACCTTGTCCTACATCAATTGGCGGATGAACAGGAGATTGCAAAGAATGGATTTGTAATTGGAAATGAGAAATGATGATACCTTGCATCATTGGCTGCTATTTTTGCATTCATCATGAGTTGTACCTTTTGTCTTTTGAGTCTTTCACTTTGAATGCGAAGTCTCTCTTCTTCCACCTCCAAAGTGTTTCTTCTCCATAGCAGCAGCATGTTGTAATAATGCAGCCCTTTCTGCCATTGCTTTTATCTGTGCAGAAGAAGTTGAACTTGAAGAACTTGCTGAACCTTTTGACACTTTGCTGCATTGGGATTGTTTTGTAGACACGTTTGAAATACTGTCATCAGCCTATTTCACTGCTTACTGCAGATGAAGCATCACAGGTTTTATCCACACTCAATGTTTTTCCAGCATCAGACAACCATTCTGGGATTTCCTTTTGAAAACACTGATTTTCAGCCAGTTTAGTATCGAACCATTTGGTTTGCTTATCAAACTCACCCTGGGGTATTGGCATTTCCACAATTGAATTATGCAAATCTTCAGCTTCTTCACAATATTTGAAAAACCTCTTCATTTGCTTTTCTACATTTGGTACAGTTTCACTTGTGATTATAAGATAAATTATATAATTCACCTTTTGTTTGATTTTGTTTACTTGATTCAACTTCTGTTTTCTAGATCTTTGCAAATTTTCAAAGAGCAGAGCAACCTCCTTTGTGGACATTTTTCTCTCTCTTTTTTGCGACACATTTTCATCAACAGCACCATCATTTGCACCATTTTCCATAACCTTTCCACCATCAACAGTAACCATTTCACAACCTGAATTTTCCTTTCCATCCATGAACAACAACACAGCCAGCACAAACTATCAGCACAGTATGTCTCCATTTGATCCAAAACTTCCCATTCCAATACACGAAACATTTAAACAACATAAACAGCACCCACCGGTCTTCCTTGTTGTCCGTTCCGTGTCTGCGTTGCAAACTCAGTGAGCAAGTTCCTTTAATCCTCGTTCACTTTCCTCGTTTGTCGTTTATACGGAAATTCACTGCAATAGCGTTCCATTTATAATCCATTGAATGCCGCTGAGCGGAAGTTTTTTCTATTGTACCATGTAGAGAAAATATAATGGAAGAACAGCACACCTTTTGGAAGTTTGGTTACTTTCATGTACCACGTCATAAATACCAGGTGCCAGCTAAAGAAGCGGCATTTCTATAAAGCCCCTCCCCCCTCATCAGCGCAAAAGCGCGCGATTTCTTTCGGTCA
Organism: Gymnocypris eckloni scoliostomus; assembly: GCA_027564155.1. Classification (NCBI taxonomy): domain Eukaryota; kingdom Metazoa; phylum Chordata; class Actinopteri; order Cypriniformes; family Cyprinidae; genus Gymnocypris; species Gymnocypris eckloni. Next base: position 3,068,632 of record CM050423.1, on the reverse strand, counting down.
CAGATCAAAGGAAATTACTTTTCTGTTTCTCGTCTCACAGGGAACACCGAAACTCGCGTGTTCCTGTATGCAAAAAGACATTCATTCATTTCATGACTATTAAAACCATCTACTAAAGAAACAATATATATGAATATGGATATTAATGTTGTCCTCTGCCCTTCATATGCTTAGTGTGAATGTGAATTATTTAGAAGGTGGAATGCTATTTAATCTGTGCCTTATAGGGTATACCATGCTATTTTCTTTTATTAATCTTTAACGGATTAATGTTCTCTGTAAAGTTGTAGCGTGTTTGGATTCATATGGACAGGCATGAAAAATTATTAATCAGTGATGTGATAGATTTGGTGACTATTATAAATGAGTGAACATGTGATAAGAGAGGAATGATCATGTAAAAGATGTAATATCAAATGATGCGTACCTTGCAAGAGAAGCTGTGCAGGCGGGGCTCTGCCCCACATGGACATGCTGATTCGAACAGCCGCCTGTGGGCGGGTCTAAATCGGACTGTTTAAAAGCAAGGCGCCAGTGCTCAAAGCTCTCTTACTTCTCCTTTCATCGCTCTCCAACTCACGCAAGGACGACCCGGAAGCCGGCCCGCTGGACTCTCGCCTTAACATCGTCTGAGACAAACTATCGAGGCGAATCAAAGACTTTGTAAACGCCGTAACACAGAACCAACATCAAACAGCCCCGGGCTCCAACACGGCTTCCCCGGTGACGTCACGCAACAGCAGCGGAGATTCCCAGAGCAACACGTGGAACGGAACAAAGGATCGAGCAACACATTGGAATGGAACAAAGGATCGTGGAAACACGTGGAAACACACGTGGAAACGAGACAAAGCCACAGCCTGCTTAACCAACACAAAAGCAAGTATTATAAACAGAGTCTCTATTTCTAACTGAACTGATAAATCGATCTGAACGCAGTAACAAAGCAAAGTCATTTGTCGTGATCTTTCCGTTTGGTTTAAGTGTTAAAATAGCTAAGAGGGCTATTTTAACTTTCTGAAGTTACTCACAAAACATCTGTATGTATGTGTGTGTATGCATGTTGTGTTTTTGTTATAGTTTAGATCATGTATGTTAGAATAGCAGTAGAATATATAAACCGTGTTTCATTTTATAAAGAATTGTCTCTGGGGATGTGATTTTCAAATATTTTAACCTTATATTGCCATAAAGAAAACGTTACCTAGCTCAAAATTGAGAAATATTATTAATTGTTTGTTGGCCACGAGGCAAGAGAAACGAGATTTAATAAGACATACTGATGTTAATGTTCGCTGGACGAGTCGTTAACAAGGTATGATCATAAATTAAATATTAATATTACTTTAATCAAAGCAATACTTAATCTTTAATAAATTAATTCCCGGAGCTGAAACAATATCTCCTTTTAATAATATGCTACAACCAGCAGCTTACTACCGGAGGCTTGGAATATGGCAACTCATGCTTTACGCACACATCCAATGTCCAGTCTTCATGTAGATTTCAGTCTAAGATTACTTTATTGAACCTAATATAAATACATACTTGCAATGATGAATGGTGGACACCTTGGCTTCCCAAAGTGTGGTAAACTGTATACGCTCCCTGCCCCAAGCCTGCTCGCTATATGTGAATGAAACACCGACTTAAAAGCCCTATGTGCACATACTGCCCACAAGTGGTGACAGCCCAAAACACATCGACATTAACACATTGGCTCCTACAATATATATATGTAGTACTCTCTTAACAATAAAAGAGAGAGACAGAGACAAGAGTTAGTGGTTGCCCAATCGGTCCTCTTTGTTGTCTGAGGACGCGCTGCAGTTGTCACGGTAACTCTACTCTCTCTCAATTGTCACCAGGAATTCGGAAAATGCACCTGTACTGTCCAGTGCAAACTCATTATAACACATTAAAGTTATTTAAATTAAACTTATATACACGTGTAAATAGAAATAGACATACATAACAAAATATATAAAAATAATGTAATATTTTTATGACACAAACTCTACGCAGCAGGGTGGTCACACTCTCCCCAACAAAATAAAATGTCGTCCCGACATCAATATACTCAAAGTCCTAAACTAGTCCATATCGTTTCACTTCACACTTGTAAAAGTACCAGGTCACATGTTTTTCAATACTTATTCTCAAATTTCTTTTTCTTTTTTTATATTCAGTACATACATTCAATTATCACTCATCATGTTTCTGTTTTACAGACAGTCCTTGTTAGCTGATTATCAGCATTTCTGAATTCAAGTTCAATGAGCTAGTGCCCCAAACAACAGTCCCAGAATCAAGGCACTAAGGAATGTTCATTAAGAATCAAGTCCATACAGGAAACAGTCAAGTTAAAGTGCAACTTATACTTCAAGTCATTCTCTGAGGTGCTCCTAGAAAGTTTAAGAACATTCAGTTCATTTAATTTGACTAGGCCTTTAAACAGTCCATGTTTTGTTTTGTTTTTTCGGCCCAACAATAGTTCATTATATGAGTGTCGCAGTCTCTTTGTGGGCAACAGATAAGTGCAATCAGTTAAGCAGTTAGTGACAATATGATGGCAGTTTGTCAGTACAGTTCTGCAGTGCCATCTGAGACCTAGTCAAGTGTAGGTTCTTTGTGATTCTTTAATATGCTGTATAATAGATAAGTGAGGGCTGAGAATAATGAATCTGCTGTGGTACCCAAGAATTCATGTTTGGTGTCCATGTGTGTGTGGGGTGTGGATTAAAGTCATGTCTTTCATTTTGTACACTGTAGCATGTAGGAGTTCCAAAGTTTTCATATGTGAACCTCTTTGGTGGTCGTCGTTGTCGGATTATAGATGGTTCCTCTGTAGGATTCCTCTGCGCAGGTAAGTGATGCTCTGATAAATGCTGATCAGGTAATCGTCGTTCTTCAACAGGTAAGCGTCGTCCAGGTAAGCAGTGTTCCTCAGCAGGTAAGTCAACATGTTCTATTACATTTTGTTCCTGTTCAGCTAGATGTGGCAACACTGTCAACTCAAGCATTTGTTCCGACTGAGCTGATGATTTCTCACTCATATGTAACAGGTGTGATGTGGTTTCCTTTTCCATTTGATTATGATTATTCGGCTGTGTTCTGAACTGGTAGGGTTCAACTTGCACATAGTACTCATCATCACTTTCACTGTCATTCTCTGGCTCATGTTCCTCCCTTCTCTCAGCAGGTAAAGCTGTGCTTTTCTGTTGGTGTTTTCGCTTCAGTGTGGCATTTTGAGTCTGTGTGGTAACCTGAGGTAAGTGATCACAGGGGAGAAGATGATTACGATGCAACACCCTTGATCTGCCTTTGCCCTGCTCTGGTTTCACTTCATAGATTGGAGTATCTTCAGCAGCCTGGCGAATGACAATGTAGACGTCATTCTCCCAGAAATTTCGAAGTTTTCCTGGACCCCCTTTTTTGAGCCAGATTTTTAACCAGAACTCTGCTGCCAGGACATAAACTAGTACATCTTACTTTTTGGTCATAATTTCTTTTGTTTCTCTCAGTACATTTCTTTGCATGCTCACTGGCAATCTCATAAGCCTCTTGAATACCCTTTGTCCACCTCTCCACATATTCACTGTGGTCGATGGAACCTTTGTTTGGATTGAGGCCAAACAACGCATCAACTGGAAGTCTTGGGGAGCGACTGAACATGAGGTAGAAAGGAGAGAATCCAGTCACTTCGCTTTTAGTACAATTGTAAGCAAACACTAGCTTATTCAATTCATCTTTCCAACTCAATTTCTGTTCTGTGAGAGTTTTGAGCAGCTGCAGAATTGTCCGATTGAATCTTTCTACTTGTCCATTTCCTTGCGGGTGGTATGGGGTCGTTCTAGAGGCAGCGATGTCGCTGTATTTTTGGAGCTGATCGAAAAGTTGATTTTCGAATTCCCTGCCTTGGTCATGGTGAATTCGCGAGGGGTACCCAAACCTCAGGGCAAAATCATTGAACAAATGATCTGTTACAGTTTTTCCAGATTTCAAAGTCGTAGCATATGCCTGCACGTATCGAGTGAAATGGTCGATGATCACCAGGATATACTCGTAACCCCCCTTGCACTTGTCTAAGTGAAGGAAGTCAATGGACACTAACTCAAATGGATGTGTCGTCTTGATACTCTTGAGGGGTGCCCTAATCTCTCTGCATGTTTTTTTCTGCTTTATGCATGAACAGGTTCTCAGCACATAGTGTTCGATATCCTTTTTCATGTAGGGCCAGAAAAAGTGATCTCTGATAAGGCTGGTTGTGCGATCAAGACCTTAGTGACCCATCTCATCATGCAGTTCCCTCAAGACAATACTCTTAAACTGGGCAGGCAACACTAGCTGCATTCGTTGTGATGTTTTGCTGTGCAGTATGCCGTTTTACCTCACTGATCATGGCTGTTGTTGCACCATGTGATACTGCAGTTGGTAGTACAGATTGTATTGATTGCATTGTCCCAAGCTCAGTTTTCCCTGCAAGCCTGATATCATGGTCTGTTATGTTCTGTATGCTGATCTTGACCACTGGACGACTTCCTTTCTGAAGAGTTTTACTAGGGTTTCCAGAGGTTCTAGACCATCTGTACATTGTGGGTTTACATGTGGTTCAAACAAGAAAACAGTGTCTTGCTTCATATATGGCATTTTAACTTGACATTGCATCTGCATAACTGTGCATTTTGGTATGTTCACAGGATCTTTCATCGTTTTCACCAAATATTCACCCGGATTCTCAGTAGTCACAAGATTAATGAAGGTCTGTATCTTATTTTTTTTTATGCCAGGGAAGGCATACTTGACAATCTTGTGCAAACGTCCTTTACTCACTTCATTATTTTCACTCTGTCTCATCACTTGTTCAATCACATAGTAGCCGATGATGGGTTTGGATAATCTTTGATTTTTTTTTTAAGACGAGGATAGGAATAACGAAATCTTTTACGCTATCAATAGGGGAAGCCAATTTGAAAGTTATCTCTACCCATCCAACATAAGGCATACTGGTCCAATTAGCTGCCACAAGCTGCAGGCCATCTGGAGCATCTGTTGCCTCAGAAATATCCTTCAATTTCACTTCAGGTATGTACTTGTTTCTCCATTGTTCATCTACAATACATACTTGAGAACCTGTGTCCCATAATGCCTCAGTTTTGTGTCCTTGTAAGTAGCAGGTTACCAGACATTGTTTGCCAATGAGAGAAGTGACAGGTGAGTATTTGTTAACTTGTGACATGAAGCAGTTAAGATGTGATCAAGTGGAGACAACTGTTGTGTAGACTGTTGTTCTACATTTTGTGTGCTGCTTTGGACATTGGTGGGACATTCTTACAGTTCGGGTCACTCCCTGTCCCATGGAGGCAACCCATTTCCGTTTAAAGGCGTTCTATTTTGAAATCTTGCACCTCTGGTTTTGCAGCCTGCTGAAAAGTGCTCACTGCTACCACAACAATAACAATGGGTGCATAGTTCCTCTGGTCCCCTTTGCTGGTAGTAAAAACACTGTCTTGTCCTTGAGGGACGTGGTTGCCGAAACTACTGAGGGTACTGTGGTTGTGGCGATGTTGCTGTATACTGTCGAGGCGCTGTATTAAACTGTGGTGGGTGAGGTTGTAGGGGAACAGCATATCTTGATGGCTGCGTTGCATACTGTGTTGACGTTGGATGTTGCAGGGGCTGCTGTAATGGTATTGAACATGGTTGCAGACTGTGAGGCTGTGATGTCATATACTGTTGTTGCGAAACTGAGTTCTGTTGTGATTTAGGGTGGTGGGGCTGCAGTGGATACTGATGGTGTTCATACGTTGGGAGACTTATTCCCCATGTTTCATTTGGCAGATCTTTATTCCACTCTGCTACCGGCTGGTAACTTTGTGAGAAATCTTGTAGCGGCTGACGAGTCGTCGTCATCACTGTAGCCTTGTTACTGACCGCAAAACACTGAGAAGCAAGTGAGGACTGTAGATTGTTTCCTTAATTTGCAATATCTCACTGCTTAAGCTTTGCAGTTGCGACATCAGGTCAACTTTTGTCTGTTTTGATTGATGTTTTGATTCATTTAACTGTGTGACATGCACAGCAACACTGCGTTCGGACTTCCGTTTGTTTTGTCTCTCTGTCTCATGGGAACACGCAACATTTAATCTCTCCAGCAACACTTCATCTGAAATTGTGGGGTCAGACAGGAATGACTGGAGGTCACTTTGAATACGGTCATTCTGTAATCCAGTCAACACGGTATGGAGAAACATATTTTGAACTAAAGCTGGGTCATATTTTAAGCCAGACTTACCTTCTTGTGAAGCGAATATAATTTTCTGTCTCAGATCAAGAACACGAATGAGAAAGCTTTGTGGCGTTTCTTTAGCACGCTGGGCCTCTGCAGTGAGCTGTTTGTATAGTTCTCTTGCATTGCATGTTGCATGTTGGAAGCGTGAGGTCTGCTTTGCCTTCAAGATAACTACGCAACTGAAGTCCAGGTGTGATCGCTCGAATGGCTGAATCAATAATATCTTGCTCAAGGTAGCCTTTATTTAACCCACTCTCTATTTGACGGGCAAGACTTGAAAATGACAATCTGTCCTTCTGACCTGACTCACCAATGAGGCCTGAAATTTTAAGGTCTTTGTGCCACATTGCTGGTGTGATTTGTCTCTGAAACGCAGATGTAGAATCAACACGTGCATTGTCAGTCGTTATCTGTCTTCTTGTCATACTCTGTGACACATCAGGGCTTATATACAGTGGGGCAAAAAAATATTTAGTCAGCCACCAACTTAAAATGATGAGAGAGGCCTTCAACAGAGGTAGTTCTTGTCATACTCTGTGACACATCAGGGCTTATATACAGTGGGGCAAAAAAATATTTAGTCAGCCACCAATTGTGCAAGTTCTCCCCCTTAAAATGATGAGAGAGGCCTGTAGTTCTCGTTTGGCACTCAACAGAGGTAGTCGCATATATTTCACTCCCCGCCTTACCCTTTTTTTCCTCCCTGCTTGCTTCTGCTGTCTCGTCTCATCTCATCTATTGAAGAGACTCTCTCTGCACGGCTCTCCAAACTAGAAAATTATGGATTTGATCAACTGGTCTCTCAGCGCGATTGATACCATCTTCTCAACGAGAAGTCTGGGTTCTGGGGAACCTGTTTGTCCTGACGGGACGTTCGCGGCCGGATATATGAGGGATGCATGGGAGAGGTGGCAAATCGTGTGTCTGGCGGCTCTTTCCGTTGAGGACGCTGAGGATATCTACCTTTTCGGCACCATGATAACAGGTATTCTGCTGATTGGATTAGGCTTTACCCTGGGTTATCGAAAAATTCGGAAGACGGGAACAGCTGTCCAAAGTCTCACAAGGCTGCCCGTTTTGATTGAAGCTGTGGGAAGAGCGGTCAGCAATGAGACTGAGACTATAAACCGGAATATGGATGCCATCATGATGAAATTAACAGCTTTGCAAGTGAAACTTGGTGATTTCAGAGATCAGAATGGACAAAGAGAATGAGCTGTGGAAGTTTGCAGCTGTTCGCCCCAAAAGTCACAACAATTCAATCTTATCTTTTCTGGCTCCCCGTACCGGCGCCTTGGCCAAGGCCGTCTGGATAAGCTACCCTGAGAGAGCGATGCAGTGGGACTCTCTTGCTCCCATCCCCGACTACAGACATTACTCCCCTCCCCATTCAACTGCCTCTGTAACGCTTTGTACCGCCACCTGTCGAGCAGGTCTGTGACCGGCGCCGTAATAAATGGCACCGGACCGGACGGCTGCTTGCCAGAGCTGGATATGTTCCCCCTGTTGCAAGTCATGTGTTTATGGTATATGTGCTTTTGTGCTGAGGTGGTTTTTTTTCTGTTCTCAGACTGTACTCCAAATGGAGCATAGTCTGGGGGTTAAAATTTTTTTTCCCTCCTCTCTCTCCTCATGTAAAAGCTGTATTTTTCTTAATACCCTGTCTTCCTGTTCTGTCTACCCCGTTGTCATATGTATGTTGTGTATGTATGGACAGGTTGATGGCTAATTTCGCTGGTACTTGTACTAGTGACAATAAAGGGCTACTACTACTACTACTACTACTACTAGTTTTCATCATAGGTATACCTCAACTATGAGAGACAAAATAAGAAAAAAAAATCTAGAAAATCACATTGTAGGATTTTTTAAAGAATTTATTTGAAAATTATGGTGGAAAATAAGCATTTGGTCACCTACAAACAAGCAAGATTGCTGGCTCTCACAGACCTGTAACTTCTTCTTTAAGAGGCTCCTCTGTCCTCCACTCGTTACCTGTATTAATGGCATCTGTTTGAACTCGTTATCAGTATAAAAGACACCTGTCCACAACCTCAAACAGTCACACTCCAAACTCCACTATGGCCAAGACCAAAGAGCTGTCAAAGGACACCAGAAACAAAATTGTAGACCTGCACCAGGCTGGGAAGCAGCTTGGTGTGAAGAAATCAACTGTGGGAGCAATTATTAGAAAATGGAAGACATACAAGACCACTGATAATCTCCCTCGATCTGGGGCTCCATGCAAGATCTCACCCCATGGGGTCAAAATTATCACAAGAACTGTGAGCAAAAATCCCAGAACCACATGGGGGGACCTAGTGAATGACCTGCAGAGAGCTGGGACCAAAGTAACAAAGGCTACCATTAGTAACACACTGCGCCGCCAGGGACTCAAATCCTGCAGTGCCAGACGTGTCCCCCTGCTTAAGCCAGTACATGTCCAGGCCCGTCTGAAGTTTGCTAGAGAGCATTTGGATGATCCAGAAGAGGATTGGGAGAATGTCATATGGTCAGTTGAAACCAAAATAGAAATTTTGGTAAAAACTCAACTTGTCGTGTTTGGAGGAGAAAGAATTCTGAGTTGCATCCAAAGAACACCATACCTACTGTGAAGCATGGGGGTGGAAAATCATGCTTTGGGGCTGTTTTTCTGCAAAGGGACCAGGACGACTGATCTGTGTAAAGGAAAGAATGAATGGGGCCATGTATCGTGATATTTTGAGTGAAAACCTCCTTCCATCAGCAAGGGCATTGAAGATGAAACGTGGCTGGGTCTTTCAGCATGACAATGATCCCAAACACACCGCCCGGGCAACAAAGGAGTGGCTTCGTAAGAAGCATTTTAAGGTCCTGGAGTGGCCTAGCCAGTCTCCAGATCTCAACCCCATAGAAAATCTTTGGAGGGAGTTGAAAGTCCGTGTTGCCCAGCGACAGCCCCAAAACATCACTGCTCTAGAGGAGATCTGCATGGAGGAATGGGCCAAAATACCAGCAACAGTGTGTGAAAACCTTGTGAAGACTTACAGAAAACGTTTGACCTCTGTCATTGCCAACAAAGTGTATATAACAAAGTATTGAGATGAAATTTTGTTATTGACCAAATACTTATTTTCCACCATAATTTGCAAATAAATTCTTTAAAAATCCTACAATGTGATTTTCTGGATTTGTTTTTCTTATTTTGTCTCTCATAGTTGAGGTATACCTATGATGAAAATTACAGGCCTCCCTCATCTTTTTAAGTGGGAGAACTTGCACAATTGGTGGCTGACTAAATACTTTTTTGCTCCACTGTACATGGCAGACAATGATTCAGATGCATTGCCAGGTTGTTTCAATTGTCTTTGAGCTAAACTTTCTCCTCTTTCATGTGGTCTTAAATCTGTTCTCAGCTCAGTTACATTTATATCAGTCATCATCAAATCACTTAATTTATCATTGATGCTGAGAAGCTCGGCCATGCCTACATCTTCCAGCTCTTCTAATTATTTTCTTAAGAGATGATTACTGAGGAGGTTTACCAAAGACAGGCGAGTTGTGTTTCTGATGTCCTCTGCAGAGATTTTTAAGAATTGGCTATGTTCTATGAGCTTTTCTCGTGTTAATGTACATAGTCGTTCACCTATTTCCTCTTGAACGCTCTGAAGTGTATCCATCTTTATCTGCAGTGGCTGACAGTATGATGAAAGTGGACGTTTGCCTCACTGACTCGACTTTGCTGCCTCTTAGTAGTCACTGTATCTCAGGCGTATGCACAGCTCAATCAGTTTTGCAGTACCACTTCACTCAGCTGCTTCACACTGCTGCTTGTAGGTAAGTATGAATGTTACAGGGTGGGACTCTGCTGATAAAGATGAACCACCCAATAAACATCCCAGCGGTGCCTCCAAAATTTGTAGGACTCTCTTAACAATAAAAGAGAGAGACAGAGACAAGAGTTAGTGGTTGCCCAAGCGGTCCTCGTTGTTGTCTTTAATAAACATTGTATTTCATTAGAACACTTTGAATCACAGTAGTCATTAACACATATAAAAACTTAAATCAAATCACAGTAAACAAGTAAATAGATAATCATATATACAGAAATGTTGTAGATCTGTCACACATCTGGATGTACTCATAAATATCTCAGTTAAACTACTCCGGTAACGTTAAGTATTACAGGTAACGTTAGTATGCAAACGACTCCGATAAACTCTATGAAACCGGTATTAAAATTACACACTTATACAAATGGTCAATTTAAACAAATTATTAACACATTAAAGCATGTAAACTGTAGTTTGGCATTACATTTTAATACATTTTAATACATTTAACTAACCTTGACAATAATAGAGAGAGACAGAGACAAGAGTTAGTGGTTGCCCAATCGGTCCTCTTTGTTGTCTGAGGACGTGCTGCAGTTGTCACGGTAACTCTACTCTCTCTCAACTGTCACCAGGAATTCGGAAAATGCACCTGTACTGTCCAGTGCAAACTCATTATAACACATTAAAGTTATTTAAATTAAACTTATATACACGTGTAAATAGAAATAGACATACATAACAAAATATATAAAAATAATTTTATATTTTTATGACACAAACTCTACGCAGCAGGGTGGTCATATATATATATATATATAGGTCAGTGGCCCCTGGCTTGGTATTATTGGCAGAATTCGGCCCTCTGTGAAAACTAATTGAGGAACCCTTGCTGTACATTATTTGTTTTGTATTGTTTTTTTACCTTCTCCTCTCGAAACTCTAGCCTATAATTTTAAAAATAAAAATAAAGGAAATTCTCCATTTTGAAAATGTAAGTTTATAAAGCAGTTTGCACCACGCTCTTCCATCACTTAATATTTTATTTTGGTGCATTAATCTATTAAATTACTTGGTATATGAGACCATGATCTGCACTCACAAAATGTTTTTTTTTTAGCGTTTGTTTTACATTAATGACCAATAGGATAAAACACAAGCTACCGTGTTTAACCCTCTGGGGCCTTAGGGTGTGAATATTATCATGAATCATAATCATGAATAATAGTGTGATTCACACCTGAGAAGACAAAGGCCCACATAATAAGCTGCATAATGAGTTTTTCAGTCAGGTATGTGGCTGAGAGGGAAGAGTTACAAGAAAGAATGCGAGGACGAAAACATTTTATATATTCTTTGTAGTTTATTTGGAATATATTTAACTATCACACAAATTAACTTGAGATTCACTTAAACAGTTAAACAGTTTATTAGGTACAGTCAAAGCTGAATTTTTTGCATCATTACTCCAGTCTCATGATCCTTCAGAAATCATTATTATTCTGATTTGCTGCTTAAGAAGCTTATTATGTTGAAAACAGCTTAGTATCCTTTTTTCAGGTTTCTTTGAATAGAAAGTTCAAAAGAACAACATCTTTTGTAACATTATAAATGTCTTTATCATCACTTTTGTGCTATATAAATGTTTTAATTTCTCTCCCTCTCTCCCTCTCTCTCTCTCTCTCTATCTATCTATCTATCTATCTATCTATCTATCTATCTATCTATCTATCTATCTATCTATCTATCTATCTATCTATCTATCTATGACTCCAAATTTCAAATGGTATTCTGTATATTATTACACTTGGACTGTAAGACTGGAGTAATGATGTTGAAAATGTAGCTGAACTTTGCAGGACAGTCTATCGCCAGGAGCAGGATTGGGCACCCCTGCACTATACTATGCTCTTACTCAGTATGATTTTCCTGCAAACTCAAAACTGAATGGCACGTGTGTCTTTTTCTTGTGGAATTATGCCAGTAATATAGAGACAAGCCCAACATGAAAATTGAAACAGTTGTTATAGCAATGACCAGAAGTGCATAGCTGATAATAAATTGCTTCACTGATAAGAATGGATGATTTTATGTCGTCGATTGGTCACTTATCAGTGATATTTATTTATTTAGTCATTTAGCAGACGCTTTTATCCAAAGCGACTTACAAATGTGGACATTATAGAAGCAATCAAAACCAACAAAAGAGCCACAACATGCAAGTGCTATTACAAGTCCTGGTTAGCCTAACGCAGTACACGTAGGAAGGTTTTTTTTTTTTTTTTAAGAAGAGTATATAGAATATAGAAAAAAGAAACTTAGTGTTAGTTATACAAGAAAACCTAGCAGTTAGAGAATAAATATGCATTTGATAGAGGGTCAAATGTGTCTGTGTTTTTTTTTTATAAAAAAGAAGACCAATTAGATTAAAATTAGAATAGAGAGTGCTAGAGTTAGTGGGTCAAATAAAGATGGAAGAGATGTGTTTTTAGCCGTTTCTTGAAGATGGGTAAGGATTCAGCTGCTCGGATTGAGTTAGGCAGGTCATTCCACCAGATGGGAACAGTTCATGAAAAAGTCAGTGAAAGTGATTTTGTGCCTCCTTGGGATGTTACAGTAATGCATCGTTCAATTGCAGAACGCAAGTGTTACAGGTACCGGCTGGGCACCATGTAAACGGCTTATCTGCTCTCTCTGAAACAGGAGAAATAAATGAGACAGGGCAACATCTGCATCCGTTTATCATCTCGCTCAGCAGAAAGAGAACCAAGAGGATTTATTACACAATCACACTTAAAATCCTACTTGGTTACAAACACACAATGTTTTCTCATGAAATAGACAGTTTCAAACATAAAATACAATTTGTCTTTTCATCTTTCAGCAATTACTGAGATATAAATTGTGTATAATCAAATAAATCAAAATGACAATAACCACTGTGACCTTGTAAATTGTCTCTTTTCCACTTAATATAAAGCATAGCTTATGTCATCACTTGCATATAATTTCTAAATGCATTTTCCATTTTAAACTAGCATCATTTTACTCTTACACAATGCATGAGCTGACAGACTTCTAACTTGCTTTTAAACCACTTTTAGTATATATAACGTTTGGTTTTAACACTAGCTTTTCACATATTACACAATATTATACATTTCAAAACTATTTAACTTTACAAAAATGTTCAAAGAGCTACAAATAAAACTCTGTTCGACGTGACTTTGGTAGTAACAGAAGACGTCACCAGGCGCGAACATACAACTATTGCTGTATATACATAGAAGTCCACATTTTCATAAAACAGCCTTATTACACGGACCTTGAAACATTCAGCGACATGTCAACATATTACATTTCAGTTATTTAACTTAATTCACTAATCTACCAACCCGAAACAGGAGAAATAAATGAGACAGGGCAACATCTGCGTCCGTTTATCATCTCGCTCAGCAGAAAAAGAAAAGTCCGCAAAGCGGGACAAACTGACGTAACGTCTCGGAAGCACAATAAGCGCCACACTACCCCCTGCTGACGAACTCCACAATTACTCCTGAACTCTATATAAGATATATTAGTGCAAATGAATGGTAGAAACAGGTTAATTACCCCTGATCAAAATTCAACAACATTTCTTTATAAAATTACAAAAACTACCGCAAATGTGATAATTTACTGAGCATCACACAAGCTTCTAGCGGCTATATAAGTCTGAAGTAATGAATTTAGGTAAAGGGATTCAGAGACAGATGGGGTTCTGTAGGAAAACATTAATGCCTTGAATTTAATGCGAGCAGCTATTGGTAGTAAGTGCAAATTGATGAACAGAGGTGTAATGCGCGTTCTTTTCAGCTCATTAAAGATTAATCTTGCAGCAGCATTTTGGATTAATTGTAGAGGTTTGATGGAACTGGCTGGAAGACCTGCCAAGAGAGCATTGCAATAGTCAAGTCTGGACTGAACAAGAGCCTGAACAAGGAGTTGTGTTGCATATTCCGAGAGAAAGGGCATTATCTTCTTAATATTATATAATGCAAATTAGAGCTGCAACTAACGATTATTTTGATAATCGATTAGTTGGCCGATTATTCTTTCGATTAATTGATTAATCGGATTAAATACAATTATTTTATTGACAAAAAACACACTATTTCACATTCTGCTCAATGTCCTTCAAACAACCTGAATGCTATGAAAACATACAGGGCTCAATTTATTAGCATCCTGAGACATTTATCTGATATTTTGATAGCGACCCCCTAAAAATATAATTGGAAGCTTGTTCTTCTTAAGTTAAGGGAAGAAAGTAGCTCTTCAGCACTTAACTGAGAAGGTGAGAATTCATGATTCACATAAAAAAAAAGAACCATTATTGTACAAATTACAAAAATTAAGAACAGTCACACAATTCACTGTACAAGTGTGCAAGTGCACATGGTTTAACAGCAGGTCTTGGAAAGGAAACTCAAAAGACGACAAACTTGTGATCGGAGAAGCCATTGTCAATAGTTTCACACTCCCATACAGATAAACCATAGGATAGGACAAGATCCACTGTGTGGCCATGTTCATCAAATACCAAAAAAAAACTGATGCAAGTCCACCACCATAACCAGTGGTGCTGGGGGAATTAAAAGAGGCATCCGGTGGTACAAACTCAATAAAAGAGCTAAGGTCTCCGACATTTTGTGAAGTCTTAAGGCCCGTACACACCGGGACGAATTTCGTGCGCGATATTCGCCGACGTTTAACGCTTCCTGACTAAACAAAGGGCGCCAATGTGAGTGTGCACACCGACGCGAAAAACGCCATGCGTAAAAGCGTCATTTTTTTTTAAAACGCCCCGGGTTCGTTTTTTTGGTTTGATGCGCCGCGTCAAAAACTATCCGACCAATGAGATTGGCGCTTTTGCTCACGTGTCTGGAGCAGCTGAAGTTAAAGTAAAACACAACTTGGGGGCGCTCAAACACAAAACAGTCTTGCCGAGCACTAGGGTTGTGACGGTGAGGAAATTTTCCGATGGGGAGTTACATTACAATACCCTGTAAGCACCGTGCGTGTTTTACTTTGACTTTAATAGCAGCAGCAATTCTGCATCAAGCACTGTTTAAATAAAATAAAAATCAGCAAATAAATTCTCGAATAAATGAGAAACGAATGTTTTTTTTTAAACATCACTTAGAGCAGGGATGCCTAATAGATCGATCACGAAGACAATGCTGGAAGATCACGCTTTAGGTCAGTTTTTCTCAACCAGGGGGGCGAGAGATAAAACTACAATATAATATATTCACTAATATTATGACTCGCATGTTAAGTCATGTAAAAAAATATATAGCCTATACATAAATAACAGTACCACCTCTCTACGCAATTCTGTGTTTTGGAGCAGCTAATGTTATTTCTCATCGTGTGTAATACAGACTGAACGGTTGCTCAAAAACGCTGTATAATCATATGATACGCAAACTACATCTCTCAGTTGGATAAAAGAAGCCAGTGTCACACTAGTACACACAAGTTTTGATGGACGACTATTGTAATCAAGGAAAAGATGATTACAGTGACATACAGGATCATGCATTAGGCGCGCATTATGTCCGTTATAAATGATGCGCAAACGAACCGTGTATGCGTTCTCGGCTCATTAATATTTCTGATTGAACAGATAGTTAGGCTAACAAATAAAAGTCTAGTCAGCATAACATTTTATTTATTTTATTCGTCTTGTATTTATTGACAGAAAAATGTCAATAACATTTTGCTGCCAACACGGAATAAAGTGTCACAGAGAGAAAAAAAAGTTATATAAAAATTGTAATCCTTATTTTTATTCGTTTTGTCAGGATATAATTTGTTTATGCTAACATTCAGCCTACAACACAATAGGAAAAAATGTAGGTTTAGCCTAATATATATTTTATAAGTCTTGTCAAAACACTAAATTAATTTAACATCTTGCTGTTAACACAGTGAAAAGTGCAGCAGAGAAAAATTATTAAATTCGACACAGTCTGTCATTTAAAATGATAGAATAAGCATAATACAAAAAAAAGAAAAAAGGAAAGACGAGTTGAACGTCCTTCAATGACATCGCATTCACACTCCATCTTTATTCTGATCTGTCACTCATCACAACCTGCCTGTTCTGTTTGAGAGCTGTATATTATATCTGCATCGTTGCACATGCTTTGCTCAGACCCCGCAAATAAAACGAAGCACTGGTTCGTGCTGCAGCGCGCGCATAACGGTCCGAGTGCAGGCTGTACCGGTGCTCGATAAGAATAAAGCACAGATATGCTGTTCTGAAAGGACGTAACGTTATGGGAAAGGGATATTGTTAGACCGCCCGCTCCCGTTCAAATTGCACCAGAGTTACCGACCATTACCACGTTATATTCAGGAAATTAATCCCGCGGCGAAATCTGGTTATCAATTATAACCCCAAACACAATGTTTGATTTAAAATACAGGTAAAAATCAATACTGTGATGCACGGCTCTCGTTCATTCGGTGCACTGCATTGAGCAACAGCGTTCAGTTTTAATTGCAGTGTCCTCTAACTGAACTAAATAATTTTTATTACTATAAAAAAAATCTAAACGACGGTGAGATCTACACTGCCGGGAAGAAATAAGAAGACAAAGAAGATGCAAGGCAAGATGAATGTAGAGCTGCTGGTCTCGTTGGTGTCTGAACACAAATAACTTTATGACAAATTTGTATGATTTTGACAAGCGTGTTAATACTTGCTCTCTTCTTCTGAGTGACAAGCGAGTGTCAGAAGCGTAAAGTTGCGCAGCGCCACCTTGTGTACCGGGGTATTTCTGTTTTACATTAAGCACCATCTAATGTCAGGGAATGAATTTGCATGTTCACTCGGCTCATCGTCAGCGAAAATCGCTTGGGTGTGAACACAAAAAACGCTTGAAAAACGCTGGCGAATAACGCGCGCCGATATTCGTCCCGGTGTGTACGGGCCTTTTAGTCACAAATAGAAAATCCAAATCTCATGAAGTGAAAAGGTCATTCAATATGAAGGTCTTATTAACTAATGATCTTAAATTAATCTGAGCCATGCTGACCAAGATCGAATCATGAGCCGACTGTGATGCACGACACAGCGGGCGAAGGTTCATTAAATCCACTCCACCTCTGCAGAGACGAGGTAGACATACAGTGGGGCAAAAAAGTATTTAGTCAGCCACCAATTGTGCAAGTTCTCCCACTTAAAAAGATGAGAGAGGCCTGATTGTCATCATAGGTATACCTCAACTATGAGAGACAAAATAAGGAAAAAAATCCAGAAAATCACATTGTAGGATTTTTAAAGAATTTATTTGCAAGTTATGGTGGAAAATAAGTATTTGGTCAGCTACAAACAAGCAAGATTGCTGGCTCTCACAGACCTGTAACTTCTTCTTTAAGAGGCTTAAAGAGCTATCAAAGGACACCAGAAACAAAATTTTAGACATGCACCAGGCTGGGAAGACTGAATCTGCAATAGGTAAGCAGCTTGGTGTGAAGAAATTAATTGTGGGAACAATTATTAGAAAATGGAAGACATACAAGACCACTGATAATCTCCCTCGATCTGGGGCTCCATGCAAGATCTCACCCCGTGGGGTCAAAATGATCACAAGAACTGTGAGCAAAAATCCCAGAACTACACGGGGGGACCTAGTGAATGACCTGCAGAGAGCTGGGACCAAAAAGGAAAGAATGAATGGGGCCATTTCTCGTGAGATTTTGAGTGAAAACCTCCTTCAATCAGCAAGGGCATTGAAGATGAAACGTGGCTGGGTCTTTCAGCATGACAATGATCCCAAACACACCGCCCGGGCAACGAAGGAGTGGCTTCGTAAGAAGCATTTCAAGGTCCTGGAGTGGCCTAGCCAGTCTCCAGATCTCAACCCCATAGAAAATCTTTGGAGGGAGTTGAAAGTCCGTGTTGCCCAGCGACAGCCCCAAAACAATCTTGCTTGTTTGTAGGTGACCAAATACTTATTTTCCACCATAACTTGCAAATAAATTCTTTAAAAATCCTACAATGTGATTTTCTGGATTTCTTTTTCTTATTTTGTCTCTCATAGTTGAGGTATACCTATGATGAAAATTACAGGCCTCTCTCATCTTTTTAAGTGGGAGAACTTGCACAATTGGTGGCTGACTAAATACTTTTTTGCCCCACTGTACCTGTGGGAGAGTAGAATCGAGAACGGGTACAACAGGCCGGATCCAGCGATACAGTGCCCAGAGCAACCGCGATCCGAGACTGGGGTATGAGTGAGGTACTACAGAGGACGCCAGGTACAATTTCCATCTAGTGGATACACCGTCTCGCTTCCCATGTCTGCGGCACCATTTTCTTCCAGAAAAGGCACAGGGCAGCCGGTGCAAACTTTCCGGTATAGAAGACCCATCCGGAGGAAGACAAATGCTTGCCTTACTTAAATCCTGCTTAATCAACTCCTTGATAGAGTTTCGTATGTCAAAGAGTATTTGTCTATCATAGATGAATGCAGTAAAGGCATGTTGATTAATCATAAATAAAAGCAGTACAATAACAAACAGCCTGGTAAGTCGCAGACGGCTAGCCACACACACTGGTGCCATCTTTGATTCTAAGTCAAATTAAATGTGTTTTTAGCCGATTCTTGAAGATGTCAAAGGACTCACCTGCTCTGATTGAGTGGTGGTTTTGTCAGGATGGAGCGTCGAAAGAGGACACGTGGAGGGGTATGTGTTGTCAGGAACCATTTTAAGGTTAAGGGTGCTTTCACACCTGCCTCATTTAGTTCGGTTGAATCGCACTATAGTTCGTTGTCCCTCTTGGTGTGGTTCGTTTGGGCCGGTGTGAATGCAGTAATCGCATTCGGGTGCACACCAAAAGCAGACCAAACAAGCGTACCGAGATCTCCCTGAAGAGGTGGTCTCGGCCCGATTGCAAACGGACTCTGAAGCGGTTTGCTTGTGGTGAGAAAGCAATCCGACCTAACGGACCAGCGAACCAAGTGGTATCATAATTCATAACGGGAAATATGTTATATAAAAAGCAGCAGTCAGTGTCTTTTGTGAGTGTGTGTGAGAATTTGTGAGATATTTTCACAAGAGAAAATAATAGTGAAATTTATAAAACTGACCCCGTTCAAAAGTTTACATACGCTTAATTCTTAATACTGTTACCTGAATGAACCACAGCGGTTTTTTTTTTGTTTTTTTGTGATAGTTGTTCATGAGTCCCTTGTTTGGCCTGAACAGTTAAACTGTCTGCTGTTCTTCAGAAAAATCATTCAGTTCCCACAAATTATTAGGTTTTCCAGTATTTTTGTATATTTGAACCCTTTCCAACAATGACTGTATGATTTTTAGATCCATCTTTTCACACTGAGGACAACTGATGGGCTCATTTGCAACTATTACAGAAGGTTCCCTTAGAGTAAACAAAAAAAACAACACAGCTTTGGATCATTCAGGTAACAACACTGTATTAAGAATCAAGTTTATGTAAACTTTTGAACGGGGTCATTTTGATAAATTAAACTATTTTCTCTTGTGGACTATATGTAAACATCTTTTATGTGAAATATCTTATTCAGGTCAGTACTAAATAAACAATAACATACATTTTGTATGATCCCTCTTATTTTGGTAAAACAATTAACATTTTGCAGATTGTGAAAGGTATATGTAAAGTTTTGACTTCAACTGTATATAGTGAAAATATATTTAAATATAATTATATGTACATATATAGATATATTAGAGCGGAATGATGACTACATTCGTTTTGCATTTGCCAGGACAGCTATAAAGCCACAACAAGCCTGCGGAGCGAACTTGTCAATCCATCTTGATGAATGATGCAGAGGAACGTAAACCGGTGAACACTGACCAATTAGAGGACAGCTTTACTCACATGTAACTTGCATGCTTTGCAATGTTGCCTTGTGAAAGCAAACCAAACCAAGAAAATGTAACAAGTTAATCCTAGTTTCGGAACAAAGCAAACAATCTACAGGTCTGAAAGCACCCTAAGAGTGAGGAGGAAGTGATCAGTGGTGTGCAGTGGAGAAACCAGCACATGATCATAAAGGGAAAACTTTTTAAAGACCCGCTGGAACCCTAACTTTCCAAAATGGCTAGTGGAAGTGATTGTTACACGCATTACTGAAATCCACTTGCATTTGGCAAGTGTTAATGTCAAGCCCTGAACATAACTCTCACATGCAAATCACTAAATATTCATGTAAACCTGATTTGATCAATTTATAATTCTGTTCACCCATTAAGGACACACAAAATGCGCTTACTAGTTGGTTGATATTTCACTATATAAATGAGGACATTGGGGTCTCAAGTATAGCTAAACAATTACAAACTCATATATGCATACAATACTTCATGTTGATTTTGTATAACATTGGTTTATAAGGAATACCTCTGTATTTGACAAAATATTAAATATGTAGTTTTGTTCATATATACTTTATCTGTCTTATTATGGCGTACTAGAAAGGTTCTTTTGGTCTTTTACAGGAAGTGACCACACAACCAGGAATGAGTTTTGACCCTCTCCCTCCTCTGGACTCCATTGTGTCTTACATCAGACCAGAAAGGTACCACCTATATGCTCTCAAGTTGTCTGCCTTATATGTCATTACCCCTTAGAGACACCATAATAAGCCCTGTGTCATATAAGATGTCTTCATATTATTAAAATGTCCTGCAGGAGCCATAGCTTAAAATGTACTCCTCATAAACAAAGCATTTACATTTAGTCATTTAGCAGACGCTTTTATCCAAAGCGACTTACAATTGGGGAATAAATAAAGCGATTAATCTTGAAGAGGCAAACATACAGAGGAAGTGCCAATAACACCAAGTCTCAGGCATTGTTCAAATAAGTACATGCTACATAAGTACATTTAATTTTTATTTTTTCCAAGTAGTCAAGTAGAGTTGAAAGAGATGAGTTTTCAGTTGTTGCTTGAAAATTGACAGGGATCCAGCATTCCGGATGGGGGTGGGAAGATCATTCCACCAGCCAGGAATAGTGAAAGAGAATGTTCTGGAGAGTGATTTTGAGCCTCTCTGTGATGGTACCACGAGGCGTCGCTCACTAGCAGATCTCAGACTTCTGGAGGGGATGTAAATTCGTAATAGTGAGTGGAAGTAGGTGGGTGCTGAGCCTGTGGTTGTTCTGTATGCAAGCATCAGTGTCTTGAACTGGATGCGAGCTGCAACTGGTAGCCAGTGCAAGGAGACAAAGAGAGGTGTAACATGGGCTCTTTTGGGCTCGTCGAAGACCAGTCGTGCCGCTGCATTCTGAATCATTTGTAGAGGTTTGATTGTGTTTGATGGAAGTCCAGCTAGAAGAGCATTGCAGTAGTCCAGTCTAGAAATGACATTTATTTAATCAAGGTCCAAAAAAATAGTCAGTTTGGATATTGTGGAGTTTGTGACATTACACGGGCACAACATTTGCATACTACTGCTTCCAAAGCAAGACATGAACAAATCGTTATACATCATTGCAGCATGGGCCTCACCCATTGGTGATCAGTTACTTAACAGCTGACTTGCCTACACTGGATGTGAATGTTGCATTATGTCACGTCAAATGCAGATAGAACCCATTATAATCACTGATACTGGAAAACAGCTGCCTGTTCAGTTATTGAAAAACTGGCACAGTATGCCACGAGGCACAGTTCTAGTGTAATGAGAGTTCACAAGGAAATGTAAATTTACTATGGCTCCTTGAGAGGAAGGAACAAGGCATTGGGTCAGAGTAAGCAGCCTTCACAGACTAGCAGTGGACCTAGTTGAGCTTCCAATCTTGCTGAGCTCAAATGTGTTTACACAGACAAATCAAATGGCGCAAACCTGGGCACACCCAGCTAAAAAAAATCTGCCAACGTTTTTTTTACGATGACCAGCCAGCTGTCAGACAAATGTCTAGAATAAACAGTCTGCTCACTCATTCACATGAGGATGCCAGGCACCTGATTAAAAGAGCTCTCAGTCTCATTTTCTGGACCGTATAAAACAGGGTTATCTTGTACACAAACCTATGGGACAGTATTTGCTTAGAGATGGGTGGCCCTCTGGAGTGGCCACCAAAACAAACAGTTATACCGAAAATCTAAAAGAGCTGGAATGCTCCATAAATTTGCAGTGCACGCATGGGGCAAAACAAACAAAGGGTATGCGAGTCCTCCGCATCAGCATTCTCAGAAGAAATGGCAGGCAAATTTATAACCTGATCCGTGAAAGGAAAGAGCTCTTTGACTGCACATGAGAATAGCCTTATTAGTCCCCTGGTCTAAACTGCATGCAAGCAAGCAGCACTGACAAGATAATGCCTGTGTGTCCCCAATGTGCTTTCCACATATGAGCGTAAAAACGAATGACTTCAATGAGAGCGTTGTAGATTTACTATCTCTCATGGTTCGAATGGGGGTCCCAAGACAGCCTTGTCTAACACAGCCAAATCCCAAATAGGCAGAATAGAGGGGAGCGAATGGGGTTCAGTGTCTGTCTCTCGCCCCCCATAAACTGGTCATTTTGACCCACAGAGCTGCCATCTAGAAGAGTAGGTAAAATTGAAATAGCAGCCACATAAACTTTGTGTGGATGTTTCTCAGCCCATTTCTGCCATTCCTGCAAAAACGTGAGTAATGATTGGTACAGGACAGTTAACCAAATCATCAGTTTTCTCTTTGCACCGGTTCACAATCACTTTCCACCTATGGGCATACAGGTACCTTATAAAAGGTGCTTGCACCTCTGTAATCTGTCTGTTGTGGCAAGCCTTGCATCATTGGTGGGCTCCACTGACTGGCCACACATGCATGGTCCGCCACTCTGGATAGGGGTGATGTATTGTGCTCTATGCCTGGGAAAAGAGTTCCCTTCTTAATGGGGCGGCCCATGGGGGCAGCACCAATAGTTTCATCAGCTCCGAAAAATTTAGTTGAGACATCTGGGCCCCCAAAAAGAGACTACTTGCCAGTAGGGGTGTCCCCGACTAAGGATTTTCATCTGGGCCCCCAAAAAGAGACTACTCGCCAGTAGGGGTGTCCCCGACTAACGATTTTCATAGTTGAATTGGAATTTTCGAATATTGCCGATAGTCGACTGATAGTCTAATCATATGTTTGGAAAATACATTACCAAGAGTCAAGTCAGACAGCAGCCATAAATACTGACATTCACACAGAGGGAAAATGTGTAACGGATGCCTTGCAGATGCAAAAATAATGTTTTATGTTTTTATTCAAAGATAGTTAACATTAAACGTCAGCAAAACCCTGAGAATTCACAAAAATATTTACATCAGTGCTCTCATTATAACATTGTTATCAAATCACTTTTATTGTCACATCACCACTGCACATGTGCCTTGGTGAGTGAAATTCTTGAGAGCGTGCTCCAGACAATGCAGAAACAATTTAAATATAGACTGTACATACTTACAGACTTATACAGATAACTATGAGGGGCCGTTCAAGCCATAATTCATTCTGGCACTCTCACACACATACATTCTCCATTCACATACATATATTTTTGCACTCACACACACATACATTCTCCTTACACATACGTACATTCTCCTTTCACACACACATACATTCTCCTTACACATACATACATTCTCCTTTCACACACATACATTCTCCTTACACACACATACATTCTCCTTACACACACATACATTCTCCTTACACACACATACATTCTCCTTACACACACATACATTCTCCTTGCACACACAATAAGTACACAAAATGAATGGTCAGTTCTTATATGGGACGTCCCATACTATATGCACACCTCATATGAAACCAATTTACTGCAGTGTTTTCAAGATATGGGGCACTAATACACTTTAGAGAGCTATAAAGACCTCATTCCTAATAAGTACACGAAATGAATGGTCAGTTCTTATTTTGGACACCCCATACTATAAGCACACCTCATATAAAACCATTTTACTGCAGCATTTTTGAGATATGGGACATTATTCAATTTTTAGGACTATAAAGACCCCATTTCTAATAAGTACAAGAAATTAATTGTCAGTTCCTATATGGGACGTCCCATACTATATGCACACCTCATATGAAACCATTTTACTGCAGAATTTTGAGATATGGAACATTATTCGATTTAGAGGGGTATAAAGACACCATTTATATGGGACGTCCCATATAAGAACTAACCAATAATTTCTTGTACTTATTAGAAATGGTGTCTTTATACCCCTCTAAATCGAATAATGTCCCATATCTTGAAAACGCTGCAGTAAAATGGTCTTATATGAGGTGTGCATATAGTATGTGACGTCCCATATAAGAACTGACCATTCATTTCTTGTACTTATTAGAAATGGTGTCTTTATACCCCTCTAAATCGAATAATGTCCCATATCTTGAAAAACTGCAGTAAAATAGTTGGTTTCATATGAGGTGTGCATATAGTATGGGACATCCCATATAGTAACTGACAATTCATTTCTTGTATTTATTAGAAATGGGGTCTTTATAGTCCTATACATTTAATAGTGTCCCATTTCTCAAAATTCTGCAGTAAAATGGTTTTATATGAGGTGTGCATATAGTATGGGACGTCCCATATAAGAACTGACAATTAATTTCTTGTACTTATTAGAAATGGGGTCTTTATAGTCCTAAAAATTGAATAATGTCCCATATCTCAAAAATGCTGCAGTAAAATGGTTTTATATGAGGTGTGCTTATAGTATGGGGTGTCCAAAATAAGAACTGACCATTCATTTTGTGTACTTATTAGGAATGAGGTCTTTATAGCTCTCTAAAGTGTATTAGTGTCCCATATCTCAAAAATTCTGCAGTAAAATGGTCTTATATGAGGTGTGCATATAGTATGGGACGTCCCATATAAGAACTGACCAATAATTTATTGTACTTATTAGAAATGGTGTCTTTATACCCCTCTAAATCGAATAATGTCCCATATCTCCTTTTCTACAAATCTTGCAATGAAATGGAGGTAGAAGAATATAGTAGGCCTAATACAGAAATGTCAGACACCAATAAATAACACGAATAACAAACAAAACAAAAATAACGAAAAATGTCATTATATCTCAGTTCTGGGCGTCTAGAATGAAAAGCGATCTAAAAGCGCGTTCCCTCTGTGTTGTTCCGGTGATTACCGTAATCATAGTAATACGCGCGCACTAAAATTTCAATCGCGGCTGGCTTGACCGTGTTTTTCTGAACTGCGGCTGGCTTGACCGCGGTCAGATGAGCCTGTAGGTCGCTCAAGGGACGAGGCCAAAGATTTAACCGTTTCAGGAGATGAAAAAATATTTCTTAAAACCCCAATAGCTTGCTGAAGTGCTCCAGCGGCCACCTTATCTGCCTCAGCCATGCTGATCAGGATCTGTCCCGGTGACCCTGATCGCGCCTGATCTGCCTTCCGTTTCCACTATACGCCTTCCGTTTCCACTATACTCTCTCTCACACATACATACATTCTTCTCTTACATACATATATTTTCTTAAGACATACATTCAATATATATGTATGTGTGTGTAAGGAGAATGTATGTGTGTGTGAAAGGAGAATGTATGTGTGTGTAAGGAGAATGTATGTGTGTGTAAGGAGAATGTATGTGTGTGTAAGGAGAATGTATGTGTGTGAAAGGAGAATGTATGTATGTGTAAGGAGAATGTATGTGTGTGTAAGGAGAATGTATGTGTGTGTAAGGAGAATGTATGTGTGTGTAAGGAGAATGTATGTATGTGTAAGGAGAATGTATGTGTGTGTGAGTGCAAAAATATATGTATGTGAATGGAGAATGTATGTGTGTGAGAGTGCCAGAATGAATTATGGCTTGAACGGCCCCTCATAGATAACAATGTGCAAAATATACATACATATACTCAGTACTCACAGTGTACTATTAGACATACTTAGTTATCAATACACATTATACACCCTATGTACACATTCTACATTGGGGTCTACATCGGGGTCACCCCTACTCGCCAGTTTGTGCAGTGAGCACATGCCAGTCTGATTTATGCAAGCCTGTTTGGACAAGGACATTGTCAAGTCATGTCAAGTTGAGCTTTATTGTCATTCCGCTACATGTGGGTACATACAGTGGAAAAAAAACATTGTGCCTCACAGGACCACAGTGCTACATAAATACAGGCATACAATGAAGTAAAAAAGAACACCATAAACCTATACACAACTAACCTACTGACAGATTTTGACTGTAACTATACTATACATAAATGTTACCCTATACGTAGACTAAAAAATACAAACTATACAAACTGTACGAATGCTTCAAATGAATACTGTACATGTGCAGAGAGAAACATCGTAAGTCAAGCAGCTAGCTGGTGAACAGTGTAAGGTGATTTGTAGTGCATGAGCATGTAAACATACATATACTATCGAGTCTTTTGTGGGATTATGTACACACAGTAATGTGTGAAAAGTTTCTAGTGCGAATAGAGGAGAGTGTTACTACAGGTGTTTTTTTACTTTACAGGCCCACTTACCTGTGTGTTGCACACTTCGAATTGCATAGAAGAGTCTCAGTTTTTTTTCTGTGATGTAGTAAGTTTGGGGGTATTTGAGTTGAGGACACAATCCTTCTTTCTTTGAAGTGGGCGTATGTGCAGTAGAGTCACTGAAATAAGGCCATAAAACACATAGAACATTTGTTCACAAGACTTATATATTTTGAAAACTGGATCTGGTAGCCTAGAGTTTTTGCTTCAAAATTAAGTAAAAATCATCTTGTTTACATGATGTGATGTGACATAACATGGTTACCAACTATGGTTACCCATACTCAGAATTTGTGCTCTGCATTTAACCCATCCTAAGTGCACACACACAGCAGTGGTGCACACACCGTGAACAGAGCAGTGGGCAGCCATTTGTTGCGGCACCCGGGGAGCAGTTGGGGGTTCGGTGCCTTGCTCAAGGGCACCTCAATTGTGGTATTGAAGGTGGAAGAGAGCGCTGTACATTCACTCCCCCAGCGACCAATTCCCTCCAGACCTGAGACTCGAACTCGCAACCTTTGGGTTACAAGTCCGACACTCTAACCATTAGAAGTCAAATTTACTGATCCAGCCTACGTCATAATGAGCTGCGTCTTCCTGTGTGGCTCAGTGGTAGAGCATTGCGTCAGCTGAGCGAAAGGTTGTGGGTTCGATTCCCAGGGAACACATGTACTAATAAAAATGTATGACCTGAATGCAATTGTAAGTCGCTTTGGATAAAAGCGTCTGCTAAATGCGTAAATGTAAATGTAAATAATAAGCCATTCGGTCAGGTATGTGACTGAGAGGGAAGAGTTACAAGAAAGAATGTGAAGACAAAATAAATGTATATATTTAGGGTCCAAGCCAGAAAGGCGCAGGGCCCTATTGATTTCGTAAGGATTCTTTTTTTTTTTTTTTCAGGGCTGTTTAAAAAGCACATGCTCTGGAATTTGAAATACTCCTCCCAGGATTTTCAACAGACGAGCACCAAACTCGGTGAACGTGATCTCAAGACATTGGGGATGCTAAATTGGGGAGGGATTTTTTATATCTAGAACGGTTTGCCCGTGGCGAGGCGATGAATTTATGGAGATAATTGAGATACAGGAAGTGTCTAATAAAGTCCACATACATTTTCTGATTTTGATCACACTTCAGTGGTTTGTTCGGTGTATGAAGCCGATCGCATCGATGTGACAATTATGAGTCAAAGTTATAGCGCCACCAACTGGCAGCAGGAAGTGTCATTTTCAAAATGCTTTGAATTCAGCATCTTTTACCCAATTTGCTTCAAACTTCATCAGAATAATGTCAAAACACGGCCGATGTGAAACTGTCAAGGGAATATTGATATCTAAAATACTGTTGCCATGGCAACGTGTCAAACCTCAATATTCTTTTCTGGTGATTTTGAGGCACTTAAGATGTTTAGAATTTCATAAAACTCAACACACACATCAGTATTAATTATAGATAGACACTGGCAAAAGCTCATAAACGTGCGTGGAGGAGGCACTCTATAGCGCCACCTTTTGTCAAAACTTGGGGGGGGGGGTAGTTTTAGCTACAGTCACCAAACTCAGTATATATATTGTTCTAATCAAGCCGGACAACTTTCTAATTTACACTCATTAGCTACGACCAACAAGAAGCTGGGTATTTTGTTTTAATGTTAATTTCTGGAATAATCAAGCTGCAAATTAATTAATACTCCTTCAAGAAGAAACAAGTAGTTAACACCAAACTTTGTCAACATAATGCCAAGACACTGAAGATGCTAAATTGCGAACGGCTTATGGATAGCTTGAACGGTGTTGAAATGGTGATTTATTACATCTTAGAGAGAGAGAGACTTTTAAACATATCTTTAATCACCAGAAAAAAATTATCAGTCATTTTTGGTTGTTGTTGGTGATTTTTTGCATTACAGCTTAAGTAATGTCTTAGGCCTTATCGGTTTTAGGGACAAAAAACTAATAGAACCAGTTAATTTATAGGGCACTGACTACATAATTTTGTATAACTGCACGCTATAAATTATTAGGTATTAAATAGTCAGTTCATCCTTTATAAAGCATTATCCCAACATTAAGAGTTATTAGTAAGCATTTTATAAATACAGCTATAAATGCCTTGTTCTTTATTTATAAGCATGTCTATTACAAAGCAGATTTAAAGGCTCCGTTATCTTCCTTACAGTAAAAAAATAAGCAAACACAACACAGAGGGATACAGAACTCACAGTACATAAACTATGAACAATATATTTTTACAGCATTTATTAATGTTTGTTGATGTTAACCAAAATGTTCATGTTAATTCACAGTGCATTAACTAATGTTAACAGATAGAACTTTAAATGTTAATAATGTTTAAGTTTTTATTATTAACTAACATTAATAGATGCTTTATAAGTATTGTTTATGTTAATTAATATAGTTAATGTTAATAACTGAAACCTTTTCGAAAGTGTTACTAAAGTTTTATGTTGTTCTGTGTGTGTGCGTGTTTCACAGACTTGATGGTTTGGATTAACTCTTTAATTGCTGTATCCCTTAAAACCAGACTGCCAGAGGATTACTGTAAATGCATGTGAGAGAGAGACTGAGAGAGAGACTTTTAAACATCTATTTAATCACCAGAAAAAAATTATCAGTAATTTGTGGTTGTTGTTGGTGTTTTTTTGCATTACAGCTTAAGAAATGTCTTAGGCCTTATCAGGTTTAGGGAGAAAAAATAAAGTAATAGAACCAGTTCATTTATAGGGCACTGACAACATAATTAGGCAAAACTTTACTAGTTTAAACTGCACAATATGAATCATTAGGTAAGCATTGGTAAATAGTCAGTTCATACTTAATAAAGCATCATACCAACATTAAGCAGTTATTAGTAAGCGGTTTATAAATACAGCTATAAATGCCTTGTTCTTTATGTATAAGTATGTCTATTACAAAGCAGATTTAAAGGTTTAGTTATCTTCCTAATAGAAAAAAATAAACAAACAAACACAACACAGAGGGATTCAGAACTCCGGCATATGTTTTAAGACCGTACAATTGAATTTTATTTATTTTCAATGAAATTGCAGAATTGTATTTGTCATTAATTTGACGCTGGCAAAGTGCAGCATCCAAACACTAAATAAAAAATTACATACACAGAACAAGTCATTCTGAGGAAATATGATTAATTTCATTAATTTACAATACACTATGGATAGCAGAACATTAAAAAACTATCAGACATCTGATGTCAATCTGCTTCTGTGTGTGTGTGTGTACAAGTAAATTTTATCTGCATCTCAAATACGCACACAGCACAAGACGTCTGCTAAAGATCTGGGAAACATCTGCTGTGTAATCTGATAAACGTCTCAGAAGCAGTTTTACATGCATTTTAATAAATGTCTATATGACATCGGACAGGAAACATCTTAGATACATATTGTAAATGAGCAAACACTCTAAAAAAAATACATCTTGCATTTTTAAATGCAGACATCAAATAGACATCCCCGAGATGCACATGTGCGATTAGGGTGAGTGCTTTACTCTTAGGTAGGGATGCAGTGATTAACCGGTTTTACTATTAACCGCGCTTTAAAACGTCACGGTTAATTAATCGTAAAAGCTCCGCTAAACTGAGTGTTTCTGTTGCACGGAAAGGAACTGTTGCAACTTGTGCAAAACAAAACAAAAAAGTTACACTAGCGGTGCCCCAGCTTAAAATGCCATGCTTATCAGAGACACGGAGGCTACTACACACACTAGATTAACAATGACAGAGGAACCAAACAGCAATCCTTTATTTCCACCAGAGAATGACTGAAGTTGATAGTGTGGGACCATTTTAGGTACACTAAGAATAACCAGGGCTTCATTTAAATATTGTCATTTAAATTGCTGTTAAAGAGTATACTCAAGGGATAATGCACGGCTAGCCAACCTGTTCTCGTTGTGAAATAAACGATTTTAATGCACGACGTGAAGGCAAGGACCACCTGACGTGAAGTTCGTTAGCTCTAGCATTCTGCCCGCTTCAGACAGAGATGCGGAAAGAGAGAGAGACAGAGAGAGCACGTGCGCGAGAGAGAGAGAGACACACGTGACAGTTGCATGTGTGAATTAGTCTACCTGCATCTGCGCGTCACCACAAACAATGAAGATTTTAGTTTAGTAATTGAAATGTTCATTTTACCCCCACTTTGCTGATTAATATAATGTAGCGATCCAGTATCTAAGCTATTTTATTAATGAAATACGTTGGGCAGCGTTGACAACAAGTTTCTGTCCTCCTAAATCGATCTCGAGCTCACAAACCAAAATAATAGACTGATTTTCTAAATAAAAAACTAAACTGAAATATTTTAGGAAAGGTGGTGTAAAAAAAATTAAATCAAATATGTGGTTGCATAAGTGTGCACACCCTTAAACTAATATGTTGTTGAAGCTCCTTTTGATTTTATTACACCACTTGGGTATGAGTCTATCAGCATGGCACATCTTGACTTGGCAATATTTGCCCACTCTTATTTGCAAAAATGCTCCAAATCTGTCCGATTGCGAGGGAATCACAGCCCTCTTCAAGCCCTCTTGTTCCAGAAAAGGAATCCAGAAAATGTCATGACCCAATTCTTGGAGTCAAAATGCTGCAGCTCACATGCATGATTGATACAGGAAATTAGCAGCAGTCTAATAAAGAGTTTGATTGGCAAAAAGTAATTTATGTATTTTGAAAATACAAAAATACTAAAATTAAATGTATTTAAATACAAAATAGTATTTTGTATTTCAAATACGTATTTTAAATGCATGTGTTTGAAATACTGCCCATCCCTGCCTCTGATGCTTTGGAAGCTCTCTGCGGACCATGGCTTTTGCTGTGAAAATGTCAGGAAAAGCCTACTAGAACAGCTAAAAAAAGTCATAGCGACTTTTTTTCTTCCCAAAAAGCGATTAGTGACAAATCTAGCGACTTCTTGGACAAAATTTAGCGAGTCTCTCAGAGTGTCTCTGTGATCGCCACAGCAGCGCGAGATCAGCGCGCAAGCAGCTCTTTCTCTGCATCTGCTCTGTTCAGGAGCCCGATATTATTGCTTCTCTAAGTTTACATGCAAATATAGCCGAAATCACAGCACAGGAATTGTCTTTGTCTTGTCTTGTGTGTATTATTTGATTTCATCAGACAACGGCTCAATAAAATGATAAATTAGGATTTTTGTGCTTCTTGGAAGAGAGAGCTTGTTATGTATTCTTAAAGGGCTGTGTTTCAGTCACTATTTCATATTCATCCCATTGACTGACAAAAGAAACAGTAAAATATATAAAGTAAAATAGTTTTATTGAGAATTTGGCTGCATTAAAATATAGTATGAGCACAGAGAGACAATTAGACAGAACAGAACAGTTATTTTTTTCTTTACTTTACTTTAGTCATTTAACAGACGCTTTTATCCAACGTGACTTACAAATTAGAAAAAGTAACTAAAATTAAAAGTTAAAACTTATATTATATATATACACATTTAAGAAGATCAAGAAATGAACAACATTTCAAAAACATTTCAAAATTAAACATTTAAATGAAAACAAAAAATAAAGCTAAAAACAATTCAAATTATTAAATCAAGAAAAGGTATGAGTATAAAATTATTCTAACATAACACTAAAGGCCTAAGTATACTTTTTTTTACATATTAGGAATTGGTTATAAAAACTGTAAATACTTTTTTTTTCATGTTTTTGAAAGATCTGATAAGAATCAGTACAGAGGTGCCAAGTCTGGAAGATTTTGATGCTAGAGAGAGTGTGGGCAGCTGGTTTAGCCAAGGCCAAAGATCAAGAGGGCCAAACTACAGGAGTTGGCCATCCGAGGGGCATGTGGAAAAAAAGTTAGGCGCACCAGTGCAAAAAGTTAGTCTAGATTTTTACTCCACCTTTCCTAAGAGATTTCAGTTTGTTTTTCAATTTAGTTGTACAGGTTATAGTTTACATTTAAAGGTGGAAAAAGTTCTTAAATTATTTTTAGCACAGAAAACTGGCATTTTATAGGGGTCATATGATGCTTTTTCAAAGATTATTATTTTGTGTATTTGGTGTAACAGAATTTTGACATTTCTTTCATGTTCAAAAAACACATTATTTTTCAAATACTGTACATTATTATAGGTCCTCTATGCCCCACCACTCTCAAACGCCTCCTTTTCTACAAAGTCCCTCCTTCCGACAAGCACAGTCTGCTCTGATTGGCCAACTGGTACAGAGCATTGTGATTGGCCAAACACCACAAGCACCCATCGGAAATGTAAGGCCCCTTTCCATAATCGCGAGCTTCAGCTTTCAAAATAAATGTAAAGACAATTAATAATATCCTTAGTTTTACCATCAGTTCAAGCCCGAAAGGGGAGCAGTCTCGTGAGAGACACAGTGATGATGCTTGTATGTGTTTGCACACAAAGCCTTGATTAAGACAGCTGACTCCACTGTGATGTGACCCTCTGTAACACAGTTCTTAGATCGGGAAGGAGGTGGGAACCGGCGAACATTCAGACACTCTAATAATAAAATAAACAAACGTAAAAGAAAAGCGACAGCCCCTCACGGACGACTGCCGCACACAAAACACAAACTAAAATCCAGGCCTGGTCCTCTCTCGTCTTTCACTGTCGTCACTCCTCCTTTTACCCTTCCGAAGCTCCTCCGTGGGACTTGAGACCGGTGAGTGGCGCAGGTGTCGTTCATTATCATTTACTCCACTGGCCTCGCTCCGTTCCCACGGCTCTCGGCCCCGCCCCACTCGTCACACCCTCTCTCTCTCTCTCTCTCCCTCACACACACACACACTCAACGCGCAAAACTCAGCATTTTAACAGTCAATAGCAAAAACTTAAACTAATAACAAAACATATTTTGCAAACTACTCAACTGAGATGGCAAATTGCTATTTCACTGAAAAAGTCAAGTCTCTATTAGATAAAGGAGGGGTCGTCGGGGCTGTGTTTCTTGACCTCAGGAAGGCCTTTGATGCTCTAAACCATAGAATTATTTTGTCTAAATTATTAAGTTTTAATTTTTTCTCCACATACTTTAAGATGGATCGAATCATACTTGTCAGGTCGCACACAGTATGTTAGTATACAGAATTATAATTCAGCTCCCCTAAGTATATCCACTGGTGTTCCACAGGGATCTATTCTGGGTCCTTTACTTTTTACGTTGTACATCAATGATCTTCCATCCGTCTGTCCTAATACTAACATTCAAATGTATGCAGATGATACTGTCATTTATATACACGGAAGTAGTGTGTCACAAGTTGCAAATGAACTTACAGAATCCTTGGTTCATGTTGCAGCTTGGCTAGAACAATGCTGCTTACAGTTAAACATCTCTAAAAAAGTGCGTATGTTTATCACCAAAACTAAGAATTTAAGTGTAGTGCCAGATGTATTTGTATCAGGGGAAAGATTACAAGTTGTATCGGAATATAAGTACCTTGGTGTTCTGATTGATTCCAAACTTTCATTTAAGGCGCAGGTTAAAAAGGTCTGTAACCGGGTCAGATTTAGTTTATCAAATTTGACATTTATTCGTGATTATATGTCATCTGACGCCGCTCTGATATATATGCATTCTATGATTATTTCTCATATTACTTACTGTTTAACTACTTGGTCGCAAGCCAGTATTACTACTCTGAAACCACTAGAGTCTTTGTATAAACAATTACTAAAAACTCTTGATAAGAAATCAGTTCAGTTTCATCATTGCTCAATTTTAAAGAAATACAATTTGCTAAGCTGGGATAACTTGATCAAATTATGTACATATTTGTCTGCTGTTTAAGACTATGAACAGCTTATTTTCACCACTAAAACAGTTTGTGAATATTAGAACAACTGCTCACCGATCTACAAGGGGTGGGGAAAGAGGGGACTGTATTATTCCTTTCAAAAGAAGTAACTTCAGTCAGTCTGTATTTTCAGTCAAAGCTGCAAGGGAATGGAACTCCATCCCATCAACAATTAGACGATTACATACTTTTGGCTCTTTTCAGTCTCATCTTAAAAAATGGTTACTGACAACTCAGCACTGTCAACATTAGTATTGTATTCTTGACAATAGACTTCCTTGTACTAATTGCTCTTGGCTATGTTGCTCTCTCCTGTTGCCATCTTTCTCTATTCTCTCTCTCTTTCTCTTTCTCTCATGTTTACTTTGTTTTAGATAATTCACTTATATTTTGTATTTTAGTAGCGATTTTTCTGATTGTGTGTGAATTTTTGTTTTCTGTAAGGTTTTTTTTTGGGGGATCTTCTCTCTCTCTCCATATGATGTGTATATGTGTGATGCTCTGTCTTTGTTTTAGGGTGACCTTTTAACATTCTGTCAAGGGTCTACAGAAGAAAAATAGCCTTTCGGGCTAATTCTGGCACGTTTACAGTTATGTGTATTAATGTGCATTGCCCCTGTAAATAAAATAAACTAAATTTACAGTAGCTGATTCAGAAGCGCCAGATTGTCATAGCAAAGTCAGAATTACCTCCT
Source organism: Gymnocypris eckloni scoliostomus (assembly GCA_027564155.1). Lineage (NCBI taxonomy): Eukaryota > Metazoa > Chordata > Actinopteri > Cypriniformes > Cyprinidae > Gymnocypris > Gymnocypris eckloni. The sequence goes on along the minus strand of CM050423.1, from coordinate 3,033,411 downwards.
CTCCTAGGTTCACGAAACGGTCGTCTATAAAATGCGTTGCTGTTCTGTTGTAATTAATCTAAATGATTCTTAAAGGCATCTACTTTCGGAAGGCCAAATAAAGTGCTTTTGCTTTCGCCTAGAAACACACAATGTCACAAATAATGCAAGTAGGTTAATAAAAAAAACTTTCTCATGTAAATGATCTCAGCTGGATTCTGAGATTCTTCATTCAAGCTGCTGCATTCTTCTCCTGAGATAAATACAAGACTTATTCCTCTCAGCGCGTCTTTTTCTTAGGTAAATCTTGTGTTATTCCTCTCAGCGCGTCTTCCAGAAAAGTAGCCGAGATGAACTTGAGGAAAAGTCTCGCTGCTTTGTTTGCTGTGATGTGGGCATTTACATGCCGCGTGTCTCATGTGGACTATTGTAATATCAAAAACGAAATCAGCTTGTGGGTGTGACCTAATTAGAGATAATAAAATGCCGTGCTTATCAGAGACACGAAGGCTACTACACACACTAGATTAACTATGACAGAGGAACCAAACAGCGATCCTTTATTTCCACCAGAGAATGACTGAAGTTGATAGTGTGGGACCATTTTGGGTACACTAAGAATAACCAGGCTTCATTTAAATATTGCCATTTAAATTGCTGTTAAAAAGTATACTCACAAGGGATAATGCACGGCTAGCCAACCTGTTCTCGTTGTGAAATAAACGATTTTAATGCACGACGTGAAGGCAAGGACCACCTGACGTGAAGTTCGTTAGTTCTAGCATTCTGCCCGCTTCAGACAGAGATGCGGAAAGAGAGAGAGACAGAGAGAGCGTGTGCGCGAGAGAGAGACACACGTGACCGTTGCATGTGTGAATTAGTCTACCTGCATCTGCGCGTCACCACAAACAATGAAGATTTGAGTTTAGTAATTGAAATGTTCATTTTATCTCCACTTTGCTGATTAATATAATGTAGCGATCCAGTATCTTAGCTATTTTATTAATGAAATACGTTGGGCAGCGTTGACAACAAGTTTCTGTCCTCCTAAATCGATCTCGAGCTCACAAACCAAAATAATAGACTGATTTTCTAAATAAAAAACTAAACTGAAATATTTTAGGAAAGGTGGTGTAAAAAAATATATATATATATGTGGTTGCATAAGTGTGCACATCCTTAAACTAATATATTGTTGAAGCCCCTTTTGATTTTATTACACCACTTGGGTGTAATAGCACCCACATAGCAGATGTGTTAGTGCAGTGTGTGCGTGTAGTCCGGTAGAACTGTGTTAAAGTGCAGTGCATGGTGTAAAGGAATTTTTCCTTTACATGTATTGATCTTTAGTGAAACATAGGTTCAAGAGGTATGCCTGACGAGGATCTCTCTTGCAAGAGAATAAATACTTTTATTACTATAATTTGGACTCAGAGTTGTCTCTTACTCAGTGATGATGTTTGTTTGAAAGAAATTCATGTTGTGTGAGTGGGAGTGTGATGTAGGGTGAGTTATTTCTGACTGTTCATTAGCCTGATAGCCTGAGGGAAAAAGCTGTCCCTCAGTCGGCTAGTGCGGGATCGGATGCTGCAGAGACGTCTCCCTGAGGGCAGCAGGGAGAGCAGTCTGTGGGACGGTTGGCTGGAGTCTTTGATAATCCTCCGGGCTTTCCTTGTACACCGCCTGGTGTAGATGTCCTGGAGGGAGGGAAGCTCACCTCCAACAATGTGGCGGGCAGTTCGCACGACCCTTTGCAGAGCTTTGCTGTTGCCAGCGGTGCTGTTTCCAAACCAGGCGGTGATGCAGCCGGTCAGGATGCTCTCCACAGTGCAGGTGTAGAAGGATCTGAGGATGCTGGGGCTCGTTCCAAACTTCCTCAGCCTTCTCAGGAAGAAGAGGCGCTGATGTGCCTTCTTCAGCACTGCATCTGTGTGAGCAGACCATGTGAGATCCTCGGTGATGTGAACGCCGAGGAACTTAAAGCTGTTTACCCACTCCACAGGTGTCTTGTCGATAGCGATGGGTGTGTGTTCTCTGCTCTGTCTCCTGTAATCCACCACCAGCTCCTTGGTCTTGTCGTTGTTGAGTGAGTGGTGGTTCTCCTGGCACCATTTAGTCAGGGTACTCACCTCCTCTCTCTAGGCCATCTCATCGTTCTAGGTGATCAGGCCTATCACCGTTTTGTCGTCGGCAAATTTGACGATGACGTTGGAGCTGTGTGTTGCTGTACAGTCGTGTGTGTACAGGAGTGGGCTGAGGACGCAGCCCTGTGGAGCACCAGTGTTGAGGGTCAGGGGAGATGAGGTGTTGTTGCCCATTCTGACCACCTGACTTCTGCCTGTCAGGAAGTCCAGGATCCAGCTGCACAGAGATCTGTTCAGTCCCAGAGTCTGGAGCTTCACAACCAGTGTGGCAGGCATTATGGTGTTAAATGCCGAACTATAATCCACAAACAGCATCCTCACATAGGTGTTCTTATTTTCCAGGTGGGAGAGAGCAGTGTGCAGGGTGAAGGCAATAGCATCGTCTGTGGAACGGTTAATGCGGTATGCAAATTGTAGTGGGTCCAGTGAAGCAGGCAGCACAGAGCAGATTGTGTTCTCTGACGAGCTTCTCAAAACACTTGCTGAAGATGGGGGTCAGAGCAACGGGCCTCCAGTCATTCATGCATGTGATTGTATTTTTCTTCAGTATGGGCACAATGGTGGATTTTTTGAAGTGGATTGAGGGAACCACAGACAGAGAGAGGGACAGATTGAAAATGTCTGTAAAATCCCCGGCTAGTTGGAAAGCGCATGCTTTGAGCACACGACCTGGTATACCATCCGGGCCCACGGCTTTACGGATGCTCACACGTTTGAAGGATCGGGTTACATCCGCGACAGAAAGCGAGAGTGGACTCACTTCTTCTGCAGCATCCGTGGGAGTGCTCTCTGTGTGGGCAGTGTTGTCAGCCTCGAAACGAGCATAAAAAGTGTTGAGCTCGTCCGGTAGAGAGGCGGCAATGTTCACAGTAGCTGGTTTATTCCCTTTAAAGCCTGTGATGTTGTTGATGCCCTGCCACATGCTTCTTTGGTTGTTATTGTTGAAATGTTCTTCAACTTTGTTTTTATATTGTCGTTTGGCTGCTTTGATGGATCTCCTGAGACCACATTCTCTATACACTTCCTGATAAAACACGTTACAGAATCTGAATACGCCTCTATGTCGCCATCAGACGCTGCCCGGAACATGTCCCAGTCCACGTGATCAAAACAGTCCTGTAGTATAGCGTCCGATTGGTCCGACCAGCATTGAATTGTACTGAGGGCGGGTGCTTCTCGTTTCAGTTTCTGCCTATAAGCAGGCAGAAGTAGAATGGAAGAGTGATCCGATTTGCCGAAAGGTGGGCGGGGGAGGGATTTGTATGCGTAACAATGCAATACAAAGAGGGAGTAACAATGGTCCAGTATACGATCTCCACGCGTGTTGATGGTGATGTGTTGAAAGTATTTTGGAGCTATTGTTCTGAAGTTGGCTTTATTAAAGTCTTCCGTGACAACAAAAGCTGCATCTGGGTGCGTGGTTTCCTGCTCACTTATATTCCCGTACAGCTCCTTGAGTGCCTGGTCTGTGTTGGCTTGAGGGGGGATATAAACAGCCGTGATTATGATCGCTGTAAATTCCCTCGGTAGCCAGAATGGTCGACACAGAAGTGTATGAAATTCCAGATCAGGGGAGCAGAAGGATTTAATAGTGTATGTTCCTTTCATCACACCACGAGTTGTTGATATAGAAACAAACACCCCGCCTCTGCTTTTCCCTGTGAGCTCTTCCGTTCTGTCCAAGCGGTTCACGGAGTAGCCCGTGAGCTCGATGGCTGAGTCTGGAACCATTGCAGACATCCATGTTTCTGTGAGGCAAATAACACTGAAGTCCCTTGTTTCTCGTTGGTATGAGATGCGCGCCCGCAGTTCGCAGAGTTTGTTATCCAGTGACTGAACGTTAGCCAGCAAAATTGTTGGGAGAGGAGGTCGGAAAGCACGGCGTCTCAGTCTGACGAGAACGCCAGCTCGCTTTCCTCTTTTTCGGCGTCGGCGGCGTTTCCTCGGTTGCGCGGCCCAGACAAAGGTCTCTGATGCGGTGTCTGTGAACAATCCACCGGCATTCAAGAACTCAAAGTCCGGTTTGCGTCGCGCGACAGAGGAACCAATGTTTAAAAGCGTGTCTCTATCGTAGACAGTTATACTAACAACATCTAACACGTAAAAAACAAATAAAACATATGAAAAACTGCAAAGTTTTCCCAGAGATCGCAACACGGCTGCCATACTCGGCGCCATCTTGATAACTGCTCAAATGGAGAGTCCATAATATTATGTTTATTCAACTTTGTTCATTGGACGAAATATAGTTATCATTCAGTTAACAGTTTTTAATGTGTAAACTCAACATTTTGCTAAAAAAATGTCCATTTGATTTGAAAGTTAGTTATTTGCAAGTTGGACTTTTTACAGTGCATCGACTTATATGGTGGGAGTCAAGAGTCGGCATTGACTGATCTGGAATAGAATATTGAAATAGAATCTGGAATAGAATTGAATATGTTGAATTAAGTTTATTAGGTAGTGGAATGTCTGAGAAGTCATGTCCTCATGGTCTGTGTTTGTCAGTGCAGTGTGAATTGACCTTAACATAGTCTAGCCTTTCTTACTAGTAAATCAAATATTTGAGGTTTGACCAGTATTATTTTTGTTTTTACTTGTATCCTTTAAATTGTAAAATGTGTAATATGTCTGTTTTCAGGGAGAACATGGGGGCCTCAAATGAAAGCACATTATCTTTGTTTTTCCGTTCAATGCTACCAAACTTCAACCTGCAGGTGAGTGTCACTGTATTTCTAAGCACACAATTTCCTTCAGTTGAAACATATTAACAAGATAATTCAGATTGTGTTCATGGTCACACATTAAATGCAAAAAAGTGTATAACATTTTGGTGAGCCAGATTGTAGGTGTTTCATATTAATTTCAAATGTAGGTATTTCATATTAATTTCTCGTGTGCCCAGTGTCTTTGGATAGAATGCTCTCATTGGCTGAGAAAAAGTGAAATATGATTCAGAAGAGTTATTGGTTTTGAAAAAAATGTAAAGTTAATGTTTTACTCATTTGATATCCTGTGTGAAAAGAGAATAAAGAGAACTGGAAAGATGGCTTTAACGAATGAGAAATTAGATTTTTGCTTGATTTCTCATTTTTTGTTTGTTGTTTAAATGCATGACATTTAAAGAAGAAATAAGTTGCTGAGCAACACAAAATAGTGCTGCTGTGAAGCTTCGCCTTTAATGTATGATAAATTAAAGATTGCAAGCATACAGGTCTGTGTACTTTTGCGTCCATTCATTTTTTGTAACCCGGAAATGAAATAATGGAAAATGTGGTTTCTTCTTTAGTGGTTCAAACACTGATGAATAGAATAAGCAGACAAACTAATTTTCATTTTTCAATATTATAAAAATTATATAAAGCTTGTTTTTCAATGAATATACATGCTTAATTAAATTTCTAGCTTTTTTAGCATCTCTATACATACACTAGAGCCCTCTCGCACTACTGACCAGTAACCAGGGCTGGACTGGGACAAAAAATCGGCCCATCTTTGCACGCCCTTGAATACGTATACCAACTCCTATTGCATAAAAGCACTAAAGCCATATAAAAATAGGTAGGAATGAGTGAGAGTTGACACATTAAAAACTTCTAAAAAGTGTAATTTATTAATATAATTAAACTATAATCCACACTGATTAATCCTAAAACTAGTTGACATCCATCTTGTGTGTAAGGCATGATACATTGTTGATCAGATGATCACTGTTTCCCATAGTATAGCATTAAATAAACTGTATACTTATTTATTTATTTAGTCAAATGGATGCTTGTGAACTCCTCGGATGAACATTTAAAACCAAAAAAGGCATCCTGTGTGTGTGTGTGTGTGTGTGTGTGTGTGTGAGAGACAGAAAGCGAGATGATACATTATTGTTTAGATCAATGGTGTTACAGACTTCAAGATAAAAGAGGATAAAATTAATGTAAACTCACCAAGTAAAAAATAATGCAGGTGTCCACATATGATGACATCCTGTCAGAGAGGAGGGAAAAGATTCAGTCTTGAATAAAACATAAAACCACAACTGTATTGCTCTGACCACTTTCATAATCATTTCAAGAATTGTCTTCTTTATATTAAGTGTCCCTAATACCTGTGGTTACATACTACGTTCACGTCTAGATACTATGTAAGAACACATTGGTACATAGTATCTTCAGCTGTAAAATTTCTGTAACTACACACATGTAACAACCCTCAAAATGGTATGTGTAAGTACAAATGTGTAACAGGACATTGGTAACAACACTTTTTTCACTTCACTAAGTACTTGTGTAACAGGAATTATATAACTACATTTTGTAACAACAGTATGTATAAGGGTAAATGGAACAATTTGATCCAGGGGGTGAGAACGGGTAGGTTTAGGGATATGTAAAGTGGGAGGAGTTGGATCTCGAGTTGGTGCACCACTGTAATACCATACCCCTTTTCCACCAAGGCAGTTCCAGTGCTTGTTCGGGGCCAGGGCCTAGTTTTAAACTGGTTCTTTGTCGTTCGACACCCAAAGCACCAGGTCCGACCAGGAAAAGCGGTTTGTAAGTAGGCAAGTAGCACCAAAACATTGCCGGAATAGAAGGAAGAACGGCTTGACAGGGGCTGGGGGCGGGGTTACCATGAACAACAAGACGACAGAAACGTTGGACCGCCATATATGCAATAGCAATTAAACACGAACACATTGGATTCACCTTGATTGGATGCCGATGTAGGTTTGCAAAGCCATTAACATCAATAGCAACGCAAGGTCCGCCATTATTGATAGTTTGTTTAGGCTTGTTCGGGATGGAACGGCACTTCACGGACCGTTCGGTGCGAGGCATCGGGGTGCTGCGGGAGCGACTGGAAAGCTGACGTCTCTTTATGCTTTTGGGTCACACACGCGGTGCTTTAGTGTGTTGTGTGTCGATCTGTCTGCGTGGCGCGATACACCTCGAACAAGTCTGTTGTGTTTGGCGCTGGCGTGCTAGTGAAATGAAACATAAAACTTATTCAGTGATGTAAGACCTGGCTCTGTGTTGGCTCTCTAGCCTGTGGAAAAGCAACCGGTTCTTAAAGTGTTCGTCAGTGTAAGTACACATTGGTACATAGTATCTACAGCTGTAATGTTTGTGTAACTACACATATGGTTACATACTACGTACACATGTAGTTACTATGTAAGTACATGGGTGTTAACAGGGGTGTAGCCATCATTTCAGAAGTGAGGGAGACAGAAATGTTGTAAATGTATTATATAATTGCAATACACATACATATATGTATATATACGTGTGTGTGTGTGGGTGTGTGTGATAGTTACAATATAACATTTATGTAATATATATAACCTACCAGTCAAACGTTTTTCAACTGAAATGTTTTTTATGTTTAATAAATAAGTCTCTTCTGTTCACCAAGCCAGAATTTATTTGATCAAAAATACAGCAAAAGCAGTAATATTGTGAAATATTTTTTACTACGAACAACTGCTTTCTATTTGAACATATATGAAAATGTAATTTATTCCTGTGATCAAAGCTGAATTTTCAGCAATCAGCTCCAGTCTTCAGTGCCACATGATCCTTCAGAAATATTTTTTATTTCTTTTTAATTCTGCTCAAGAAATCTGTTTTAATTATTATTATTGTCAAAAAAACTATTTTTCCAGGATTATTTAATGAATAGAGGGATCCAAAGATCAGCATTTATCTGAAATAAAAAGCTGTTGTAACATTATACACTAAACCATTCAAAAGCTTAGTCAGTATATATATATTCTTTTTAAAGAAATTATAGAAATTAATGCTTTTATTTAGTAAGGATGCTTTAAACTGATCAATACATTAATTAATAAATTAAATTGACGATAAAGACATTTATAATGTTACAAAAGATTTATATTTCAGGTAAATGCTGTTCTTCTGACCTTTCTATTCATCAAAAAAACTTTCACAAAAACCTCCTCTGCTGATTTCATAATCATAATAATAAATGTTTTTTTGAGCAGCAAATCAGAATTTCGGAAGGATGATGTGACTGGGGTAATGATGCTAAAAAAAATAGCTTTGAAATCACAATACATTTAATTACATTTTAAAATATATCCAAATAGAAAACAGTTATTTTAAATAGTAAAATATTTCAAAACGTTACTGTTTTGCTGTACTTTGGATCAAATAAATTTAGGCTTGGTGAGCAGAAGATAATTATTTTTAAAAACAATCTTACTGTTCAAAACATTTGGCTGGTAGTATATAGGCAGCGGCAGACTTAACCATTAGGCAAAGGTAGGCGACTGCTTTGGGCCCCCAAATGCCAAGGGCCCCCTAAAATACTTTTCATATACGAGATGCACATTAAGCACGGACAAGCGAACAGTTGCCGTTTACCATGTTTTTTTTACCACAACGTCTGCGTGTCCGAGTTGAACGTGCTTCCTGTGTATCCTGCTTGTAGCAAATATAAATATAATGCATCTGAAGCTGACTGAGCACGAGGTCTCTCTTTCCCAGGGCGCGCACACTCTCTCTCTCTCTCTCTCTCTCTCTCTCTCTCTCTCTCTCAATGTGTGCTTTATTGGCATGACAATTTTTACAGTGTATTGCCAAAGCATAGTGTTTACAGTAAATATAGAACATATTCACATGCAACAAAAACATGCATGCATGCATACAGAAAAAAGAAAAGGAAAAAAGAAAATGCAAACCAACATTTTAGAATTGCATGAACAATTTAAAATTACATTTGGTGTGTGTGTGTGTGTGTGTGTGTTTGTGGGCGCATCACTGATTTGTCAACTCCTCCCTCTTTTTGTGACATGCATCAATGTATCTTGCTGCTAATAAGATGCAATCTTGTTTTTCACCCAATAAATATTGAATTTGTGTTTTCTTGTTTAATAATTTGAAGTCAGGGCAAGGTGTTTCAAATTTGGGTTAAAAAGTGTCTCTAATGTGTTGATAGTTAGGGCAGCTGGTGAGGAAGTGTTGCTTGGTCTCCACTTCTCCATGGGTACAGTATGGGCAGATACGGCTCTCTTTGGGCAGCCAGTGTTGGCGATATCTGCCCGTCTCTATACTCAGAGTATGGTTGCTCAGTCTGTACCTCGTCATCTGTCGTCTTAGTTTACGGTCTTTCACTGTACTCAGATATTCTGCAGTTGTGTAATCTCTGTTTAGGGCCAAATAACATTCAAGTTTACTTTGTTTTTCTGTTGTTTCTTTCCAATAGGTTAGATACTTTTCTTGTTGTGCTTTTATAATTTGGTTGGTCTGAATTTTGTGGATGGATGTTTGCAGCTTCAGGATCATCTGAATCAGGAGACTTCTTTCAGGGTTCACTTCATGGTTTTTTAGGGCTTTAAAGTGGTAAGAGTTGGGGTCGCTCATTTTTAGGTGTTTCCAAAATTTGATGGCTCGTTTCTCAATGCTCTCTCTCTCTCTCTCTCTCTCTCTCTCTCTCTCTCTGTCTCTGTCTCTCTCTCTGTTGCATGCTGGGAGTGCGAGGTAGAGTGGAGCGTGTGTTTGAGAGCGTTGAGTGATTGTGTTCATTCACTATTTCTTTTTCTTTTTTTTTTTACACATGTATTGATTTTTTTCTTTTGCAAATATAGTGTAGACAGTGTAGTGGGAGGGGTTGTTTTTTTTTCCCCGTACGCACGACTTAAAGTCGCTGCATGGTGTCCGTCCAAGTGAAAGGAGCACTAACTCTGTCGCTCCGTAATGGGTGCAGGTGTGTACCTGACCCTGGGGTGACAATAGAGGAAATGCTCCTGATCATCGGAGAAAAAGTTGGGTTTGAGAACATTGTTTCCGCATCGCGGATGAACAAGGCTGTGGTTGTGTTTTTTAAATCTGAGCTACTGGTCAATGAGTTGACTGTGAGCGGAATTTGGGTGAAAGAAATGTTTGTTCCGGTAACCCCGCTATCTGCTCCAGCAACGAAAGTTACCATCTCTAATGTCCCACCTTTTGTAAGTAATGAGGCCATCCTAAAAGAACTTCAGAGGTTTGGTAAGATCGCAAGCCCCGTAAAAACGATCCCCCTTGGATGTAAAAATGCCGCGCTAAAACATGTTCTCTCTTTTAGACGGCAGATTTACATGTTTTTGAACTCCCCGGAACGTACATTGGAAGTTTCTTTCCGTGTCACTCATGGAGAGAGCTCTTTCATGATATATGCCAGTACTGACAGCTTGAGATGTTTCGAATGCGGGGATTTGGGCCATAAACGCCTCACATGTCCACATAAAAAGGAACAACGCGCGTCCACATCTCGAGCTGAGACGAATAACATAGAAACACAGAGTTCTCAGGAGCGGGTTAAAGGGGTCACAGATGAAGCGAGAGAGCAGCAGGAGGTGAGTGAGCTTAATGTTAATATTGGCGATGTGGAAAAACCTGGCTGCAGCACTGCTGTTGATAAAGATGTGAGTGCATGTGTTGATGAACATAAAGCTCAAAGTGAAACTGAGGATATGTGTGAGGGTGTTGTTGCAGGAGAGGCAGGTGCTTCAGAAGGAAATATGGTTGAGGAAATGGAGGATTTGTCTCAGTGTACTGATGATGGGTTAAGAGATGATGATGAGCTATGGTCTGATGCTGCAAAAATGGGTGATAATGATTTATACACTCTAGATCAAATCAATATTTTCCTTGATGAAACTAAAGGAAAAACTGGAGTCGAGATAAGTGACTTTTTTCCTGATATTGAAAAGTTTGTTTCTTCTGTTATGGTGGTTAGGAGAACAAGTAATTATGAAGAACTGTCTCAACAGAAACGCTTCCGTCTTAAGAAGCACTTAACTGTCACAAGATCAGGTAAAAAGCCAGGTAAAGCAAAGGAAAAATCTAAATAGTTATGATGTTTAAGAACTTTTTCTTTCTTTATGTTTTCCTCTTTCTATCTCTCTTCGTGATGGAAACCTTGAGGGTGGGATCCTTAAACATAAATGGATTGAGGGAGGAGAAAAAGAGAAACTTATTGTTAGAATTCATAAGAATAAAGTATCTAAGTATTGTTTTTTTGCAAGAGACCCACTGTACTGTTAGTAATGAAGTTGATTGGGGTTTGTGGTGGGAAGGGGAGAGAGTGCTTAGTCATGGGACTAATCTTAGTGCTGGGGTGGCAGTGCTTTTTTCTCCTGCTCTTAAAGTTAACATTTTGAGCAAAATTGAAATAGAGCCAGGAAGACTGGTAGCTGTCAGAGCTGAAATCAGAAACCTCTCTTTCTTATTTGTTAATATTTACGCTCCCAATAGTGGAGCAGATAGATTACAACTGTTTGTTAAACTAGAGCATTTTTTAAAGCAGCAGCAGGATGGAGACTTTATTATATTAGGTGGTGATTGGAACTGCACTTTAGATTTCACACGTGATAGGAATGGTGAAGAACCTCACATGCAGTCAGCTTCTCGTCTGGCCAGTGTTATGAAAAATCTAGGGGTTTCAGATGCGTGGAGAGAACATAATCCTTTAGCAAAGCAGTATACTTGGGTGAAATTTAATAATGGGAGGGTTTTTGGTGCAAGGTTAGATAGGATTTATGTATCACATAATGTGAAAAACAGGGTGGTGCATACAGCTATTATCCCTACTTCCTTGTCTGACCATAAATGTATCACAATGGAGTGTACACTGGTGAATAGGATTCATAAGAGCTGCTACTGGCATTTTAACAATAAGCTATTGGATGATAAACACTTCTGTGAGACTTTTAAATGCTTCTGGGAAACTTGGAAGAGTGAAAAGTGCCTGTACGAAAGTGATACTCAATGGTGGGAAATCGGTAAAGTGCAAATAAGAACATTCTGTCAGCAATATGCAAACCATTCTTCTTCTGTTATAAAAAAGACATTAGAGTCACTGGAAAAAGAAATAAATGACATTGAGAAGAGTATGACTGTCAATGATGCTGTAAACCTATAGGAGCTGTGGACTGAGAAAAAGAACCAGCTGAGTTTTATCTTAAATGAAAAAGTTAAAGGGGCTCTTGTAAGGAGTCGTTTTTTAACATTAAAAGAAATGGACGGTCCGACATCTTTTTTTTTTAACCTGGAGCGTAAATCGGGAAAAGAAAAATTGATGTACGTTTTGAAGGACAATGATGGTCAAGATACTTCAGATCCTGTGGTGATGTGTAGACTCGCTGTGGCTTTTTATTCCAACTTATTCTCTGCTGAAGCCATTGAGGAGCAAAGTAGAATTGAACTGCTACAGGATATTCCTACTTTAACCGAAGGAATAAAAAACTTTTGGAGGTTGACCTTAATTTTGAAGAGGTTACTGCTGCTGTAAATGGTCTCTCTTCAGGAAGAGCACCAGGGATAGATGGACTGTCTTCTGATTTTTTTTAAACATTTTGGACTACAATAGGACCTGATTATTTTGAAGTGCTCAAAGAATGCATTAGTAACGGATTTCTCCCTGTGAGTTGTCAACGGGCTGTCCTAACTCTGTTACCAAAAAAGGGCGATTTAACCCTGTTAAAAAACTGGAGGCCAGTGGCAATTTTGTGTGCGGAGTATAACATTTTATCTAAATGTTTGTCAAATAGATTAAACAAAGTGTTACATGCTATCATTCACAAAGATCAATCATACGGTGTACAAGGAAGATCTATTTTAGATAATTTACATTTAGTGAGGGATATTTATGATTTTGCTTTTAACAATAATATTAATCTTGGTTTTTTGTCATTGGACCAAGAAAAGGCTTTTGACCGAGTTGATCACAATTTCTTGTTTGAAACCTTAAAAGCTTTTGGGTTTGGTGACATTTTTATTTCTATGATTAAGCTTCTCTATAATGAGGCCACATGTATGATAAAAATTGCGGGTGGTCTCAGTGTTCCTGTTAAAGTCCACAGAGGGATTAGGCAAGGTTGCCCTCTTTCTGGTCAACTTTATAGCATAGTCATTGAGCCACTGTTGTGTAAAATGAGAAACAGTTTAACAGGTTTAAGGGTTGCTGAACCAGACACTAAAGAGGCTTTTAAGATTTCTGCATATGATGATGATGTCACTATTTTAGTCAGAGGTCATGCTGATGTTCACTTCTTAAAAGACGCTCTAGCATGTTACGGTAGAGCATCCTCAGCTAAGGTGAACTGGAGTAAAAGCAATGCTCTGTGGTGTGGTCAGAATTCCAATGGTCCTATGCTTCCAGGTGGTTTGCAGTGGGGGAGAACGGGTTTTAAATATCTAGGGTTTTTTTTAGGCACAGAAGAATTTAGGAAACAAAATTGGGAGGTCCTTGTGGAGAAAGTGTGTGCAAGGTTGTCTCGCTGGAAATGGTTGCTACCCCAGCTGTCCTATAGGGGGAGAGCCCTGATCTGTAATAATTTTGTGGCCTCTTCTCTATGGCATAAAATGTTCATTTTGGAGCCTCCGAAGGATCTGGTGGAAAGGATTCAGAAGCAGATGGTGGACTTTTTCTGGTCAGGGCAGCACTGGTTGAGGGCACCAGTTTTATTTTTGCCCATTCAGGAAGGAGGACAAGGACTTCTCGACATCGGATCCAGAGTTAAAGCCTTTAGACTTCAGACAGCTCAGAAACTGCTTTACGGGGGGGATGTAGGCTGGGCTGAAACAGCCTGTGCCCTCCTGAGGAGAGCAGGGAATATGGGGCTGGATCGTCACCTGTTTCTAATGAACATTAATAAGCTGGATCTGACTGGTCTAACATCTTTTTACAGGTCAGTGCTAAGAGCGTGGTCATATTTCGAGTTCTCAAGAGAATTCGATGGTGTACAGAGACTCTGGCTGAGGGAGGAACCATTGCTCTTCAACTTTAATGGATCTGGAGATTTTTAAATCCGATTCGCTCAGGAAAGCTTTATGGTCTGCAAAGATCACAAAAATTGGACATTTAATTCATGAGGGAGGATGGATATCTGCTGAGGCTTTGGCCTTGAGGATGAGCATGAGGTCAGTTCGAGTGGCAGAGAGACTGTTAACTCAAATAAATGACATTCTACCAGTGGAACATTTGGATTTAGAGGCTTCGGACATGGATGCTTCTGCATTTCCAGAACTTACTTTCTCAATTGACACAGGAGAGTGGAAAGAAATGGAGGGTGGATTGCTCTTTATCAGATCATCTCAGTCAAATCTTTTCAGTGATGCAGGAAAAAAGGATCTTTATGCACTGTGTGTGAAAGCAGTACATTTCCATATGCTTGAAAATCTGAGGGAATCCAAGTGGCTGGATGTTTTTGGCTCAGGTGTTTCCCCTAAAGGCTGCTGGAGGACCCTGTACAAACCTCCCATCGAGAAAAGGTCTGGAGACCTTCAGTGGAGTGTAGTGCATGGTATAATAGCCACAAACAGACACAGAGCACACATTGATCCACAGGTAGGGGAGTGTCCTTTTGTGGGGTACAGGAAACAGTTTTCATTTATTCCTTAACTGTTCTAGACTACAATTGTTTCTTCGTCAATTAGAAGGTTATTGTCAAATACTGGGGGAGGTTTTTACACCTATGCTTTTTATCTATGGACCTAAATACAGCAGGAGCAAACTGAAAGTTCATGTGTTATAAAATTTTATATTTGGGCAAGGAAAACTGGCTATTTGGCTGTCACGTAAAATAAAAATACTTGGGTCGGGATTGACTGATGTTATTATGGTGTTTAGGGGATTAATAACATCCCGTATTAATATAGAGTATGCGTACTATATGTTGATTGATGACTTGGAGACTTTTAGGTCTAAATGGAGCACAAACCAATGCATTTGTGAAATTGATGATGATGGTTGCTTGAAAGTTGTTGTCTGAGTGCTGATGGATTGTAAAACTGCTGCACATTTATTTATGTACATTATTTATATTATTCCATTTGGTTTTCTTTTAATATTTTAAGACTGTCTATCTATAATTAGTGGTCAATAAAAAGATTGTTAAAAGTCAAAGTCTCTCTCTCTCTCTCTCTCTCTCTCTCTCGCTCTCTCTCGCTCTCTCTCGCTCTCTCTCTCTGCATCTGTTCAGCGCGAAACTGAAAGGAGCTGCCCTTTCAGTAAAAATACAGATATGTTGCTTCTCTTATTTTGAATGCAAGTATAGCTGAAATCACAGCTATTGTCTTTATCTTGTGTATAATGTGTAGCCTATTTGATTTTATCAGATGACGGCTCAATTATAAATAAATCAGGATTTTTGTGCAGATTAACACATTGGAAAGGAGAGCTGGTTACTTAGTCTTAATGGATCGCGTTTCAGCCACTATATTTTATATTCATTCCGTTGTCTGACAACAGAAACAGTCGCCGCTTGAGGGCGTCAGAAGCCGCCCCTGGGGCCCCTTATCAACACCCCTATAAACTCCACACACTCTCTGACACTCATCGTCCGGTCTACGGTTCACTACACTGAACAGTACCTGACTCCCTTTGCACTTACCTGTGTTTACTTGCCTTTTAGACTCTCCAGCGATTCCCCAGTGTTTACTCCAGGACTCTGGGTTCTCCAGCGTTGACTCCCGCTCTCCCCAGTGCCCAGTTTCTATTCCCCTTTGGACGATAAGCATATCAGTTCTTGCACTGATCCACCGAAGATATCGATTCACAAGATACTCACCAGCTCGTCACTCTCCTCTCTTCCTGCAATTCCCACAATACATATTCCAGTGTGTGTTACTTACCTTTTGTTTCCGGCTCTCATTGTGACAGAAGACCAGACCTAAACCGACACCATTATGGATCCCCGGCTTCCATCTCCGACGAAAATCTTGGAGAAGCTGGTCAACACTCTTCGTGCTTCCCTGCTACCAGCTCCTGCCCCTCCATCATCTGTCTCGGCCAGTCCCATGGCGTTACCGGCTGTCTATGTAGGTGATCTGGCTGGCTGTGGCGGCTTTCTTCTGCAACTCTCCCCTATATCGAGATGCAACCACGGAAATTTCTCACTGAGCGATCCAAGGTAGCCTTTCAGATCTCTCTTCTCTCGGATCAAGCTTTGATTTGGGCTAAAGCCATATGGAACGCCAATACTGCCATTATAAATTCCTATGAAGTATTTACCAATCATTTCAAGGTGTTTGGAAGCGTTACCGGAGAGCTCTCAGAGGCGGACCAGTTACTGCGCTTGTGACAGGGCACTTCCTCTACCCACGAGTACACGGTGAAATTTCGCACTCTGGCGGCCACCTGCGGCTGGATCGTGTCAGCCCTGCTCAGTGCCTATCATCTAGACGTTCACATCCACGCCCAGATGGCAATTTACGACAATACCGTTGGGTTAGAGAGTTTTATGCAGAAGGCTAACTGCATCTCTCAACACCTATCAACCTGCCACCCTGCTGAAGCCGTGCACCAGCCAGCCTCACCCGCCAACAGTTCCCCAGTACCAGAACCCATGCATGTGGATATGTCTCGTCTATCCGCCTGTGAACGAGCCCATCGATGGACGGCTGGGCTGTGTTTCTACTGCGCTTCTCCTGATCATTATATCCAAGCCTGTCCCATTAAACCTCCACGTCCAGCAGTGAGTACGCTCCAAACTGACCCTATCATTGCCAAGCTTACTGTGCTGAATGTACAACTGCTCACCTCCAACATCCATTGCAGCCTCCGCTTTGGTCGACTCGGGCTCCTCGGGAAACTTTATCTCCCAAGACCTCATAGACCGTCTCCACCTGCCCCATCAACGGCATGCCCGAGAGCTCCGAGTCGAAACCATCAACGGAAACCGCTTGGAAGTAGTTGTGTGAGGTTTGAGACCCCTCCCCTAAGACTTCGGATCGGAACCTTGCATGAAGAGGAGATCGTATTTCTGGTACTGGAGGAAGCCACCGTGGATCTTATCCTGGGACGCCCTTGGCTCATCATCCGTTCCCCAGAAATCAGATGGGAGACAAGTGAGGTAATTCTCTAGAGTGAATTCTGTCACCAACACTGTCTCAAAGAAATTCCTCATCCTCGTCTCCAGTCGCCTGTCACTCAGGTAGCCTCCACACAGTTAGAGAGCCCCGAACCCAGTACAACTCCCACCATCCCATCTGATTATAGGGCGTTCCAGGATGTCTTCAGCAAGCAGGCAGCCACAAAATTACCACCCTAGGGTATACTACAAACACTTTTTTATCACATAATGAGGCAGAATAGTTTCTATACTGTAAAAAATATTATGTCAATTAGCAATCCAGCATGTTTAATGTCTTCATGTGTCCAAATGTTTCTGTTTTTCTGTGAAAACAACTGTTTTCATACAGCGATAGCTGGAGCTTTTGTCCATATTAGGAATTTCCTTTTCTGTGTGATAGCGCCCTCCAGCTTCGTGTATGAATGAACACACACTACCCTACTCTAACAAGATGGCGCCGAGGATGGCAGCCGTGTTGCGAGCTCCGGGAAAACTTTGCAGTTTTTCGTATGTTTTATTTGTTTTTTTGTTGTTTTGCGTGTTAGATGTTGTTAGTATAACTGTCTACAATAGAGACACGCTTTTGAACATTGGTTCCTCCGTCGCGCAATGCAAACCGGACTTTGAGTTCTTGAATGCCGGTGGATTGTTCACAGACACCGCATCAGAGTCCTTTGATTGGGTCGCGCAATCGAGGAAACGCCGCCGACGCCGAAAAAGAGGAAAAAGAGCTGGCGTTCTCGTCAGACTGAGACGCCGTGTTTTCCGACATCCTCTTCCAACCATTTTACTGGCCAACGTTCAGTCACTGGATAACAAACTCTGTGAATTGCGGGTGTGCATCTCATACCAACGAGAAATAAGGAACTGCTGTGTTATTTGCCTCACAGAAACCTGGATGTCTGCTATGGTTCCAGACTCAGCCATCGAGCTCACGGGCTTCTCCGTGCACCGCTCGGACAGAATGGGAGAGCTCACAGGGAAAAGCAGAGGCGGGGGTGTCTGTTTCTATATTAACAACTTGTGGTGTGATGAAAGGTACATACACTCTATTAAATCCTTCTGCTCCCCTGATCTGGAATTTCATACGCTTCTGTGTCGACCATTCTGGCTACCGAGGGAATTTACAGCGATCATAATCACAGCTGTTTATATACCCCCCCAAGCCAACACAGACCAGGCACTCAAGCAACTGTACAGGAATATAAGTGAGCAGGAAACCACGCACCCAGATGCAGCTTTTGTTATCACGGGGGACTTAAATAAAGCCAACTTCAGAACAATAGCTCCAAAATACTTTCAACACGTCACCATCAACACGCGTGGAGATCGTACACTCGACCATTGTTACTCCCCCTTCCGGGACGCATACAAGTCCCTCCCCCGCCCACCTTTCGGCAAATCGGATCACTCTTCCGTTCTGCTCCTGCCTGCTTATAGGCAGAAACTGAAACGTGAAGCACCCGCCCTCAGGACAATACAATGCTGGTCGGACCAATCGGACGCAACACTTCAGGACTGTTTTGACCACGTGGACTGGGACATGTTCCGGGCAGTGTCTGACGACGACATAGAGGTGTATTCAGATTCCGTAACATGTTTCATCAGGAAGTGTATAGATGATGTAGTTCCGACCAAAACAATTCGTATCTACCCCAACCAAAAACCATGGATTAACAGCGATGTTCGATCAGCCTTGTCAGCGTGGACATCTGCCTTTAAATCCGGGAACTCTGACGATCGGAAACAAGCCAGTTACGATCTCAGGAGATCCATTAAAGCAGCCAAACGAACATATAAAAACAAAGTTGAAGAACATTTCAACAACAATAATCCAAGAAGCATGTGGCAGGGCATTAACAACATCACAGGCTTTAAAGGGAATAAACCAGCTACTGTGAACATTGCCGCCTCTCTACCGGACGAGCTCAACACCTTTTATGCTCGGTTCGAGGCTGACAACACTGCCCACACAGAGAGCGCTCACACGGCTGCTGCAGAAGAGGTGAGTCCACTCATGCTTTCTGTCGCGGATGTAACCCGATCCTTCAAACGGGTGAACATCCGTAAAGCCGTAGGCCCAGATGGTATACCAGGCCGTGTGCTCAAAGCATGCACTTTCCAGCTAGCCGGGGGTTTTACAGATATTTTCAATCTGTCCCTCTCTCTGTCTGTGGTTCCCGCATGCTTCAAAAAATCCACCATTGTGCCCATACCGAAGAAAAATAAAATCACATGCTTGAATGACTGGAGGCCCATTGCTCTGACCCCCATCTTCAGCAAGTGTTTTGAGAAGCTCGTCAGAGAACACATCTGCTCTGTGCTGCCTGCTTCACTGGACCCACTACAATTTGCATACCGCAGTAACCGTTCCACAGACGATGCTATTGCCTTCACCCTGCACACTGCTCTCTCCCACCTGGAAAATAAGAACACCTATGTGAGGATGCTGTTCGTGGATTATAGTTCGGCATTTAACACCATAGTGCCTGCCACACTGGTTGCGAAGCTCCAGACTCTAGGACTGAACAGATCTCTGTGCAGCTGGATCCTGGACTTCCTGACAGGCAGAAGTCAGGTGGTCAGAATGGGCAACAACACATCATCTCCCCTGACCCTCAACACTGGTGCACCGCAGGGCAGCGTCCTCAGCCCACTCCTGTACTCCCTGTACACACACGACTGCACAGCTACACACAGCTCCAATGTCATCGTCAAATTTGCTGATGACACAACGGTGATAGGCCTGATCACCGACAACGATGAGACGGCCTACAGAGAGGAGGTGAGTACCCTGACTAAATGGTGTCAGGAGAACCACCTCTCACTCAAAATCGACAAGACCAAGGAGCTGGTGGTGGATTACAGGAGACAGAGCAGAGAACACACACCCATCACCATCGACAAGACACCTGTGGAGCGGGTGAGCAGCTGTAAGTTCCTCGGCGTTCACATCACTGAGGATCTCGCATGGTATGCTCACACAGATGCAGTGCTGAAGAAGGCACATCAGTGTCTCTTCTTCCTGAGACGGCTGAGGAAGTTTGGAATGAGCCCCAGAATTCTACACCTGCACTGTGGAGAGCATCCTGACCGGCTGCATCACCGCCTGGTTTGGAAACAGCACCGCTGGCAACCGCAGGGCTCTGCAAAGGGTGGTGCGAACTGCCCGCCACATTGTTGGAGGTGAGCTTCCCTCCCTCCAGGATATCTACACCAGGCGGTGTACAAGGAAAGCCCGGAGGATTATCAAAGACTCCAGCCACCCGTCCCACAGTCTGCTCTCTCTGTTGCCCTCAGGGAGACTTCTCCGCAGCATCCGATCCCGCACTAGTCGACTGAGGGACAGCTTTTTCCCTCAGGCTATCAGGCTAATGAACAGTCAGAAATGACCCACCCTACAACACACTCCCACTCACACAACATGCCATGCACTGCACTTTAACACAGTTCTACCGGACTACACGCACATACTGCACTAACACATCTGCTATCACTGGACACCATACAAAAAGCACATCCACGACACTGCATATGCATAATCTGTTGCACCTTTGCACAACCACCTGCTGCTCAACCAATCTGCTGTTAATTTATAATCTGTTGCACCTTCACATTATTACTATGTATAGACTACATAATGTATAGATAGTGTACATAATGTAGATGTGTACATACGGTGTATAGTGTGTAGTTGATAACTAAGTATGTCTTTATAGTACACTATGTGTACTGAGTATATGTATGTGTATTTTGCACATTGTCTTCTGTACAGTCTGTAAATATGTACTGTTCATATGTAAAAAAAAAATTTTTTGCACTGTCTGGAGCACGCTCGTAAGAATTTCACTCACCAAGGCACTTGTGCTGTGGTGATGTGACAATAAAAGTGATTTGATTTTTTGATTTGACACACGCGCTCCGTGAAGTTTATCTCGCCTTATTCTGGGTCCGAATAGAACATCAGGTCATGCACAGACTATACAGTCTCTTTGAATTAAAATGTAAATTTATTCACACCGGCTCTTGAAAACTTATATGCAAACACACACCCGAAAATTGCGGGGGATGAATTTGCATTATATTAAAAGTGGGGGGGCACATCCCCCGCGTGATCTATGCCTCTGGGTATTAGGGACACAATATAAAGTGGGACCGAATAAACTGTGAACTCAGTCAAAAGAATGTTTGTGAACCCCCTTTCGATGAACCTTTAAAAGAAAGAGACGGCATCCTGTGTGAGAGAGAGTGTAGTTGGGATAAAAATTTGATTATATGATCAGTGTCTTCCAGACTCCCGTCGTCGTCATATCTGTGAGTCATCTGTGTCAGGTCACATGTAACGTCTCATGTTGGCAAAGGAATGAACCTGCCCTTCTCTGCCTCTGATTGGCTTACCTTAATGTTCTTTCCCTCATCCAACCAATCTCACTCCTAAAGCTTAACTTTTAGACGCTGCAGGCAACTGTCATATAGATTAGTCTGTTTGTAGCTTGCTAAATTAAGTTTGCCATAGAGCAGGACGGAATGCATTTGTATCTGCTGTAAATTATGGTGTTCCAATTTAAATAGTGATTACCACGTGAGGCTGCGTATTTTTTTGTGTAAGGCTGCTGTTGGTTAGCTAAGTGCTAAGTGTCAGCATGTAACCGCCTGTTTCAAGACAGAGAAACACCTCACGTTTAGCCCGTCAGCTGCTTCAAAAATCTGAGTACTGAAATGAAGATTTACAGTGGTTTATTTGCCCTAAGTTCATGTAACATCTTAACAACAATCATTGTTGATTGTCTTGTTTCTTGTTCCAAATATCTAAAAATTCTTAAATCAAGAAGCATTTTCTAGACAAGTAAAATTATTGTCTTGTTTTCAGAAAAAAAGGTCAAAATTATGTGTGTTTTTCCTTAAAACAAGCTAAATAATCTGCCAATGGGGTAAGCAAAATAATCTTATTTCAAACCGAAAACAATATTTTGACTTGACTTTTTATCTGGAAATTATTTTTATTTATTTAATAATTATTAGATATTTGGACTGGAAACAAGACAAAAAATGTAAGAATTTTTTTTTGCAGTGTGTAACATTTGCTCCCTATAATGCCGTTTGACTTGCCATTGTGTGTGAAATGTGCTATGTGAATTAACTTGCCTTTACCTTCGTTTTTACTAGTTCAGGTTGCCAAACTTTACCACTCACCCACTTAAATTTTTTTTCAGAGTGAGGGAATGAGAGAGTTTGAGGAGGAAGATGTCCTTACTGTGGCTCAACTAGAGGTTGGAGTCAGGTGCAAATGGAGCTGGTCCTGGTTGAAGTTAGAATCAAGGTGTGATGTGAAGGGGAAAGGAATGTGTGTTTCAATTGTGACAGTTAAAAAAATAATAATAGAGAAACCAGGCCACGCCAGAGGCAGCCTCTGCTGCAAAGAAATCAATTATGCTACCAAGGGCTCCCATGCCATTTTTGCACATTGTAAAAGTTGTTTGTAGTTCCGTTTACCAGATAAAATATTATGTGAAGGATTTTTTTTTTTGGGGGGGGGGTGTAAGTTTGTCACCTTTTTCACCCCTGACGAGTTTGCACCCTTGTTATGAATTTCCTAAATAAGAAATTGGACATGAATGGCCTCTCAAGTCATATTTACTACTGGAAAACACAAAATTATGACAATATAATACCCCAATATATAATTTCATGACAAAGTTTACAGGATTCTGCAGTGTCTATTTTAAAATCATATTTGTCTCTACTAATGCAAGTCTCTGCATTAGTCCAGAAGATGGCTCTGTAGTTCTCAAATGTGCAGGAGAAGCATTACTTCTATAATTTGACCAAAGAAAACTTGTTAAAATCGATTTTTTTTCTATATTAATTTGTGCATTTTTTCAAATGTTTATTAAAGGTGCAAAAAGTAATAAACAAAACTGTAAAGAAGTTTACATTTAACTTTTTTCAGGAAGCATTTTGTGTACGGTTTCAATGTCAATTGTTCGGTTTCAGCACAACATTAAAAAATACAATAACGTTTTTTTTTTTTTATTGTAAAAAATGAAAAACGAATGGTATACGGCATGGACCCATGCCGTATACTGGTACAGAGTTTTTTTTTTTTTGCTTATATACTTGTTTTATTGAAAACGTTCATGCTTATTGTTCTTGTTGTTTGCCATTGGCTGTAATTAGAAAGTCCAAATAGACTGTTCACTACCTGTTAATCTGTGATTAAAGGGAGGCAAACTGAACCGCACTTAATGTCCATTCGAGCCATTGGTGGTGTGCTATAGGCTTTGTTGTGATAATTAAAAAGGCATGTAAAAAGACTGTAAAAAGATTTAAAACTGGCTGAGTTTTCAGTCTCAGGATAAGCATACTGACTGCAGAGGCAGAAAGATCGTGAGTCAATATTTTTCTGTCTTTTAGAGTAAATATCTGCTAGATGTGAGAAATGATTCATTTACTGCTTGTTTTATTGAAAAGTTTGTGCTAATTGTGCTTGTTGTTTGCCATTGGCTGTAATCGCTTAGTATTTGTGCGTCGCCAAACTCACCTACCTGTGATTTTCTAATGATCTTGAAGACGCTGATTAGCATACTCATATGTGTTTGATTAGGGTTGAGCTTAAACTCTGCAGGAGTGGGCCATATTTGAGGATGACTGATGTACATGATTGTGTTTTACTACACTGGACACATAAAATACTACACTACACTGGACACATAAAATTAAGCTTTTCCTGGTCAGGGTCAGAAAGGGAGTAGGACAGAAAGCCAGCAGTAGGGCACCTTAGAAACTTACCCTGGCTTAGGTTATAGGAAAGTTCTAGCCATACCAGGTGCAAACTCTAGACAGGAAGTAGCCACAGAAAGGGCCTGAAGGTCCCCGGCTCTCTTCAGGGAAGAGAAAGTCTCAGCTTCAGACTACAGCCCACGGACCATTGGCTAAACGTCTAATGCATATGGCACACAAAAGTGGAAACACTTCAGGAGTTAGGGTATATTATGCTATTGATATTAGTGTATTGAATGAAATGGTGTTATTCGATTTTTAATCCTTTTTATGTGATATTACAGCTGCTGGGAAATGGTTGAACCCATGAGTATAAATTCTCACGTAATGAAGCAGTCAGTTAGTCTTTGGACTGGTGTGAAGTGAGTGCAGTAGTTATTGAGGAGTTATCTGATTGAATCATTGTAATACCTTATCCAAGGTTATTTTTTGTTGGTTTGTTTGATTTTGTACTTTGAAGTAGTTTTCCTTAAGGGCTTTTCCCCTATGGAACTTTTTTCATGTTTTTGCCCCTGTGAGCACTCTGCATTTTATTGGCTTGGGAAAAACAAAGTAAAAAGAAAAGGCTGGCATTCAATGTCCTCCATTCATTATTTGAAGCACTTTAGACGGTGCCCCTAGTTGCACGTTGACAGGTCTCAACAAGTGGCCCCTCAGTGGCCACACCCACAGTTTCCACAACTCCGGGTGTGGATGAAAGTTCGAGCCCCTTGCCTGAAAGAAGAGGTCCCTCCTGACGGGAATCTCCCACGGAGAGCCGTTGAGAAGGGCCATCAGGTCCAAGAACCATGCTCGGCCCAGCCAGAACGGGGCTACTAGCAGAAGACCAACCTCTACCGGCGCACTCATTCCAGAACTCCCGGGAGCAGAGCAATCGGGGGAAAGCGTAAGACGCAGTCTCGGCCATGTCTGTACCATAGCATCCGGTATGAGAGGTGCTGGATGTGTGAGGGAGAACAAGAGGGGACAATGTGAGGTCTCTTGAGACGCAAACAAGTCAACTTGAGTATAGCCGAACACACTCCAAATCTTCTCCACCACCTTGGGGTGGAGCCTTCATTCCCTGGACCTCGGCTCCTGTCTCAACAGGATGTCTGCTCGCCTGATTGAGGTGCCTAGGGATGTAAACTGCTCTCATGGAGAGGAGTTTTCCCTGGGCCCACAGAAAGATCTGGTGCACCAGTCTGTATAGGGGCGTGAACGCAGACCCCTCTGACGGTTGATGTAATAGACCACTGATGTGTTGTCTGTGCAAACAAGCGCATGATGGCCTCTCTGGGAGAAAGTGTTTTAGTGCATGAAACACTGTCAGCATCTCCAGGCAATTTCTGTGCTACGTGAGATGGTGACCTTCCCACAGAACCTGGGCATAGTGGCCACTCATGACTGCTCCCCAGCCCTTGAGGGAGACACCCGTAGTTAGTGTTGCACGACGACAAGAGGTCCTCAGCATTGGGCCTTGTGACTGGAACCACGGTTTCCTCCACATGTCTAAGGTACACAAGCATTGCCGCGTGATCCTTGATCATGTGCAGCGGGTTGCCCCTCTGGGAAAACCCCTTGGCCCTGAGCCACCACTGCAAGAGTCTCATGTACAACAAGCCAAAAGGTATCACGTTGGACGCAGCTGCCTTTTTGAGTGTCAGCATTAGGGCTGCAACAACTAATCTATATAATCGATAATGAAAATCATCGACAACGATTCTCATTATCGATTAGTCGGGTCTGCCCACAGTGCACGTACAACTTCAGCCGGTTGCTCAAATTACAGCATTGAATAACGCATTTCTACGGACAAAATGCATCTAAAAATAGTGGAGGAAACAGAATGAGATGACGCGGGAGAACTACGTGATCCAAGCAGCCCAAAACATGATAATTCTTTATTTTAAGCTTTAAGTTAATGCATTAGCAAAAAATGCTACCTATCAGATTGTGCTACCAGCATCTTATTCATGTGGTTTGAGGCTTATTTAATGTCCATACCTACCCCTACCCTAAACCTACCCGTCCACACCTACCCTTACCCTTAAAACAATGCAAATATATTATTGGTAGCACAATCTGATAAGTAGCATGTTTTGTCGGAACGCCGGCGCGCAAAAGGTGACAAAAGGGCAAACCTGATCATGTTTCACAGACCTCTTTTTTGTATAGTTTTCGCTCGATGTTATAAGCACTAGCCCGCACAAGCCATCTCAATGTGCATCAAGCTGGGAGAGCTCGCTCTCTGCGGAGCTTTCAGTAAGGGACCATGGGGAAAGTGCACATTTTCTTCGTTTTTTTGCTATAGCTCACTGGGCGGTGTTTTTGTAATAGCTTTTTAGTTAAACAGCCTATAGACATGAGACCAGTGTCAATCAAGAGAGGGGGACAGTGGACATTTTTTCACAACCTTCCATTTTACACCTACTGGTAGAAAAGGGAATTGCATGTCAAATATTTACTTTCTTTTTGTAATAACTTTCGTCAGCAGAAAGATAGAGACTTGACGGTGATCAAAGTGAATGTGTTCCTGCAGAACATTCCTCTCACCTGATGGTTAACACTGAGTCTTTATTATCTTTATTATTATTTACATTTTTAAAATATATTTAAACTATATTCACTATATACAATGCTTAACAAATTTATTCAAACAAATTTATGTAAGGTTTTTAACAAATTCTGTAAGATTTGTGCCACTGCTGCTCTAAACTAACAGCATTGGTGATTACCAAAATCATGTTTTAGCTTTCTGTATTGGTTAGTCCTCCAAAATGCATAAGCTCTTTAGTAACAATAGTAGGCTATTTCTAATGCTATAATATAATTATTGCTGTTATCTATGAAAGAAAGGCAAAGCACTTTATAGTGTTTTTTTCAGATACCCAATTGCAGTCAAAGTACAAAAACAATGCAAGCAAGAATGCAAGCTGTTATAAGGCCATTTTTGTTATTATAAATACTAATTAGTTGTTTCTGTTTCTGTGATTTTCCCAATAAATAACAATACAATTTTTAGATTTAAACAATTTTTTGACCGATTTCTAAAATATTAGTTTTCTCTTTATGACAGGTGGTCTAATAAATTAAGCCCTGTATGTTTTCATAGTTTTTAGATTGTTTGAAGGACATTGAGCAGAATGTGGAATAGTGTTTTTGTCAATAAAATACAATAATTTTATTTAATCCGATTAATCAAAAGAATAATCAGCCAACTAATCGATTATCAAAATAATCGTTAGTTGCAGCCCTAGTCAGCATCTTCAACTTGAGCCGCATGACTGAGGCAGATCTGAGATAGGATGCAACCCCTTCTCCTTCAGAACGATGACATATCAGCTGTAGAACCCGGACTCTCTCAAGAGAGAAGGAACGCATTATATGGCCTCCTTCCTCAAGAATGTGTCAACTAGCTGCTAACCTCCTTGGAGAAGGCAAGCCTCCCAGAGCCACTATGTTTCCGGGCGGACACTGAAAGCTGTGCTTCACTGGAGACCGCTGTGCCCTGAAGCACTGGGGTGGCAGGGTTGACAGACTGATCTTCTGAGGTCACAGAGGAGAGACGGGCACTGTATGATAAGGTGAAGACCACTCTTTCCCAGAGGGGCCTGCCCTCAGAAGTCCTGGGCCCTGAGCTTCTTGGCTGAAGCCTTCTTAACGAGAATGATGGTCCTCATATCCGTCTTCTACTTCGAAGACTTCGACCTGGAGTGAGAGACGGCGCTCTGTTTTTGGACTTGGTACACTTAATCACTGAGAGCGGGCACTATATCTGGAGTGTAATGGAGAAGAAAGGGACAAGCCCATCTCCATCCCCTCAACCAGATCCATTTTTATCCCCATGACCACAGCCACCACCCTGCCTTGGCAAAAGCGGGTCCAAGCCGCAAGAAACTCTAGCGAGGGTGCCCTCTGGGAGCGGAGCATACACAATGAGAGTACTTAGCTCCTTCGAGAGCTGACTGAGCGTGCTCCGTTCCCAAACGAGCAATGCACAAACTGTGTGTTTATTACTCTGTGCGTAATAAAGGACGAGCAGGGAAGAGCTCACAGTCTGAAACTCTGCTTGTCACTAACTTTCTCTTTCTTACTCACTATATGAAAATAAGAAAAGATGCACACTAGTACAATACAACATAGATGTCAGACACACAGAGCGCTTACTGAACAACAGAAGCTATCGCTTTATCCACCGCATGCAAGCTTCCTAGTCACTAGGTCACCCTGCCCGTGACATCTCGCCATTCCATTGGGTTGATTTCACAAGTGTTTCAACGCATGGTCATGCAGAAGCGTTCTCAAAGCATTTCAACACTGTGAGTTCCTGAAGGGGAAACTGATCTCTGGCTAATTTGGTTGTTCAAATGAATTTGCAGATTTCATTAAAATATATGGATTAAGTTGTTTAAGATTACTGCACAATCTTGTGTTTCTCATAAAGGGCAGAGGTATCAATACTCAAAACCCAATCAGCAATGCAGCGATCCTGCGGCAAGACAGCAACGTAATGCCATCATATAATTAAAAATGACACCTGTCGAAAAAGTGTAACTTTCTGGACCTTTATAAGGATACAGAAAAGTGAACAAAACTACATAAATGTTATAACGGATGAATCAAATGTGCATTATTTTACTATTTTTTATTTTATTAATTTTTTTATACATGATTCCCAATTATTTATATTCACAATGTCTAGTTTTTGTACAGGCTTTAAATTTGTATTTCAATGTTGCAATTAGCAATTCATTTAATTTTATATTTGAAGCAGATGTTACATGACAGCATTAATTAATGTTTCTTAAGGGTCAAGATCAAGTTATCTGTATCTCCTGTGCTCCATCAAGTCACTCCCATAATAGCTGTCACCGCTCAAATTAATGCACGACTCAGATTAACTGTATAGCATGTATGTAAGACTCCAATACAATTATAAAGTAATTATTTAATCACTAATAAATATTTCAATGAGTAAAAATGTCAGAGTCTATAGAATTACAGACTACACAACATGTATTATATTATTTTCAAGTAAATTTTTTTATTATTGTTATTTTAAATGAATGTCCCTGGACCAGTATGGTACTCTTGTAATAAAGTAGTGGTGGCTAGGACAGATTTTAAGTATCAATTATGCATAAAAAGATGCAATATAATCATGTTTACATGAAATAAGCCTACTCTCAAGCAAGTTTAATCTTACGAACCTGTTGCTATGACAGCAAAAATAGGATGAGCTTTGAAGAACCAACCAATCCAAAATCATGCGAAATCGTCATCAGTCAAATCCAGCTAACTGAGTTAGTGGCCTATGAAAAATGGACCCCATTTCAATAACTTTGTAAACTTAATCTTTAATGAGACAAAAGTTTCATTATTAAATTTGACTAATCTTAATGTTGATTTAATGCAGCTCAATATCAGTGAACAATGTTGAAAAATTCATATATTATGAAACAAACTCAATTCAACAATAAAGCAGCTCTAGAGAAAACAGTGATTTCATCATCCAGCTCAATTCAGTTCAGGTTTTATCATCAACCAATAGTGTCTGTACAGTCACATGCAAGAGGTGACAGTGAAACCCAAAGTCCACAAGGTAACTAAAATGGGGAAAAGAAGGACACAAAGGGAGAAACCAGGTGCAGTTAGCTCAGCTGTCCTCTGGCCAAATTAACAAAGATGGTGTGATTATGATTTCAGGCTGCATCATTAGTAAGATTGTTTACTTATGCCATTCAGAATAGTTAATTCATCTCTTTCTGCTTGACGATAGAGATGTGTCATGCCAGTACAATGGGCGAGAAGTATTCTGTCATTTAACTTGTAGTAGATGACTGGCTTAGCAGTGACTGTAAGCATTAGGGATGTGCATCTCCATAACTGAGACCGATGCGATATGCATCTCGATGCATAGCCTACGAACCATCGAAGATATATATGAAGCAGATTGCAATGCGTTACGATTAACCCCTATTACGATGTAGTGTGATCTGATTCTGTTCGATTCAACACAATGTGATTCGATGCAATACGATGCAATGGAAAAAATATTGTCGCTTTTATTTCTTTGGTTCATACAGACAGCAAATCATGAATTAACTTGTGTCTTCTGACTTCTAATGCCTCGAGGCCTGTCTCATAAAACAAGTTTACCAAATAGGCCAGGCGTACTATTCTGATGATGGAATTTGCGTAAAAATTCTTTGTAAAAACTAGGATTTTTCTAAGAGGAGGAGCCTTTTATAAAGCAACTAAAAGCAACTTTCAGTGAAGTCTAAGACTAATTCTCAGTAAACATTAGAGTGTTGACTGAGGTGACACTTAAGTGTTGTGAACTAAGGACTACAATGATGTCAACCCAAAATGGCCACCCTCGACCTCTGAGTCTGCCTGCCTCCCGAACAGTGTTAGGTAGATTGTTCCAGAGTTTGGGTGCTAAATAGAAAAAGGATCTGCCACCGGCAGTTGATTTTGATATTCTAGGTATTATCAAATGGCCAGAGTTTTGAGATCGTAGTGGACATGTAGGACTATAATGCGATAAGAGCTCAAGTACTGAGGAGCTAAACCATTCAGGGCTTTATAAGTAATTAACAAGATTTTAAATCTAAACGATGTTTAATAGGGAGCCAGTGCAGTGTTGACAGAACCGGGCTAATGTGGTCAGACTTCCTGGTTCTAGTAAGAACTCTAGCTGCTGCATTTTGGACCATTTTTAGTTTGTTTATTAAGCGTGCAGAACAACCACCCAATAAAGCATTACAATAATCTAACCTTGAGATCATAAACGCATTAATTAACATTTCTGCATTTGATATTGAGAGCATAGGTTTCAGTTTAGATATATTTTTAAGATGAAACAAAGCAGTTTTACAAATTCTAGAAATGTGGCTGTCAAAGGAGAGATATCAAATAGCACACACAGGCTCCTGGCTGATGACGAAGAATTTACAGAGCAGCCATCAAGTTTTAGACCGTGTTCTAGGTTATTACTTTTGGGGGTTTTAGGTCCAATAATGAACTCCTAAGTTTTTTCAGAATTTAGCAGTAAGAAATTACTCAGTTCAGTTATATTCAGTTATAGTTATAGTCATCGTGTCACCAGCTGGCAGCAGGAAGTTTGGCACATACAAATGACTTTGACACATTCTTCCTATATTTGCCACTTTAAATGCATATTGCTCACTGTTCGCTGTTTTCCTAAAGCCAAAGGCTCAGCACCCTTTCAACGCTACCTGCTGCTTTAATTGTCATTTATTACTCTAGTTAATGTTACATAAAGCACCATTCCTTCAAACTAATAATTTTTTTATACCAGAGAGGGACCACCTCTTGAGGGATGAAGACCATCTCTTTTCAACAGGTCAGGTCTGCCCCAAAAACCTATCCAATTTTCAATGAAACCTGTTAATCTCCGGGCACCACTGACAAATCCAGCCATTGCTTGATGACAGTCTGCTATGTATCTTGTCACCACGGTAAGCAGGGGAGGGGACCAGAGCATATTACAGTGTCTGACATCGTAGTTCCAAATTCACACTCCTCTCTAATATTATTTTTAGTGATCTCCGACTGGCTGGTGCCGACGTCATACTGAATAACATAAGTGTGTCAGGCATCTGTGGTTGGTGTTCTATGAATAATACTGAATCTTACTAAATTCATGTTTAGTATTAGCCAAGATATCAGGCACTCTAGCTCCTGGTAAACAGTGGACTGTGGTGGCTGGTGTCTCTATTTTCACATTCCATACAATATAATCGCCAATAACAATGCTTACATTCACCAAGCATGCTTACTCACAAATTGGTATATGAAACCTG
This sequence comes from Gymnocypris eckloni scoliostomus, assembly GCA_027564155.1. NCBI lineage: Eukaryota > Metazoa > Chordata > Actinopteri > Cypriniformes > Cyprinidae > Gymnocypris > Gymnocypris eckloni. The sequence goes on along the minus strand of CM050423.1, from coordinate 3,001,846 downwards.
TGATTTTTTACAAATTATGATTCACAAAAACTTCAAAATCCAGAAAATATTATTTATGAAGCACATGTGAATTAAATTAAATTTAATTATATTTCAGTTTTACATGTGTTTCTGATTACAGATATATTTCTGAATACAGATTTGTATTTGAAAGAAAACCAGTTTGAAGGGAGCATAGTTTGCTTTTTGGGTTAAAAGAATTTCTTATGAAATTCAAATGGTATGACAATTAGATTAACTATTAGTACAATTAGACTGTACAGAAATTTAAATATACATGCTAATACACACTATACTCATAGTCACGCAATGCTGATGTTGTTAATTTGAGAATAAACTACAACAATAATAATAATTTGCACGGTTTGATGTGATATGAGCTAACCGATCTTTAGATTAAATCACCATTGGTAGCACGATTTATGGTAATGATTTTTTCCTCGGTTGGTCAGAACAAACGTGACTGACTTGTAACTTACTTGTTCAGATGAGAGTATCCAGTGAAAAATATTATTTGGGTCATACATTCCAAGACGTAGACTAATCTGTGATTGCGAAGTACAGTAAATATCCACACCAGTGCGGTGACTGACTGCCACACATTCACCTCAAAACATTAGATCCATCCGCGCTGGAGCTGTGCCAGAGTACAACTCCATGCAAGCAAGATAATTCAGCAAGTAACTACAATTCCAGGTTTTCAAACATAGATGGCAACAAAGAGGCAAAACTTATGGAATGCAGCTTTAAATGTGACTCATATAAAATATATTACATGCATGCACAGCTTTAAAGCAGCCTTTTTGGTAACGTTGACTTGGTAACTGACCACACCATTGCATGCACGTAGTTTATTTCATGCATTGATATGAAAAAAGTACAGTGCGCGCCAGTGCCTTTGTGCGTGCAATTGAGGAGCACGCACTGTGAACGCAGTACTGTTTCCACGCTCGTTTGACTTGCGCCTGCCGCTGAAGTGAAGTTGGAGCGCATCTGAAACGTCTCCAGTTTGATGTTGTCGTAAAGACTTTCTGCAACTGAATGAATGCACTTCTTGTCAATAGAAAAAGTGGAAGAAACAACAGTTGTGAGTGGCCAACCCTTGCTCCGCCCCTGCGTTAATTGCGTTAAATATTTTTTAGCGCTTTAAACTGAAATTATGAATTGCCTGCCGGGTATTAAGACATGTATAGCTTAATATAACGTAAATGTCTCATTTAAATATGTAGTAGAAAACCCATGAAAATGTGTTAATTTAACAAATCTACATTGTTTTTGGACTATGGGGGGCGCCATTATTTTATGTGCAAAGTACTTTTTGCGTCGATGACGTCAAATGGTTGCACTCAGTGAGTTACTGGCGCTTTTTACCACAACATAACAAATAAAATACTGATACAATACCACATTGTGTGGCTTTTGGTTGTAATTTTCTGTCAAAGAGCAACAAGAGAAGCAATGCAAGAATTCACTGCTATCCTAGCGATAAGAAGAGGAGAAATGAATGGGAAGATGCCTGTGGATGAATAACTTCCTAAAGACCCGCTTCTTTTTTTCTCTCCTCTTTAGCTCCGATGGCTTTGAGTCTTTTAGTAGACCACAGCTACTGAATGAGCTTACAAACGACTGAGACAAGAAACGCTAGATGCCATCTGTTAGCATGTAAACATGCTGACGCTAATCATGATGCACGGCCACTAGAGTTGAGGCCATTAAACTTTGCAGTTTTTCGTATGTTTTATTTGTTTTTTGTTGTTTTATGTGTTAGATGTTGTTAGTATAACTGTCTACGATAGAGACACGCTTTTAAACATTGGTTTCTCCGTCGCACAACGCAAACCGGACTTTGAGTTCTTGAATGCCGGTGGATTGTTCACAGACACGGCATCAGAGCCCTTTGTCTGGGTCGCGCAATCGAGGAAACGCCGCCGACGCCGAAAAAGAGGGAAGAGAGCTGGCGTTCTCGTCAGACTGAGATGCCGTGCTTTCCGACCCCCTCTC